>JBAMBI010000065.1:1200000-2400000 GCA_037043535.1 Drosophila putrida
TAGTGCAACATGATTATCAAGTATTGTAATTTGATTGTAATTATTTTTGTAGTCTTCAATTTACCAGACAGTTGGTATTAGCAATTATTTACTAACATTATTATCTATCATGTAAACGACAGAGCATATGTTTTGTAAATAGCTTACGTTTCCGAATTGTATAAATATTGTCATTAGTTACTATAATTAACTATTTTTGAACAACAATTTATTTATTTTCCACGTGATATTATGTTGAATACTAGTTACATTCTTAATACTTATGTTAAACACCCAGCAAAGGGCAACCAGAGGGACAACAACAAAACACAAAAAAAAAACAACACACACACACATTCACACATACATACATATGCATTTTAAAGGAGCAACTTAAGCAAACATATATATTTCTATAATTATATATATATATACAAACATACATATATATAAACAATATTGTATAAAACCAATATATATTTGCTGTTTATACACAAATTTTCAACAATCTACGATGTATTGTTTAATTAGTAACAAAAGTAAAAAAAATAAAAACAAAAACAAAACGCAGTCAAGCAAAGACATATGAAATTGCAATTACATATACATATACAAAGACATATAGAAATATATATATATGTGTGTTAACGAAAGACCGTACAGTATATAGGATGTAGTGAGATGAGAAAAGATAGAACATGAGGTTTAAAGTAAGCGTAAGCTCAGCTAAAATTTCGAAAAACCCGATTACGATTACGATTAATTTGTTAAAGAAACTCTAGAAATACTTAATATTCTATATGTATGCAACAACAAGAAAGCCACAAAAAAGTTATAAACAATGTAAATGGCACTGCAATATACAAAAATATAAAAAAAACAACAGAAAATTAAAAAAAATATATGAAGAACGCTTTAAACGCTGCATATAGTCAAAAGTCAATCAAAAATTTTGGCTGCTTGAAAGCTTATAAATTTCATTTTTTCCTTCCCCCTTTCTCCATCGATGTACGTAACTGTTGTTATGCTTTTCTCGATTACGATTTCGATTTCGTATTTAAAAGAACCACCTGCAAAATGCTTAAAGCGAAGACTATATTTAAAAGTAGTTTTGATAATAACTCTAATTGAAAATGCATGGCCACCTGTAAATTTCTAAGAAACTTTAAAAATGCAATGCGCTTAGAATGCATTCTTATATCCGCAATTCTACTGTCAGATCACAGACCTATTTATAAATTTATTAACAAAAACCTCTTGTTTGAAATTAACGTAAAACTTTTCATTTGCATTTGCTTCGGACAAGGCACGAGCTTAAGCCAGGAAGGACGGCGGGCAACATATATATATATATATATATGTATATATATTGCTGTGGAGCCAGAACATTGGGATCACTTGTTCCATGTGATAAGTGTTTATTTTTCCCAGATTGTTAGATGAGCTCGCTTTCGTTTGTTTCCATCGAGGGAAACAGTTAAGAGTACGTTAAGCGGGCGGATCGGATCGGATCGAGTTTATGTTTGTAGCGAAATGTAAACATTTGTTAAACTATTATTAATAATTATTTGGAATTGTAACATATTAGAGAATTGTAATTACAATAATCATACTTATACTTATTTACCATACTATGCGCTGATTTATGTAATACTTTAAATGATATGCACATTCAGTAATTGCATTGCAAAAAACAGCAGCAAATGGCAAGCTAAATCTATAAGCCAAAACACTCCACTTATACTGCATATAATCGAGGATAGTATATACTCGTAAAATACATTTGAAATTCAATATAAAACTATATATATAAATACAATATATATATTTAAATTAAACTCGGGTACGTAAACAGCTAAAAATGGGGCAAAGCAATGCTAGGGATAACGTTCGTTGGATTCGTTTCAATAATGTGGAGACATACCCAAGGGAGCGGCAAACAAAATGAATTCTATGCTATCTGTATGTATAATCCAAACAAAAATGATATATGCCAGAGCGTATCACTATTAAAGAATTATAAATTAAAACGGCTTTAAATAAAAACTGTAATCTAATGTTCTTTTATTGAAGTTTGGGAGTGGATAATGGGTTTAGTTTTAGTTATGATGTTTTATTTCATTTGGTAGCTTACATTATTTTAGATTATTCAATTTATTTCTTCTTTCAACTTTGATAGAGACATCACTTTCAATCACAAACTATTCTCTGCTAAGGATTTTATCGAAAGGAACCGTCAAATAATTCGCAACGTAAAGAATCCGCCTCAAGTCAGTTAATAAAGTCACCTTGGGAAGCTTGTCCCATGCTGCGTATGAGTTATGTAAATTGTAAAGACGCCTAGTTGATTCGACTCCCGGAGAACAGGCAAATCTGATGCAAATCACAGTTTTTTGTATTTGTATTGCACCATGGCATAAAAATGAGATACAGAAAGTGTTTTTCAAGGGGGAAACTCAGTAAAGAAGCGGGACAAATTCACTTAACTCTAGTAGAACGTCAGAAGAAGCAGAAGTGTTCAGCTGAGCTGTTGTAATTAGGCAACTTGTCATTGCCATTTGGTATTTGGCATTTGGCATTTCCAGTTACTACCTGTCTATGTGCTGGCCATCTTCGCTTGAGCCTTTTTATGGCCTTTTGTTGGCATGGCAAATATGAATAATTCAAAAGTCGACAGTCAGAAGTCGCCAGTAAAATCCGCTTTTAACTCTTAGTCGACGTCTCAGTCGAGTCTCAGTTTTGGTTGTGCTTTGCAGTTTGCAGTTGCAATCCCCTTTAACTGTGGGCTTAACAATTTGTATAAGAAATATGTTACACAGGGTAATAAAGTTTAGCTAATTAACTTTTTCTTGGGGATGTGATTGATCGGCAGATTAATTGATCAACACGTTTTATGGATTTCTCTGCCACTTTCTCTTATTTAAAATTCTACCGAATAATTAGCTGCCATAGAACAAATTGATGCACTTGAATTGAAAACATATTATATAAGTATTTCTGTATTACTTACAAATTGAAGGTCTAACTTAAAAGTTATATCCAGTTCTTCTTAAGCAACTTAAGAAATCTGTGTATTATTTGAGGAAGAAAAGAAAGGGTATTAGAATTTCTGTTGTTACTGCTGTTGCAGCATTGTCACTACCTCCGATTGAGGTCAGTGAAATCAAATCTCTTGGACGTTCGCTACTTGTTAGCACTTTTAAGAACTGGCAGCAGTTTATTTGTTGTAAATGTTGTTGGCTTGTCTTGGACTTGGTTGGATGCCTTCCTCGGCTCAAGCGGCAAGACTTTCAATGTCCAAATGTGGCAGCAGGGAATGAATTTTGGTAGTGACTGGGTCTATGGCTATGGTTATGGTTATGGCTTTAGATATGACGGAACATAACACCCAACAAAAAACAGTGTTGTTTCCGATGCACACAGTCAGCTTCCGCATAAATTAAAAATAGGAACAATTAAATGCAAATCAAAGGCGGGCCAAAAGGTTCAATTAACTTGGCAAACGACACACAGATCAGCATTGACATTGTCAGTGGCTGAGTGGTTGAGGGATATGTGAGTGAGCCAAGTGCTTGGGGCATCGGAACCGTCGGCGACTATAAAAGCAAATGCCCAATGTGGCCAAGAGTCAGAGATAAACGTGTGAAGAGGACGTGAAGTCGTCGCGTCAGTTTGCCACACGGTGTCCAATTGTGGTTAGGGTTTTTATTTTTTTTTTTCCTTGAATTTTTTATTGAAAGGCAATCATGTTCGACTCGAAGATTAAGGTGCCCAAGTATGACTCGGATGCATTCGACAATGTCGAGTACGAGCTGCAGATGACCTACACCCTGGAGACGGATCGTCGTATCATGAGTTTCTATGATGCCATGTGGGGCATGGAGGTAACTGGTGGTATCGATCAATTTGAACCACTGACCATTGTAAATGTCTCGCCAACGGGTCTGGCCAAGCGTGGTGGCATGCGTATCGGTGATGAAATTACCCAGATCAATGATGTGCCCGCCTTGGAGATGACCTTCAATGAGGCATTGCAACTCTTTCGCAGATCCTCGCGATATGTGCGTGTCTTTGTGCGTGGGTAAGTAGATTCTTTGTTTTTTAAACATTGTGAATGTCAAGTGCTTATTGGAATTGTCTTTGCAGTGATGATGATGAGCCGGGTGAAGAGGATTGGACGTGTGATTGCTGGTTCAAGCCCAGGAAGCCATGGAGGCGTGACTTTACACCCATTCAGTGGACCTTCCCTTGGAACGATCGCCGTAAGCCGGTATACAAGGAGTCCAACTGTTTCATGGTGCCCAGCAAAATGGAGGAGAAGATACGGGAACGTCGTGCGGCAACATCAGCTGTACACAAGAAAGAGGATACCGCGCCTCACACCCGCTCCTTGACACCAACACCCAGGCCCAAGAATCAACCCGGGCCCAATCTACTTGAGAGTGTGCTACGTCCACGAGGACCACCGCCCAGGGATTAGAATTAGATTGAAGACCCAGCCAAAAGTTGGAAGAATCTACGGGACAACAGGCAGTGCTGAATCCGCTGCAGTGTGTCAAAATCCTAATGACAAGATAGTCAAATGTCGACTGGCAGACAACTGTTACTCACAGACCAGTTGAAGTCCCAGTTGGAAAGCATTAGGATTGCAATAATACAATTTGCTAAGGTTGTTGGTACAAATAAATGGCTTTGGTCCGAAATAACGAATCAATTGCGAAGCGAATTCAGTTAGTGTTTGGGGTTGTGGATTGCTGAATTTACAGGTTAGGTTTAATTTAACTGTTTACCAATCAAACAGTTAAAAAATCGCTTTCAATGTACCGAAGTATATTCTTGTATTAGATTTGGTACATTTGAAAAGGGCTAATTTGATAATGTTGTTAGTAAAATTAATTGGCTCTCACTCGTTTAAGCGAGTCAATTTCTTATGCAAACTAAGCGAATGCAATCAGTTAGTGGGATTATGTTTTCTTAATTCACGGATTGTGTTCAATACATTATTGTCAAGTTATTGCTGCTGTAATCATGTAGAAATCCTGCAGTATTTCCTACTCAAATTGAATAAAAAATACTCAGAAGTGGCTAAAGAAGAAAATAGGAACTTTTTTCAATAATTTGAATAAATCTTTCAATGTACTAATGAATACAAAATGTGCCTCTTTTGGAACAACTGTATAATTAGTCTAATAGTTTTTCATACAAATAAATAGCTCTGGTTTGACTTCCCGAATCAATTGCCTATGCAATCGAAAGAATGACTCTAAATTTATATGGAAATTGACAAAAAGGTTTGATTCAAATTTTAATTCAATTTAATACAGTGAAAAGTTACATATTGTATAACTCTTATCCTCATTTCTATCATGCAAAACGGAAAATAACTGAATTTCTAGCTCAGCTACATTTTATTACTATATAGAACAAACAACAAAAGAAATTTACATTCAGGATATTCTAAATATATCATTCAGTCGGGAGATCCCGACAGTAGAATACCCTGAGGTAGTAGAGAACGTCACTCAAATTTTATATTAATTATATTTGTGTTTTGTATTTGTGCTGTCTGTTTTGTACTTAAAAGTCTAAGCAACAATGAGCACGTTATTTTCAAAATAACTAAATGAAAACATAAAAAAAACAATTCTAAATGTATAACAAAAATTAAAAAAAAAAATTAAAGAATTTAAGCATGCTTTTACTGGGGTTCGAACCCAGGTACCCCGTTTTGTTGGAATTTTATGTAAGGGTACCCCCTTTACTTTTTCAGAAAAAAAAAAGTTTCAAAATTTTAAATCTTGATTTTGTACTTTTAATCAACTCCTGGTGCCAAAATTAGTATAAAAGAACACTTTAAAGTTGATTCTGAGGAGTTTCATTTTTTTTGTAAAAAATCATGCCAAAAGTGACAAAAAATTTGACTTGTGAAGTTTCCAGTCCCCAGGGTCACCAGATTTCAAACTCGCGTAACTTTGTCAAATCTTACCCGATTTTTATGCGGAATGTCATTTTAGCCATGATTTGATCTATAAATTTGTTCTACATTTAAAGATACTTACTTTTCAGAAATCGATTTTTTCGATTTTGTTGGAATTTTATGTAAGGGTACCCCCTTTACTTTTTCAGAAAAAAAAAAGTTTCAAAATTTTAAATCTTGATTTTGTACTTTTAATCAACTCCTGGTGCCAAAATTAGTATAAAAGAACACTTTAAAGTTGATTCTGAGGAGTTTCATTTTTTTTGTAAAAAATCATGCCAAAAGTGACAAAAAATTTGACTTGTAAAGTTTCCAGTCCCCAGGGTCACCAGATTTCAAACTCGCGTAACTTTGTCAAATCTTACCCGATTTTTATGCGGAATGTCATTTTAGCCATGATTTGATCTATAAATTTGTTCTACATTTAAAGATACTTATTTTTCAGAAATCGATTTTTTCGATTTTGTTGGAATTTTATGTAAGGGTACCCCCTTTACTTTTTCAGAAAAAAAAAGTTTCAAAATTTTAAATCTTGATTTTGTACTTTTAATCAACTCCTGGTGCCAAAATTAGTATAAAAGAACACTTTAAAGTTGATTCTGAGGAGTTTCATTTTTTTTGTAAAAAATCATGCCAAAAGTGACAAAAAATTTGACTTGTAAAGTTTCCAGTCCCCAGGGTCACCAGATTTCAAACTCGCGTAACTTTGTCAAATCTTACCCGATTTTTATGCGGAATGTCATTTTAGCCATGATTTGATCTATAAATTTGTTCTACATTTAAAGATACTTACTTTTCAGAAATCGATTTTTTCGATTTTGTTGGAATTTTATGTAAGGGTACCCCCTTTACTTTTTCAGAAAAAAAAAAGTTTCAAAATTTTAAATCTTGATTTTGTACTTTTAATCAACTCCTGGTGCCAAAATTAGTATAAAAGAACACTTTAAAGTTGATTCTGAGGAGTTTCATTTTTTTTGTAAAAAATCATGCCAAAAGTGACAAAAAATTTGACTTGTAAAGTTTCCAGTCCCCAGGGTCACCAGATTTCAAACTCGCGTAACTTTGTCAAATCTTACCCGATTTTTATGCGGAATGTCATTTTAGCCATGATTTGATCTATAAATTTGTTCTACATTTAAAGATACTTATTTTTCAGAAATCGATTTTTTCGATTTTGTTGGAATTTTATGTAAGGGTACCCCCTTTACTTTTTCAGAAAAAAAAAAGTTTCAAAATTTTAAATCTAGATTTTGTACTTTTAATCAACTCCTGGTGCCAAAATTAGTATAAAAGAACACTTTAAAGTTGATTCTGAGGAGTTTCATTTTTTTTGTAAAAAATCATGCCAAAAGTGACAAAAAATTTGACTTGTAAAGTTTCCAGTCCCCAGGGTCACCAGATTTCAAACTCGCGTAACTTTGTCAAATCTTACCCGATTTTTATGCGGAATGTCATTTTAGCCATGATTTGATCTATAAATTTGTTCTACATTTAAAGATACTTACTTTTCAGAAATCGATTTTTTCGATTTTGTTGGAATTTTATGTAAGGGTACCCCCTTTACTTTTTCAGAAAAAAAAAGTTTCAAAATTTTAAATCTTGATTTTGTACTTTTAATCAACTCCTGGTGCCAAAATTAGTATAAAAGAACACTTTAAAGTTGATTCTGAGGAGTTTCATTTTTTTTGTAAAAAATCATGCCAAAAGTGACAAAAAATTTTACTTGTAAAGTTTCCAGTCCCCAGGGTCACCAGATTTCAAACTCGCGTAACTTTGTCAAATCTTACCCGATTTTTATGCGGAATGTCATTTTAGCCATGATTTGATCTATAAATTTGTTCTACATTTAAAGATACTTACTTTTCAGAAATCGATTTTTTCGATTTTGTTGGAATTTTATGTAAGGGTACCCCCTTTACTTTTTCAGAAAAAAAAATTGAAAGAGAGAAAGAGAGAGGGCGAAAACTCACAACAACAGCAACAACATATTAAATTAAAGAATAAAATAATTGCGGCTATCTTCCGTGTTTATTATCCGATCTTGATCAAATTTTCACAATGCATCCTTATGAACTCAAGTATTGTTCCTGCCGAAGCTCATGTCTCTAGCTTGATAATTACCAAAATGGGCGAAGGGGGCGTGGCATCCAAAATTTGAAATAAACTTGATCTGCGTGCAAGTATAAGAAGTCTTCATACCAAATTTGGTGCTTCTAGGTCTTACCATCTCTGAGATCTCGTTGTTCACACGGACAGACGGACATGGCTATATCGACTCAGCTTGTCGCCCTGATCAAGAATATATATACTTTATGGGGTCTGCCACGCCTCCTTCTGCCTGTTACATACTTTTTTTTTTAACAAACTTAATATACCCCCTCAGGGTATAAAAACGGGGACTCGTTCATTATGCGCACAATTTTTATATTTTTACAGTCGCAAAGTCGTTTTTATGCTGTATCCTTGCTTTGAAATTTTGATACAAATTTACAAATTATGATGATGATGATTATGTATTATGTAAGTGGTTCCTTAATGGAATAAAAGTTGGGCGCGTCAATGATTTTCTTTCTGCTCAATGAAGACATTATCACGTTCATTTTGAGGTTAGCATTAAGTCAATGATGGCTTTAATGATAAGTCAACTCAAATCATTGGCCCCTGTCCCCTAAAATCTTTCATTGTCATTTCAAATAAAGTTGCAATTGAAACTGAATATGAATTTTGTGTTTCTGTCTTTCAACTTTAAATGCAAATCAAAAATTTGCAACTTTAAATGCAAATTAACAAACTTTGTTTTAAATTAAGAAATTAACTTGCAAATTGAATTTATCGTGATTATAATGCAATTCATTGTGAGTTATCAATTTATAACTTTCGAGTAAAAGTTTTCATTAATTCGCTTCGATAGGTTGCACAATAGACCTCTTTCTCTCTCTCTCTCTCTTTTTCACTCTCTACCTCACTCTCTTTTTCTATCTCCGTTTCTGGCATTTGCACTAGAAATGGCCAATTGTAATTTATGCTTAAAAACAGGTTGTCATTGCCAGTTTGGATAAAAGTCATGAGCCCCGACTGAAGGTGCGCCGTCATTGGGAAACTTGGACTTGACAATTGAATGCCAACAGAAATCAAATAAAAAATATGAGCTTTGTTGCAAATCAAATGCAAAACATGATTGCTTTCAAACTTTCAGATGGCCAAAAACAAATGCAAGATGTGTTTGACTGCATTCACCACTAAAAATTTTAATTCGATTTTCAATTGTTAAGAAAATGTTAATCTTGACAAATAAGTATTTCCTTAAGTGTCAAGTAAATATACTTTGATCTAGAAAAGCACAGGAAATGTCTATCTACACGAGCAAACTATTGGAGCTACTATGTTTTATATAGACAGGCAGACAATCAGATATGTCTAAATCAAGAACCGCAATATAAAGTTTCAACTTGCAACTGTTCCCAGTTCACTTTTTGCATAAATTTGCACAACTTTATAACCGTCTCAACCATTTTATTGGTAAAAGGGTAAAGCAGACACAACAACAAGGGCAACAACTACTACAAATTGCAGTCTTAAGTGCATCAAAGTTCAAAAGTGTCAAGCGCTGTTCGTCTTTCGACCTTCTCCAGTTCAAACTCCCCTCCAAAGTGTTTGCCCCCTACATGGTGCATGCTGCATGCTGCACTTCTGGTAGCCAATGGAGGCAACTTTTAATGCACACACGAAATTTTGGTAGCAACACGATGCTAGTCAAGTTTTCTTTTAAGCTGAAGGAGGCTTTTGGCCAATTTATAGTTTGTGTTTGCCACAAGACGGCAACGATAATGTTTCCCAATGCTTTCACGCTCGTTGGCCAGCAGCAGGAGGATTGGGGGAGACTCAATCTTAAAGTCTGATGACCACAAGGTCGAAACGTGGCTTAGCATTAAAGTTAGTACCAGTCGAGGGGCTGTGAGTTGGGTAAACACACATATAAAATTGGAAACCTAAGCTGTGTCAAATGTGGGTCAATCCTAAGCTGACCAAATAAATGGCAAGTCGAATGGAGTGGATCAGGCAAGAGGCAGCAGAGCGAGACACTTGAAAAGGGTTACCATTATTGTGGCAGATGCATATATCACAAGGATGAATAAAGTAGAAAAAGTGTAGCAAAAAATATGTTTAAGGCAGGGCTATTCACTTGATGATGCTTGAAAAGAGAAATATGCTTACCAAGGCCGCCAGTTTACCAGTTGATAATAGACCGTATAAGATTGATGGATTAACATTTTGTACAACTTAATAGCAAACTCTGCAAATTGTCTGAAATTTATAGAGCTGTCTGACTTTAAGCGTCTGTATTATTTTTGCCTTTCTTTGTTTACGTTTTTCGATTTCACTCTTTAAAATGTTTTCACTCCAGAGCATTTTCCAACTGTTCTTTGTCTTTGAAGTCTCATTAAATCGACATAAGCTTCTTTCTAATTTACATAGCTGTTAAGAGATTAAACTAAAAGTTTGTGAACACAGCTTTTACATTGCGAATGGGGAAATGTACAACGTTAACTAACTTTAAGCTTAATCTTAAAGCTCGTGGATATACTAATAATACTGCTATAAACACGATTTAAATAATTGTGAAAATAGTGATTAGAAAATGTTCCCTACCTTTTCAATCATGTTGGATATCTGAATATTCAACTCTTCACTCTTGTTAACTTTTTAATTTCAAAACTCAGCTCTTTGTGGCAATATTAACTTTTTACCAACAGTATTGTTACAGTTATTTTGTTATATTTTAATAATAAACCTACTGAAAGCTGTTAAAGGACTAACAATAAAACTTTTTATGGACTTGGCTATGCCTAAGATCTACTGCATTTTTATCAACTCTGCATAACAGCAAAAGCAAAAGTTTCAAAAATTTATAACCAACAAGCTGTGTGCCAACATCTTCTTGGCCATTGTCCTGTCAGTTTTTGTTGTTATTGTTCTTGTTCTGCTTCTCAACATGCAACATGAATATTTCATGAATCCCGCTTTAAATAAAGTTGTTTGCAGGCATCTTTTTTCCAATCTTTCTGTCTGTCTGTCGGTCTGTCTGTCTGTCGGTTTGCATCAATCAATTGAAGCCACGTAAGAGACGACATTCTGGACATTGAACGTGGACAATGACCGAGTGTCCTGTTAGGTTCACATTGCCCATAGCGCACATAAAATCGCTGGCATGAACTTGTCATAAAGCGAAAAACGTCAAAACCATTTTTTAACGCTCGCGAATTCCTTTCATTTCCCAGAGGCAACAACAAATTCACATGGCTCATTAGCATAAGGGCTCAAAGCTGAGGGAAACAAGAATGCTTCCTGGGAGGGGATGCTAAAAACAGATGTTACTCTTAATTACGAACACATTCCTAATGACCGCCATTATCGTCCCTTAGCTCAAGCGTCGGGCGGTCAGAACTCAGAGGGTCAGGAGACAACAGTTAGGAACTAGGACTTCGGGGAGAAGTGTTTAACCCTGGGTAAATAGAGGATTAAATTGCTGGACACGCTAAAAGCTCTAAAGCGTGTAAATTTATGCCACCTTCTTTAACAAGTTGTTTCATTTTTAATTTTATTTTTTCAAATCCCTGTGTTGGGTTTTGTTACCGATACTGATTACTACTTGCAACAGTCTGTTGCATAGTATACTAAATAATTTTACTTCCAGTAGAAAAAGTGTCTGTAAAAACACAGAATATGTTGCAGAAGTTGCTCTACTTACTTAAGATGTTTTAATGTGTCTTAAGACAAATATTCTATATTAAATAATATCAAATTTATTAAAGTAACATTTAACTTGGTAATTTAACTTTAGCTCATATACATATATACACATTTACACTACCCTCCTTTGATTGCCTTTCTATTCTCTGTAAACATTGTGATTAATAATAATATCTTCTGTAGTAACTTGTTAATATTTTGATTTCATAAAATCAGTCTGTATTTAGAGATATTAAATTTGTGAAAGCCAACTTTATTTGCCAACTTTGGCTCATAAATCCAATATAGTTTGTCAACCCATTTAATTTGATGACACCCACATTCCTTTATTATCACTCTATCCACTTACCCCTTTCCTTGTCTTTCAATTTGCTGCACTCTCACTTTATAAGCACTAAACAAATGCAGCATTTCGTGAGAGTTTCTTATTGTTTTCGTTGGGCTTCTATTTTTGGGAAACCACTTGCCCTGGGTACTCTATGGAGTTGAAGCTCTCAGCTCATGCAAAATTAATTAACGTTGCGCCAAACTTTTGGCACTGCAATCTTTTGTCATAGTTGTTTGCCGTGCCACGCTGCTTGCCCCGTTGCGCCTTCTTGCTACTTTATAGAGTTGGCGAAAAATGTCACGCAAACAAAGCAACAAAGAAAGTTGAGAAAGGCACAAAAAAAAACAAAAAACAGATACACTGGCAGAAAGGAGAAGAAATGGTAAAAGAGAGCACTGTAAACTTAAAACTAACGGGCAGGAAGACGCTACTGTCCATGTAATGTAATTCCCCCTACACCCGTGGACTCCCTCCTCTCGCTCTCTCTCTAAGTCCTCCTGGGTTGGTCCAGCGCAACTTTCCACTTGCAACTAGCACAAAAAACTTGGAGAATTTCGTTTTACTGGCTATTTTTAGCGACTTTTTTAGCACTGACCTAAGCGAACCAAAAGGGAGAAAAACTGTGTGATGGACGAGGGAGGAAGAGGGTAAGAGGTAGAGGGTTGGCAGCTATAATTGTTTGCAACTGTTTTGAACTGCCCAGCGTTTAGTTTAAGCGCACAATTAAGTAAGAGTCGAGGGTAATGTGGAGGGGGAAGGAAGCTTGGCAATGGCAAGTTTCCCGCGGCATAAATCGCCGGAACGCTTTGGAAGATTTACACGGAATGCAATTGGTGCGCATTTGGTGCGTTTCATTCATTTGTTTGCCGTATGCTTGTTTGCTTCTGAAATTGAATTTCTCGCTGAGCGGAAAACAATAAACAAGCCAAGCGTAGACCAAAAGCAAAAGGCGACGATGTGAAACGTGCGGGGGCGAACTGATGGCTGATGCCTCTTAGCTCTTAGCTCTTAGCTGTTGGCTGTTGAGAGGGCAACTGGCAGCTGGCGTATGTTGCACAGAGGAGCATTGAGTATGCCGCGTTGCGCATACGCCACGTTGCCGCCAGTCGACGGTCGACGGTCGACGGTCGCTAGTCGACAGTTACGTTTTCACAGTCACTTGGGTTTTTGGGTATGGTGAACTTTGTATAAAGTACGTGCAGCATTTAAGCATTTAAATATGATAGGTAATAATAATTAGGTAATTCATTAATTAACAAAAAGTAGTAGCCAATATTTAAATATTTGTTTTCTTGATCAATGTATTTATAAATATGAATATTAATTTATTAATTTCTTAACTTAAAATCAATGAAAATTATAAAAGTAAGACCATAAAAATTTTTATTAAGAACTGCAATACATGCTTAATAACTTTTTAATTAAATCTGTAATTTAAGAAAGCTTAAAGGTTTAACGGTTAGGAACCAATAGGATATATTTAGCACAGTATATAATATAATAGCAGTGGACACAACTTTATTTAAAACTGCAAAGTTTTTATTTAAGCAATCTAAATTATTAGTTTAGAATTTACATATTGAAACTGAATGTTGACATTTTTCAATGTAATGTATTATATGTTCATATCTTTCCAAAGATTTTAGAGCCAAACATTTATGGACAAAAATGTACGTAACTTGCTCTAAGTATACATAGGTGTTTAA
This sequence comes from Drosophila putrida, assembly GCA_037043535.1. Lineage (NCBI taxonomy): Eukaryota > Metazoa > Arthropoda > Insecta > Diptera > Drosophilidae > Drosophila > Drosophila putrida. Next base: position 1,213,742 of record JBAMBI010000065.1, read on the forward strand.
AGTAGTGTTTTTCAGTTCATTCTTATTTAGGAAGTGTATCTGCTAGTCGTGAAATAATTACTCGTATTTGCTTAAGCATGTCCTCAATTTTGGTCTTCTATTTTCGTTTTTCAATTAGATATTTTTACTCGCAAACTGAAACAACAGAAATGTAAGAGCATTTACACAACGTTGATAAATCGTTCTTTCCTCTTGTGTTTTTCTTTCCCTGCCCCTGTGCGTCTCTCTTTCCCTTTATCTACCTCTCTCTATCTCTCGTTATGTTACTTTTGCGCCTTGGCACCGAGTTTGGCCCCAAAACGGAAGGAAACACTTTCATTATCACTTTGGCAGAGCAAATTTATTACGACAGGCTTCGTAGGTCGTGGGGATTTGGAAAGCTGGATAGCTGAAGATTGAACCCATGCCGGCAGCTTGTTGGTTCCATTAACGTCATGTGTTGGCCTCCCCGACAGCCAGGAGTTGCTGCAAGTCCCGCCTGCATCTCTTAGTCCTATTAACAGTTGCCAACTGCACGTAGCTCCCTTTTTTTTGTCGACTTCGAGTTCGTTTCGGCTTCAGTTACTGTTGTTAAAGTCCTAATCCTTAACAGAACTGGAAATTATATTACCTCATATCCCGTAGAAGTACGATTTTGTTTGGTGTACAGCTTAAAATTTCGTGTTTCTTTAAAGAGTGTCTCTCTTATTCCTGCCTATTATAATGTAAGGCCTACTCCAATTTTTAGCTTTTATATTACAGTAGTTTTCATTTTCGTTGCAATTATTTTATCTATTTATCGGATTTAAATTCCCTTGCTTAAATATTTTTCGTAATTGGAATTAAGCCAGCTAAGGGAAGGATTAGGACAGCAAACAAGTAAATCTACGTATAATTTTAATCTTATTCTTGCTATTCTCTGTGATTATTTTTTATTTCTTTTTTTATGTTCCCATTCTTATGTTTTCATTTTATAGTTGTTTTATTATTTCCATTACATTTCAATTGCTGTATCACTCTTATTTTTTTATCAATTAGTTCTCCTTCCCTTTTTTTTGCTCTTCGCTGCCCGCTTTGGACACCTGTCGTTGGTCAGCTGCAACTGAAAACAATTTGCACAAATTAGCCAAGGTGTTTTATGGCCATCATCATCATTATTACAGTTGTTGTTATCGTTGCTGTTGCTGTTGTCGTTTTTGTAGCTATTGCTGTCGTGTTTTTGGCCAAGTGAAAATGTTTTCCCATCCTCTTGCTCAATCACTTTTCCAGCACAACGTCCCGAGTGCGCTTTAATTGAGGTCTAAGCTGTAATTAAGCTTCACAGCCTTTTGCAAGCGGCTCTAATTCTATTTTTACAGTTTAATGAAGTCCTTTTCGGACCAACACAGGACGACCGCCTACGAAATTGCTTCGAATTATTCATGTGATGTCCTTAAAGCGCCAAACTGGGAGATTGCTGCAGGCCGCAGTTGGCTCAAAAGCCAATATATCACTCTCTAACAACAAGGCAAACCCACCTGAGTGTCTTTAGCTATTTGTGTGGTGTGTGTGTTGTGTGTGTGCGGTGTCTACAAGAGGAGCAACACATGCATCATCCACATGTCTGCCCAGGATACTAATTATGATTGTTATGGCAAAGCCAGGACAACGAGGCTGTTGCCTACCTCTGAACCTGTAACAGATGTATTTATGTGTATGTGGTTGAAAACTTGATTGATAATTTTACAGACTAATCTCATAAATTGACCTAATTTAAAGGCATTTTAGAAATTTTCTTAATTAATAAATGTACTTGTAATTATATTTAAACATGAGCTATTTGGCTTTGGTTGTTTTAGCTCTGAAGAACGTTTGTAATGTGATCCCACAATTATTATTAATAATGAAATTTAAATACCTTTAGGTACTTTATATTATTTCTTAACATAGGAATTTTCTTCAAATTGTTTTATATATTGGTATTTTTTTATATTTGCAAGCAGTTTATAGAAATCTTGAAATTTATGTCGTATATCAGTCTGACATCGATTCCTGTGATAGTTTTTAGTTTAAATCCTTTTTGCAAATCGTAAGCTCTTTGCCATATTCAATAAAGAACTCAAGTTGAATCCATAAATTTCCGTCGTAGTCAGCTGCAGTTAGGTGCTTTCCGATTGCTTCGGTCGTGGTCTGGCAATACCTTTCACACCTTTCCAGCGTTTACCGCAAAACACCTGTCCTGGTAGACTCCTCTCTCCCTCGCTTTTTCTCTGAGACCCATTTGTCACAATCCATTTCATTCTTGCACAAATAGAAATTGCTGCCAAGTCATGTCATTGCCTGCTCATATATATTCTTGCTACAGGATAACAACAACAGCAATAACAATAACAACAACGATGCAATGCTACTCCTCAACTCATATGCAAATCCTTTCGTGACTCTGCGCCAGCTACGTGTCCTGGCTTTGGCACATCCTTTCGCTCCGCATCCGTCGCGACTTATTTACTGTTTTTCAAATTGCGCTTCCCAACTTTTGGCTGCCATTTGAAAGTGGTTGGACAGATAAGTCCTCGGACTAAGTATGATCTTTTTTATAGTTGTGTAAAAAAATATCGTAGTTATATTGTTACAAATAATGAGAAAATAGTTCGGCGCAAAGAAAATCGATGTAAAAAAACATCTATTTCAAAAATCTTGAATGATATTATTTGAAAACAATAAACAAATTTTTGGACCGTCCGATAAAGTTAATTATCTTTTACATTGCATACATTTAATTGCACTCAAAAAATATGCGTTTTTCTACATGACCACTCACTTGTCAAACCACCCTCGTATGTTTGTTTGCTCTATTCCCTTAGCTAACGTTTTCCGCTTCCGCTATCCTTGGCAGCATGTGTTTATGGCTTCTTAATTGTCTGAAAAAGTTTCGTTCGTTTTCTTTTTTGTGTTACCCTAAAATCTGGCAACTTTCGCTAAAATCAGCCACGATTTTGCGGTGGAGGCGGCTTTTTGGCTTAATGCGTTCCTTTATTTCGTTATTTTCGTGGATTTTTCTGCCTTATTTATATACAATGACAGCATATTGATAATGATGTCATATATGGGATTAATTTCACTTATTATTATTTGTTATTTGTATTCCTTTTGAACTAATTAATCCGCATGCCTTTTACAACACGCTTTTAAAGCTTTCTGCCGCATAATTAAACCGGTTAATTGGGCATGCATTCAGTCGAATTCATTGATAAATCGTTACACAATCAAGATACATGCATTAATAACACACTGGAAACGCGGTATGTGCAGTAAAAATTATTAATAAATACAGTTGAACCTCTTTTGATGAAACTTAAAAACTTATTAATATATATTAATATATTATGAGAAGTTTTAAACAGAAAATAACTTTTAGAATTCTTAAAAAGATCATTTGGAAGTCCTTCAATTTATTCAATTGAGATTTTCGTTTTGGGATAAATTGCAGGAAACATCCTCTTCCGATTCGTCTTCAAACAAACAGTTCTTCAGTTGGTAGCAACCTCCGTTGTTACGTGCCACCTGAGATTCTGTACATCCGCAGCCATTTTCGCAGTGATAAACGCACTCGGAGCCCCTGTCGAGGCAGTTTGTCCTGCAGTAATGATGGCAATCCATATATATATCCTTCTCAGTGCAGGGCCCTATTCGCATATCTTGCGTCCAGTTCAGGTCAACGGCAAGTAGAATTAACAGGTTAAGAAAGATCCACATGACAGCAGCTTTAACTTCAAACTGATGAACTGAATCTAACCTAACATAATCCCATTCAATAGCAGAACAGATTGATTTATTAATTTGAGCCACAGCCATTTATTTGTCTTAACAACGTTAGCAAATGGTATAATTGTAATCTCTATGCATTCCAATTGACACTTCAACTGAGATGTGAATTGCAGTTGCAGCTCTAGACTCAACATTCTTAGGTCGATAGTGATTTAACACAGATTTGGGAAGAAAACATATGAAATCTACGTATTCAATTTATTTGAAGAATAAAGTGACTATAAATTGATGTAATTTATTTCAAATTGTAATAAGTTAAAGTACGGAATATTGTGTAGTTTATCTATCTGAAATATATACATAAATATCTGAAATAAGCTTTTGAAATTTGTGGAACACATCTGATTGTTTTTTGTATTGCCAAAAGGTTGTTTAATTTTCAAAATATGTGTACAAGCAACTTTTATTCGGAACTGAATTGAATACGAATAAAACTTCATTTTACAAGGGATAAAATAACAAAGGTTTATACATTCGAAACTAATCGAATATAGTTGTTTGTTGTTTTATAGAGCTTCCTTGAATCAGAGAAGTTTAATTGTTAAAATCAATATGCGGCATTGCAGTAAAAGCTACGCTTGAGTATGTCACAGTAATTGCCAAGCCAAGCTAAGCACACATAGATACACACACATGTACACACTTACAATAAGCCACAAGCATTTACAAGTTGTGTAGCTGGCAAATTGACTAGCATAATTTGCATGCGTTCAAAAGTATGCTACGATTTTTGTATGCGCGTGTATGTGTTGTGTGTGTGTCATTTCCAATGCATTTTGTGTGCGTATGTGTGGGTGCTACAAATCTAATCGGATTTGTGCACGTTCAATGAACTGAACATAAAAAGTATTTCATATTATTATTGCACTTAGAGAAATGGTTAAAATGTCGCTCAGGCCATGTTACTTTGTTGTAGTTGTTGTTACATAGTTGTTGCTGTTGTTTGATGTTGTTGTTGTGACACATTTTATTGCTTTTACTACACTTCATTGACGGCATTGTAAGCTATGCACAAAAATGTTGCATTAAGCATTGAAATTGTTTGCCTCTCGCACTTTATTCCCGTTCCCGTTCAACACGTGCAACATTGTGAGGCTACGCGACCTGCAATTAGGTGGAAAAACACGTACCAAAATGTTGTTATTGCACCCCAGCACCCTTCACCTTCACCCAAGGAAGTTCCCTTGCTGCTGATCCCCTGGGCAACAGTCGCTTATACTTATGATAGACGCAGTCTGTTACATTGACTTTAACCGGCAGCTCATCTGTCTATGAACCGTGTGCCTCGATTGCTCTGTTATTTATCACAAGCAGATGAAAAGAAGAAGAAAAAGAAGGGCTACAATAAGCATGTTCGACTGTGGAAGACCCTGAATCTGTTGAAAAGTGCAAATAACAAATACCAAGAACTCACGAATTTAAAATCTAATTAATCCAGACTTCAATATTTATTATAAGTATGAATCAAAACTAAAGTCTGTATCAAAACTTAAACTAACTATGAGAACTTGTTGTTCTGATGTTGATCAAGAACATGTACAATTTATGTAGTTTGCCACGCCTGCTTCTGCACGTTTTTCTTCTAAAAATTTAATAGTCCCTCTGTACTATTTAAAAGTACAGAGTCTAATAAAAACTGGCCAAGAGGCAACTTTAATGAGACGGAAAGCGGGCGCCAATCGCTGCAATTAAAATTAATTACAGTATTTGTCAGCTTTGTGGCTAACAGCCCACCAAATGCGGCATTCATTCACAAGCCTCAGTCTCAGTCTGAGCTGGCTAAAAGGCAGAGAGAGTGAGATGGAGATATAGAGAGAGAGATGCTGCTTAGTGGCAGCAGCAAGGGGCATGCTGCAAACGGGGGCGTACTCAAAGTTGGGTGCAAGACGCGTTGCATTGATTGCAATCGCGATCGTTAATTAAATGTCGAAAGGAATGTTGTTGCTGCTGTTGTTGTTGCTCGTTGTTGCTGCGTAAAGATCAGGCAGCTGGGATAAGGAAATGTTGTTGTTGTTGTTGGTGTTCCTACTGCTGCTATTTATAGTTGCAGCAATGCGGCACGCAACCCAACGCAACACGATTCAGCACTGTAACTTGCAACTTGGGGCAACAGCGGCCGCCGCGGGCTTTGGGGCTTTATTATCGCCCTTGATCTTGGCTAAATCGAAATCGCCTGCATTGCGTGAAGTGTTGCAAATGAGTTTTTGTCCGGGGCGTGCATTGAATTTTCAATTGGCCAGCAAATTGGCAGCACCAAAAATCAGGAAAGAGCTACAGTGCCACAGGTGGGCAAACAACACTTTATATCGATACCGATTTTTGGATACACCGATAAATATGTATTTCGTTGCTTCGAATTTGTTTATATATTTTATATTTAAGGTATGCTCACCACTTTTATACAAGATAAGTCAATACACAGCCTTTTTTCATACAAAATATCATTTTAGTCATGATTTGATCTAATAATTGATTGATTCTACATTTACAAATAGTTATCCCTTTAGATTTTTTTAAAGTCTTTAAACTTGCATAATAACTTAACAGATTGTTGTGCGGTTTTAATTTTGATTCGGTAAATAAAAATAGTTAGGTCTGAAAAAGGGATTTTCAAAAATCTTAATTATTATTTTAAGACTGAAGTAATAAATTAATTTTTTATATCTATTCAAAAACCTTTTTGATCCTCTTGCTGTAGAGTTCTTAACGTACTCTATTCTTTACAGCACGACAGAGGTGACCTACATTTTGTTGAGTAAAGAGAGTTTCTTGTGTTCTAGAAGTTTTTGTGTCAGAAACTAATGAAGCTCGTAGAAACTTTAGACAAGTGAGAGATTTCTCTAGCGAACTGGGAGCATCTTCATTATTCGTTGTGCATTCATCTTCATATTCCTCATCAACTAAGGAGTCAGAGAGTCGCGATTAAGCACTCCTTAACAAAGGGACTTTTATGACACTACGTACTTGTGTCGCTGAAACTTGTGTGCTCACCAAATACAAGTTTATCAATAGATGGTAACAAACAGTGGAAACAGACAAAAACCTAAAACTTTGAACTCGTTTCGAGCCAAGTTTGTTTTTGCTTTTTGCATTTTGTTGCTAGAAAACTTTGCACTGCATTTCTGCTGAAAAAAAAAATGAAAAACAAAGTTGATTGCAGTTCTGTTTGGACTCCTGGCCTGGTTGTCTTTCAATGAAAATGCAAACAAATGAAAAGTGCAACTGCCGTAAATGGGGAACCATAAGGAAGTAGAAGAGAAGAAAGGGGAGTACAGAAAAGTGTCGGAAATTGGAGCAATCGAAATGCAGTTTTGATGGCGTTGAAAATTGTCAATTTGTGGCCGGTCAGAGGCAAGTGCCAAGTGTTAAAATCGATTTAAGAATTATTGGAAAAGTGTGCAGAGCTTTGGCTAAAAATAAAAATACAGACTGCACACAAAGATTATGGGAAATAATGCTGGCTCAAATTAGATCTCTAGATAGTTGAGTTTTACAGGATAGTGTGACTTGGGAACATGATTTAGATTATGAGTAATAGTTGTGTTTAGTACAAGGGAAGTATTAATCCCAGATTGTAGATAATTTTTCGAACATTTAGAGAGATTCATTAAGATTACTAAAAATATACATACATATAAGATAAGTTTATTTATCTATTTATTTGAAAATAAATTTCTTCCAACGCTTCAAGTAAGTAAATACTAAGCAGTAGACACAATACATAAGTTGATACAACAACTGTTTTGGAAACTATTATTTGCATATCCAATTTTAGCAATGTATGTTATTTAAAACTAGTTCATCGATTGGTCATTTTAATAAAAACAAATAAAAACAGTTGTGTAAATGTTTTCTATTCTAAATCAGACGGAAACAGTCTTTAAATGGGTTATTAAAATGCGAATGTTTTACTTTTGTGGTTGAGTGACCCCAAAAAGTATAAAGATAACACAGCTGTTTCTAATTTTTTTATTTTTGGCTATTTATGTTTATTACTACAATATTATGCTAATATTTATCCCTTAAAAATATAACAATGATTTTGTGCTCTAATTTTTCTCATCTTCCGTTAGATCCAGTGTTGCCATTTCAGCATTTTCTGTCAAATATGTTTATTTTTCAAAATCCAATGGTGGGAAAATTACGAAAGCGGAAATTCTGGGGTTTTTGGAAAATGTATTTCTTATTTCCCGCTTTTTTATAAGCATTTCCAGAGTTAACAGTAATTGAAATAGGAAAATTTTTGTTTTTTTTTACAAAATAAAATAATTTAAAATTAATAGTTAATAGTTAGTAGTCGTTATGAAAACCTGGGAAATTCAGGAAAAGTTGAGTAAAGTCCATTAGAAAATTCGTGCAACGTGTTCAGCAGATCGGTGAGCACCACCCCTTTATGCTTTATTTGCTCGCGTTATTTTTCGATCAAGTTTGAATCGAGCTACGACACAGACAAAATGCACGTGCACAAGTGCTTCAGTCCCAGCATGTTCGAAGCATCGGAGATGCCGGCTATGAACATGTTGCGGTGTGTGTTGCATCAGAGATGCGTAAACGCTGCGAACATGGTTTGATTTGCTGACTAATGTTTTCCAATAGGTTGTAATCTATTACCTTTGCTAGAAAATACTTTTATCTCTGGCAATAAATAATGTAAACTTGCATTCAAGCTAGATGGCTTTTAGCTTATCTATCAATACAAATATTTGGGTAGCTTGTACGTAAAACCCGATATAAATGTATTCCATATATCAGAAATAACGTCAACGTTATTTATTGACTGTGATATGAAAAGTTCAACAAAATTTATCGCGTAATACAGTTGTCACCCGCCATAGAGACCTCTTTAAATAATTACTTGAAAAGTAATGCAGTAAATAAAAAACTAATCATCCTGTTACTAATCATTTTCAACAAATTCCTTGAATTTACTTCACTTTACTTCGAGATACCACTGTAATGTGATTTTATTGCCAATTCTAAAGATATCACTAAGTGGACGACCCTTGTCTAGTGCTTGAAAGCCACTACATTTTCTATAAAAACTACTGATAAACAAATAGTTTCGAATAGTACAACAACGTGTAACGATGGGTTTCACTTTTAATATAATAATTTCAGGCTGAAATCCATTTGTTAAATGCGGGTACATTTCTTATCCAGACATTTGTTTTTGCAAAAGAATTTTAAAAGACCCGCAGACTACTTAAAATTTATCGGTACGAAGTTATCAGGGTGCCCCTTCGAACATGTTGCTGTTGCAGCTGTGTTTGTCGTCGCGTTGCCAACCATCTGTTTGCCGGCTAAACGACTGCCGCATCGTTTCTTCAGTTAGTTGATTTTTAGCCGTTGAAACAGTTGGAAGTGGAGCGCGTGTTGAATGAAACGTTGCATTTCTCTTACTCCACTTGCACACGACAGCGACAACTCTCTCACACACAGGTGCAGTGTTTGTTTGGTTTAATGCGTGTATTTGTGTGCTCGCGTACGTGTGCGCGTGTGTGTGTGTGTGAGGGCGCGTGAAAATACAACAACAAACCAAACAGCAAAATCAGAAATTGAAGCAGCATTTATACACATAAATACGTACACACACGCATACAGCAATCACAGTCAGCTGTGTGTTTTGCTTCTCGACTTCTTGGTCAGCAACAAATGTGTGAAAAATAAATGCAAATTAAAAATAATAAGCATAAATTACAAATTATTAGCGTGAATATTTCAGTTTTGCCAATCAAATTAAAAGGCGTACAAATACATACAAATACAACAACGCCTGCTCCCTTCAAGTGGCGACAGCAATAACAACAACACCACACCAATCGCAAGTGTATTTACAGTGAGTGGTTGGAGTTTTGTGCCGCGAGTGCTTGCTTGCCTGACGTGTCCGTCCGTTCAGGTCTATCATAATCCTCAGTCTACGTTTTGACAGCAAAATCAAAGCAGGGCAACCGAAGCGGTCACAACAGGAGCAACAACAGCAGCAGAGTGAGCGAGACAGCGTACCAGAGAGAGAGAGAGAGAGAGAAGGGTAAGTCGAACCAACTGAACGTCAAGTGTCTCTGCCACGCGACCAGGAGCAAGGCAACAACAATAACAAGAGCAACAAACATGTTGGAACCTTGCTAAGTTAGCAGCACCTGCTGCTGTCTGTTGTAGTTGTTGTTGTTGTTGTTGTTTCGGTCTGTCTGTTGTTGTTGTCTGGCGCTCCACAACAAATTCATTTCTTTTTGTTGCTTGCGTATATTCCGCGTAGCTCCGTTAACTCGAGCTGACATTTACAACACTGCAAATGACGCCTCCCCGCTTTTCAGCTCCCTCCCTCCTCCCACTTGCTTTTGCCATTGCGTGCTCCTCACGTTCTTCTGCTTCTTTGATTCTTTGTTGTTGTTCTTGTTTTGTTCTTGCCATTTCTTTTGACTTTGGCTGCTTCTTCCTCTTCTTGGTTTTGGCGTGCATTGACTTTGTCAGCGCACGCATTTGTTTTTGCATGTTTGTTTTTAGCCTTTCTTCTTTGGCATGTTTTTTATTTTATTCTCTTGTGTTTGTCTGCAAATTACTTTTATTGGCCACTTCCTTAGCTTTGTTTTTGCGCCGGCATAGAAAAATCAATAAATTTTTATTTGATTTTCATGCCTTGTCGCAGCTGTGACTTTGTTTTCCGCCCCTTTGTTTCTAAATGCCCCTTTTTCCCTCCCCTTGCCACGTCCTTGCCGTTTGGTTCCTTTTTAAACCTTTTGTTTTTGGCTTTGCCATGGTAGCCAACAGTCCTGTGTTTTTATGTGTGTGTGTATATTTGTTTGGCACGGCTTTTTTTACCTCTGCACTGTTTGCTCTACACAGTTTTGGCCTAGAATCGGGCCAAATTTATTAATTATCACGAGAGCCAAGCTAAAAGCCGTTAGATGACACACTTTCGCAAGGGAGCGACTGACGGGCAGATATTCAGATCTAGTTCCAGTTAGATGGATACCTAAGATAGTATTTGTTGTGGACTCTTGTCAATTAATAATCCGTTAATTAGGCTGCGTTTTATTAATCTGCATAATTAAATTGGAAACTGGAATACTGACCAGGTAGGTGTTCACTTAGATTGAGTTCGGTGAACGGTTCTCTCATAAAATCTATACATTCTCTTTCAAAATTGTCAACGTTTTGAAACCTTGATAGGTTATTAAGTTTAGTTTTTTTATACAAACGGTCTAGTAGAAATCCGTTTATTTTTGGTATTTTATTATTTTAGTTATTTAAAACAGGAATTATTAAACTTTTCTCGTTTGAATGAATAAGCTCGTAGCCTTCTAATTGGCTAAGTATTTATAAACTTATTGAATAGCTACTTTTCACAAGTAGCTTTACATTTAATAGGTTAGTAACTGAGCAAAAATTACATTGAAAAATGTTTTCCTTGTAATACTTAGACAAGAAGCCGAAATAGGTCAGTTGTACTTACTTTGAGTCATTTCTTTTTGCCTCTCACAATTGTCAACAAGAAATGAAGGTCGTCAAAAAAGAACTTTGTCAATATTTTTGTGGAAAAAAGGGCCTATTGTCATAGGGTCTATTTTGAAATAATTTTAATAGACTGAACTTGAAAATTATGTTAATGTAATTTATTTTGTATCACATCCGTTGGGGAATTCCCCTTGGCATTCTTCTACCCTTCTACCCTTCACTTGTCCCATAACTCACAAATATTTCGTATATTTACTCGTTTGACAAGCTATGGGATCTGACACCTGCTAAAACCTGTCTCGGCCAATTCATATTCGCAATGAGCCAACAAGTAAAAGTGCCGTCTAGCTATATTATGTGTGTCTTTCTTCAAAAGCTCTTTCATTCATTTTTATTTATTTAATAAAACTCAACATTCGTTTAATTTTCCATGTCCATTTGAAAACGGGTTTCTTTCTCGGCCAGCTAGGGGTCTCGGGACCCGGCTCTCGGCTCTCGGTTCGACCTGACTGCTATTTTTTTCTGACGTTTTTTCGGTCTGCATCATTAAGAAGCAGCAATGGCAATTAAATTTAATTATTAATGTCGGCCAGTCCGGGCCGGGCCAAAAGGCAGCGGCGGGGGGTCGTTTGCGGTCAGTGACAAAGAGATGAAGGGATGCGAGTAAAAGTTAAAGTTAAAGCTGTTGCCATTTATGTTAATTTCAATAAATTAATCACAAACATATTATGCCTGCTCTTACATCATGGCCTGTCCACTTCTGTTGATTTATGTTCTGCTCACGTTGACCTGCTCACAATATGGCCAGGTGCGAAAAAGCCAAGATGTTCCCCCTAATCTTTCATTTCACGTTCATTTCGCACGTTGTCACGTTCTTTCGACCAATTCTCATCAAATTTCGACCAACTCAACTCGATACAAAATTACATTGGCTTAGTCGTAGGTCAGTAGTAGCCACGTTTCACAGCGATTGTAATATGATCGAAGAAGAATTTACATATCTCAAGGGTAGATATCATAACATATGTGAGCTATAGCTATTTGGCAGATCTTTTCTCCATGGTCTGTTGACTGTAATCTAATGTCGTCCCAAACGGTGAGCACGTTTGTGTGTATAACTGTAGTTAGCACTGGATAACTGAAGCACTCTCAGAATGACAGCTTAAAACGGAAACTGCAAATGGCCAAATGGCACTTGGATAAGGGGAGCAAACAACGGGTGGGGCGGGGCGGTGGCACGTAGTGTCCGATTGCGATGCTGTCCATGTTCTTTATGCAAGACTTAACCTCAACCTGTGTCTAGTTGTGAAAGAACTTTGAGTAACTTAAGACACAGTCTCTTATTTCACACTTATTCAAATAAGTTTACTATCCAAGAGCATTCTCTTTTGTGCATTGTGTAAACATAACATATGTGTTTTTGATATAACTGATATATACTGAAGTAACGTACGTATAAAATGAATCTCATACCTATCTTATAATAATTTTTAAAGTTTTTAAGCCTATTGAATTTTCGTAAATATATATACTTTTCAAATTAAATATTTAACTCAGTGAAGGAAATATGGTATTAAGATCTTTATCGATCAGTATTAATCGTTATTTCTTTATACACATATTTTGTTAGTTCAACAAGTTATAATAACTACTTTTGATAGACCAGGCAAACCAAATGTTTAACTTTCTTGGCCAATTCTTTAAGCGGGGCCAATCTCAGCTCGAGTGTATGGCTAATTGTGGTATATGCTTGGCATCTCGGTATTTAAAAGGCTCCAAATGATGGCAATTAATACTTAAATGCCGGGCTCTTAGCCATAAATTGTTTCTGTTGTTGTTGCTGCATTTGAATTATAGCCCTGCCAACTAAAGCTGAGCTGAACAAATTCTGCGTGGCACACAATTAAAAATATGTTAGAGAAACGACCAAAAAAATTGAAAGACTCGATGAAGACGACCATCAAAATGTAGCTGTGTTGCAATTCTAGCCAAAAGTAGCCAATGGGCCAAGTGGATGTTAGCCAACGGCTGTAGCTAATTGCCAAGGCGTATCAGTTGATAGAGGGAAGTTAGAGGGGAATCCTTAGAGATAGACAGAAAGAGAGGAAAGGAGAGGAGGAAGAAGGGTAGACAGCAGCAGAAGGATCTACAACTGCAATGACAAGACAAATGTTGCTACAACCTGCAGATACAAGAAGACAACAACATGACTGCAGCAGCAGCTACAACAACAACAACAAAAACAATTGGCAACATGCAGTGCAAGTTGATGTTTTTGTTGCTGTTGTTGTTGTTGATGGCAGGCATAAAAATTCGTTGTCTAAACCAATTCGAAAGCAATTTCTGCTTAGAGCCTTTGCAGCGGGTGGGCAGCGCGGACATTTGCATAACTAGGAGCCTGTGGCTAACAAACATAGGCTCCATCCATTAAATGTGTGTGTGTGTGTGTGTGTGTGTGTGTGAGTGGAAGATGCATGTACTACATACACATTGGCAGTGTAAACGTTTAAGATACATGTGTCTGTATGTATGTTTGTATGTACATACGTACTCGGTCTGTATTTGGGAGAGCTGCTGCTGGCTTAGAAGTCTTGTGAAGACGAGTTCATTGAATTCTTTGCTGCTTTATTCGCCAAACTCGTAAATTTTCAACCAAATACACATAAAATTCAAACCAAACTGGTTCCTGCAGGCCACAGTACAACAACAAACAACAACAACAAACAACAAGAACAACCGCATTAACAGCGATTTATACCAGACCATAGCCATATAGTCTTTGGGTCTCCGTGTTTTTGAATTTTTTGTACTTTTGGGCCTGCATCTTGTGGAATGCGGCAGTCATCATCATCATCTTCACAAAACTCAAACTCAACTGAAACTCAAACCCAACTGAAACTGAAATTGAAACTCATCTTTGCTTTTTGGCTTTGTTGTTGTTGTTGTTGGTTGTACTTACAGAAAAGGCGGCCAAGAGATGGCAAGTGCATAATATCATCTGTTTTTGCGTTTCACTTTGGACTCTTCTCTCTCTGGATTCGTTGCGGCTACTTCGATTAAGTAGCTGTCAGCATTTGTATCTTGTATCTGCATTTGTCACATGCCTGTCTCTGTGTCTGTGTGTTACTCTTGCTGGTGCACTCTTAAGTGCAGTTTGGTGAAAGCGCAACGCATTGGGGATTATAGCTTTTGCCCATAAACTTGGCTCTCTGCATCTTTCACGACAAATTCAAACCAACGACCCACTTCCACATCCAGTTTTCAATTTCGAGAACCAGCTGGTGTGCCTTATCAGATCGTATCAGTACCGGCTTCATGTGTCACACACACAAACACACAAACACACACACGCAGACAAAATTAAAGTAGCTTAAATATTTGGACAAGCCGAAAATACTAATTGGGCCCCATCAGCATCAGACTTGGGCTGAGCTCCTTTTAATCACTGTGGGCACAAAACAAATATGGAAATCTACACACACACAGACACATGCACAGCCACACTCAAGCAGACATCTATAGCCAAGACAAGACAAGCCAAGACGAGACATAGAAGCAGACAATGGCAAAAATATTAAACCAAAGATACGTATCTGTATCTGCAGCTGAACCATTGGCTCTCAAAATGGACAAAGACAGCTCAATTGAAGCAAGAAGGGATCATGGATGCTCACGCTTTACTTCTTCTTTTTTTTGTGGATATGTTTTTTATTTGATTTTCTTTTCTTTTTATCGCACTACCTGTCAAACAGAAGATGGATACTTGGCAAGATGTTTGAGCTGCCTACGACATCAATCAAAAATTTCAGTTTCTATGATTTAAGAGCTGACTTGGCTTGTTTTGGGAATTGTTTTGTTTTTTGGGTGGGGGCAACGGAAATGAAGTTGAGCTTTTGACCACTGAACGTTAACTGTAATTACGCACGCTGATACAGGGATACAGATACATTTTGTATCTCATGACGCACAAACTCGTTGTGTGCACGCCCAATGCTGGTCAGCGAGAATAGCAACTGCAAATAGCCAGAAACAACCACATAATGACCTTGTAACTCAACTGTCAACTGTCAACTATCAACACACACGCAGCAATAACAACAACAATAAGAAACAACAACAACATCGGCAAAGATATAGCTTGCCACAATTTATAGTGCTCGTATCGATGGCCATAAATTGGAGCGCCTGGCACATGTCACGCAGCCGACAAGAATGTTGGCCAAAAAGGCAAAGGAAAGATCCGTTCACAAGAAGATCACAAAGCGAACACAAAGAGAACTTTACCAAAAGTACTCAGAATCTAATACTAAGTATGTGCTTTAATTTCAGGAAGAATTAATTGTACTTCTCCATTAGCTTTAATTTTTTGGTTAATGTTCTTTCTTGCCCACTTTATCTATATACTTCTGCTGCAATTTTAAGCCTTTTGGTGTTGGCCATTTGCACATTAGACCTTACTTACATACAAGCTCCATGTGTCCTCCATTGTCACATGAATTTGCTGCCCCTAAATTTGCTGTTAAGACGTTGTGTGGATTTTTTATTGTTGCGATAGTCATCTAGGGAAGTGTGTGTGTATTTTCATGATGTGTCTTGGGTCACTTTTGAGTGGCAGCATATTTATAAAAAAAAGAAGGAAGAAGAAGAAGACGATGGAGAATAAAAAACGCTTATCGTGCTGAATACATTGTTGTAGTGCTCTGGTATTGTTTACGCGCGAGAAGGGGCCATAAAATATGAGCAGCTTGGCAAATACAACAAATATGTATGTAGTTGGAACGATATCTGACGGATACACAGCGACTTCCTCGTTGTACTTGTAATTTCTGTGTGTTTTTGGCTTTCGGTTTTCCTTTTACCACACACAATAGGCAGCAGCTACAGAATGAGAAGAATCTTAACAAGTAATGAATAATATGCCTAGAGTGTATGAGAGATGTCCAAAAAGAACTTAAGAATTTGCCAAAAATATACGCTTTCAAGACATCCACATCCACCACAGGGGTATGAGAAACAGAATGTGTACAAGTGTGGGTCCGAGTACGACTACAAATACGACTACTATGTATATCAAAAGGCAGCCAAAAAGTTTTTAGCATTGTCTTCGAATTTGTTGTTATCAGGAAGTGGAAGAAATGCTGAGAAGAAAGCAAAATTCTAAAGCAAAAGCAAAAGCAAGTTTCGACAATAGGTCGAAGCTCTGGCCTCATGGTTGTTCGTTGTTCGTTGTTGTTTGTTGGATGTTCATTGTGCATTGTTCGTTGAGAGAATTTTGCAATAGCTGAACTGAACTTTGTTTTATGTGAAGTATTTGTGTGTTTGCGTGTGCCGCCGCTGCCAGAGCATATCTTGAAGATACATTAGTTGCAATATTTTGCAACAATTTATTTCAAGTTTTTCTAATCGTTTTTGAACATGTTTTTCTCATTATTTTCAATTGTTTTCCACTGGCCGCAGTTAAAAATCATACGAGTATCCGCCACAATATAGTATTATTAAAAAAAAGTCAGTCGTCTCTAATGACGTGAACTAACCTTCAGTCGCAACTCATCGTTGTCAGAAAAAGAGGCACACAATAAATACAACAACCAGACAGCCAACAACGACAACGACACTAACAACAACGATAACAACGACAACAATAGCAAAGCAGAAGATTTAATAAGGCAAAAGACTAGTAAATAAACCTGTTGCAATGTTTTTGGCTCTGACTAGTTTTTATTTATTATTTGTAATGTGGCTATAACTGTGGCCATAACTATTTCTATATCTATGATAGACTTTAGTCTCTAGTCTATGTTTTTTGTTGTTAAAATGTTTATTAAACCGTAACCACAGAATACAACAGCGCCAACATATCCAACTGTGCCACGGGAAATGCCAATGCAAATGTTCATACTTGACTGCCGAGCAGTGACATTTGAAGTTGGAGTTCTCTACAAATGGCCAGAGGGAAGATGACGTACACTTTTTGCCAAGATACTAGCTTTAAAGAACAAACGACTGGCGAGAATGCCTTTGAGACAATTACAACTGAGTTATTTGCGATTTCAAATTATGCTTAGCATTTTATACAAATTTCTTACAAAGAAATATAACTTAAAATTTGTTATTCCAAAATTGGAAGATCTCAGTTAATTTAAAACATAGATACTATTTATTTTATTTTTGATTAACTGGAATAAGAATTTATAAGAATTTTGTAGTTGAATATCTATGTATGCTTATTTGTCTAATTTACTGATCAGTCCTTGTTGTTTGATCAGAAATTTAGTTTTAATTTAACAAAAAGCTAGAATTTTTAGCTTAAGACTTAGAATAATGTTTTTTTTCCCGTGTAGTAACTTTTTGTTATAATATACTATACATTATAGATTTTACATTATAGTTCGCGTAATCTCGCTAAATCCAATGTAAATGCTAAGCTTTAATTGTGTGGCAACATCATGACATATTCATTATACCCTCGATGTGCGGCATCTCTGTAAGAAATGAGAAAATATCATCGAATCAACAAAAAGTACGAGGCACACACACACACACACAACACACAACACGCGCTTGTGGCCTTCGGGCATTAAACTTTTGCCTGAGCACCACGGGCGCTTTTTATACAATTGTGGCAAATGTTGCATCATCATTAACACACACACACACACACAGAAATACACATGTGTTGTTGAAGATACAGATACACTTTTATTGTTATTGGTTGAATAGAAACGCATCTGATGGCGTTGGCACTTTCGATAGCTGCAGTTGAAAGCGAATCAAGCGAAGTTGCCACAGCCACAGATTCACCTTTGGCTTGGCATTTTTCGCTTGTTCATTTACAAATGTTAATGGTTAAATACCTCAGATTCGTTCCTACTTACTTCGTTATAAGTACGACTTCAAGTCGGAGTTCCAGTCGAAGTAAAAGCCGTGCCCTGTCAGGGTGCAGTGCCCAAGGCAATGAGTCAGCTAACCAAAAATGTCAGCAACTAAAGTAACTTCGTCTGCCAAGTGTAGGCAGTTGTTGTTGTTGTTATTGTGGTTGCTATTGCTGTTGATGTCTGCAATTTATCACATGTTGCTGCAACAGCAGCCGCAGCAGCCACAGCCACAGCAACTGCAACAGCAACATAAAAATTTGTAAAATGCATTCAGGTGCCGCCAAATATTTAAGGCATGCCACAAACTTTTGCGCGCGCTTGTCGTTGGTTCCGTTGCGGCGACTGTCTTTACTTTCAGTAAGTCATTAAGTTGCAGTTAGGTAACCATTCAGTTGAGGCAACTTACAACCTACAGCCCTACAACCTACAACATCAGTTGTTGCAGCTGCAACTCGAGATGGTAGATGTTGAAGTCAGTCAGTCAGTTGATTGAGCCGTAATTAGGCATCGTAATGAGTTGCAACTCTGATGGCCGGAGACAAGAGAGCTCTTTAACATTTTTAACATGTGAACATAAGTGTGTTGCCAACTTGATTAGACTGCTGACTGCCTATGTGGGTCGTCTTGAAAGTTAACACCCCGAAATTGTAACAGAAAGCGCAAAACACACACCTGACTTCAAGAAATAACAAAAAAAAATGCTAAAAATGATTCCGAGCTTCCAAATCAGAACGTGCAACGTGCGCAGCCAATTGACATGGAAATGGGCGGATGAAATTCTTGGCACGTTAAAAATTAACCAAAAAAAAGAAGTAAAGAAAAAACAAACTTAGCAGAAGCAACTGAAATGACAGCCACAATTATAATAGCAACAACAACAACTATATAACTGGGCTCGGCCCAAAAGGTTGACCAAGAAACGATGTGAAGCGCGTCGAAAGAGTCGAAAGAGCAGGTGAACAACCGTCTGATGGCCTTTTAAAGATTTTTACAGCTATTTATTTACTCAAGCCCATAGTCCGTTTTGCCTTTTATTCTCACTCTCTTTTTCTCTCTTTCTCTCAGTTGGCAATCTCTTTCGTTTGTTTGTTTGTTATTCGTTTGTTGCTGACACCTGCTTTGCTTTCCAGGCTGCCACTGACGAGTACTCTAATTATATTTGACCATTTGTTTATAAACATATACAAACATAAAGACTACAACATTTCTGCTTGAAGCTGGAATTGTAAATAGCTAAATTTGTGAATGAAAGGATAAAAGAACAGGCAGCAGGCTTAAAAAAAACCACTTCAGTGGGCCGGAAGTTGACAGCATTCAAATTATTCCAGCTGCGAATAGCAACTTGGTTTGTTAAGATAATTGCAGATACTTTTAGTGAGTATCTTTGAGCTACATTCTCTGGTTAGCAAATGAGCACTTAATTTGTGTTCCAAAGATTCCTTTCCTTTTACTGATTTGAGCTGAGGTATTACCTTTTTTTGGTTTATGAAAGGTTAATCTTATTGCCAAGAACACCAAATACTTGTGGCATCTTTTTGCTAACATTTTACTTCTCCTACAATTTGACTACATAACCAGAAACATTTGCAAAACTTTTGCCAAAAAGACAAATCTCTATTGAGTTTTGGCAATTTTACGGCTTATGCAATGCCAATGTCTTCATCAATGAATGAATGCTTCATGTGATTTTTACAAATGTTTGACATCATCGTCGTGATGATCATCAATTTCTTGCTTCAATTATTAGCTGTAGCTTTCACTCTCTCTAACCTCAGGGCGCTTGGGACTCTTCCAGTTTGATTATGATTACACCTTTTTTTCCCCTTTCTTCTTCTTGTTGAATAATATTTTTCAAAGAAACCTCAGACCAATTGTAACGGTTTGGGCAAATATGAATAATAGTTGATATCATCAATGAATAAAAACAATAACTGTTTACATATTTGTTTTTGTTACGCTTCGCATATAGAGATTACAATGCTTCATATTTATTTTTTATATATTTTTCTCATTTTTTTTCTATTTTGTTATCTGCAACGGAAACTCACAAATACTGGTAGATATACTTGTACGTGTGAATGTAGATATACAAATGTACATGTATGTAGTACATGTGATTGTACATATGTACAAATTATATTCGTTTATTTTGCCCATCAGCTTTGAAGTTTCGTTTGTTTGATTTTGTTAGCGCACTAAATGTCACGAATGTTCGTAAAAAAGCAAAGAATTTTCAACTGAAATGTGATCAATTAAAAGATACTCTACAATTAAATTGTTGAATGAATATTCTCTAAAAAGTACCAAGTATGAAGAGTTTGCATGTTGATTTAATTTAAATTAGTTTAGTCCTTCGATTTCAATATGCTTTCTTTAATACTACCTTAACCTACTGGTTACACAGTTGACAACTGCAGGGTATAAATAACTCTGAGACGGAATGTTTTTCATCTGGTAAAAAGAGCGTCATATTTGTCGGACTCTCAGGGCAAATATTTGTTAACGAAATATATAAATAATAATGCATAAATGTCAACAAGCTGCACTGAAAACCGCGCGACCAACAAAATGTATTTGTAATAAATAAACTCTTTCGTATTTTTATGGATGTGTATTCAGTATTCAATATTGAACTGCAATTTGTTGATTATTTATGTTATGTGGTCTACAAATACATATTTACATAAATATCTATATGAATTAATGATGATGAAAGCTAGCTTGCGGTTATTTAGTTGTCATGTGGCAAAAAGTTAGTTACTCGCCATTAATTTAAACTTAATAATTTATATTTCATATCAACTGGGAATTGAATAAAAAATACCCTCAACACTTCTAGGAATGACCAGGAATTCTGATCTAAAATTGATAACATAATCTATGTGCTGATAAACTACTCGATGGTTGAAAAAGTCTTTTAATAGAACTCAGATATTTTAACTATCATTTGTTATACACTCAATAAGTCTGGAATTAAATGAATAACATTTTAAGCAATGAATTTGAGTAAAGAACTTTAATTGAATCTAATGTGTAACATTGTAAATAGTTTTGAGTGCATTCAATTATTTTGTGCATTCGAAATGCTTGAGTTAACTATGAACTTCAAAGAGATTACATTGTTTCAATAATTTTCTATGTTATTTTATTGATTTTCTGTGGTCAGTTTAATTCATTTGAATAAACTCGTCTGCTCTGCATTGGAGCTGTGTGCTCCACATGCAAGCAACCGCAAGCTCGAATATGCATTTGGAAAAGTGTTTAACAGATACACACACTGGCATTCTTGAGATACGAGTTTGAAACTTTGAATTTGAGACGAGTGGGTAGTGCATACTTAATTCTGACTCTCTGACTTTCTGAGTGGCTCCTATGACAGCTGGAGAACACTGGGGAGTCTGGGGACTTGAAAAAACTCTGGAGAGGTTTGAGAGGTTGAGGTTTCAGCATGGGCATTTTAACAATGACAGTTAATTAGTAAATGCATGCTAATTTCAAGTTGTAACAAATAAAATTACAAAGTGTGTTGCTCGTATCTCCTTATGCAATTAGCTGCAACATGTTGCAAATAGTGATAAAGCCAACTCGCATAATTCATAATGAAGTTGTTTCCTTCCACAAGACTTCCACTTTTCATACGCCATACAAAAGGACGTCTCACAATTCAGCGCTCGTTTATCACAATGTTATGGCAAGGAGGAGGAGGCTGGAGGTGGAGCCGGGATAGGACCAGCCCATTGGGTTCTGTATAATTACTAGTTTTATGCCAGAGCCAGAGGTCGAGAGTCCGAGAGACGTTGTCTTGAGACCTTGTCTGGACCCTAGAGAGAGAGAGAGTTAACAACTGCAGTCCTGCAATTGATTTGAGTTATTGATTGTAACGTCTTCTGGGATAACCGAGAAGGAGGGGGAGGACAAAAGAGGTTCCACTCCATGGTATGATTAATTTTATGTTGAGTCAGGCTTTTGTATGATTTGAAAAATTAGTACAAACCGAGCCGAGCCGAAAACTACAAATGATCATAAATCAAACAGTTTGCTGATTGCATTCGAAGTGCGCACAAATTGCATGATTTGCAATTTCTGTTGCATTCCCCGGATGCTGACACGACTGCAACGACGACTTTGAGACCTTTTCAGACCAGACCATCCAGACCTTCCTGAGACTGAGACTCTGCTCATTCCAGACTCCGACTCAGTTGCTCTTAAGTCTTTACAGTCCAAGACCTCACGTTGTACTTGCTCACATAATTCGCATTTTTGTTGCAAGTTGCAAGTTGCAAGCAACTTAAATAAAATTATTGCCTGGCATTTTTATTTGCTTTTTATTGTTGCCATTTTCCGCTCATTGTCCTGCCTTACAATGCTTTTTCTCTTCTCTTTGTCTTCATTGTTTTGTAATTAAATTTTTCGGCAACAACAACAAGAATAACAACAAATCGACATTCCACAAAATCGATAAGCACGTAAAGTACAATCCAACAAAAAGTCTCTGAATCTCCATTTCCTTGGAGTGTTGTCTTAATGCAAGACAAATTGCCGAAGGTACTTTTTTGGCCATAAAATGGACAGCAGGCTGACAAATACAAATACAGTGGCTAAAATCGACAAAGACGAATATTATTTGTGGAAAGTTAACGGTGTTTTATTTGGAAAATGTTGAAGAAACTCATTTCTGCTCTCACTTGTATTCTCTCTAAAAAGCATTTAATTACTGACTTTCTTAAATGCTTAATAGTCTAACTTTTCCCAAGTGGGATTTTGGACCACTGTAATTCAATGTGTAAAGGCTCCGGGACCTGAGTGGCAGCGTGCCTTATCTAGACAGTCATAAAATCCTGGTCTAAAGGCCATTTGGCAATGTTCATGGCGCTAGCCAAAATCAATAAACATAAAGCCCGAACAAATAACACGCCTGTATGGGCCAAGTTAAATCGATGACGTAGGAAGAAAGAAAGAGAGATATACAGAGAGAGAGAGTGAGAAAGATAGACGATCACTACTCCAAACTGGTTAGCCGGCTATGTAAATTTTTATTAATATTCAAAAGAAGCGATTTCGTATACAATAACAACAACTACAACTTCAATAACAACAACAAGTATAAATATGCATATGACCTTCGTCGCGGATGATGGACAACCAAAGCAAACAAAGTAACGCTATGAGATTGTTACCGTGTCGAATGTGTTCTCCAATCAGTTGCAAAGGGCATAAATTGGATTTACAATCAACAATTGCAGCAATTAATTGAGCTTAATCAAGACGTTCAACCAGAAACGATGTGGTTAAGGTTAAGGGGGGCAAAGAAAGAGAAATCAAAACGGAAAGTCATTTTATGCCGACTGCCCGGCCCGAATCGGAGCTATTTTAATGGGCATCGTGCCAGAACACAAAAAACAGAATGAAACCTCGCCTCGGGCCTGACTAAAAAAAATAATGAAAACAAAATAAAACGAAAAAAAATTATTTTAACCAAACAAAAAGCCAAAGGCATTTTGTTTATATATTTAAGAGTGTTTATAGCCAAGCAACATTTTGCGATCATTAGCAAATAATTTATGCTATTTACAGGCAATCGAACGTGAACATACACAATTTGTTTGGGTCAATGTGAAATTTCCAATACGCTACAAAGTAGCTGAAGAAACTGCAAAGATTGAGAAAGATCAATATTTACGAAAATAAGCGAATTAATTATATTGAAGTCTTTTGGTATAATGCATAATAATAATAAAAATGTCAGAACTTTTTTAAAGTCATAAAGAGAGTCATGAGAACACTAGAAGTGAAGAACTATTAAAATTCAAATTCAATGTTTATTGTTTAAAACTACAGTCACAAATGTGCAATAAACATATTCTTCTCTTTTGCTACACTTGAATTCATATACGCCTTTTTTGTAGTGTATGCTTGACAGCAAACAAAAAGAAAACTCTTGATGTTGTTTACTAAAGAATATCAAAACTAAAAATTTTTTGAAATGTACGTTTATTTATAATTCAATTTTCATCATTATTTTAATACTATCACAAAAATCATCAAAAAGATAAAAATGTTTTTTTCCTACAATTAAATGCAGCTACCTCAGTATTGTAGAGTATGCTTGAGAAAGCGAACACAGAAAGAGAACAGAAAGAGAACCTTTGTGGTTGATCATTCCTATATAAGCAGCTTTTGCTTTAGCTTATTGGTCCAACATTTATTTAATGAACTGCCAACTTGCAAATCATTCAATATTCTTGTTGTTGCTGTTGTTGTCGCTGTAGGTGGGCGATTCAAAGCGTGCGAAATTTGTGTGTTAAATTTTTAAGCCTCTTAAATAGATCTGAGCACTTGACACCCGAAAAGCAGCTTCTGTTTTCGACCCAATCGCACACATATGTATTCTCACAGATTCTCTCAACTCACACTGACTCAAACATAATACGTTTGGCAAATGAAATAATTTATTGCCTTTGTCCTTGCAACAGAAATGTGTGCAGGCTAACTTCATTAATTAGGTTTCCTTTGTATCACATGACGCTGAAATCGAATTAATTAATTAGTTTGATTAGCAAAGATTGGGGCACATTTATTAATTATATTATTCGCATTTTGGCATTTTGGCAGTCATTTGCAGGCCGCCCATTGTTTTCAGTTCGCCTCTCAAGGCGTTTCTAATTAGTTATTGAAAAAATGTATGTATTATAATAGCTACTTGTGTTCATCTAGTGTGACTATGAGAGTGAGTACTATGTATATGTGTTGTATTTGGGTGAGTTGGTCATCACGCACATGACACACACACTCCACACACATGGTCATCAGTTACACCCACACAACGTACAACACTCTTTGGTCATTTTAAGCTGATATTTTTATCTACCAGTCGCTTGAGACTTGACACTTCTTGTTCCTCATGCTCTTGCTGTTTTTGTTAATTGTTGTTCTTTGTTGTTTTGTTGATTTGTTGTCACATACTTTAAAGCCATTGCACATTAAAACCAACATGAAACCGGTTGTGTTGGCCACAAAGAATAATAATAATTAATAAAAAGTGTGTGGGTGCCAACGGGAACGACAATTCTGTTTAATAATACTGGACAACTAATTGTAAGAAATTGTTAGCATAAATTTCTGGTTTACTCATAAACTTACCCTGCATAATATTATAATAATCAGAAGAAATATGTACTCTTTCCTGCAATTAGTAAACTAACTGCACAAAACCAAAACTATTTTGCTCTGCTTTCATTCATTTCTTATTAGATTTAGTAAATCAACATTTTAATTTGTTAGACTTTCATTAATTAAAACTAATTTTGCTTTTAACATACACAATTATTTGCCTTGTTTTTGTATTCCAAACACACTGTAAATAATTGCATATTCTAAATTGTATGCAAATTAATCTGGCAGCCGAAACAATTGCATTTTAATTATAATAAATAGAAATTGAGTTGAAAAAGAAAAATTAGCATAGTTTTTGAATACGAAAAATGTAAATAAATAAAGTTATGTAAATGTTGTTAAATGAAATACAATTAATTTAGTTTAATTATGTGGCTGGCCTGGAAACAGGAAGTCATAATGCATTTCTTGGCCAGATCCATATGCCATACACATCAGAGTCGTAAATTGTGACTGGCAGAGTTAATTAAATAGAAAAAAACTATTATCAGGCAGCCATTATCAGTCGATAATAAGAGCTTATCTGCTTTTACCTGTCAGAGTTACCTGTACAGTTGGTAATTTATATTTCATTCTGTTCTCTCTCGTTGCAGGCGATAAGAATTGCTGTGGATAACGTACAAAATACATTTATATAAATAAATAAATTATTTATAGCCGAGCCGCATGGAGGTGAGTACCCGAAAAAAAAAATAAAAAAAGAACCGAGATAAAAGAGATAAAATATAGTAGAAAAGAGGAAAAGCCTTTTTTCCCTTTTTTTGGAGTGCACACAATTGTTCCAATGTCAATTTGTAGTGGGAATTTATGATATCCATTGTGGGCCGCAAACAAGATCATTGTTTGCTGGCTCTGGCCAAAACTAATAAGCGCCAAGTATGGTGCTGCAATTTAGCTCTGTTCACTGTTAACTGCTCCAACTCAAGTGCCAGTGCCAGTGGCAGTGTCAGTGGCAGTTGCAACTTTGGTAGTTGCCCGTTTCCAGTTGCCTCCTAAGATGCTCACAAATACAGGCTTAACAATTTCTTCTGTGGCATTGTCTTCGTTTCGGTTTCGGTCTCGTTCGATTTTTCGTTCTGGTTTTGTTTCTTCTTCTCGTTATTGTGCCAAATGGCCATAAAAGGTTAATTGGGTCCTTAGCAACTTGGATTCAACAAATAATGCAAGCATTCCACACGTACCGCTGCCACTGTTGCAAGCGACAAGCGACATAGAAAAATCTTAATTAGTTAATTAAAACAACAAACAAACCCGAACCCGAACCCTTGTTCAAGTAGACACTGCAACTAGTTCACTTGGGCTACTGCATAATTCATGCGACTTTAATGACAACCAAGTGGAGGACACAGGACAGGACACAGTACAGCAAAGCTAAAACCAAAGCCAGTTACCAGTTACAAGTTACCAGCTCCCAGTTCCCAGTAGGTTCGCAGTTGGCCCTTTTGTTGTTGTTCTTATTCTAGTTGCTGCTGCCACACGATAGAGACACGTTGTCTGCTCCTTTGCCTGGCCAACTATAGATCTTCCCCTTCTGTCTGTGTGTGTGTGTGTGTTTGTGTGTGACTCAAATCCCCCGAGGTGACATTAAACTATGAAAGGCATTTAGTTCAGCGATTTATATAGGCGACTTTTTGACAGTTTTATGTCTTGGCTGTCCAAGGTGCCGATTGAGGATAACGAGCTGAAGACCAACTGCCTGAAATCTTTATGCCTCATTAAATGGCTAGGCAATGTTTATATTTCACTTGCATAAGGACCTCGTTATCCTCACAATCCAGTCCCAATCAATGCAATTGGCTGGAAGCGATTTATTGGCAAGAGTTTATAGTTTGCAATCGCTATTATTAAAGTGATTTGTGATTGGTTTAAAGATCAAAAGAATTCAATTATTATTTCATACAATTCCATAATGAATGACAAGTTCAGGTTCAATTCCAAGTTAATCATTCATAGGTCTTTCTATCCACAAGTTTGACCTTTAAACCCTACAAATTGTTAACCCTTTTTGCAAGGGAACAAAAACAAAGCCATTTGAGGTCCAACTGTGTTATGACCACAACATGTGCCGACCCCCTTCCCATAATGTGTTGATATTTTGTATAAATACATTTATGTATGTATCCAAGGGTGATCGGGTCTCTGTCTAATCTCTCGGTAAACCCAACAAAAAGTTGTTGGCCAACGCAAAATGTTTTGGGACCGGCCATAAAAAATGACCAACTGCCATTAGGGCACAGAAATGAAAACATTTTTGTCATTTGACAGGCAATTTTCGAGCGTTACGTTTTCGATTTTCCCCCCTTTCTCTCTCCTTGTCTTCCCCTGTAATTCGTGGTGCCAACACAGACACATGTACACATACTTGGCGATAGTTATGAGGGTAGTATGTGTATATATGAACCCATACACACACACACATGTCAGCTGTGCCCACAGAATGTATTGTGCTCATAAAATGTTGTAGAAAAGACCGACCGAAAATTCTGATGATGATAGTTTATACAGAGCTAAAAGCATTTTTCCAAACCTCTGAACATTTTCACATGAATGCGGCAAAAATCTGTTGCCATTTCTCATGTGGCAGCAACATTTTTCCATTGCCATCTTTGTACTTATGCTGTGTCGGGGCTCTCTCTCTATCTCCCTGTGTGGCACATTAAATCGAGTTGCCACATTGAAATATATTGATGTTATTATCCTGCCGGCATGCTATTATTTGATTAAATCTAAATCTGTTTATGATCCCAAGTTTGCAAGCATTTTTATTAATTTTTGAGGCGAACCAGAACCAGAAAGCTGAATAAACAAAATTAACGCTGATAACTTTTGGGATTGCGCTCGTATTTTTCTATTTTATCTTCCACTTTTTCGCCAAATAGTTTGGCGAATTAGTTTTTTATTCAATTTGACCAAACTGGCAGCCAGTTGGCCAAGGTCCAGAATCAGCGAAACAAACTTAAATTTGAAGTCAAAAGCCCGATATAAAAGAAAATCATGCTGCAAAAAAATGCTGGAAAATGCGTGAAAACTGTTGAGAGTAAAAGATGTGGGCCAAAATGGTCAACTGGATGGATACAGTTGCCTGGATATTCGAATGAATGCCTGAATAAATGCTTGAATACTCGAATGATTACTCGTGTGCCGTGTGCAAACAGACATACAAATAAATATTGAGGTCGTGCTATAAAACAGGAAAATACCAACTGACCTGGTCACCTGGGAAATGTACCACCAAATCTGATGATCATTTGTGTCCCGTTGTTGTTACTGCTTCTGCTTCTGTTTCTGTTTCTGCTTTTGTTGCTGCTGCTGTTGTGGAAAAGTCATGCATATGCAAATGAACAATTGATTTCTTGTGGCCTACTCGGCTGTATATGCCACATTTCGTTGCAAGAGTTGCCAGAGTACACTTTGACCCTGAACGTAGTTAACCTTGTACTGAGGCAAGTGCAAGTTTAACCCAGGCAAGTAAGATATATAATTGATTAGTTGGCAAAGCTCTTATACCCTGTGCATTAAAAAATTTGTAAGAAAGGGTTGACTTGCAAGAAATAAAAATTAAATAAATTAAAAATTAGAATTTTGTTGAATAAAACTTAAACTTATAAGTTCAAATATATTTGTTGAATAAATAGCTTCGATAAGAAAGTGATTCCAAAGTCTACAGCTCCGTTTACAAAGTAACTGTTAGTCTTCTCCATTGCGTTAGAATAGCTTTACTTGTTAATAAGTTCTGTATTTTCAATTAAACACTTTGAGTAGTAAGTGGTGTTAACTCAATAAAGTCGCCAACTTTTAACGAGTTTTCCAAAAGTTTTCATCATTCGCATAGCTAATCAAATGAACATGGAAAATGCCAGTTCCAGCTGCAGGCGGCAGAAGATTTGTTACCAAACTAAAAGAAAGGAGAATCTAAAGGCAGGCGGTAATTAATCATCTGAAAACTGAGAACTGAAAAGAAAAAGCACAACATGTTTCTGCCAGTCACTTTTTGTGCAATCATTTAATTGCAGCTTAATAGCGCGCTCATCCTGTAATTTATTTTCTAATAATGAGAAGCGCGTAGAGAGGCGCTGTGAAAAATCAAATAAAAATAGATGGCGAAGAAAATAGAATGGAAAAAGTGTACAGACAGGAGCCGAACGAACGTGCAGAAAAACATTTAATTACATTTGTGCGGTGTTTGCCTCAGATACATGACTCTGTCTCTATCTCTGACTCTGACTTTGACTCTTTGGGGATATATATTAAAGTATCTTTAGTAAAAGATGGCAATAGAGAGCGAGAGAGAGAGAGTGCTGATTGAGAGAGGAGATGTATAGCAAACATTTTTACAACGCTGTCAAATTAAGAGCTTTACAAAATGCGTGGCATGTTGCAATTGCTAAGGATGCAGCTGCAACTACTTGTCTTCGCATAGTCGAATCGGGGGCTTTGCTACTCGAACTGTTTGTTGGCCTGGCAAATTAACAGTTAAGCGCCAACGGTAAATAATTGTCAAAGACAACAACAGCAGCAACAACAACAATGTCTTGGACTTTTGGAGTTGATGTTGAAGTTGAAGCTGAAGCTGCAACTGCCTGTGGAAAGCTGCTCCAAAAAGGCACTTGGAAGAAGATGTAGCCGTGCTTCAAATGATGTTTGACTGGTTTCATGCACCAAATAACCAAAAGGAGCTGCAGTTATAGTCTCAGATGAAAGACTCTCAGATGAGACTGGGAAGACCTGTTGTCTGTCTGCTGTTGCTGTCATGGATATCTGGTCGTGGTACTGGTAATTCTAGTCGCCTTGCCAACTTCTCGCTTGGCGGATGTGCAAATATTTTGATTAAATTTTCTCCATGGCAACTTTCTTTGCACCAAAGTGGCATCCACGGCAGCATCTCTACAGCAACCAGCCGCATCTGCAGCTCTACAGCTCCTGTACGTTCTGAGTATGAGTACCAGTATGTGCGTGTGCAGCTGCCGGTTTTGCAACAACCAATACATTTCCTGCTTCTGCATAAAACACGTTTTCGCAGCATCATCATCATCATCATGAAGAACATTATCATCGTTATCATTATCAGCTGTGGCTTCGCTTTGATGCACGTCTTTGCCCAGTTTGCGGTGACCTTTGCTGACACGCCGCATAATTTGAAATCAGAGCCAACATTGTTTTCAATTTTATCACTTACACGGCGCATAAATCTTTTCTATTAAATTGGAAGAGATTTGCAAAAGAATTTCAAAATGTTTGCAGATTACTTTAACCTGTTATTAATACCAAGAGGAATTTAGTATTTTCAAGATTGAAACTTTTTAAAGTATTTTAGGTTTTAAAGTTATCAAATTCTTTTCTATACTGTAAACTAAAATGAAACCTTCGTTTCTAAAACAATCTAAATGAACACTTATGCTTTGACTTTGACTCAAGTAATTTAAATCTTTTGTGCCCTTAGCCTAGTTCCGTTTGCAAGTTGCCTTAAGCCCAAATTGTCAAAAATTATAATTGTTTTGAAGAAAAGTTCGTTAGAAGGTACACGCAACTCATTAGGAATGAAAATTTTGCGGAATTTCGGGAAAACTTTTAGTCGAAATGCAAATGAATATTAAACGCAGACTTGAGGCTGCGTTTTAATAACTGCGGATTAAGTCTGCATAAATAATAATCATAATAAACTCTCAGCCACAGCCATGAAAATGCGCATCAGCCCGTAGCAGATACGCCTCTAACTACCCAGTGCCCCTGCTTTCCCTCCCCGCCCCCTCCGCACATAGTTCCTACACCCCTTAACCAACCGAGCAAAAACTTTTTGCATAAGAAAATGACAAATGATCAACGGAGGTTGTTGGGTGGTTCGAGTATCAGCTTCAAGTCGTGCCGGAAAAGTATGCAAAAGTATCAGTCGAGAAGAGGGGGGAATGAGAAGGAGAAAAGGAGGAAAATGCGCGACAATGAAGTTTTTCTTACGAGGGAAAGATTCTTGGACTTTGTTGCTCGCAATTTACGTTTTTTTTTGCTTCTTTCACATCTTTTGTAATATTTCATTTGGCTTAAATGGCAAGCGAAGCTTGGATTTTTCTCTTATTTTTTTTGTTTCTTTGAAATAGTTTGTTGGGGTTTTGCTGAGGTTTAATTCGCAAGTTAAATGTGCGTCTAATTATGCCAGCAATTATATTGAGACTGTGATAAATGGACGACCTACAAAAGAAGAAACAATCATTAGACAGGAAATGGGAAATGGGAAATGTGTACCAGGGAGATCATCCAGAACATTTGCATGCCAATGGCATTTCCAAGTTTCCGTCAATTCAATTAGTTTTTATCTTATCTACGCGAAACAATTCAAGAAACAAAAACCAAAGCAAAAAGGTTTTCAAGAAACGCACAAATTGCTGCGGCGCTTATCAGTCAATTAGCCGTGAGATAAGGCAAACAAGCAACGTGAACATAGCGCAAATGAGTAACAACAGTGGCAAAGACAGGGACGGAGAAAGGGACATGGATAGAGATAGAGATAGAAGCTTGCGTTTGTTTGTGCGTTTTTTGCCACACAGACAGGCCCAGTGTTTGGTTGAAGAAATACTATAAAGGTAACACAATGCCTTCGTTGCCATTGCTTATCGAGCGAGTTACGAGCCGCCCTGTCATCGCATATCTTTCAATTTCAAGTGTCTTCCTACTCAAATTCGTCTGTCTTCAGCTCCCTCTATTCTTCTCCCCTCCCTCTCTATCTGTGGTCTGATAAGCCCAGGTAAGCAAAGCACGTAACTGGGTCGCTCTCTGAAACTGTTGTGACAGAGCTTCGTCTGTCTAAGGCATTCATCTAAACTTACAATCGACTCATTTTGTTAGTTAGTTTTTGGCACACATCCTTGTCGAGGTAGACAGGTAAGAAATAGACGTACATTCCATATTTCCACATCACTTTTCATTTATTATCCTGAAGTGTGGCCTCAAAACCGCAGCTCATTTAGTACCGCAGACAGAGTACCGCAAATAAATGTTGAATTCAAATTTCGTGCTAAATTGCTAAATAAATACTTTGCTCGTGTGTGCTTGTCTATTTTAGGTATGTATAATTTAGAAATGTCTTTCCGAGCTTCATTTTATTTTAGATAAATGTGAAGAGAGAGCATAGCAAGAACTGAATTTTTAAAATCTCCAGTTATGTCATTTATATTTAAAGAGCTATTGTTTTGTTTTTAGCCTAATTTGGGCGATTAAAATGGTATAAAAATATTCCGTCATATCTGTGACAGGTTTTATCTTAAGCATTAAAACCATAACCCTGACATAATTAAAAAGTTAACAGCACTCGAATTTATCTTCCGTGACGCTTATCTACTAACTATAATAAAAAATTTCAAATTTGCTTTCAATTTCCTATCACTGAACAATTATTTGCCAACTTTAGAATTGTGTGATCATGTCAAATGAAATGTGTAATTGAAGCTTTAGAATTTCAATCAGAAAATATGATATGTCTGTGGAAATGTTACGAAATCAATTCATTTTACCAGCAATGCGTATACGCCATGTGACTATCAGCGAGAGACTCGAATTTTAATTAACAAACTATTTCAATAACATTTCGAATGTTACGACCAATAAAAAAAGAATAAAAGTAACAGAACAATACCATAATGGCCAGCAGATGCAAACAATTGGCCAAAAAGAACGGATATGCGTGCCATTTTACAATCCGTTGGAAATGGCCGAAAAGGCCGAACAAGTGAGGAAAATACGTTGCATCTCATCAATTATAGATTTTTCAGTGCGTGGTCAAAAACAATTTGATGTGATTGCTGTTGAAGTAGTTAGTAAAACAATTTGGCCCATGACAGACAGATTATCCAAACTGACAACTGTCGACCTAATTAGATCGACGATCCGAATAAAAAGCCTTTCAGTGACATTTTGTCCTACAGTTGTTATCAGCATTCTATTTGCCAGCGCCTCTATATTATTATTATGTTTCTGTTTCCTTTTGTATTTCTGATTGTTGTAGAACAAGTAATTTATAAATTGACATGTAGTTCAGCTTTAAACTCTGAGAGTACGACTATTCCCAGTTGGTTGGCAATTTTAATCGCTCTATTTTGTCAGTGATGCATTTTACAGCTGAGTGAGGACATGACATGTGGTGGAACCTCTGTCTGTCCTCCCTCCTTTCCTCTCCCACTTATTTTCAATTTATAAGCACACACAACGGAAATTGCCGACAAAGTGGGTTGGGGGATGATGATGGCTCTTTGGTTGAGAGTGGAATGGGATGGAGAACTGGGATGGGGTGAATGCCAGGTCGGCGATGGCACTTGAACCCAACGAGCCATAACAAAAGGCACACCAAGTAATTAACTTGTATTTATTGTATGCACACATAGTTGGCATGGCTGACAGTGGCAGGTTGGCAACTATGCTGAAAAGAGAGAGAGGGGACAAGGCCAGGGGACTCCCCTGTAGGGAGGCTGGCTTTTCTAATTGACAAACTGGCCGGGATCGTTGGTTGTGGTCCCTGGCCTGCATGTGCATTCAATTACTTGGCCTGAACTCTCTGGCTATGTTATGCTATGCTCAGTCATGGCCAGAACGTAGTCTTGACCATTAACTGGCCAGTAACTGCAGCTGATCATGACTAGAGAGACCAGCTAATAGCTAATGTTTATTAGTTTCTTTTTTCCAAGGGATGCAGAACTGCGAGTTGTAAATAAAGTTTATTCAATGAATATTTATGGAAAATGGTTGCATATAATGTGCATAATTTAATTTAAGAGTAAATAACTTTTTTTTATATGTTTGCATTTGTTTTTTCAAGTGTATTTCAAGTTCGTCAGAGACCGAGTTAGTTTCTTACGGCTGTTGTTATTATCGTTTGGTCTGATGCGCTAACCTGGCACGCAACATCTTGCTGTGGGGCAACCACTTGTCTGTGGACTGGTAACTAAGACTAAGATTGAGACCGAGACTGAGGCTGAGACTTGGAACTGGGCTCAAGTAGCGTGTCATTTACCTTGGCAGCCACAAGATTGAATGAGAATTGGGTGGACAAGAAGTGTGAAGTGAGCAGGGAGGCTAGTTCTGCAAGTTGTGTGGTTTTTGCTGCAATTATATAATATTGACATTAGTTGCATGTTGTCTGTCGTTTTACGGTCAAGTTGCGTCGCGTTGCAGATGATTTAAGCTGATGAATTTAATTACAGTGCAAGGCAAAAATCAAAAATCAATATTGCCCCTTAATACGGCAATCATTTGATTTACGTTTCAATTTAAAGGCTTAATGCCATCTCAATTAGAGCCGAAGGACGAGGTTGAGACAGAAACTGAGAGACTAAGACGAAGACCGAGACTAAAGGGAAAGCTTAAACGTGTGCAGATTAGATTAACTAATGGCAGGATACAATCAAACTCAACTCGATTCTAATGCAACACTTTCTCACCCTCTCTATGTTTCTATTTGTTTCATTTGCAGGATGAGTGCACAAGGAAACTGTTGAATTGACTTTGTAAAACGTGTGGCACACACAACAACATACAACAAAAGGACGACACTCGTTTCCTTCATATCGTAACTTCAGACTGATTCTCACACCCACTGACTGCAGGCCAAATTGCACAACAAACTAAGGAGAAAGAGAGAGAGAGAGAGAGAGAGAGAGGAAACTTGAATACGCCTGAGAGAACATAAAATAGAGCAAAAGCCAGCGATTCATGTGAAATGCCAACAAATTGAAATTCGTGTCCATGTGAAGACGTGTGGAATGAACAGTACTAGGAACAACTAAAACCACACCAACTGCATTAACATATCAGCAGCTAAATTGAAGAGCAAATCAGCTGAATCCCTGAGTACATATCTTGCAGCATAAATCAAAGTGCCCACTGATTAATGTTACGCATACGCAACGTGCGCCATCCAAGCGGTGCTGCCACTATATAACTGAAGCACTCAACGACTTCCACAAGCCATTAACCCACTGCAATAGCAACAACAGTGGTACAAGGAACAACAACTGCAACTACACAAAGGAACCGACTACAAACTCATCATGGCATTCATTGGGCGTCGACGTTCCACAACAATTGTCAAGCTGGTGGCATTGATGTTGGCCATTTGGTTCTGCATTGCCTTCCTCATCTATACGGATGATACACGGCGGAGAGCAGCACAGGAAACCAGCGGATTTGGTGCTGGCAACATTGTTGGGGGCGGCGACAGCGGCGGGGATCCAATTGCATTGGCCCTGAAAAATGGCCCAGACTCGGGCGAAGAGCTAGCTGGCCATGGATTTGTTGTTGGTAATGGCAACAATGGCATTGCCGACGCTGATCGAGATGTACCCCAGGAGGCGGATGTTCCACCCACGGCCAAGCACAAGTCGAGGGTGAAGGTGTTGCCACGTCTAAAGGCCGAGGAGTCCGTGCGTCACAACGTTGTGGTGCATCCGGAGGAAAAGGTTGTCAACAAGCAGGAAGCCAAGGAAGATGGTGAGTGAAGCAGCGATTTTAATTAATATTTAATGTCCTTTCCACATTTCATATTACACTGAGTTTGCTTGTGGGCAAAGGATTCCGACGATTATCGTTTAATCCTCGATATCTATATTTATTATTAAAATTAATTATTGCAGCAGTTATACGAGTACAACGTCATTAAATAGTTAGTACCCTCATTTAATGCATCGATTTTAGATTAAAAACATATTTTTACCTGTCCATTTAAGCACCGTATTTAGCAAATGTCTGTTGCACTTTCCATTGAGCTCTCTAATTATAGTTGAAAATAACCATTCTCGTTTCCATTTTAATCAATAAAAAGCTGAAGCATCTGTGAAAATGTGAATAAAACAGTTGTGTGCATTCAACTCAAATCAAACTAATTAGATGCGTGTTCTGTTATTTTCAGTTTGCATATATTCTATCTGATGAGTGAATATTGTTGAAGTATCTTATGAAACCTTTTTTTACTCGAAAAAATCGTATTGCGCATCTAACCAAAATAGAACTATGCATTATCAGAAGAGTGAGTTTCTTTTTTTAATTAAAATAATAAAACATTTTTCAATTAGAAGAAATGTGAAAAGAAGGTCTTGTGTAGTTTCCTATAATTCAAACATTTGTGTTATCTTTTATCTAAGCAACTTTTTTTCATTATCAGATATGTGAACTCAAGTTTGTTAAGTTTAAAAACCACTTTTTACCTTGCGGAATTCACATAACAAATGTGCAGCGTTAATATTTATATTGAAATCAGTTCCAGATTATCCACATTTCTCGGTCCATCCATCACAGTTAGTTCTTTGCTCCGCAAGCACCGCAACTTATTCGCAACTTGTTCTTTTTTATGGGACTTCTTTTTTCTCACTTGTATTCCTGTAATCAGTTTTTACGAATCTCAGCGCTGTGTTCCCATTGAGGCGATTCGCACTTCATTTCCACGCAATCTCGTCCAACTAATTCCCATCAAGTCAAAGCACACGCAGCACATCTCTTTCTCTCTCTGTCTCTCACTGTCTTTTTATCACTCTTTCTTCCTCTAGTTTTTTTTTTGACTAGTCCATGCTTGCATTTTGGGTCAGCAGCCAGAAAATCGAACTAGACTTGCGGATAATAACACATATCGCTTTCCTTTCCTGTTTTCTAAATGTTGACTCTGGAGAGGAGCTGCTTTGGTTGTTCGCTCCTCCCTCCACTCTTTAAGAAAATTTCTAACAAGTTTTACAACAATGTTTAAGATGCCAGCGGCGACAAAACACAAGAATAACAAGAGGTTGAGTAGAAGCACTTAACACAACTTGCAATTGTTGCCAAACGGCATTTTCAATGGCACGCAAGGCAACAACAGCAAATTGTGGTGGCAGTGGTAGTGGCAAGGACTGGGCCATAAGCAGAGGGGTGAATAGAGAGACCAAAACTTAACTCATGCCGCTGTCAAGCGAGGCATTCGCATTAAGCATATTAAAAAGGAAAGGGAGTGAAACGAAGAGGAATCTTTTACTAATCAGACACAAGCTTCAATCGTTGTTGGCCCCTTGGCTTGAAATTTTACTCAATGGATTGTATGAGGGAAACTGCGAAATGGGCTGCCTGACTGACTGACTGACAGACTGACTGTCTTGGCGCTCACTTGACTGGCCAAATCAATGAAGCAGTCAGTTGAAGCGCTGTAACTTGGACAAGTGCATGGGGCATCATTTATCTATCTATGAAGCAAGACGCCGTTGCATGTGAAACAAGCATTTAAGATTGCATCTCACAGGGGGAAGTGGAAGGAGGGGAGGGAGGTTCTGGGTTTATGCCTGACTGACTCTGTCTTCTGTCTTCTGACTCTGGGCTACCTTTGCAGTTCCATACAATGCACGTATTTGCAATTTCGCATATCATGTTTGCATCTCTTTGCTGCAGCCTCATCAACATCGAGGTGGCAAAGCTACAAGTTGTTGTTGTTGTTGCTGTCGCCGTCTTTGTCGTTGTTGTTGTTGACGGTTTGCCTATTTGCTGATCCTGTCGTGCAGCAGCCGCCCCGTGGCGTCAAAATTGTGTGCAAGCCTACAACGTTTACCAACACTCGACCACGCACATGAGTTGCCTGTGCCTGTGCCTGTGCCTGAGGTGTCTGTTGTCCGTTTGCCAGATCCCAGATTCCAGATCTCTTCCAGATCCACAACTCCACATACTCATTGCTCATTGTCCGTGCCTTTGCCTGTGTTCATAGCTGGTAATTAGTGTTGTTGTACTTATTGCCTGGCCTTGGGGCGCTTACCACCAAAAGACGTGGCCAACACGACGTTTATCGCGCGCACGCATCAAACCAGGCAACGGATGAGGATAGCAATACCAACCAAGCATCCAGGCAACACAGTCAGTCAGTCACTCACTCAGTCAGTCAGTCAGTCAACCTGCCTGCTGGCTGTGTCTTTAATACGTTCACTATCTTGATCTTGGCCTGGTCTGCACAGAACTGGACTGTGTCCCCTTTTGTTGCCAACGTCTGCTGTTGTTGCCTGCTTTTTCTCTTTTTTTTACAATTTAGCAGCGATAATGATTTTGTACATACAATGCAAATGCCACACCCCCAAAAAGAAAATCAGCTATTGCCCCTAGGAACAGCTGCTGCAGCACAGATTGATTGCCACATTCCCAGTCCTCTGATTCCTGTCCCCTGGCCAACTCCAGTTTTAATCAATGCTAATCCCTTGCCATGTTAATAACATAACGTTGATTTCGAGTGCGCGTGTGTGTGTGTGTGTGTGTGTGTGTGTTTGTATGTGTGCTTGGTGCGCCTGTCTATTGTCCTTGTTTCAGTCCCCAGGCACGCCCTCCCCCAACCCTCGTCTCCTCCTTTCCGTTGCCATTCATTTTGCAAATAACGCTACTTTGGCATATTATGTTCCTTTTATGCGTTATGTCGAAACATGCCGGGGCAGATTGTGCTGGCAGTTGTGGCAGAATGGAAGAATAGGAGGGTGGTAGGTGGTAGGTGGGTGGAGGCGCCTTCCAGGCATTTGTCTATGCTCCTACCATCCACTGGCACTCCCTCTTTGTCTCTATCCTCACATAACGGACGTTTTATAGCTTCCTGTCACGCTCAGGCGTGTCCCTCGAGCTCTACGTGTAGGAGTATGCTCCTCATGCCTATGTCCATAAACTGCCAATAGATATGAAAATTATATAGATGGATAACGCATACGCCCCATCTCATTTGCGTGTACACTGTACAGTTAACTCAGGCGAATTGCGACCAGAGGCTGAATTAAAATAGGCAAATAACTAAATAAACATGTTTTGATTCGAGATTCAAATTAAGATGGAGAAATTACATTAAAAATGTATCCCAGATTCATACGGTTAAAGCAGATCATCTCATATATTGTTTAAAAGATAGAGAAATTTAAAAAATAAGTTTATTCACAAAAACTAAGTATGATGCGGAATAGAATAGAAGAATAGAAGTACTTTTTCTCCATCCCATATTGATATAGATCCTCTTATATTAAATTCGCTACAATTGCGTTCTGAGTCACGACGAGGCTTTACTGTACATATATACATACATATTATCATCAGCTTTTCAGGCAGTTTATATATTCCGATATTCTATAATTGGATTGAACTCAGGTGGTTTCGGTTGCATAGAAACACACCCCACAGTCTTTGCCATAATATTCCATGCTGCGCCATAAATAAGTGAATCAATAAAACACATAAAATCCAAAGAGCTGCCTCCTCCCTCTTTGCCTTTCCCCTTTCCCCTTCCCTCTTTCAGACCCTACCTGCACCTCCTGTTTCTCCTGCCACTCCTTTATGTGTGCTACTTTTATTGTTTTTTATTATGATGCGTGTGCGCGCACAGCATGCAAAAAAGTTCATTACGAATCGAGCCGAGCCGAGTGCCTGCTTAGTCCTTGCTCTGCTCCTTGTGCCCCTTTCAACTCCCCTCTGACCCCACTGTGCCACTTGGCAAAGCGTGAATGTCCCGCAATGAAGTTGTAACTACGGCAAATCATAAAATTTATG
The DNA here is from genome assembly GCA_037043535.1 of Drosophila putrida. NCBI lineage: Eukaryota > Metazoa > Arthropoda > Insecta > Diptera > Drosophilidae > Drosophila > Drosophila putrida. Next base: position 1,253,527 of record JBAMBI010000065.1, read on the forward strand.
CGCAATGCCTGGTTTTTTTCTTTCTCCTACAGGCCTAGACTCCAATGCCTATTTTCTTTTAATGGTTTTTGTTGTGCGACCAAAAATTTATCGCTGGCTGATTGGCCTCTTCGGTTGTTACCAACATTCCACAGCATAATGTGGCTTGCCTGCTTGAGTTGGCCTGAACTTGGTCTGGTCTGAGGTTCTGATTCTTTTTTTTTACGGTTTTTTACTTTTCATCTAGCTTTTTATGTTTATTGAAATGATTGTGGTAATTGAAATGTTTTTTACATTGTACAAGTTTAACAAGCATATTTACCATACATAGAGAAAGAAAGTGTGAGAAGGAGAGAGGGAAAGAGAATGTAAAAGCAACAAGACGAAAACACATCACACACGAGCTGCGCCAATAAGTGTCACTTCTGGCTGACAAATCTCATAAAAAGCAGAAACTGGCAGCCGGAACAGAATCATATTTCCATGCAAATGCAAATAACAAGATAATATAATGCACAGACAGCACACCAGCACACCAGCACACCAGCGCACTCGCACACAACAACAAACCATTGAGAGGATGGAAGATGCCACTGAGAACACGCATACGCACCGTTGCACACTGACACAAGAGCAAACTAAAGTGACAAACTCGTTTTCAACCAGTTTTCAGTCACTAAAGAATATTTTTTCAGTTGGACTTTAGCTAGCTATAAATAATATAAGTAGTAGAAGTATAGTTTAGTTGTGTGGATAATGACAGCTGTAAAAAATGTTGTATTCAAATTACTTGTATTCTATATATAATTACTACAAATAATATTTATAATTATAGATAATATCTGTAAATGTCTACTACCAACTAAATCCCTTTTATCCCAGTGTGCATTGCCAAGTGAATTTGCAAGGCGAAGCATTTTTCATGCACGACGCTGATGATGACAGTTTTTCATGTCAAATGCATTGCGATTTATCTTCGCAGCGTGTCACATGTTGTGCCAGTCGTAAATTTCATGCACAACAAAGCAAGCAGCAAACCGAGTCCTTTTGAATGAGAGCTCCTTTAACCACTTCCCTTGCCCACACTCGTTCACACATGCTCTGGCAATTTTCAGGCAAATCAAGCAACAACTTTAACCCATCACTTATTCTTCTCTGTCTTCATTTCTGTCACCCACTAGATAAAAATGTTTTGGATGCCCCTGCGGCCAACCTGTTGGAAGAAAGTCCTGGTGAGTTGGGTAAACCGGTGACACTGCCAAAGCAGATGGCTCCAGAGATGAAGAAGGCTGTGGACGATGGCTGGACCAAGAATGCATTCAATCAATACGTATCTGATCTGATTTCCGTGCATCGTTCGTTACCTGATCCCCGTGATGCCTGGTGCAAGGATTCGGCAAGATATCTCAGCAATTTGCCCAAAACGGATGTCATCATTTGTTTCCACAACGAGGCGTGGTCGGTGCTGTTGCGTACAGTGCACTCTGTGCTGGACAGATCTCCACCAGAACTGATTGGCAAGATCATTCTCGTTGATGATTTCAGCGATATGCGTAAGTAATAGCTAATTTAATTGGCCTCAAGTGTTTATTAAATCAGTTTCTTTTGCAGCTCATCTTAAAAAACAGCTGGAGGATTATTTCCTTGCATATCCTAAGGTAGAAATCGTGAGAGGACCTCAGCGTGAGGGCTTGATACGTGCTCGTCTCCTGGGTGCCAAGTATGCCAAGTCTCCAGTCATAACCTACCTGGACTCCCATTGCGAATGTGCCGAAGGTAATTTATTAATGATGCCTGAAAAATGCAACGATGTTGGCATCTATATTTAAGTTTCATTTGAAATGCCATATTTCCAATTATTGTAAATTGCTCATATTTATTTATTGACTGCCAAATTGTTGACTGCAATTGATGCTAGTGTTAAATATTTAATTGCACAACAAATCGAAAATGGCAATTTAATATTCGGACGTAAATACCGTCAGCATTTTGTGTATGCTAATTTAAGCCGATAAAAGTGGTCGACAGCGTTAAAGCAAATAGGGAAAAATAATAGAAATGAAAAACAAGAAAATCAGAAAATCAGAAAAGAAAAAACAATTTATAGAATGTAACCTATTTTAGAGGGTCGCTTTAGGCGCATTTCACAAATCCCCAGCGTACTCTAAACGTGCCCATCAATTTTCCTGTTACATTTGACGGTCCAAAGATGAAATACGCTGGCCAACGACTGCGATAACAAGAAGAACAACAGCAACAACAACAACAGCAATGATAGCGACAACAATGTTGCCAATAAAACAAAGCCAACTAGTAAATCACTTAATCTTCAGTTTTGTTGCTTGCCACTCGAGTGTTGATAGCTCAGATTGTTTTGTACTCGTATCTTTTCGGCCAACTTCAGCTTTTCATTTTGTGTGACGGCTATTGGGGAAAATGATGCAAGGAAAAATACAATCAATTTTGTTTATTGCTCACAAAATCGATGCAACCAGCAAGAGAAAAACTAACCAAACAAACGAAAACTTTCTGCCAAAAAAATATTATCCAGAAAAACTTTCGAGTCAAAGAACGTGGATTACGTTGTTGTGTGTGTGTGTCTGTGAATGACAGTGTGTGAGTGTGTGTCCGAATTTTTGCGCTGAAAGAAAACAATATTGGTCTTTACTTGTTGTCATCATCGTCAATGGCGATGATGAATGGCAATAGCAAAGAGAAATGAGAAGACGTCGAAGAGGGTTTAGCAAAAGCAATTAAATCAAACTAGAAGCTTCAACTGCAAAACATTTCATAATACATATACTGGGAAATCAAGATATTAAATCATAGCAGGGCTTTTCTCAGCAATACAGATATAAGACCTAGAATTTAGAATCTAGTTAAGGGCTCCGATAACTAACTAAAACAACCCCTTGTGTAAAACTAATTGAATATAGATTGATTTTCTTATGATATGATAGTATCACAATAATCACATTATCTTTTTTGTTTTAGGTTGGTTGGAGCCACTTTTGGATCGAATTGCACGAAACTCAACGACCGTTGTATGTCCAGTTATTGATGTTATCGATGATACAACACTGGAGTTTCACTATCGCGACTCAAGTGGCGTCAATGTGGGCGGTTTTGATTGGAATTTGCAGTTTAGCTGGCATGCAGTGCCGGAACGTGAGAAAAAGCGCCATAACGTAAGTCCAAAACTTATTAAGTACGCCCCCATACCATCTGTTCACATTCATACGTGTTGCTCTCCCAAAATTCTCCCCTTGGAGCAACCCGCATTGAAATTTTCAAAACACTTCAAATAGGACGGCTTCGGTTCTAGGGATTTCTGCGGTTTTGTGCGTGTTTGTTTAAGCGGCTGCCATTACCGATATATACGTGCCTGGGTGTGTTTGTATTGTGTGTTGGGCTTATCCTTGGTTAGGTTAAACGAACTAACCCCAAGTTCCATACGGAAAATACCAAAATCCGTTTGCAAAATACGCATACACAACGGGGTACACGAATCCGCTTAAAACCCTAGAACGTGGCTACGAAATACGAGTATTTGCCGTGAACTAAACGTGCCCATGTATACACACACACCAGCACTAACATAACCTTAATCCACATACACACATGTACACATATAGACAGTTATTGTATTTGGTTATGATATGCTCTAGTCACATGAGACTATTTATATGCTAGTTTCTATGCGGCGATTACAGTGGCTTGCTATAATAATATTTGAATTTAAAATTGCTTTGTTTAGTTTTTGAGGTTTGGGTTGGAGACTCAAGCAGATGAATATTGAGTATAGGAGATGTTTCAAAGCATATTTTCACATCAATTTCATTCATATAATTAATATCTTTGTTATCAGCATCTGAAGTCTTATAAACAGAGATTGACAAGAATTTATTTAGATATAAATATGTATTTTATTCTCTTATTTTTGAAAATATTTAAATAGTGAATTTATAAAGTCTTACAAGATTTATTTGCTTAGTAAAAAAGTAAAGCAACACCAACTGCTTTTCAAAAAGAACCAGAAAATGCTGTTAGCATGTTTTTAAAGAATTGTATGCATTAGCATAAATCTTTATTACCTTTTCCTCGTATGTGTCAGACAATTTTCATCTTCAGCTAGATACAATTTCGTCAGAGAACATGGCATATACGTATTAAAAGAGAACACACACACATATCTTGTATTGCAGTTGGTGCTTTGTGTACCTAGTGAATGGATTGGCAAACACTTGAAATGAAATTTTAGTTGCCAGTTTCGTGTATAACAGACACTTCCACATGAGCTTTAACATTGAATGGCTCTCAGCTCTGATAAAATGCTCCCGAGCATGAATTTTGTGGAACGCTTTAAATAGCAATTTTCATTGAATTCATTTTTTTATGCACTTTAGACTGTTCTTTTTGGGAGGTCTGAGAGCAGTAGCCACATTTTGGTCTACGTTTTAATTAAACAATTCGCGTCGAGTTCTTAATTATAACATTTGACTTTTGAATGCAGAAAATGAGCATAAATTTCAGCCGCAGTCGCTACGAGCAATGTGTAAGTGATATTGCGTATACGTCGCTTTACTACAGATATAATATGCAGAAATTACATCTGACTCTGGATGCATAAGGGGTGTAAGGGGGATGGGTAGATAGCGTAACTGCAATTAAAAGCCAAAAATGTTAACAGCAAATTCTCGCCTGCTGTTGTTGAAGTTGTTGCAATTGCAGTTGCAGTGACAAGAACAGCAACAGCAACAGCAGAAACAGTGGCAACAGCAGTTGTTGCCGCTTCTTGTGGCGTAAATATCTGGCATAATTGTTTTTACAAGCGCCAAGAGAATTTATGCGAACATTGTTGCCGAAAATCCATGCCAGGGCTTCAGAGAGGAGAGGGGACATTCTACCGCTGCTGTTGCCTGCCACACTTGTGCCTGAAGCTGCACTTAGCAGCTAAATCAAGTAAAGCATTTCCTGAGTACCACATTGGCAATTTGCCGGTTGCGGGAATGAGAATGAGCCATAAATGTTGTCTGTCGACAATGATAATGGCTGCCAGAGTTGCCAGAGAGTATGGCGGAATACGAGGAAAATGTGAAAAAAAGTTAAGGAAATTTACACACATAAATGGAATTTTCGCATGTGCGACAAATCGCAATAAATGACAGTCGAAAGTTTCCGACGCGAAAATTGAAAATCCCTTTTAGAATACATAAAATATGTACTCTAAGCACTCGCAACCTGGAGCACAGATCCTTGGTGCCTTACTGCCTTCTACCTACTTCCACGTGTTGACAGTCTTAAAGCCTGCTCTCAACTTTTGCCGTGTGTCCAAAAAGTTGCTCAACTTGTTACGAGTTGTTGGCAGCGGCAACAGTAACAGCAACAGCAACAACAACCACAACATTTGAAACAATAACAATAATAAGCATGGGGAATCAAAAATACATATTCGTAAAGGATAGGGACTCAAAACACACTCACTCTCTCTTTCTCTTCCTCTCTCTTTCTCTCTCTGTCTCTCTCACAGCTTCCGCAAAAGTTTCGTCTGTTTGTGTTTTGGGTTTGTTGTTATTTCTTTAGAATCGATATATTTGGAAAGCGTGTGCGTGTAGGAAGCTAGGTAGAGTGGTCCAGAGAGTCGGGAGTCGGGAGTCGGAAGCGTGGAGCGATTACACGTGAGTGGCGTTGCCATCGGCTAATGGATTTGGCATTAACTTGGCAGCTGCCAATCGCTTGGCTGCCTCCAACTCTGCCCGCACAACATCTCAGTGTGCCTCATCAGCGAATTTCTGCGAAATGCTGAACTTTTTGCCATTGCCAATGAATTTGCCTGTTTAGGACTAGTTAATAAAGGGGGACAGTAAATCACTCGTTGAGCAAATTGCGAAAGCCGTCGAGATGACTTTAATGCTGCATCGTAAATAATATTTGAACAATGAACAGATCCGCTTATTTTCTCTCTTTTTTTCTCTCCTCCTTTTATGTATTTTCTTTGTTTCGTGTTTCAAGTCTTTGCGCGTCTTATGCCAGCATCTAAAGGAACTTTTGTCAGTTTTCTATAACAATTTTATTGCCATTCTTTCACCTGTCGCATTTCAACTTGGCTGACGGCACATTTGTGCCAGCTGCTTGCTCGCTAACCATTTTACATGCTTTTTCAACAGACTTTTTTGATGGTTCATGTTAACTGCTATTTTATACCTTTTTGCAAGAGATTGTTTAAGTTTATTCTCCTGTTTTCTTTTGCAAAAGAAAAAGCTTTTAAAAAAGCCCTTTCAACTGCTTCTTCGATATCTGAGCTGAGATATTTCCTTAGTAACCTAAAAAAGCATTTTAACATGATTATATTTAGTTGATAGTTACTACACTCTTTACAATACTATTAGTTTCCTTGACCTGAAGCTAGGACAGTTTTACCTTTTAATCTTGTCTGTAATTTATCCCGGCACTGGCTTTTAACATTTTTATTTGTTTAATAAGACACTTGTAACCTGGTTTCATCTTTCTTGGCATCTCTTTACTTTTATTTCAACTTGTCTCTCAAGTTGATTACTTTCTGTTTGTTGAAGCGCGTTTATTTTTCTAAAGCATACGTCTGGGCGCAACAAATGTGCTCAGCTTGGAGTTTAAATTATGCAAGGCAAAAGCAAAGCAAAGTACACTAAAAATTTTAAGGTAAACGAATTCACCTTCAACTTCTGCTTCTGCTTCGGCTCACTAAAGCAGAAATTGGTCTGTAAAATTTGCCAGGACACATATAAAAACTAATTCGGCGAGCGCTTCCGGCCACTAACTAAAAATAATGAAAATGCTAGAGTTTACAACTAATCCGCTCGCGTTTGTTAGCTCAAAGCCAGCCCCAAAAAAAAAACCACAAAGAGGAAAAGGATCCTTTATACACACACACACATACATATATGCACTAAAAATCTCAAATAGCCCAAAGCGCATAAAACAAAACTACTCTTATACATGTATACAATAACAACAACAATTTCATAAAAATATCAGAAATAATGTGCAGGAATAGAAGCAGGTTGGGAAACGGAAGCAAGGAGAGGAATTAAGGGGTGGCTGTTGGCTTTAGTTTTAGTTGTTTGCCGGCATACAAATGCTAATCCAATTATTTGGAAACCGTAGGTGTATGTTACAGTGGCGTATACGCAATGTGCGTACTCCATACGCAGCGTTAGCCGAGCATTTAAATATACATACGGCCATAGACCCTAAACCATAGACCATCGACTTTACGGCAGTCACATAACAGAAACAAAGAGAACGAAGTGCCACTTACACACACAAGCACACTCGCATGGCAATTTGAGTATAACACACACACACACATATATACATTTATATATTCACTCAAAGTGTTGTTGATGTTCAAATTTCTCTTTTCTCCTTTTCTGGTTTATACAGAAAAAAAAGGTAAAGTTTACCTATAAAAATTGTTTGGTTGTCGTCGTCTCTTATCCTTATGTGCAAGTGTAATGGGGCTGTGAGGATAGGTAAATGCTTTCTAATACCTTACACACACACACACAGAAGTCACACGCACAATCACAATACACACAATTACATATACACACTCACACATACATTGCACGTTTCATTTCATTTCTTACGCTTTACGTTTATACCATTCTGATTGCCTATGCGTGCGTTTTTTGTCAGACATTTCTTTTTCTTTTTTTTGCATTTGTTTTTGTTGTTGCTTGGCTCTATTTTTGTTGTTGTGAAATCGTGCAGAACATGAAGCTAGAGTATTTTTGCCTCGTTGCGTCGAGTGGTTTCTGAGTCCTGTAATACGCTGCGTATGCGTATTTTTCTGTTTTGCGCCGCATTGACAAATGTTGAGCAGTCAATTCTGAGAGCATCCGCTCCAAAGAGGTGGAGGTGGAGGTGGAGACGGACGGATTGTTGAACTTAAGAGGATGTGGCTGGGGGGAGTATAGCTTACTCACCCGCTTCTTTAATGTTAAAGCCGATTACGCTTTTATGTCAAAGTCAATTGGATTTGAGCATTCATCACAGCACAAGCACATGGTGAAAATCACATATTTAAATAAATAGCATATTTAACTAAATGATAAGCATACACAAAAAGACAAGAGAAAAGAGAAATAACAAGATAAATAAATGAAATAAATATGCATTTAAATAGAAAAGCGACACGAGTTTAGGAGAATGGAAAAATGAGAAAGTTACTTAGAAACCTGCACAATAGTTAGACTCTTTTATATCCTATATAAATGGGAACAAATTTTCACTGGAAAAACATTTTAGCTATAGTTTAACGACTTAAAACTGCATCAAGTAAAAATCGATAAGCTTAGTTTCTGCCTTATACAAATTGAACTTTGCAAACCATTAGCAAACTTTTTAAGGGTTTTCCCCGTTTAGGCACATTAAACATTTATTTTTCGAAAATTGAATTACAACCAAAATGTTGTGAAAATGTTAGTTAGAAAGACGATATTTGATAGCCCTCAGAATGGGATACTTGTCATTGGTGCAGAGTCCACGGAAATCATCGTAGGACAAGTCGAAAAGTGCGACGCCGCCCAAATTGTTGTTGCGAACATAGCCAGCCTTGTCAGCAGCTGTATCAGGATCCTCAAAGCTAATCCAGATGCCATTGTCACCCTTCTTGTCAGCAGCACGATAAGCATAGGAACCGTATCTTTTGGCGGGATCATTTACCTTTGCCAGAGGTGCATTGGCTCCCTTAGCATAGGCATTGTTCTGATTGGGGAGTAGGGCGCAGGTCTCAGGCCAGCTGTAGATGCCATGCACCTGGGTGTTGGCTCCAACTGGTGCCTCATCCACAACCTTGGCAATTGGTGGTACGCCTGTTTCACCAGAATCGTCAGTCATTTTCCATGGGCGACCATAGGAAGCCACGCCCACATTAATCTTACTGGCAGGGCAACTGTTACGCAGCCAATACTTGACTTGGGCATCCACATTGAACTGAGGATTACGATCACTCAGCTCATAGATGGGTGCAGTATAGTCAGCGAGTTCCGGATTACGCTCTGGGGTATAGAAATCAAAAGCGGCGATGTTGACAAAGTCCAGATAGTTGATCACAGCGGGCACATCGAAGAAAACTAAAGATATAACAAATAATTAGTCACCATCCGGATAGATCTGAAGATTAACCTACGGGTTGAGTTTACATTAGGCAGAACAGTTGTTGAGAGCAACAGATTATCTGGACGGAAAGCGTTCTTAATGTCACGCAGCAGAGAGGTGTATTGTTCCTTGTGCTCCTCGGAGTGTTCATCCACAATATGATCACCGCTGAAGACCTTCTTGAAGCCCTTCCACAGGCTACCAATTCCGCTGTGCACCTTCTTGGGCTTATTTTTGGGGAATTGCCATGCCACGTCTAGGCCATCAAAGCCGTAGGTCTTTACCAGGGAATAGACGGTGTTCACAAAGCGACTGCGACCTGTGGGATTCTCCAACAGTTCCAGATACTTGTTGGGCAAATCCTTGGCATCCTCGCTCTTCTCAATGTCTTTGTCACCTCCCACACTCAAGAGCACACGTAGATTAGGATACTTGCGCTTCAAACGGGTCACTGTGCGGTATAGACCCTTACCCAAATCCAAATCCAGCTGCTCATTCAGACTCACTGCCTTATGCGAATCACGTTCGAGACCCGCATAACCATAAATCAGATAGTCACAGAATTGAAGAGCAGGCTCGAGATCATCGATCACCAGTTTGCCCAGACCTAAGCAAAGAGACAGGCAGACAGATCGAGAAAGAAGGAGAATATTTCAAAATATCAAATAACACATAAAAGCAATATTAATTAATTAAACTAAAATCGTAATAACTGTAATCTTAACAAATGTGATCCACTTTTTCTAATTAAAGCTATTTATACCACGACTACAGAAATGATTTTTTCAGTGTAGTCGGGGAATTAAAATATTGTTAGCTCGGTTTGTTATCGCCATCGCACACTCTAGAATAAAAACAAATAAATAAACCTAATTTCTGAAATTTGACACTGATAAGTCTCACTTTGTTCTTAAAAGCTATTCAAAGCTAATTCCAAGAATTCATTTTCAGTTTTAATTTATTTATGTACTTTAGGTTATAGTTAATTATCAGTTGTCGCTTTGTTGGAGATTATGTAAGCACTTTTTTGTATAGGTCCAATTTTAATCACTCACCTTCTTTGACAAAACTCGTCGAGTCATAGAAGCAGACCAAGTGTCGTTGTTGTCCCACCTGCTGTTGTCCCACCTTTCCAGCCCAAACGCTGGCCAGGCATAAAGCCAGCAATGCCAACGATTTCATCATCTTTGAGGAATTTCTAATATTCCACTCAATTAATTCTCGTCAAGCTGTGTTTACGGCTTGGCCGTCGAATTGAAACTAAAACTTAGCTCTGAGTCTGACTCTGTCTCGAGGCTTTTAAAACAGATCCAAAGCAGCTTTTGACGAAGGTTGAGTTGTTGTTCTTTTTGTTTTTGTGTGCGACGAGTAAAGTGTGAATTGATAAACGAGACAAAGCAGCGATCGCAAGGCACTCAAAATCTCTATTATACATATTTGAGTAAGCACAGTGGGTGCTCACTAAAATGAATAATTTTCAAAAATTATTAATAATCTTGCAAATCATTGTTATTTGATAAATATTTATCTATGATATATATTTATCTATGATATATTGCGTTATATAATTTGTGATATTATTAATAAACTCAAATAATGGAAATCATAATAATATTATTTGTTGTCACAAAGCGAGTTCTTATTAATAATAATTAAATAAATTAACTTACATACAAAATTATAATTCGTAAAATATTCGATATTTATATAATATAGTTATTAAGAAATATTAAAAAAATAGTAATGTAACTAATCATTAATTATTCAAACTCCATCAAAAGTCTTCACTGTACTAATTTGCATACACCACTACAATTTGCTTACGTTTTAAAAAACCATTTAAATTGTGCTTCTTTGCTTTTTTTTTGCTTTTTTGCTTTGATTGTTTAGCTTCGTATTTAGTGTGAAGTCCAAGCGAGTAAGATTTTGTTATCAGAGCGACTGGACTCGTTGTTAGATTTTAGCATAATCGTCTTTCGATCCACTTTACATCCTAATCAAACTCACTTTTTTCCACTCTCTCTCTCTCTCTCTCTCTCTCTCTATCTCTGTCATTTTCCCTCTCTTGTTTTGTTTCTCTCTAGTCTTTGTGTTTCATATGTCATTTGCCTCGCACCAATTCCATTTGCTTACTTACAGCTGCCCTCTCTGATCTCAACTGCCCACTCATGCACACACCCACACACACACTTGTGCGTTAGCTGTTTAGAAATTCATGGGTTTACCCATCGATTGCCAGAGACTGAAGGATAGAGAGAGAAAGAGAAGCACAGATAGAGATAAAGACAGTAGATAGATGGAACTTGCCCCTAGGTTGACCCTTATCTCTGTGACAGTCGCACGCACAATCAGCCACGTGAGCACCGGAAGGGAATGGACAGGGAATGAAGACAGACTACGGAATCCAACAGTCAGTTGCCAGTTTTCCGAGTTATTTGCATAAAATGTTTGTCGATTGCTTGGCTACAAGGAGTCGATGTCACAGAGTAGCTCAGACTTTTATTGTTTAGTTTTTGTTGATTGTTGTTTGGTTTTTATTTTACAAAGATTCCATTTGCATTCAAAATATTTATGTTACATTTTTTTGTTTGCTTTACCTCACTGCATTTCGATACTATTGTTGAAAATTTAAAAGCAATTATCACCTTTTATTGTGCGGTGTATCCATTGCAAAATTAAAGCCAATTTGTTGGCTCGTGGGCGTAAGGGGAATGTCGAAGGGTGTGGAAGATAATTGAAATTGCTGTTGGCTCAACATTTGCATAAGTGAAAAGTGCAAAAAGTGTGTGCCGGATCAGAGAATCCACCATGGGTCTAACTTCATCCGCACTTTCGCCTCAGCGCTTGTAAGTTTATGATTAAGTCAATCATACGCACGACTAAACCACAAAAAAGTAAGGCTTAAACTGGCCAAGGGCAGCAAGCTCTTATAAGTGTATGTGTGTGGGTGTGTGTGTGTGTGTTCACAAATTGAATTTCGTCTCGGAACGGTACACAACCGACAATGGAACCCGCTGCCAAAAGACCTCTATAATCCCAGCCCGCAGATTGCGCTTTTCAGTTGCGGCTCGTGCCGCATTTGCCGCTTGGCCTTAGAATTTTCTTTTCGTAAAAGTATATATATATATGTGCACGCTTTTATTTCTTTTTTTTAATTAATGGGAAGCCAGTTTCGGGTCTACAACGAAATCCTTTTGACTGCCCTTTTTTGATCTTTTTGGGGCTCTCTTGCTTCGAATTTTTATATTTGTTGAATTTTGTAAATTAATTTGACTGAAGTAGAGCGAGCAGCAGGCAGACGTTATTACTTACACATTTTCTGAAAATTACATGCAGTTTAACTTTTAATTGAAATGTTGTAACAAGTGGGAAGCAAACGAGAAGAGAAAACCCAAACAAGCCCCAACAAAGCCAAAAGTTACCCGTTCAGAACATTCTGATGCTCATCAGCTGCCATGGCAATGCATAAAGTGCTCCCACTCCACTGTTTTATATACCTATAAGGCTTAAATACATATATATTCAAGCTTATATAAGAGTGTGCTTGTGTGTACGTAGCTCTCTGTGGCTCTGTTTAATTAAACGTGCTGGCATCGCTGAAAATCAGTGGCGATATTTTACACTCTGTTCTGAAAGTATGCTCCACATTCGCATAAAAAGCACAAGTTGTTGCCCGCTTTCGAGCGCACCATGAATAATGGCAAAATTATGTTATTTGCAAATTATAAAATGGCCGGCAATTTAATGCGCTTAACTGGCACTTGATGGTAACCCATAGAGATGGCCGCGTGACACGAAGCGAGTGTGTTGCGATAGTTGGTAAAGCAAACCTATCGACTTGCGCTCATCTCACACCAACTGACCACAGAGTGAAAATTCCAGAGTAGTTGGACTTATATGTGGGTTATGATGGTTATGAGGAAAACCAGCTTTCATTGCCTGGCAACGATAAGCGGCAACAAGAGCCAGGAGCCAGAAACCTTGCCCATAATTTAGCATATTAAGCCATGCAGGGGAAAACACTCGAAACTTTCGTTGGCAGCCTCCAGCTGCCATAAAGCCACATCGTTGATGCAAGGGGGGGGGGAAGGCAAGAGGCAATGGCTAACAATAACAAGATCACGTTGCAATCCCAAACAACTCGCAAGTGTATTAATTTGCACCCAATGCAACAACTATGAGAAGGCACGAGAAACAGGACGTGGCTGTGAACAATATTTGGTGGGCTATGGGCGCATGATAACCAAGACTAACGACCGCTTCACTGGACATTGTGTGTGTGTGTGCTTGTGAGTGTGTTGGTGTGTGGTTGTGGCAGAAATCGCCCTACCCCAAAGTGATTTGTGTGCTCGCCCATTTTTTGCAGCTGCAAAAGCATCAACAGCAACATATGCAAATCACTCACTCAAGCGAGAGAAGGGTATGCAAACCAACACCAATGCAAACATACACAACACCACAATATCAGACCCAAACACACCCACACACACACACACACACACTCAAACTGTTTGGCTGTGCATGAAAGTCAGCTTACGTGGCGCATGATTTATTAAAAAGGACTCGTAAAAATGCACAACACACTCAAAAAAAAAGTTGAAAAAAAGAGAACTAAACAAACCCCCAAAGCCAAGTAGCAAACACAAAGGAGATGGCTGCGTGACTATCGTATATAGCGCAACTATCGTACACAAATGAATCATAGATTAAACTACTCTCCATAAATAATTTATAAATAATTGTATAAAATGAACACTGATGATGTAACTCGGATATTAGCTTTAAAAACATAATGCAAGATATCTTTGCATGAAATGCTCTTTATAAAAACATAAAGAGAACATTTCTTTGCTCAACTACTTTTCTCTTCGTTGACATCTTAACTTTTTTATTTTGGTTGTAAATTGATTGAAGAAGTTATAAAAACTTTTACTCTCCCCAAAAAAAATGAGATACGCGCTTTAAAAATATAATTCAAGAAATCTTCTTTTTCCCTGAGGAAACGGAAAAATAATTCTGAGCTTCGGTTTTAGTTTTGTCTTCGCTGCCATCTGAATTTTTTTTGGGTATATTTTTCTAGCATCATCGTCTTAAAGTGTGCTTGTGGCTAGAATCCTCGACTACCTTCTGCAGATGCATTCCTCGTCCTGTCACATTCTTTGTACTACTTCGACTATCAACAACAACTCTCATACCAGCCAGTATGTGTGTTTGAGTGTGCAGCAAAAATGCATGAGAAATAGCTATGGAAATAAGCTGCAGCAACAGCAACAACAATAGCAACGACAGCAACTACTAAAAGCAGATATGAAATTTTTAAAGTCTCGTCTTTCTCGTTGCATGCACTTAAAAAAAAACATAAAATTTGATACCACTCTCCCCACATCCCCTTTCAGCTGGTGCTTAGTCTAGCATGATGGGTCAGGGGGAATAGAGGAGAGGAGGGACTGGAAGAGGGGGAACAGCACGACGAAACTGGCAACTGGCCCCACTTTGCGAGCCCATCCATCAAATGCCAGCAGTTGGTTCATTTTTAAGCAATTTTCGCAACCGATATTTTGTGCATGGCAGACAACATTATGGCGTCCCCCCTGATAGCCCCCCTTCTACTACCTCTTCCCGCTTTCTCGCTCAACCATGACATGCAGATAGATGACTCTATATATGTATGAACATGTACATATAGCTTGCAGTATAGCTCTAGCTCGGAGAGTCGATTTTTTGCATGCCATTGCAAAAGTCAAAGTTCTGTTGGCTCTACGCCTGCCAAACTGTATTACCAACATCATCATCATTCCCATCATTATTATGATTATCAGCAAAGAATCTCATAATCAACATAATCATCATCCAGGCAGTGAGGCGGTCAGGCTAAAATGTAGAGCAACTGTTTGGCTTGCCTTCGCCTGGACGCGTTTCCCTGCAGGTCGTCAATATTAATTGGCCAGAAATATTGCCAGGATTTGAGGCGCCACTCGACTTAATTTTGGGGCACTTTATGCCATTTTGTGGCATGCAAAAGAGTTGGTCAAAAGTAATTTAACTTTAATATAACTTTTACATATGTTTGAAGCAGGTTTTAAGTACAAATTTAGACAGAAGAAATGTATAAACTATGAACAAGAAAGTTTTTCCCTCAACTGATGAAATGAATCTGTTAGGAACATTCCAATCAGGGTATAAAAGGTATTCTACGAGATAAGTAAGTTTAAGTCTATTTTCAGTGTTTATCAAGTTTGCAGATAGGAAAGATTGGCTGGAATCTTAAATCTTACGAAAACTTAACACGTTCAAAGTTTCGTAATTTGTGCCATAAATTATGCGAACGAAACTGTTGTAATTGATGGGCTGCTTATGGGCCCAGGTTGAAAGGAGGCCGCTGTTGAGCATCATATTCACCATAAACTAGATATAAGCACGTACTTAGAAACAGTTTCCGTAACTCTTCGTCTGGGTTCGCTGCATCTGGCATGCAAATTGAGTGCGCGTTTCGCATAACCAAAAACTCCATTTTCAGCAATTTGAATAGGCATCGAGATAACTGAGAACTGAGAGCGGGAATGAAAATGAGAAAGGGAACAGGAACAGAAGCGGGAACGGGAACAGCAACGGGAACAGGAATGGGAGAATGCGAGCACGTTCTGAATGAAAATTTTGAGAACCACAGCTGGACGTCGCATATACGATGTTACCAACGTGCCCAGAGGCGATGTTTCCGGCGATAAACTCCCTCGCCCTCTCTTATACCCTTGGTAATTATGTTATGTCCAGCGAGACCACGCCGCCAACTTAAGGGAATTTAAGTCTTAGCCTCAGTTGAATAACTGTCAGCCAAATTAAATAAGCAGCTAAGTTTGTACGACCTTGTCCACTTTCTGAGCAATACGAAAGAAGGGAAGAGGGAATGTTTCCGCTTTTCCGCGACGTGCTGCTGTCGCCATTTTGACGACGTTATTTAGTATCAGTCACAAAAGCGCGTAAAAAAAAGAGGGGAATCGCTGTGTGGCGTTTTCTTTTAATTTTCATAAAAATTTTCACAATTTGGGCGCTTTGCACGTGCACGCATTTTACTGCTTAATACGCAGCGTTGCACTTTACTTTTATTGCACTTTCAGAACGCGTTGTGTGTGTGTAAAAACGAGCAAAGTTTTCCACGCGCGCAAATCTCTGCTGCGTTTTATGTGCCAACAGAGGCGTGGCCAAAAGGGGGCGGAAGAGCG
Organism: Drosophila putrida; assembly: GCA_037043535.1. Classification (NCBI taxonomy): domain Eukaryota; kingdom Metazoa; phylum Arthropoda; class Insecta; order Diptera; family Drosophilidae; genus Drosophila; species Drosophila putrida. The sequence goes on from JBAMBI010000065.1 coordinate 1,269,867, forward strand.
GTAGTAAGGGAACACATAAACATTATTTAAGGGCATTAAGAAAAAAGGAAACCAAGATAAATATCACATTAAATTTCTTGATTTAAGCAAACTGAGGAAAGTATAATAACAAATAAATTGAATTAAATTAATAAATAATATTTACTTTCCCATTTGTGCTGCAAATTTGCAATTCATTGAATCTAATGAAACAATAAATGCTGAATTGCCGTAGCAACTGCTTAAATAATTCGCTCTGCTTAAACAGCCATTGGGCATTCTAATGAAACACAAGTATATTTCCTATTATATTAGCATATATCGGCTTTCCCCCATTGGGGTTGCCTTGACTACGGCCCTGCACCTGGACTAAGCAGTAGATAGTCCAAATAAGTATGCTTACCATTGAGTTGAGCTCTCTCTCTCTCTGAGCCCTGGCATTCAGTTTATGCTTCTGTTGCTGCTGCTGTTGCTGTTGGTCCTGACCAACGTTAAGCACTCGCTAACGGTCCAGTGAACCGGTAATCAAAGCAAAATCAGCTAAGCAACGAATAACTTTTTATGCTAATTTGGTGCGTTTCATGTAACATTTTCTTTTCTGCCCTACCTCTTACATATGTGTGTCTGTGTGTGTGTGTGTGTGTGTGTGTGTGTGTGGGGAAGTGTATGAGTGTGTGGGTGTGTTTATGGTACATTTAACATTTTAATAAGCTTTTGCAGCTCCAGTTTAAGCAGGTTAAGCAGGACTTTTGCTCAGCCGCACCTGGTCCAAAAAGCTTGGCTTAAGACATGGCAAGTTTTTAGGGTTTCCTTTGGCATCCTTTTGGCAAAGCATCCTTACCAGATCTCAAGTATTACTTAAAACTTGTGCAACTATTTACTTTGAGAGCGACGCGACGTAGCGACTTTTTAGCGCTCGAGTCATGCAAATGCGATGCAAAGAGGCATGAAAACTCTCAAGTTGCTTTCTCCCTGCTCGGCGAGCACTTCAAAGTATAGATACAAAAATACAGATACAGATACATATGTGTGTGTCTGTGTGTGTGCGTGTGTAGATGTGGGCGTGTCAGCGCGCACTTGTCAAAAGTCATCTTCACATTATGTCAAGCAGCGTTTTTCCTTCCTTCCTTCCATCGACGTGTCCTTTGAATTTCTTTCGCATTTTTCCAAGAAGGAGACGGAAACCCGGAGGTGGCAGCCTCAGGCACTTTATGCCCTTCTGTGCGTGTCTGCCACACCCCTAGGGTGGAGATGGGGCTCCCTATTCCACATTATGACACTGCCTAACATAATGTGAGACTGACATTAACGGTATTCCCGTTCATATATTCATTTTTTTTCTTCTTTTCTTTTTTTTTGATGTGGTACCTCCTGCTGCGTTTTGTGACTGTTTTATTTGATATTAATGTGGTTGCTGTTGGTGTTAGTGTTGTTGCTGTTGACTGGCAGCCCGCAGGTTAGCACATTATTTCCATAGCACACACAGTTGCCTTTAAAATTGGGGCCATTTCTCGTTTCGCTTTTCGCCTGCTTAATTTGCGGTTGTGTTACCCAGGAGGGTAGGAAGAAGTGGATAGGGAAGTGTGGGATCCTGAGAGATTCTTTGCTAAGCTCTGTCTGCTCTGCACTTGACGAATGGCTTTGGTGTCCAAAGGACCCATCATTTTTCTAGCATAAATTGTGTCAACCGCACACACACAGTCCTACATTATAAATGCCGTTAGATTTATTTGATATCTAAATAGGACGCCATTGAAACCATGTGAGAAATGGGCGGCAATTATGATACCCTGTCAAAATTCTCAGTCGAGTCAAATCCTCAGCTTGTGTTCCCATTTTATTTAAAAAAGAACAATTCAAAAAAGAAAGAAATACATGTAAAGGGTAGGTTTTAGTCGTGTTGTTCTCTTACTGTTACGGCTTAAATTTAAGCCTGCCTTGATTGCGTATTCATAGGTCTTTGTTTAGTAGGTATATATCCAGCAAATTGAATTGATTGATTGGTTTATAAATCAAGCGGGATTTGGCACAACTGCTGAAAGGCAGTTTGATCCTTTTGAGCCGCGGCGAGTCTTCAACCATGAGCTCCTTATGCGTTGTATGAGGCTGACAAACAAACAAACTTATTTTACATGTTGCTGGCGGCAAATTCGCCTGAAAGAGTGAATGTACAGTGTACATACTATATTTATCCGTTGTTGAATCATTTAAGCCGCATTATATGAGAACGACGTTGACGACAGATGGCAAAAGCGAGAAGTTATGTGACATTGTTTGTACAGAATGGCAACTGCAACTTCGGGGGCAACTGCAACTTTTCTCATCTTTTGGTGTTTATTTATTTATTCAGCGCTGAATTTTATTTCATTTCAGTTTATTTTCACAAGAAACTTATTTTCGTTTTTACTTCCATTTCCGCTGCGCAGAAATCCAAAAAAAAAAGAAAATAAAAATCCTGCATACACATAAAAAGAGAAAGGATGTTGGACGTACAGCAGCAACAACAACAACAACAAAAGTACACAACTATAACAACTATAACAATAAAATCCTTTTACACACATATGCATACATTAAACATACACACACACACACACACATACGCATACAAATGAAGGCAGAGTTTTTGTTGCTGCTTTTCACTTTTGCTATTTGTACTGTCACTTCCGGCGGCGAAAAGAAAAAATGAATAACAGAAAAATGGCCGCCCGCATGCAGCTTCCGCCTCGTCACGCATACATTTACCTACAACATCATTGTTATTATTGTTGTTGTTGTTGTTGTTACTGCTTGTTGTTGTTGCTGGTTTTTACCCCTTTCCATTCTGGCCATGGCCACACTTATTGTTGTCTTGTGCCAGCAGCGTTTATTAAATGTCACACTGCGAATTTGTCAACGGCCTGTAGAATACTCCCTCTTGCCCTTTCCCTTTCCATTTTCTCTAGCTATTCCTGTACCCATTTCCATTCTCATTCCTATTCCCATTCCCCGTGCTATCTGACATCCGTCTGGTATTCCGGCCTGGCCATGACGCTCTCTCCCAAAACACAATGGCACTTGTCGCGCTTGGAGATTTCACTTGGTGCCTTCACGTTTGTTATTTCATGTTTGCAGTTTCTTTTCTTTTTATTCGCCTTTGTTATTGTTGTTTGTCGCTTTTGTTTTTGCGCCTTGACATTTTCTTTTGTTGCTGTCTTAAAGTTACATATTTTTAGTTGCTTAGCAATCCACACATCCTTCCCCATTCGACTCCATTTGATGACAACTCCCCAGACAGTCAGACTGTGACAATTTCATTTATTTTGTGCTTCCGTTTGTTGCTTTTAAAAATCAAACATTCTCAACTTTCGCACTTTGTTTGCTTATCCCACGTTCCGGATTCTCTTTATAAACTCAATTACAGGACGTACCCTTAAGAACACAGTGGTCTGTTTGGTCTTACCCCCTGCTAAAGTAAACTTCAACTTTGATTATAATTTACTTCAAAATTGCTAAATATATTATTCATATATTTTGTACACACAGTTTCTGTGTAAAGTAAACATTATATGAAAGAGTATCAGCTGGTCGTCTAGTTATTTTAATGCTCTTTTTATTCTTTTTGCCTCTTTGAATTTGTATTTGATGTCGTATTTTGTGAAGTTTCTGTTGATTCACGCTGCTTTCTCGTAGCACATTACGTATACGTAATGTTGGCTTAGATTTGCATACTTTTGATGTTCACATCAATGAATTCCTGTCGGAATAATGTGAAAATAAAAATGACATTACAATTTGCAAGGAACAAAACAAAAAATATCATTATGTATATTGTTTATTATCATTTCATTTTATTTTATGAGTCACATTTGTTGATGATGTTCTGTCCCTTGTTGTTATTGTGTTCATTGGCACACAATAAATAAATAATGAATATAAAAAACTTTATTTATTTTTAATTATTTTGTATGTATGGCAGCTGGAACTGCAACGGCAGCTTGGGCAAAACAAGCAAAAATTGTAATTAAATTGCTATGAAAATGAAATGCAATTCTCCAATTAAATGCAAAATCTGCTGGCGAACAAATTGTGCCACAAGATGAGAGAGGCGGTGCGGGGAGGGGAGGGATGAGTCAATTTTAGTCGGAAATGGAGTTAAAGTCGGTATATGGAAGAGTCCAGCTGGCCATCATCAGTTAGAACTGAAACAGAAGCAGGAGCAAGAGCAAAGCAAATACTCAGCACAAAATATTCAATTACAACCAAAATTTGTGGAAACCCAGATATGGCTAGTGCGAGAAAGAGAACGAGAACGACAGCGAGAACGAGAGAGAGGTGATACGAAAGGGAGACAGAGTTAGTTTGAAAGTGCGAAGAGGCAAACGAAAATATGTACTAAATAAAATGTAGCCTCGAGTGTTTTCAAGCTGTTGAAAGTATCCGAAAAAGGCAGCCAAGTGAGGCAGGCGAAGTTGCTGCCAGATGGGGCAACTTGCTCATGAAATGGGTGCAATTTGGCATGGGTGGGTGTATCTCGTTCTCCTTCTCCTCCTCTCTTTCCCTCTCTTTCGACACTTGTTAGAAGTTTGGTTAGGTGTGAGCCACTTGAGAGACCAAAGGCCAACGGACGACACATTTGCTTGAGTTTCAATTAGGAAAATTAAATGTCCTTATGAGATTCCATTTGACTTGAATACGAGCCGCAGAGGTCATCTCTCCTAACCCCTCCACCTCCACCTAAAATGTCAGTCAGTCAGTCGGGACTAACGATATTTGTCCAGGCTATTGTTATTCTGTCTATTCTCCAGTTGGCATTCAATTTGTTTATTCTTTGTATCTTTTCAGAGCACATCGGAGCCTGTCTATTCGCCTACAATGGCTGGTGGCCTCTTCTCCATCGACCGTGAGTTCTTCGAGCGGCTGGGCACCTACGATTCCGGCTTTGATATCTGGGGTGGTGAGAATCTGGAGCTGTCCTTTAAGACCTGGATGTGCGGAGGCACACTTGAAATTGTGCCCTGCTCTCATGTTGGACACATCTTCCGAAAACGTTCTCCGTACAAGGTAAGTCCTTGCTATTTTCAATACTTGCACCCAATCTCAGTGCTCATTAATGATCCACCAATGCGATTGCCAGCCATTAGAGAATTTAAAGCCTGCAAACAAAACATCGGAGCGTGCCACATGTTTGTATGTATTTTGTGCTCTGTGGCAAGCCTCAGCACCAGTTGAGGCCAAGGCTCGTGTTTGGTCAACAGTGGCTCTATGCGGTTGTCTCTTTGCCTGTGCACATGTCGCACTTGCCACATCCCACATGCCACATGCAGCAGCTACATGTATGTACTATATGGGGCACAGTCAGGGGCATGAACATGGGACACTGCCTCAATTATCAACGGTTTACGCTTGACAAAAGTTTGGCAACTGTTGTGTTGTCAATGCCCTAACGGCTTCTATACCAAACAACTGCCACTACGGGACTAAAGGCATTAAGCTGCAACGAACTGAATAGATACTACCTACCACATGCAACTAAAAATGCAGCTACGAATTTCCAATAAAATGGCTTAAGAGCAATAAAAAACGGCAATAACATCAAAATTACATTCAATCATTTGTCTATCGAGCTTCAAGCTTATCGAATACTTTTGCTAAACCAAAACGATAACGTAGTAAAGAGTCACTATTTATACTAATAATCAAATAACAAATAATATGTCCAGTTGTCTATCGTTTGCATACCTATGATTAATCCAATATTTCTTCCATTTTTACCATGCCAAAATCTATAATGTATCATATGAGTAATTGAGATAAAATAAAATGTCAGCCTTTCAATCGTTTGAATATCGATAGCTAATCGAGTACTTAAGTATACAAAGGTTCGATTTTATTATCGACTTTTAAATGTCCAAGAAGGTTTTCTAAAATTGAATCATAGCTCGTATATTTGCCTTAAGGTTTAAGGCTGAAACCATCTGCATGGAATCGATTATTGTACAATTCGATAAGAAGCTGCCTTAGAAGCTTAGCCATGTGGAGTTTATGAGTAGCGTGCATGAGACTTTCCCCTAGTCCACTCTCCTTTCTATTAGCTTGCCACAAGCCGCACAAAGCAGGCAACTACAACATACACAATCTTACAGAGTAAACGCACACACAAGAACAATACACAGTAGGCAAACATTGGACAAGGGGCAGACATGGCGCGGGGTGTGGACTTGTGGACAAAGACAGATAGCCAGAGACCGACCACAATAGGACCGGACCAGCAGCTGAATCAAGCAGCATCAACTAACAGCAGTTGCAACAGCAGCAAGTGGACAACCAGCAGAAGTAGATACACACACACACACACACACACACATGACGTAACCAACTCATTCAGGTAATTAGGCTGGACTATACACCCTTCACCGTGCTCTTGACTCCACTGCCTGCTCCAGATACAAGTCCATTGTAAAAGCTCTGCTCTGTGTTTGGTTGCCAAATATGTTCACTGGCTTTTGGCGCCTCCTCGTACTGTTGTGGCAGTTGCAGCCCAATTGTTTCCATGTAAATGTTGCCAAGAGTCCTCTAAAGACAACTCTTTATCGTCTCTCCTGCTTTTCTTTAGTGGCGTACGGGCGTGAATGTGTTGAAGAAGAACTCAGTTCGTCTGGCCGAAGTCTGGATGGATGATTACTCCAAATATTATTATCAACGGATTGGCAATGACAAAGGTGATTATGGAGACATCAGTGATCGTTTGAAACTGCGGTAAGTATATAAAGTTTATTATAGTGTAGTTAAGATTAGTTTCATGAGTTTCATTCTCCAACTTTAGTGAGGATCTGGAATGTAAAAGTTTCAAATGGTATTTGGATAACATTTACCCGGAACTCTTTATACCCGGTGATGCGGTGGCAAATGGCGAGGTAAGTTCTTGTTCTGTGTTTCCTTTCGAGCACACAACTCTTGCAGCATGTGGCAAGCGATTACCCTTGAGATGTGGCAAGTTCCAGTTACAGTTCCAGCTCCAGTTATAGGCTCCCGGCTCCTGGTTCCTGGCTGAAACTACTACACTACTAACCCATTAATGTGCCATTTATGAAAAAGTAACAAGACACATACACACACATATGTATTTCCCCATTTTCCACAGATAAGAAACTTAGGTTATGGCGGTCGCACCTGCTTGGACTCGCCATCTGGCAAGCGTAACTTGAAGAAGGCTGTCGGCTTGTATCCTTGCCACAAACAAGGTGGCAATCAGGTTTGTTACCACACCAAGAACAACAACAACAACAACAGAACGATAGCAGCACTGCGACCGCCACAAACTCCGTTGAAGTACAAAACCGTTAAGATTCCCATACATAAATACTTATCTTATGATTACGAGCCTGTACAGTTATCTCTCCCCCCCTCTCCATATTGAAGCTAATTACTAATTTCACTAATTCACAACCTTGGCACACTGGGTGAACTTCTCTTAAATTGTAAAAAGTCTACAGCACACCGATTGCGATAACAATAACGATTACGATAACAATAACAGTTTCAATTCCGTTTCTAATCTTGATGATGATGATGCGTTCCTTTGTTTTTTGTTTGTTGTGTATCGCACTCTCCATATGACGAATCGAACTTAATTTCCAGATTAAAAACAGTCACACCGACATGTGTCTCGATGCTGATGGCAAGTCCGAGGACGAGTCGCCTGTTGGTGTCTACGGATGCCACGGCCAAGGAGGACATCAGGTATCCATCTCCAACTCCAACTCCAATCCAAATCCAAAACTTCATCGTTTGCCCCTCGCAGCAGCAATCGGAAATATACATACATATTTCTGATTTGCAGCTCACTTTTTAGCTTGGGCCCTACATCAAGTTGTACATTGGTTTCGGATTCATTTCGGGTCTATCGAGTGCTTTCAACAGCTTTGCTTACAATTACTGCCCGTAGTTTAACTGTAACTTATTTAGTTCTCGCTTGCTTGATTAACCAATTGACCACATGACACTAAACGGAAGCAGAATTTATTTGTATATATGAAATCTGACTGCCACACCTTAACTTTAGACATAGTTTAAAAATGATTAATCATTTAAGTGTAAGCTTTCAGGTGAATTTAAATCTTAAAAGAGGCTTTCAACTTTTATGTGGTGAATGATTTAAAATAGACGATTACCTAGATAATCTCAACTATGAAGCAATTTTACTTTTGGTTTAATTATTTCGAAGTTTTACGTTGTCTTTTCTTTCACTTTATTTCCTTTTTTAATACTTTGCAATCGACTTTAGTTTTATTTTCTCTTAATTGTTTCTCAAATCATTGTTAACACTCTCAGCCACTTTCAGTCCTTAACTTTTCACATCAATAAACCTAGTTGGCAACTTGTTCTATGCACTTTCTAACCCACAATTCAATTTGGCTCTGTTTAAGCCAATATTTAATTCATCTATATAATAACCAATTCTTATTCTCCTCTTTTTCATCTAAATTTGATTTTTGTTATGGTCTCGCCGTTGATTGGATTCTGACCGCAGCTTTTTATGGGATTTTTGAATTAAATTTTTATAGCAAATGAAGACAACCAGTAGATCTTTCCCTCCCCAACTCGTTCTCGTATTTACCATTTAACGAAATAAATATATTGTTGATATTCTATTTTTGATAGTCCTGCGGTTTTGAGCACTAACTTCACGGAGTTTGTGGATTATAAAATGTATTTTGAAATACTCTTTTCGCATTTACTTAACTTTAAGCCGTAGCATCAAGTGAAAGTATTTATCACAAAATTGTTTTTTGTTTTTCTTGTTTGCCACGGACTGAGCAAAACTCATTGACAATTTTACAGGACACACAAACACACACACACACACTCAGTTTTAGGGAATTGAAATTTATGCCACGTTGCAAAATTAATTAAAACGCAATCATAAATAAAATGACAAAAATGATAAATCATTTCCATGGCTTTGCTTGCCTGGCTTACGGTTGTGTAAGTTTTACAAGCCAGCAACAGCAACAACAACAAGTAAAACAACAACTACTACAGCAAAACTGTGACAATTTTATCAACATTTAATAACATCCATTTGGACAACAAAAACGCATAGCAAAACTGCATACAAATGAACAGAAAGAGACAAAAAGAAAACACTATTTACACAACACACAGATACACAATACACACAGACTTACATTCAACGTTTAATGGAAAGTGTTGACCTCGTTCCGCTTGAAAATCGCCAGGCACCTTTTCTGCCACGCTCCCAACCACATAACCTTCAGTAACGCCTTTGCCATGCTGTATATGAAACAAAACCACAGCAAAGTAAGGGAACAAGTAAAGCAAAAATAATACTATCGACTACAAGATACTGAACAAATTTAATGCTAAGCTTATAAGTCTGTGATTAATGTATATTTTTTGGCCATAGTACGAAGGATAGTTTTAAATTGCAACTGTTATAGTTTCCTACTTCTACACATTCTACCCCATTTAAACACTTTAAGGAGAGGGTACAAATGGGAGACTCTGGTGTAGAAGCGACGCTGCATAAAATAATCAACATTTGCCAGTGCTGAGCTCACCAAATGTGGGAGTGAAAAAATTTTAATTTCGCACATCACAAGTAAAAAGGATCCCTTCCATGTGGTGGTAAAGTATGCACAATTCTTTGACTAACAGCACGTCAAAGGATCCTCACTGTTGTCCCAGCAACATGCTCCACTGCTAACGGGTAGCTGGTTAACAACAAATATAGCGACAACAACAAAAGCTCAAAAAAAATACGCAATATAATGAAAAAAATTGCATTTTCATATAAACGCGCGAGTCTAGAAAAAATACAGAGGAAAACGAAAAACGAAAAAGAAAACTATGCTCGACGCTGATAAAACGGAAAAAGTTTTGCATGCATATATTAAAAAATGCATTAAGCTACGGTGGAGCAAGCTCGACAGTAGGAGACCCAGTACTTTTTGAGTGTAATGCGATTACTACAGATTATTTCAGTTTCAAAAATTTCCATAGATGGCGCCACTTCAGAGATTAATTTTGCCCGTAACATTCTTAGTTGAATAACTTCCGCGTTTATCATTCGATTTGGATAAAATTTGCAGGATAGGTTCAGACCATAGTCTGTATTATACATACTAAGAATGAAGGCGCTAGCATTAAAGGTGCTCTTGTAATTCGACTTGGAAATTTTGTATTTTAATTTGTGGGGGCGGAAGGGGGCGTGGCAAAAATCTAAAACAAACTCATTCAACTTGAGATATAGATGAACCTACATGCCAAATTTGGTGTCTCTAGCTCTTATAGTCTCTGAGATCTAGGTGACACAAAAAGGGACAGACGGACAGACGGACAGACAGACAGACGGACAGACAGACAGACGGACATGGCTATATCGACTCGGCTGTTGACGCTGATCAAGAATATATATACTTTATGGGGTCTGCCACGCCTCCTTCTGCCTGTTACGCACATTTGCACAAACGTAATAGACCCATTTGTACTTTTTTAAAGTACTGGGTCTAAAAACCAAAAAACCAGACCAAACGAAAAAAAAAATACGGAAAATGAGAAGAAAAACTGGAAAAAAGAAATGTAAAGATACATACATAATTAAAAACGTATCATGCATCACGCGAAAAAAAAAACGCTGTGGCATCGAGAAAAAGCCTCGCAAAGGGTTTACTTCAAGGGAAATGCAAATGCAAGCCGTGAAAATGAAGGCCACTGAAGAGAAATGAGGTTGGCGGTGAGGAGAGGAAGACTAAGAGGAGGACTAAGGACTACAGATGCGAAATGGCAAAGAGCAGTTGTAAAAGAGTAAATTGTTAAATGTAAATACTGTTAAGCCCTGTTACTTATGAAATGAAAATGCTGAAATATGTTAAGAACTCATCAGTTGCCGTTGCCGTTGCAGTTTTCTTTCATTTCACTTTTGACATTTCCACCAATTTTCCCCAATGCCATTTGTATCCCTCATTTTGTGCTGCATTTGAAACAAGGCTGAAACATTGTAAAAATAATAAACAATGTTAAAGAGAAACAGCATTTAAATGCTCATCATCATGTACGGGGTCGGCTATGGCAGGCGTAAGCGGAAATGAAAATGGTAACACAAACAAAATGGCGGCCGGACGGCCATGATGCTGGTGGCCCTGGCAAAACAAAAGGCTAGCCAGCAAAACCAGCCTGCCAGCTGGCGTTGGCAGCAACGTGGCTTAAATTATAAATAATCATGGCCAGACCGCAGACAAAACACAGACGCACACACACTCTCCCTTACACACTTACAAACACACATAGACACACACACACACATACAGAGACAAAGACTGGTAGCAGCTTTGGCATTTAAATTAATATTAAATATGTAATAATAAGTAATGCGGCTACTTGGCAACAATGTTATGCAACAATTTCTCAAACCTGCCACCACAATTTGTATTAATATGAGATTCTTTTACCCATTTCCCCCCTCTAAAAAATAGTACTGGATGCTTAGCAAGGCTGGGGAAATACGACGAGATACAGCTTGTCTGGACTATGCCGGCAAGGATGTGATACTGTTTGGCTGTCATGGCTCAAAGGGCAATCAGGTGAGTGTGTGCTCCTCCCATTTAATTATATAGATAATATCTAATGTTGCATGTGCAACAATGCATTATTTGCAGTTCTGGACATATCGTGAGGGCACAAAACAGCTGCATCACGGCTCGTCGGGCAAATGCCTGGCCATCAATGAGAACAAGGATAAACTGATAATGGAGGAATGTGATCCGAGATTTGCGCGCCAACAATGGCTCATGGAGAACTACGACAGCTCGAAATTGTGAGGCTATTTCTATGCGAAGGGCACCCTGCTGGTCCCCACTTCGCAGAGTATGCGCGCATAGCAACGATACTAAGGAGGGACACAGAGTTGTAGAAGAAGAAGAAGAAGGACGAGAAGTTGGATCAGATGTTAAAAGTTCGATGTTAGTTTGTAAGGAAATGACACGGCCCGCGAGAGTTGTGCAATAGGCAGTAGCTAAAGTATTTGCCATGGCTTTTAACTGAAGCATTGAAATGCGTTAACAACACACACATACATGCACACACACCCATATACTAACTAATATATATATATACAAATCCATATGTTAATATACATATGTATCATTTATTTTCTAATTTTAATTTCAAATGAATTAATTAGTTGTTAAGCGCACAGAAGTATAAAAGAGATGGACTGGACTGTTTGTTGTACAGTAGATCTTAAGTTTTCTAAGCCAAACGGTAACGGAAACGGGAACGCAACCGTTAACAGTTACTTAGTAGAAGAAGCATTAAATAGTGTAGTCATGCATAACGGTATACATACATATGTATAATGTAGTTAACCCAAATGGGTTCAACTGTCAAAGTCGTAGCGCAATTTTTGCATTTACATGTTATAAACTTTTAGCACAATTATATGTGGCGAACTTTGTGTGTGTGCGTGTGCGTGTGTGAGAGTGTGTATTTGACAAGCCAATAACTGAGTTGTGTGTTGTGCAGTGCATAAATACAAGCATACACACACATACAGACAGACTTATATAAGTACTTATTATATTATTTATGAATTCTCCTGACATCAAATGACTTTGCAAAAGTCGCGTTCCAAATATGTTTAGTCCGTAAGCTTGCTTTAAGTCTACTTAATGTTGTTGTAGAATGGAAAGCATTTGGTGATTTTCCTTGCCCCTTCCTCCCCCTATCATTCCCCTCTAACCATTCCCAATTAATTAGATTACATTAGATTTATGTACTTATCGGCACATTCGTTTCTGTTTCGTTTTATTTATTTTGTTTATACTATACCATATATTTTCGCAAATTCGGAAAAAAGCAAGTAGAAATTATCAATTAAAGTAATGAAGTACAACATTTAAATACTTCTTTGCTTCGACAAACCTATGCCAAATTATGTTTAGTGGTTTAATTATAATTTAATTTGAGTGAACTTAAACGTGTATTACTCGTACACGTATCTTTTGCATTTTGTTATGAACTCAACAAGGACAACATATCCCGATTGTTAAACAACGCCAGCTTGTAGAAGATACATTTTGTATTTATATCGTATCATCAGTTTCGGACAGACTTATCGATATCACTAAAATGTAGAGCTAGAACTTAATCTAAGAAGCAAATATGCAATAGTGCCTTCTACTTTATACTTACACACAATTGTTTATCCCATTTAGCTCTAAAATCAATTTTAAATCAGCTCAAATGGGGTCTAGTTTAGGTCACAAGCAAAAAGCGACTGTAAATATTTATAAACTGTACAATTTGATATCGTAAATGTATGTAAATAATCAAATGTGGTCAAAATACTTCTGGCTAATCAGAGTAAATATTTTACTAAAACCTAATCGTCATCAAAGTTAAATAACATGTTTGATTTGCGATTTTAGGCTTTAACCTAGGCAACATTTACCATTTAGCGTACGAGGAAACCAAAAGCCATAAAAGTGGTCGAGAAAATTTTGATAATGATACAATAATAACCTAAGCTCGTAGTGAATGTATTTGTATAGTACCTAAGCAATTACACAAGTTGTATAAGGACACTGATCTAGCTACAAATAAACAAACACTTCGTGTATTGATTAATTGTGTATGTCTTAATTGGTCAGCATTTGAGTTCGTCCGTCTTTCTTTTGAAACTTCAATTAATTGCAGTTGATAATATTTTATTAGCTTAATAATAAACTAGTTCAGGTTCGCATCAATTTTAAACGGATTGGAGTCAGAAGTTTAGTTAGACATTTGCGTTTTGTTTAATCCAGGATCGTAATGCGCCAACATAGGTGTACATGGCAGGACGTCCCTTGGCGCCGCAGCCAAAGCCCCACGAGACAACGCCGAATAGTTTGCCATCAACAGTTAGAGGACCACCAGAGTCGCCCTGACAGGAGCTAACCTGTCCACTAGGATGTCCAGCACACACCATGCGATCCGTGAGTCCAGGAATATTCTGAGCATTGCAGAAGTCGCGACTCCAGAGCTGAACCTGAGCAAACTTCAGACGATTGGGTAGTTGTAGGTTTTGATTGATGGCCCCAAAACCGCTGATAGTGGCCATGGTATCGGCTTCATAATTGGTATCCGCCTCCGCCAGTTGAATCGCTTGAACTGCACCGCCCAACGAGACGGGAGTACTCAGGCGAATCAGGGACATATCAAAGTCCTGACTCTGCGCATTGTATTGCGGATGTATAATGAATTGGGAAATGCCAAAGGCTTGGCCGTTTCCAGCGCTTAAATCATTGGTACCCACAATCGCCATCATTTGATTTGGACTCTGACCCTTGGTACAATGAGCGGCAGTTACAATGATGGTATCCGATATCAAAGAGCCACCACAATGATGACGCCCATTCAACTGCAGCGAAACCTGATGCGGAAATTGTCCCATCGATGCAAACTGTCCACCAATTATGCGGGAGACATCTGCACCATTAACTAGACTTGCAACAGTTGCAAGTAACAGGAGAAGCACAATGTTGTATGCCGAAGACATTGCTGAAGTTGAAGTGTGTTAAAGCTATCATTATAGCTGCTTTTTATAGTCGACAAAGCATTTGAATTTCAGCTTATCAGAATAAACCACAGGGGTTTGTCTGACCCAGTTCCAAGTGCGAAAAAGGAAAACTCTTTGGAAGAAGGGGTTGGTGTTCGAGGAGACTATAGTGATCTGATAGATACAGAGCCAACTGGCGAATCATGTTTAATGAGCCATTTAACGAGAACTTCTTTATCGGGGCCGAACTACGGGGGCTCGACATGGCCTTATTTCTAGTGCGAAATTCTACTTTTCGCAATACTAAAATCAAGTTCACAAAACAGTTTATTACCGTGGCCTTCTATATTTGTGTCAGGTTTTTGGCTGTTAACTCTAAAAATGTGTAAACAGAAAACAGTTAATTTGCTTTGTTTGTCTAAGCTCTAATGGGCCGCATGTGTATGATGGCCATTGCTAATCATCCAGACATTCTTCCAAATCTCACGCTTGAACACATTGCGATAATTCTGCACGGAAACTAAAAACTCTGGACCAAAAAGGGTTTGAATAACAACATTCTCAGCTGCCAAATTACGATTGGTGGCTGCGTGAACAATAACTAAAGGTGAATTGCTCTAAATAAAAGCGAAAATTAGGTTAAATAAATCTATTGAATAATAAATTATAAAAATACTCACAGGCAATGGTTCGCCTTCACTTTCGAAACGTTTATTAGGGTCCACATGCATGCAAAACCAGTTCGTGAATGCTTTTGGTATGTCCCCATCGGGACACATTATTTTCTGAAAGAACTCAGCTCTCGAATATTTTACAAAATATATATTCTTATGTTACTTACGCTGCGATGGACAAGTCCCAGTGGTAGATTGACTTCTCCATGCTTTTGCGAGTTAAATGAGGTTGTAATAGATTGCGAAAGGTTGCTTAATTTAGGAGCACTGTATAATAGAATCGGATCATCGGGTGACTCGACACATTCTAGGCGAAAACGCTGACCATACTTCAGCCTTTCTCCGGTGCGATCCTGTTCATCTCCGCTAACAATGCGAAAGGAGTTGCGAACACAAGGACGCTCGGAGGGGGCAACAGTTAGTTCACAATTCTCATTTATAGTCTGACTTGAGCGTATGGCGTGCTCATTGATGACCACCGATAAAGCTGGATGCAACTCGGATGTATCCATATCCAGTATATTCATATAGATTGGCATCAGTTGAATCACAGCTCCGATCATTATGTCATGCTTAGGTGCCGCTAGCTGAACCTCCTTTTGAAAATTGTCGAAGAGTGTACGTGCCTTCTCAACCAACAGTTCGCCACGATCCCGCATTTTCCTGAAGCTGCTCATTTTATCCTACATAGAGAATTATTGGGTTATTCTAGAGAGCTGAAAAGGTATTGATAAACTCACCTCCTCCAGACAGTGGTCCTCAAACCAATTGCCAATATGCACCTTGGAACGATAGCGGTTGGAACCCGATTCAAAGTTGGAGACTGAGCAAGGCATTGTGTATTATGTTTTGGTATGGAAGAAGAATTACTTTCAAGATTTGTTTATTAAAATGTAATGGAAAGACTTTTTCTTTTTATAGAAATCAGTCCTATTTTTGCTTGGGAAATTTGTTTGTTAAAATATAACAAAATGCTTGACAAGTACAGCCAGGCAATATTATACATAATATAGAGTTCATTTAATTATTTAATTTAATTTTTATTAAAAGAATTGTTTAAGGTTTTAAGTTGAGAAGTGTTGCGTACTTTTAGTTACTTTAAGAAATTGAGATAATTTCCCTTTAGAAATCGTTGCATACTTTTGGCTTGATGCAACACGGCGTATACGTAATATTGGACAGATGTTTTTAGCTGGTAAAAGTTACACATGCGTGATGAATTATATTTATTTTAAGCTATTTGTTGTCCACATTTACTCAGTCTTATTTAAAGACTCTGTCTCAGAAAGCTTTTGAAAAATGCGAGTAGAACTATTTACTATTATTTAGTTGGACATTTATTTAGAAATGTCGGGCTGTGTTAGATGATGGGTGTGCCTCAAGTGACAAACTAATGACAAACAAAAACGATATGATCTGTTGGGAGTCAAAGAAATCAAAGAGGGTGGAGTTAGATTGTTACCTGGCTAGATATTATTCATTATTCAGATAAGCAATTTATATCAACATGACTTAATTACTGTTGTTGGCGCTGTGTTGATACTGTAGATGTTATTGCTTTGGTTGTTGCTGTTGGCCTATTGCTCTTCTGCTATCTGGAACGGCGTGCACTTCACGTGAACGTGATCGCCTCACTCGGCCGATTCACAGCACGTTCCTTATCAAAACCTATCGCAGACTAAAGCGAGTGTCACTCAATTAGACGCGGACTTTTACGATAATAGGCATTTGTCGGCTATATGGGACATATACATATTTGCCTGGCTGGTTGCCATATTAGCCAATATTAGCCTGTCATTATCATAATCGGTTATCAAGACGCTTAGCACTGTACTGATTTATTTCAATTAGTTTGCACTCTACACATTTATGGTATTCATAATTTTCACTTTATCAAAAAAGTACTGCATTTATTTTCGTATCAATCCATTTTCTAAGCCATCTCGTAAATCTATAACAATCTTAAGTAGATGTATTAACACTCTATGACTAATAACTAACTAACAGAGTAACTTAGCAATAAGATAACTTTGTCAATTAGTTTAACTAAAAGTTATTATATGTATTTTTGAGATAAAGGTATTTGGTAATTGAATTTTCGATCAAAAGTATTGAGTAATTTGATTCCAAGAAGATAGTCTGCAACTAAAGCCCTCAGTTCTTTGCTTTAAATATTTATGGTGATATAATCCATTTCGACTTTAAGCCAAATATATGATAGAATAAAGGACCCTGCGGATTATTTGAAACTGAAAAGTTTTCGTAAAATAAATAAACACTAAAAAAGGCATGAACTAAGAATTTGTTATGTAATATTTTTGTGTAATCTGCTTTGTATAAAAAATATTACTTTAAGTCACACATGGCTATAAAAAAATGTTATTGGAATGTGATGCAACATTATCACAATGAAATACATAGTCGAAAACCTGATTAGGGTGGCACAAAATTACAGCTTTATCTTGAATTATTATTGAAAAACACACCCACTTTCGATTTTGTCATTGCATCCATAATTATCTATGTTTCTTGTTGTAATCCTTGAAATAGTATTGATTATTTAAAGCAATCAATGTCGAATTGAAATCTGTTTTGATAACGCTTCCCACACTTCGGAGAATTACCTTTTTCATGAGAACTGCGAAAAGACCAACTGATTGAATGGTTGCATTATCTGCATTATCAATATCTACAAAGAACATAGAGGAAAAACACCCGTAAAGTTAATTACGTCAAACGACAGATGATTAAATGGCGCTGTGACCATATCAAATCTATAGGCATATTCTTTCGAGTATCACCATAACAATACTTCAAAGTATAGACCATCATAAGATAACTATATAATAGACCCCATGGATGATTCAAAGATACCACAGTGACTTCATTGTACTTTAATGGCGTCATTGAAAATGTGGCCCTTATCCGATTCGTTAGCTAACCACTTATTAGCTTATCATGATTTAAATTGACACAAATAGTTTACAGTGTAGTTTGGTACGTAACCTGTAAATAGAATTTAAAATTATGGCAGCGTCATAATTTCTAAAATCGTAAATTTGGTTTTGAACTGGCTGATTTATTGTCAGTTTTAGAATCTTTCACATAACAGACAAGCAGAAGGACTATCATAAGTCAGTGAAATTAAAGTTTTAATATATTATTAATACGATTATCCGAAACGATAATGTCAACATTGATTTAGTTAAGTTAAAGCATTCTATTGGGTCTTAAGCTGGCGCTTTAAGAGCTACAACAAATTTAATTGCGTTGGTTATTCCGAATTGTATAATGTACTTTAAGTTGTCCAATAATCAGTGCGATAAGCATCGCCATCTTTAAACCTTTGTTGCTTAGCTAGACTCTTATATGTCCACGCGAATGTTCACGATTATACTACTCCGTAATCCGAATCATGTGACGACTTTATATTTTACACTTGGTTCCATTCATAAAGGCCAAACAAAGCAAGAGTTCAATAGCTACTTCTTGTCGGGCTATTTTATGGCTCAAAAAATTCTCACTTTTCGACCAATGCCAAGCAATAGACGTTTAGCTTTTATTGACTTGATCTCGATCTTATCTTTCCCGCTTTATAGCTCCGAATGCCAAAGGTGTTGTATTTGCCAAGATACTTATACATACTATATAGTATGTATATATCGCTCAAGTTGACGTAGGGCGGCCCTAACCGATGTCGTTGCACCGAGCGTGAAATTAACATGGCTGATAAATTGACGACGCTGGCTGTGAGTTCACGTCAATAAGTGTATATGAATGTGTAATGTGTTAACAGTGCACTGTCAATATTGTAAAAGATGTTTCAATTTGTCAATGTCAACTTATCACACAAATACTGCCCAGGCTAACACTTGCATTGTGGCTCACATGAGTTCCTCACGCAATCCACACCATCAGTGAGCACGTGAATGTCAGGGACTGCAAAAAAAGACCGAGAGAGAGAGAGAGAGCGCAAGAGCGAACAATGCGTAGAATAACGGCGCTTTACAATCACATACTGCAATTGCTCAGAGAGCTTCAACCGGTTCACTGCATTGTTGTTGCTCTATCGTTCTCTCTCTCTCTCTCTCTCTCATAAGCTGCGCTCATAAATCAGCAAGCCAAAAGATGAGTGCAATACAAAAGCACAACAAAAACAAATATGCATGCAGAGTAGGAGCGAAGCTCACGTGCAGAGCTTACAGTCAGAGTGAATAATAGTAAATAGTGGCAGTATAAGCTCTGTTTTGTGGGCAGCAATTGCTGCAGGCTAAAAGTGCAATAAAAACATCATTTAATAGTTTATAACCCGAGCAATAAACGTTCTCATTATCACTATCAACAGCTATCACAGAGCGCAGAGACGAAGCTCGTTCGGCTTTATTCGGCTCAACTGATGTCAAGTTGAGGAGTATCGTCGTGCTTCGCTTATTTGTTATTGTATTGTATTTATTTTTTCGATTGCTGCCTCCCACCTGTGGCTTTGTTTTAACGCGAATGAAACACAAACAGAAACAGAATTATAAAAACGTTCAATTAGCTCAGGTAGTAAGTCATTACAGAGCTAGCGCTCAGTCAGTCCGTTTCTCTGTCATTACCCACTACGAAGCCGTAGCAACAGCAGCAACAGCAGCAGCAGCTCCCAGGCAAATAAGAAAGTTACAGTGCGTGGTGAAAATTGATCGCGAATAAAAGAAGTGCTTACGAATTGGGAAACTAGCCCGTGAGTGTCTGTTTATAAATCTAAGAGCAGAAAAACAAAGTTTTCTTATCATTATAAAAGTTTATAATTTAAAATGCAGTTGCGTATTCCTGAAACGGTGCAATGCCGTATCGTTGTTTTTGTTTAACAAGTTTTCGTCCGCTCTCTGTTTTTGTCCACACCTTCGCAGATGTTGATGGCTAATGAGTCGCCTTTGAGTGAAAAATATAATACACAAAAAAATCGAAAAACAGCTGATGCGGGTCTGTTCAAAATTGTTAATTCGTTTTATTTCGTCTCGTTTCGCTTCCATTCATTTTTATTTCGTTTGCCAAAGGTGAGTGAGTTTCATCTGAAACTCACCTTAACTTTAATTAATTAATTGCGTACTTTATGCAAATGTGTTTTAGAGGGCAGCCATAAATATTTCATTTTTATTATTCACACTAAAGTGCTGATCTCTCTCCCTCCTATTCAACTCTCATTGAGTGTCAAAAAACTCATAAACTTCTGACTTACTTGTTCACATATTGATAATTATTCAACTATAGTAATCGGTTTTAAGTTAGTAACAGCTATTGTTGAATTGCAACTTAAGCTCGTGGCTAGAAAGTGAAGGGTGCGTAATTGAAATGGTTAAAGCCACAAGACTGATCATTAGGCCATTTCAAGTGCAAAAATGCGCAATGTAATATCATACTAACGAGCAGATTCCGCTCGATAAGCTAAGGCACTTCAAATTCAAATAGTTTTGCCAAAGAATATAATCAACACTCGACCATACCCCATAATCGACACAATTGGCAATCGACAATGGAACATCAAGAGCCACTCGGCCATAACGAAACTATTATATACAAATCGAGTCAAATGAGGTATTTTGTGTGGTGCGGTGTGGATCCCTATATCTGCACTTGAACTTTAAAATAGGCGCCATTAAAATTGTCGCATACAGTATAGTAATTTAGTAATACAGTAAAAAATGTTACTGAATAAGCAAAAAAGATCACACAAAAAAAGAGTCTTCAATTATCGTGCGAATAAAGTTATAATAATTTGCGAGTATTTAAATTAAATAGAAATTTGCCGCTAACAAAGATTTGACAGGCAACATTCATACACTCGACACACGAACATAGGAATTGTTGCACGTGATACGATTGTTGATGCGAAATTGTTGTGAAGCACATGTGGAAAATTTTGAAGTATGAAGTATTGTTGGGCTGTAAGAGTTAACGGTTAATGACACTCTGACGTATATAGATGACGACTCTGACTGGACAGAAAACCAGAACCACAACCAGAACCAGAGGGCCTGCCATTTATGAGTCTGTGATAAACTTGATGATTTTATTATAAAGCTAACACAAAAGAAACGACCTCCATATATCGTTTATTGCCAACACTTAACGGTCATATTTTGCTGAATGAGTTTGCTGTGACTAGGAAAATTTTGGAGATCCATAAAAGCCGAGACTAAGTATTTCAATTTAGGTAGTTCCAACATAAAAATTAGAAATCTTAGTTATTACTAAAAAATTTCTCATGACCTTTAATGACATCGTACTTATTTGAATAATGCCAGATATCTGCCAGGTGTGAACTATGTCGCATAGGAAATTGCTGAAGTTTATACATCCGTCCTCAGTGTCCAGCGTGTGTATGCGGGTTTAATCTATCTGGGCATGGGTTCTACGAGTACACACATATATACGTCAATCCGAAACTCTCGGCCAGATAAGTTTGCTTGATTTATGGCTGTTCAATAGGTTCGCAAACGTCCCTTGACAACTTCAATTATTATTAATATTAACAGTTATGAGTATTCTTGGATCTGATCAAGTGTGCCTCGTGTATCTTGGGACGTGTCTATAAATCTGCTCGTTGCCATAAATAGAATATGTCCAAGGTATTCGCAAAGTTACTGGTCAACAATCAGTCAATATTAAACAGAAATCGCTGGCACCAAACAGTCGTAAAGGTTTTATGATCCTTTATCAAAATGAAAAACACTTGAAATATGTACATCGGACACACGCTTAGCCTTCGTCTTAGCCACCGTTTTAGTCATGTATTGATCGTAAATTTCTTAAAAACAATTTCCTCTAGTACTTCGATATGTATGTACTTCAGAATTAGCCACATTTCTAGGGTTCTATAAATTTAAAAATGAAGATTTAATGCATGATAAATGAACAAATAAGCTAACACGCTTACTGGCTTAGTGAAGATCATATAATTCATTTATAAGCTATGCCATAAAAAACCAACACGTGCCGTAATTGAAAATGCATTTATTTAGTAGAACACATATTATTTGCACAGGGTTTTTAACTATTATTGTATCTTTCCAAGCTCTAAACTGGGTATTATTTACTTTATTTCTATACTAGAATGACAATTTTAATTTCTAATTTCTTATTATAAAACGGTCTGTTTCTCGATGCATATCAAGGGCTAATTCAATAGTTAATTTAAATGTGCTTTTTCAGCTGTTCGTTAGGCTTATGTAAGTAACTCACTCAGGTCTAAAAAGCACTAGCCTACAAGCGAGCAAAACATTTTCAAACCAGACACATTCGAAAACTCAACTAAACTAAACTAAACTAAACTATTTAGTATATTGGCATCTCACGATTTTTGTTTTATTTGTGAAATGTAAACTCAAATTAATTGTAAATTCATGTTAATAATTAGACTGGTCGTTGCTCAAAAACCAGTAGCAATTATCAAAGCAGTTAATGCTGAAGCAAGTTGACCATGATTTAGTAGATCACAGAAAGTGTTAATTTTTTGCTTATTTTCTGTAAAATTTATGGGGTAATTAAGCTTTTGTTTTTAAAATGCTTCCCTTTTAACAGCACTATAAAAAAATGGTCTGTTCCCCATATTTTTCAACTTTATCACGAGCTGGACTTCCGAAGCACCTGATCGACATCTTCAGACTGAAACGTGCTACTCTCGTTTAGCAGCCGCAAATTTTGCAAAATCATTCAATTGTTTATTTTTGGCAGACATTTTTTGCACTATTTAATCGAAATCAAATAAAAAACTCGCTAATTGCATGAGTCGATAACAAATTTGTTGACAAAAATGCGCTACAATTTGGGGAAGTGGCGAATCGAGTATCACAAGAAATTGGTAACATATTGGCTGATTTTATTATAATTTCTTACCGAATTGATGTTTGTTGAGGAGTTTTTTTTTGCGATTCCCGATCTTAACAATAAATTGTTCCCGGAACGTTGTTTATATTTAAAACGGTATTCTCAGAAATCGGCTAACAATCAACACCCACAACAAACAAACAACAGTTCAGGTTTTTGAAACTCCGTTCGAGTCTCATTGTCAGCCTCAGTTTCAGTCTCAATTGAGTCTTACGAGACTTTCTAAAATAAATTTTGGGCTCTGTGACGCGTTCAACAAATGCTTAAAATTCCGCTCACAAAACAATAAATAAAGGAAAATAAATACAAATATTTAAATGTATTTCAATAGAATTAGGCAAAAACAGAAGGTGAATTATAATGGATTTACCTGTGAATATGCGTGCAAATTCGTTTGTAACCTGTTTGGTTTATTTTTGGGCTCCGAGACAAACTTTAACAAACAAAGAAATGCTTTGTAATTGGCTTCCAGCGGTAAACAAATTACATCATCAACATAGTCCGAAATTACAACTCGAAAGTAGGCAAAAATAGAAACAGCTGAGTTCACATATGATAAAGCCAGATCGCATTGAGCCAGACTAAATGGAGCGACTATACGTAATTATGCAAATTCAGTGTAGACTGTTTGTAGATATACGCAATTAACTTGTTCTAGTGAGCACAACAAAATCTGAGCAAAACTGTACCTCAATAACTATATCAATTTGATTGAATTTCTATGAAAATATGATGATTATATTTATAGAAAATCAAAGCGCCCACACAAAAATTGGCTAAAAATTTTGGCAATTCATCGCTCGGCACTCGGCACAAATATTTGCCGTCGATCGTCGAGTGTTAACTATGGGAACGTGCGTAGGGAGAGACAAACTCGTGAGCCAGTTTCAAATGCGGCTTTTCGTTTTGGATTGATTTTTAGCGTTTACCAGATCAATTAAAGCTCCTCTATATCTATCCTATTGATTGACTTGCTAAATTTATCATACTAATTTGCTATACTCTGCTTACAGATTAACGTGTCTGATCTCGACAAGTCGAACGTCGGAACGTGCAAACCTCAGAAGCAAACGATCGGACGATCGGAAGCGGAGACGTTTGCGCAGATCTCCCGAGATCAAGTCAACAACTCAATCCAATAAACCAAACAAAACGAAATAAATCGTGTAAATAGCCGAAGCAGTGTCTCAGTCTCAGTCTCAGCTTCAGTGTCAGTTTCTGTCCCAGCCACTGATGCAGCTTATTTAAAGGCAACGCGTCTTGTCGTTAATCGTTCAGAACATTTCAAGCTGCCCAACGTGCAGCAACGCGAGTGAGCACAAAATAATATACAAATAATAATAAAAGCAAGTGGACTGTCGAAAATGTCTTAAAACCGCAAAGCGACGTGCTTGCCATCAGTTAAAAACATTTCTTATTTTTATATTGATTGCAAAATCCTCGCCCTGCTTTTGACTGGCTCTTATGCAATTCGCGTTGTTGTTGAATATTACTATACAACACTCGTCTAAAGTCTAACGAATCCAGATTATAATCCCTAAAGACTGTAAAAGATTACCGTAAACTATTAACGTAATATTTGACAAGAAACCCGCACAAAATCAACAAAAATGTCAGCATCTAAGGAAGCGATCTGTGCTAGTTCCGAAAAGGAGCCAGAGAAGCCAGAATTGGGTAAGCTTATTTATAAGTTATTGTTTATTTTTAAAAGATTTATAGGCTAAGTAAATTAATTGGGCATTTAGAAGAGATTAAACAAAAGCTGAAGCTGTTTCATTCAAAATAATTCAATTATTTATATTTGTTTAGAAAACCTGAAATTAAAAATCTCATAAATTGTTGCTGAGTAACTCGAGTTGTCAAATACTTTTTCTGAGTGTAGAGTTGGACCCGTTGCTCATCCAATCACATAAGTTTCCGTTTTTAGAACTGATTTTTGTTAATATGCAAGCTACCCATTGCAATAAATTTAAATAACAGTAGTCGTAAAAAGTATTGTATGGATTTGCCAGTGAGTTTTTTGTGATTAACTGAACACGTTTCTCATATTTCGTAAGTTTCTCCCGCCTTTCGTCTCACGATTAAGCATTTTGCAACTGCCTTCAATTTCTAAAGAAAAACAAAATACAAAATACAATATACAAAAAATTACAACAAATGGAGGGTCACTTGGCGCTGATTCAATTAGTTAGCTTCTACTTTAGCTAATTCGATTTGATTTGATTTGATTTACTTTGATTTGAATCGGGCGACCTCTCCAGGCACTTTTACGGTCCGCAAAAACGGAAGTTATTTGTTATGCGATGTCTCGAAAATTTCATTAATAAACAAAAATAAATCTCAAAAAAAAAGAGGAAGACAGACGGATTTATTGTCGCCAACGCGTGAGCCAAATTCGCAATCAACATGAAACGGAGGAACCGATGAGTGCGTATCCGAATTGAATCCGTGAATAGTTTGTTGACACAAAAAACATATACATACATACATTCATTAAAAAAGAGACAACAGCTGATATGTGTATATATCATATTTGTCTCAATTGTTTACTTGTTGTCTGTTTATGGCTATAGTTTGTTTTCCTACTTTGCCATATCTTGAGAACGATGATCAGTGATCGCATGACACAGTTTATGGGCCAGTTCCTTGGCATTTTTGGCCATTTTTGGGGGAACGGAATGGAGTGCACTCAAAACCAGTTACCGGCAATACTCACCAGAGTCAAAACACAAATCAAATTGTACACACATATGTATATGTATGTACGTGTTTAAGGCTATGCAAATTAACAATTCAGCAATAACATAAACAATAACCACAAAATTGAAACTAGTTTTCGTGCAAGTTTAATAGCTTTAATAGCCACCGACTTTCATTACACTCGCAGTGTTAAGGTCAAGAGCGATGAGGAAACTTGCAATCACAGTGTCAAGAACCTTGGCATTCCAACATTCTTAAGAGCATGTTGCAAATCTTTTACTTTCATTTAAAATTGAGAAAAGTTATTAGCGTCAACAGGGTGCACTTAACAGCTGGCATACGGCAAAATGTTAATTAAAGTGACTGTAATTTATTATGAAATCCTCAATATAGAATAGTTGGGCAATTTCACCATAATCAATCTTGATAGACTATAACATACCTTCTACACAGCTGTTAAATACCTACGCATTCAAACTTTAAGAAAGATTAAATGATTAATATTTTCGCACATTAATTGTTTATTTTAAATAACCGAATATACCCTTTAAACCTATATTTTGCTGAGTATTAGAATGCACTTTATTCGTGTACGATTTGTCGTCTGGCAGACTGACAATTTTCAAAAATGTCGCGAGCTTTTGGCCCCAACACTGACATTGCATTTTCCGCCTGATTTTGATCAATTTCTTTGGCATGTCAGCGAATATTACATGATTATTGTAAAAAGGCTTTAAGATAAATGTTCGCTACAGTTTCGCATTCACAAATGCGCGTTAATTTTCACACAAATTGTTTTTCGCTTTCACCCGCAAAATAAAAAAGATACGAGAATTGCCCAACGCCTACACAAGAGTCAAATTTGTAAAGAGATCGTAAGTACTATAAATATTCGTAATACTTGCAATTCTGGAAGATCTGCTTAATGATCTGTGTGGCTTTGTCATATGTGTAACGCAATTTACAGGCCAGACATTTGTAACAGTTAAATTAGAAAATTGCCGAGGCTCTACTTAAGTTCTTAGTAAATTGAATGAGTAACTCGAAAGTACGTGTCGAGTTTATTTGTAGGTACTCAATGAACTTGTTGATGGGAGCCTATAAAAATCTATATGTATATATTTAAAGTTCCTTTTGACAATTAATTTTGATTCAGTGACGATAATAGCGAACAATTTAAGCCAAATTACTCATTTCAGCTTAGAATGCGCATGTTATTTAAATTAATGTGCGGTTTGTATGCACGAGTACTCGTAGAATTTGACAACCTTAAATAGCGCATAGCATTCATTCTATGTGAAAATAGAATTAAAATAAATATCGGCAGCAGCAGCAGCAATGTGAATGATCGTGAGCGACACACCTGAAGGGGGAGAAATTACCCGATCGTAGAACAATTTAATTGCGCCCACTGTAAACGGAAACAAACTGAAACAAACTGAAACTCAGATATGATGGGCAAACAGTATATAATATATAGTATTGTTTTGTGAGCACTTGTCTGAATCGTGGTAAAAATATTCCACTAATCGTTATACTGACACCGTCAATGACATCATTGCAAACTGAACTTTAAGGCTTTTGTTTGGCCCACAAAGAGCATCACACATATCAGTTAGTGCGTTGTATGGGCTGTAATCAACATCTTTAGTATTTGTAAACATATTTGCCCAACTCTTTGGCACCTGTCAATGCCCCATATCGGCTTCTGAGAATTTATGTGATCTAAGTACTAGCTAATCTGTAGATCCCCTGTCTACAGACTTTATTAAAATTAAACAAAAGGTGCAGCTGTTTCTAGAAACAATTAAAAGAATGTGGAAAATCCTTTAACGATCACGATCTAAAGTAGAAAGTAAATATCTTAAATTATATTCATAACTGCATGTATATTTTTTCTACATATTTGTCGTTGACGTTAATGGCCCCGTACATTTTCCCACACATGCAATTGAATATGAAATCTGAACAGATTGTTGTTTAATTAGCTGAGAATATCTATATCAATAGACATAGTCTCAGTCATAAAATAAACATGTAGCAATTCCAATTCCAAAGATAAGCCATATTTCTGCGCAACAACAAAAACACAAAGCGTAGTTACGTTACGTTATTTGCACGCAATACGTAGTACGTAGCAGGCCCTTGGCAAGTGTGCTTTCAAATCTTAGCCAAAAAGTGGCAACGCTTTTTTATCCAGCGCTCAAACCATTGAAAGTTGTATGGAAAAGCTTTCGAGAAGTTCGTATGCGAAACTTATGTGATATTAAGTCACGTGTCGGCTTCTGCTAATGACAGTTATTAAATAGTGACAGTACCATTGTAGTCGTTGCCAATTGTTGTTAGCTGATTTGTTATGGCATGTTAATGAACGGAAATAGAACAAATGCAGCTTACTCAGCAGCAGCGCTTCCTATAATTATACTCTGTAAACCAAAAAGGCAAAAGGGTGTTTGAGACAAGTAATTAACAGTTTCAGCTTAGCAAAACTAACCATGTCAGATGAAAGATTTACAAATATATTTTATTGAATAAAGTACGTAAATATATCATATAATTGGCTTACAGCATATCTCTTAGTCGTTCACGAAAAACTAGCACTTTTTAGAATGGTTTTATGGCTTATATGCTCGTCTTTTTGACTGTACTTGCCAAAAATTATTTCCATTTGAGGGCTTGCCAAAAAACAAAAGCGTCATAACATGACGGATGATGGATCGCTTGCTATTTCCCCTCGTAACAAGCTCTGGTAAACTCTTGAATTTATGGAGTTTTGCTGTCGCACTATGCCTAAACAATCATAACAATGGCAATAACGATAACAATTACAATAACAATTGCCGGCATTTCTAGTAAATTCAACATTTCAATGGTTTTATTCTTCTGAAACAAAGCTAGAATACTCTACGCTCTCTCGAAACTCATGACGATTTGTATAGCCCATTTGTCAGTCTACTTGTGCTGTTCTCTTGGTGAAACTTGTTCTCTCGAGACGAGAGAATCAGGCGAGAAACACGTGCAAATGTCACTTGCCGGCAACAGCTCGACAAACTCGAGACTTTGACTTCGACGTCGATATGTGGTTGTGAATTTATGACTGCACAACAAGTGTAAGAGTGTCTGAGTAAGAGAGTAAATGAGCTGACTAGTATACTCTAACTGATGATGTATTGACTTTGTCATAAAACAAGATGATTGAAGATGACAAAGAATTTTTCTTATAACTTTTGTAGACCAATATGAATTAGTGAATATGTCGAGACACTAATATATGTCATTGTATTAAGCTCATCATTCAAAGCCGAGGTTCTTCATTTCGCTTCCGATTCTCTGGACTGCGTTACGATGTTTTTACTGTGTGAATGCTTTGCGCTTTTCTCAAAATTAGCGAGCACCTGACAATGCAATGATTTGCGCTTTTATAATGCCCCCAAATGGGGTGCTTAATTGGTAATTATAGAGAAGGAGCACCATGGTGAGGGGTAAGTTAATAGTATGGTCTATTTAGCAGCACTTAACGACTACCCTGAAACCACACACCTCCTCCCACGTTCACTCCTCAATCTGGCGCCAGTCGCTCCGTCCCGTCAAATGTCTGTCATGTCGAACATCTCACATTTCTATGGTTTCGGCATGTACTCAACATTTTTCTCGATAATTTTCGCTAGTGCCATTGTCTGGCTCAGCATTTGGCAAATACCATTTGGTTTATGAATATTTTAAGCGGAGCGTGCTAAGAACTTGAGCTATAATTCATGTGAGCATCACGAGATGTGATGTGGTGTTTAAACCAAGTTATAAATAGATCGATGTGTAGCATATATAAACTAATTGACATCAATCGACACAAGTTCAACATTTGCCACAGTTGATGATTAAATTTTGTGGCAAGCATATGCCTTGACCAAATCTCTGACCACATGCATGCACGTTCCCCAATGTTGATGTAATCGCTTATGACTCTCTACGCTTCTTTCTCTTTCCCTCTCTCTCTCTCTTTCTGCCTTACATTCTCCGTACGTCTCTGACGCAGGCGCCTCGCACGTCCAGTGTTTTCGCCCAGTTTATATAGCCAGAAAGCGCAACAGTTGGCGCTCAGTTGTGGCAGAGCCAAGAGCAACAGCTGAACATTGAAACGAGAGTACCTCAGTGTACCAAGAGACCTTTTCGAAATCAGCACAGTTCCCCAGACGCCAGTCGTATATACCTTCTCGAGTGCGGCAGTTATAGAGCTTTCCACTGTATTCGGTATTAATAAAAGGCGCAACTGTAATTTTCTTGACCCGCGACATGTTTAGGCCCGGCCCACTCCACAGATAGACAATGAAATGGTTTAAACGAGTGCGCAAAAAGTCAAAGTGAAACACCAACAACAACAAGTCGTGTATTGTTTGAGTCTGTATGCGGTAATACGGTTCTATTCTGCCGACAATTCGCATAAAGACAAAGTGCGAATTCGAATCGAATTTAGTTTAGTTTTATTTTAATTTATTTTTACGAATCGAAAACTTCAAGAAAAAGAAAACATTCAATATGCCCTTTCGACGCAGCAAGCTTAATCATCGCCATCGTGATGGCCATGTCCTGGTCTGGGAGCAAAACAATCATCGAGACCAACCAAAAAGTAAGCCAATAGAAATGTTAAGATATAAGACTGAATAACGGAGAATTATTTAAATAAAGTAAAATCATTAAAAGTAAAACTCATTAATCTGTTGATCAGATCTTAGCCTAAAGAGTATACAACTGGTGTGGTCAGTAGACGTTGCGTATACGTAATATTAATAGAAACATCAGTTTATTGTGCAAAAATAGCTCGACACGAGTAAACGTTACCCCACGTCTGTGTCTGCACACGATATACACGTGTTTCCCTTGGCTTTGCCACCACATTAATGCCACCGCAGCGATTGTGAAACCTTAAGGGTAGAGAGAGGGAAGAAGGGGTTGCGTCAGCAGCTCGCAAATCGCGCGATTTAACGCTGCGTGCGCACAAATAAAAAGCGAACGTACACAAATTGTTTTTACTTTTCTGTTTTCATTCTGTTTTTTCGTTTCAATTTATTTTGAGTCTGCAATTCTATAGTTTAGTATCTGCTTTGTGGTTTCCGCTGTACTTTGTGTCATATTTTGTTGAAAAATGTTGGGAAAAAAAGCAACAAAACATTTCGAAAATTATGCAAAAAATTACCGGTCTGTTGATCTAAGCACTGGTTAGGCCAAAGGGACGGAAAGTTACAAAGCTGCGCAGTTTTCAGTTCAAATTCCATTACTAACTATTGCTGCCTCGGGCTTACTTCTATAGAATTTTAGGGTAGAGCTGTACTGTATAAACTGCCCAAGGGCAATTACAAAAGTCAACTGTACTTGAACCGACTTGCAAACGTTAGCTGGCTCATTGGGAAGAGTTTCCAACTCTTAAACTCTCAACACACCCTTAGGCACATGTGTCATCTTTTTTTTTTAAATTGCCGTTGCCCGGCCCATAATGAAACCCATAAAAAGCCATTGTATGCCTGAAAATTTCTAGAATCGTGGAATGAATCGACTGGCATATCACATTAACATCACGTGTTGTTTGCTCGTGCAAAACCGAGTTGTCGAATGACACGGCAAAATAAACAATTGCGGTAAAGTTAAAAACAACCCAGAGTAATAAGAACAATTTGTAATTCTGAGTCGAGCTGTGATTCGGAATGAAATGCCTAGAAATAGATCTACAAAGAGAACCGTAATTGGATTGTATAAAAGACAAGCTAAATTAATTTATCGCACTAAACGTATAACAATTAAATGCGGTCCGGCACAATATATATATGGAGGCTGTACGGTATTGAGTCATAACTGAGATTGTACATCTTATCTGAATACATATGATTTTATCTGTAAAGCCAACTGTTAGCCAACAATCTTATCGTTGTGACTTATCACGTCACAGTATTGACCTCGTTATATTTTTGTATCTTTTGATAATTTTCTATTTTTATATCGGTGGTTTACTCATTTCCGCAGACATCTGCTTTGAGATCTGAAATCTCTTGCGAAAACCTTCAAACAAATTAGTGCCGACAGATTTTGCACATTAATTAAATGCAATCAAACGATGATCCAATCCGACAAACACATTCTCTCTAAATCTCTTTTGAAATTCATTCTAAATTTTCTCTTAATTTACTCTTTGTAGGATGGGCAACCACCCGTTACTTCGTCACATTCATGCTCTTTTTGGGCATGGCCAATGCGTATGTGATGCGCACCAACATGTCGGTGGCTATTGTGGCCATGGTGAACCACACGGCGATCCAGCATGGGGAGGAGATACTCGACGATGAATGCGGCGATCGTGAACTAGAAGTTGTAAGTATAATTTCTTTAATTATTATTATACTTTAATTCAAACCTTTACATTCTTTCCTGTTATTCTTCGCAGGACAATGGCGAGGATGGAGAGTTTGCCTGGAGTTCAAGTCTACAAGGCTACATTCTGTCATCGTTCTTCTATGGTTATGTCATCACTCAGATTCCATTCGGTATATTGGCCAAGAAATATGGTGCATTGCGCTTCCTGGGATGGGGTATGCTCATCAACTCGGTCTTTGCCTTCCTGGTGCCCATAGCAGCCCGTGAGGGTGGCGTCTATGGTCTGTGTGCCATCCGTTTCATTCAGGGATTGGGTGAGGGTCCCATTGTGCCCTGCACGCATGCTCTTCTGGCCAAATGGATACCTCCCAATGAACGCTCGAGAATGGGAGCAGCAGTCTATGCTGGAGCACAATTCGGCACCATTATCTCTATGCCGTTGTCTGGTTTATTGGCTGAATATGGTTTCTCTGGCGGCTGGCCTTCAATCTTCTATGTCTTTGGCATTGTGGGCACAATCTGGTCAATTGCTTTCCTCATTCTGGTCTTTGAGGATCCCACGGTACATCCTCGCATCGATGAGCGTGAGAAGCGTTACATTAACGACTCGCTCTGGGGCACAGATGTGATCAAGGTGAGAATCTTTACTGATTTTCTATTCTCTGACATATCAAGCTAAACTTTGTTATCGCTTTTTAGAGCCCTCCAATTCCGTTCAAGTCCATCATGAAGTCGCTGCCCTTCTACGCAATTCTCCTTGCTCACATGGGACACAACTATGGTTATGAGACTCTAATGACGGAACTGCCCACATACATGAAACAAGTGTTGCGCTTCTCTCTCAAGTCCAATGGTCTGCTCAGCTCCCTGCCCTACTTGGCCATGTGGCTGTTCTCCATGTTCATTTCGGTGGTGGCAGATTGGATGATCAGCTCGAAGCGATTCTCTCTGACGGCTACCAGGAAGATCATCAATAGTATTGGCCAATACGGACCAGGACTGGCTTTAATTGCTGCCTCCTACACCGGCTGTGATCGTGCTCTGACCTTGGCTATACTCACAATTGGCGTGGGACTCAATGGCGGTATCTACTCTGGTTTCAAGATCAATCATTTGGATCTGACACCACGTTTTGCCGGTTTCCTCATGGCCATTACAAACTGTTTGGCAAATCTAGCGGGTCTACTGGCCCCCATTGCAGCGGGCAATCTGATTAACAACAAGGTGAGTTGAAATAATTAATATTAATTGAATATACTTTAAATTGATTCTGTTTTCTTTTACTTGTAGCCCACGATGGGACAGTGGCAGATTGTCTTCTTCATTGCCGCATTTGTGTACATCATCTGTGGCACATTCTACAATGTCTTTGGCTCCGGCGAGCGTCAGTTCTGGGACAATCCCGAGAACGATGAGCACAAGCCGAGTCTGGGGAGTGACAACAGCAACGGCAACAACACACCTGCAAGGCTGAGCAATGGCAATTCGGCGCCGTTGGCCATAACCGCCAGCGAGTCCAGGCATTAAAATGTCTGTTAGCATTACCATTACTAAATATTACTACGAGTACACACAAGATAGTTTAAGTTATTTTTTTAGTTCTATATACTCTTAGCCAAAAGTTGTTATTAGTGACCATTTCCCCCCTCTAAGCATATTCCTAATCAAGAATAAAAGACAATATTCATACCTAATACGAAGCACATTCAGTTAGACCACCTTTTTTGTAAGTCCGAGCACAAAATGTAAAAGTCACACACATTTTATGTTAACATTGTCAACAATTACCGATAGAAATGTGCCCAAGAAAGAGAGAGATAATCAATTGTCTACCATTTAAAATGTGTAGTTTCTTATTGTGATAGCCAAGAGTTTAGTTTTTTTTGTAGATTGTCAATACAATTGAAATGAATTAGTAATAACTTGATAAATACCATGATTAAATAGGTACATACATTAAAACGTATCTGCAAACAATTCTAAATACAACAAAAGACACCAAAAGTTTGCAAATCAAATAAAAATACCTGCAAAAAGCCAACCTGCACTTCTTTCATTAAATGTTCGGCTGCCTTATAAGTATGCAATAACATATTTATCGACGAAACTAATCATAGGAATGAAGTTCTTCCCACCTTAATTGAATATTAATATTTGGTTGTCAAACGCATTTCAAGCCACGCCCATTGCAGCCTTTATAAAAGGACAACTTTTGCTCAAGCTGAGCACATTTCCTATTTAACGTTTTGACCTGACAATGGGTCACGAGGAGGAACTGAATCCCGACGATATCGACCCAAAGAAGACTCCATTACGTGGAGCTTTTGAACGCACCTGGAGTGGTTTCTGTGCCACAAGCACCATACATGGTTTAAAGTATACCCGGGACAAGGACACAAATCGCATTGTCCACTTTGTGTGGATACTCATCTCGGTGGTAATGTTCATATGTGCCATTGTCATGGCCCAGACCTTTTATGCGGACTATCGACGCAGTCCGACACGGATGAATGTGGAAAGCGATCACACGCCAGTTAGCAAAGCCTTCTTTCCACCCATTACCATTTGTCCCGAGGTTCTATTCAACATGGACAAGTCAAAGGGATTTATTGAAAAGCTGTAGGTTACCATAAACTTGTATTATTCAATCTGATTACTGATCTTTTAGCAAAATGTCGCAAGACGTAGAAGTGTCTGATGTGCTACAACATTTGCACATCTTCTATGGCTTCATGCTGGACGACGAGCGTTTCTTCCAGGATGAGATTGAGCTAATGGAGTCATTGCTGTTGCACAACAATCTGACAATGCCTCAGCTTGTCGATGGCCTGCGTTGGGACTGCAATGAATTATTGTATCGCTGTCGATTTCGGAGTGAAATTATGGACTGCAACCGACTGTTTCAACTATCAAAGACATTTTTTGGTCACTGCTGCTCTTTCAATCTGCGACAGGAAGGGTAAATAAATTGGTACTCTTTTGTAATAATAATCTTCACATGGTATTGCCTCCATTTTAGCATAAACTTCACTGCACAACAAGCGGCTGGTGGTCTTGACAATGGCCTGTCGCTAATTTTACGCTACAAGGATGAGAACTACGATGCTCTAAAATCCTATTCGCATGGCTTTAAGCTGCTTATCCAAGAGACGGATGCCTTTCCCAGTGCCCATGCCATTTGTAAGTTTCTAGGCCTCAAAACGGAATCATTTGCCACGCTTCGCATCGAGGAGACATTCTGCTCGGAGGCGGTCAAGGCATTGTCCATTGAACAGAGGAACTGCGTCTTTCGCAATGAGTTCCAGCTTCGATACTTTGAGGATTACGTATATCCCAATTGCGAGCTCAACTGTCGTATCAGCAACATGGTGAAATTCTGTGGCTGTCACACATACTTCTTTGACTTTAATCGCACCAAGGAGCGCATTTGCTCCTTTAAGGATATACCCTGCCTGGTGGACAATTTCCGTAGGTAGATTCATAAGTATTGATTATATCTGATCGTTAAATTAACTTTCCAACAGCTGATATTATAACACGCAAGCGGAAGACTCAGTGCACTTGTCCTCTGACCTGTGAACACTTTGATTATCATGTCCAAATCTCCAATTCTGAGCTGCAGCTAAACATGCCTGTGGTGGATCCTTTTTAGTGAGTTGACAGATGGATTAATTGAGAATTATTCTAACTAATATTTCTATTAACAGTGATGGAATAGAGAAAAATGATGCCATCGTTCACATCATTGTCAACTCGCAAGTTTATAGGCGAGTTCGGGTTGATTTGCTTTCCAACATGGTTACCTTGGTCTGTAAGTAAGATCTTTCTCCAATGCTTTCACTTCCATATTATTTAAGTATTCCTCACCAGCAAATCTGGGCAGTGCATTCAGTCTGTTTGTGGGCATGAGCATGTTATCTCTAGTGGAAATCGTCTACTACTTTTCGGTTATACTGCGTAGAAATTATGTTCAGGAATGTCGAGCCCGGCAGAAGCTTCAATTGTTGCGTACACGACGACACTTTGCCAGGCCACCATTTACGCGAACAAGTGACAAGAATGGCAAGCAAAAAAAATCTGTCTTTTATATCTCGGGTCATAACTAATCAGCCGGCTGACTAATGATAACACGTTTGAAATTTTGTCATAAATTGCAGCACACAAATAAATAATAAATCACATCAAAATTCTGAGCTCCAAAGCTAAAAATACCCTAATATAACTTATATCTATTAAGGCGATATTAGGTTGAGTAGTGTGTGAATTCAGATTTTTTTCCGTCAAAAATTAAGAAAACAGCGGGTCGTAGGAATTTTGTAAAATTTTGGAGTATGGAAAATGTTTAGCTTCTTTTAAAGCGTTTTTTTTTTCAAAGCGTTTTTGAAGGTAAAAAGTAATTAAAATAGTTCATTAAATAAAATTATTTTTATACAAGATAATGATATTGGGGAAATCAAGAAATGTTGACAAAAATCCACAGAAAATTCGTGCAAAGTTTCAAGCAAATCGAAGAGAAATTTTGGGTCATTAGTTTTTGAATCCCAATTGAAAATGAATTTATTAACCTTAGCAACATGAGTCTTTCTATTGAAGACATTCTTAGTTCAGCAACATCTTTTTATCACTGCAACATTTCTCTCAGCTCAGTAACATTTCTCTCAGACCGGCAACATTTCTCTGAAGCGTGCTTCGCATCACGCTTTAATGCACAAATTAAACGCTTAATCTTTCATAATATTATTTGATTATCTACAACTAGTTAGTTTGTTATTATTTATTAAAATGCAAGCCAATTCTGTTAGCCAGACAATTTTCCTCTTGTAGTTACATCCTCTATGGCTTGCAATACAAAATATATCGAAATGGCTGTGCGTGATAAATGTATCGATATGCACGCACGCGCTAATATCGATTTTATTTCAGTCAAACATATCGGCTTGGCGCTAGATAGCGGTTGAAATTTTAAATTTAAATAAAATATTTTGTAGGGTATTATTTTAAAGCGGAATTCAAAAATATTGATAACTAGTGCAGCTGTTAGCATAGGTCAACATGACAGTTAGCCGTGGCTATCATAAATTCCCAAGACAAAATCGCCGATGAGTCGGCCGTAAATTGGCACCACGCGAAGAACACAAATCCTCATGTCAAGGTATGATTAGATTAGGTCTTACTATAAAAGAACAGCATGTCATGGTGGCTACTCACAGTTTTTGGACATGTTGAAGTTGACGTTACTCTGTCTTCTAGCCAGTACATCGCTGGCCCTGGCACAGCACAATCCTCATTGGTGGGGCAATCGCAACACAATTGTACATCTTTTTGAATGGAAATGGGATGATATTGCGCAGGAGTGCGAGGATTTTCTGGCACCCAACGGCTATGCCGGCGTGCAGGTGAGTCCTGTGGCTGAGAACATCATTTCGGAGGGACGACCATGGTGGGAACGTTACCAGCCCATCTCCTACAAGCTAATCACACGTTCTGGTAACGAACTGGAGTTCGCCTCCATGGTACGTCGATGCAACGATGTGGGAGTCCGTATTTATGTGGATGTGCTGCTGAATCACATGTCGGGAGACTTTCCGGGCACTGCTAAGGGCACTGGCGGATCTGTGGCTGAGCCTCGCAAAAAATCCTTCCCAGCTGTTCCCTATACAGAGCAGGACTTCCATCCCAGCTGTGAGATATACGACTGGAATGATCGCTTCCAAGTTCAGCAGTGTGAGTTGGTGGGACTTAAAGATCTGGACCAAAGAAGCGAATATGTGCGCCAACAGCTCATTGAAGCTCTGGATCATTTAATTACTCTGGGTGTTGCTGGTTTCCGTGTGGATGCGGCCAAACATATGGCTGCTGATGACTTGAAGGTAAGTTTGCGATCCTCATCTTTGTAGTTCAGATATTAACTTTATATTTCTAGGTAATTTTCGGCAAGATGCGTAACCTTAATACCGACCACGGTTTTCCCAATGGTGCTCGTCCCTTCATCTACCAAGAGGTCATCGACCATGGCCATGAGACCGTTTCTCGCGATGAATACACTGGCCTTGGTGCTGTCACTGAGTTCCGTTTCTCTGAGGAAATTGGCAAAGCTTTCCGTGGCAACAATGCGTTGAAATGGCTGCAAAGTTGGGGCACCGACTGGGGTTTCTTGCCCTCCGATGAGGCGCTGACTTTTGTGGACAATCACGACAACCAGCGCGATGGTGGCCAGGAGTTGAACTACAAGTCGCCCAAGCAATACAAAATGGCCACCGCTTTCCATTTGGCCTTCCCTTACGGCATCAGTCAGGTGATGAGCTCCTTTGGCTTCGACGATCGTGATCAGGCTCCGCCACAGGATGCACAGGAACGTATCATCTCGCCCGAGTTCGACGACGATGGTGCCTGCATCAACGGCTGGATTTGTGAGCATCGCTGGCGTCAGATCTACAACATGGTTGGCTTCAAGAACACCGTACGTGGTACCAAGGTCTCAAACTGGTGGGACAATGGTGACAACCAGATCGCTTTCTGTCGCGGCAACAAGGGCTTTATTGCCTTTAACAATAACCGATACAATCTGTCCGAGAATCTTCAAACATGTCTGCCAGCTGGCCAATACTGTGACGTCATCTCCGGCAATCTGGTGAACGGCGCTTGCACAGGAAAAACAGTGTCCGTTGACAATAATGGCTATGGCCACATCAGCATTGGATCTGATGAATTTGATGGTGTCTTGGCTCTGCACACGGATGCCCGATTGTAAGAAGGGAAAGACAGATGTGTTTCAAATAACGACATTGAATTGGGTTTTTATTTCACAAATTACAATAAATCGCACATAAAGTATAATAATTTGGCTAAAAGAATGTTGCGCCCTCAAATACACATACTTATTATAGTTCGATAGATCGATAACTGCAACGATAACGATAACGACACAAACGGTACAAATGCAAAGTAAAATTTTTATAACTCGACTCCATAACTGCAACTGGAAGTATGGATTTGATCTTCTAACAATTATTCTCTCTCTCGGGTAAAATAATCCATTCTGCAAATGTATGTATATATAAATAGATATATGCAGGTTTGATTACTACTCGATTGATAAAAATGCCGTTGGCCACAAGTGCATATCCCACATCCAATTGATCTTGATCGGCAGGAAGATCGATAACATCGTCTCGAACAAATCCGCTAGAAAACATGTCTGTAAATAGAAGAAAGTCGCATTTGTGAAATTGTAGTTGAGCGTTTTCACTTTCCGGTTTTCAGCTATCTCTCATCCGGCTATTCATCTCAAGCATTCACAGGCAAATCAAAATCTGATATCAATCGCTTTTGAGTACTACGAATGTGTCAAGCGTTTTGGATTTAATTTGTATTTGTTTAGATTTGAAAAACAAGCAACTACAAATCAAAATAGCAACGTTTCAACTAATTTGCATTCATGTTAGTTATACAAAAATTGTTCTATTGTAGAATCTGCACACGATCGATGCAATCGTATGTGAGTACATACATACATATGTGGCTCATGAATTGTTATTGTTGTAATTGTTGATGTTGTCAATGTCGAGAAATATTATGTAAATATGTACATACATATACGTATGTATGTATATCAATATAAGTAATAACTATATATAATTAAATGCTTAATTTGCGTAAATACCTGTAAAATGTTGATATCTTTAGATATAGATTTTCTTTCTTTGTTTTTCGTTTTCCTCACTTAACATTTTATAAATTATGATGACAGATGATAATAGTTAAGAACTTATGATCTTTAGACACCACATAGATTGCTTAAATTTAGGATTCTCATTTAACAAACAAACACGGAGTCCAAAAACTGCTCGAACAACATTAAATATTAGTTTCATTAATTTCCATTTTTGTTTCAAAGAACATTTGTTATGTTTCTAAATACAGTGTTTCTTCTTAATAATTTTCGGCACAAAAGTTTTCATTTAAGATTTAAGTACGGCCCCAAATCCAGCTTTTAATTTACATACACATATACATATAATATGATTTCTTTATAAATATAAGTACAAGATAATATTAATATTAATTTTGTCTGATCTTCCTTTGAGTCTTAAAAGTAAGCAATAAACGGTGTCCCTTGCAATAGCAGCATATTTTTACATTTAGAATTGATCATTCATTTTGTTGAACAATATATATTATGCGTTTCGTTTAAGTATTAATATTAATACTATTAAGTTTATTACGCTAGTCCATCAAAAAATTGTAATACATAGTATATCTATATAACAGGAACCACGTAAAATGCGCACATACTTGTAATATTTGTTAATAATATACCACAAACATTACAACATTTAGTTATATTAACTTTAATGCAAGTATAGGTATGTATATATATATATATATATATTTATATTTATATGTATATTTATGTATATATAGTACATTATGTAATCTCTATTGTTTAATTAGTAATCAGGTAAATCGTGGGAGGAATTATTGTTTCACATATATTTGTAGACCTTTAGAATATTTTATACTTCAATTTCTCTTTGAATCTCTTTGTTAGAAAAACATTTTTGATGATTTGTTTCTGTAATCTTTACTTTGTACCTTGCAAGCATGAACCAAGTTGTTGTATAAGTTTCATATTACTAGATGGTAAAGATCCTTATAAATACCCTAGATGATGAGTCTTGAATATGGAAATTATCTGCCTTACACTATTTAGAAATTTAAGGGTATATTTACGATTATTTGTATGAATGTCATTACTTAACATACTATAGAGTTTTGAAACGGCCTAAAACCAGAACCATTTTATAAAGTTTGATTTTCGCATTAAGTTTCTTAGATTTTGACTACACTCAAATGTTACAACTATTTTACTACGCATGTAAAATCGGGGTTCATTTTGATTTGTATAGAAACACACACATACATATAGAAAACTCGTGGATTATATAACACTTAGATTGTCAAAAATTGTATTCCATTTGCAAAAATATCATCAATCCTGGCTGGGATGATCTTAAGATACGAGTGAGGTTATAACAATATGATTTGATTTTCTTAGTTACATATGTATGTACGAGTATTTTATATTGCCTCGGGATTGTTTTGTGCCTT
Organism: Drosophila putrida; assembly: GCA_037043535.1. NCBI lineage: Eukaryota > Metazoa > Arthropoda > Insecta > Diptera > Drosophilidae > Drosophila > Drosophila putrida. Next base: position 1,311,099 of record JBAMBI010000065.1, read on the forward strand.
CGACCGCCGCGATGCCTAGAAACTCTTGCCCGCATCGTGGATGCGTTTGCGCCGACTGTCCCGGCGTCGATAGCGATCGATAATACGTGATCGATGCCGTTCCGGACACAACGCTTCCGGTGAGCTATCAACCTTTTTCATAACGATGCGGAATGTAAAGGTGTGCTTGGGCGAGGCGCTGGCAGCACGACGCGGTGAAGGCGGCTCAAATTCGCTGCCGCTGGAGAAGCCGCAGGATCCAAGCGACGCATTACCATGGGGAACACCAACACCAACACCGACGGCGATGCCGACACCGACCCCAACGCTACCACTGGGCACGGCAACAGCACTATTGCCCATTGCTCCGGGAACACGGGATGCGCTGTAACCGGATGCCGAGGGCGTTGACATGGAGCCCGTGGAAAGCTGTTGCGTTAGCACGGAACTGGGACGTGGCTCAAAGATTGATGCACAGCGGAGATCGGTGCACAGAAAGGTCTTGACCTCCTCCTCGCGCTGCTTGATGGTGAGGGGAAAGTGTTTCTTGCTAGGATCAGCATATGGGCTGCGCTGCGGCTCATGGCCATGCGGATAGGAGGAACTGGAGTCGTAGCTATCACGCGAACTATAATTGGAGGAGGTTTGTTGCGAGAGCGGGCTGCGTGCCCGCGAGAAGGCACTGAAGGGTGAGATGTGTAGCTGGCGAAAGTGTTCAGCTTTCTGCTTCTTGGTCATGGGAAAGTTGGGAGATCGAGCGGGTGTGACACCGCTCGTATCCGAAGGCGTGTAGTCAAAGTGCGTCTCAAGCGAAGACTTGCGTCCGCAGGAGGAGCCTGAACGCTGAAAAGTGTCGGCGTCGACCAGCTCAATGGAGCTCTTGCGTATATCAATGTGCCGGCGACGATCGTCTGTATCGACGATCTCAAAGCTAGAGGTTTGATCCTCGTAACTGGTGGACTGATATCGTGATATGGACACATCAAAGCTCGTGTCTCGCGAGGAATAGGGACAGTCGAAACTAGACTCGGCACGACTAGACTTGCGATCCCCATCGACCATCTCGAAACTGTCGCCACCCGAGTCCAGACGCTGAAGATTGATCAGATCTGTGTCCGTGTCACCGCCCGGACTGCGCAGCTGTTCCAGGAACGGCGAACGCGGCGGATCAAAGGACGAACGTCGCGATGGCGGCTCAAACTCAATAGTAGGACACTGCAGCGGTAGCTTCTCCGGCGGTGGCAGTGGCGCTGCAGCGGCGGCCACAGCAGCAGCTGCCTCTGCAACGGCACGTGCCACTGCCTCCGCCTCCTCTGTTTCGCGCCGCAACGCCTGCAGATTAACATAAACTGGCTCTGGTGCATAGGCTTTCAAAATCTCTACAAGTTCCGCTCGCAGTTCCTCTGGTATGATGAGATCATTCGAATCCGATTCACGTTCTTCACTAATTCGCGGCTCAATCGGCTCTCGGCTCTCCGAGCGTCGGGTGAAATGATGTACAGCTGGCACACCACCATCTCCGTTGAGTGCCACAACTTTCAGGGAGTTGGTGACCTCCTCAACGAACTGGGCCATAGCAGCATCCGTCTGTTCTGGTTCCTTATCGACTGAGTCTCCCTCTGGTTCTGCTTCAGCTTCAGGTTCAGGTTCGACCAATTCGCGGAGTCGCTCATGCTTGATATAGGACTCACCTACCTTCTCAAAGTGCACATTCGCCAGCTCGAATGGCAGATCCTCCTCAGCTCCGGATCCACCTACCTGATCCTGTATGCCTGCATTGGAGTCCGCGCTAGCTCGCTTTGAGCCCGCAGCCGAGCTAACAGCCGACGCTTTCTGTTGCTGCTGCTGCTGCTGTTGTTGCTGTTGTTGTTTCTCTTCCTCCTCCCGACGTGCTGAGCGACGCAGCTTTAAGGACATCTTTGTGTAGTGGGCAAACTTGAGAGACATCTTCGGCTCGAAACCCACCTCAGACATTTGCTTCTGAACCGCACTCTTGGCGGCCGTTGACGAGGCCGCGGGACTGGCTGAAAACGTGCTTTGCCGTATCAATGGTCCACTAGAAGATCCGGACTCCGCCCTTGTAAATGCATTTGCAAAACGATTGGTGCGTGTTGAAATGTGCTTGGAGGGCTTCCGCACAAAGGCCAGGATCTCTCGCATGACACTCTTCTTCTCTGGCGGTGGCTGTGCCTGGGCTGCTTCCTTTTCGAGTTCCCGTGCTGCTGCCTCGGCTGCCTCACGTTCCCGCTCGGCGCTCTTGTAAGTCTCGGCGGGATTGGAAATCATAATTGGCGGTATGGGTCCCATTGGACTGCGCTTCTCACTGGCAAAATAGATTGGTGTGAAGAGATTGATTGAGGGACGCTTTAGACCAATGAAACCGGCCTCCTCGGGCTCTGTACCCATGTCCTGCACATGGACCGTGGATGTTGGACTGCGTCTTGTACCGGATGGGCCTGCCTGGCAGCTAAAGTCAGTAGGAGCTGTTGCTCCAAGTGGCGAACGACGTTCTTGGGTATGAATCTGAATGCTGAAGGTTGGGCTGCGTCGCTGTGAATCTCCCGTTGGACTCCGTGCCGTCGGACTGTGTTGACCATTGGGAGATCTGAGGTCGCTGCTGGGAAATAGTGGACTACGTCGGCCCTGCGGACTGCGATCATTGAGGCCAACGGGACTGCGGCGACCTTGATTCTGGGCGCTTAAAGAGATGGTTAACTGACCGCTGTTTTTGCGTCGACTTGAGGCACGAAGGGTGCCCTGGCGGGAGAGCGATGTTGGCGTCTTCTGGGAGCTGCTGCCGGGACTCTTTGACTCTGGTTGAGGCAGTACTGGACTCTTGGGTGTTAATGGACTGCGCTTCTTCTCACCATTGGCAGCATTTGTGTTAAGAGTAAGCGTAGGTGCGTTCGGACTGCGACGCTCGGAGGGACTGCGACGAGTGCGGAATGATTGCGACTTGGCCTTGCGAATCTTGGGCAGAGACTGGTGATGGTGACGATGGCGGTGTTGCTGGTTATGGGATGAGGAGGAGGAAGAGGGGCCGTTCAACTTATGTTAGTTGCTGTGATGCGGCCCACTGGTTGGGTCGCTGCTGCCGCTGGAACTGAGTGTGGTGTTGGAGCCGTAGGGATCCAGGGAGCTCTGCACGGACATCGATCTGCCCTGGTTCTGGCGAGCACGTCTTACTCGGCTAGAGTTGGGAGACAGCTTTCCGGGGTCGATGCTTTCTGGGTCTGCCTGCAATTTGTAGAATCAGACATAAAGGGGGACAACAGGATGGATAGCATGGGCGATGGACGACAGATGGACAGATTCAGATAGATAGACAGTTCGATAGATAGACAGATAGATAGATGGATGATGTAGCATGAATGATACTGAGTTAAAACACCAAAGAAGCCAACAACAATCAGGTGAATAAGCACACAACGCACCTGATAAGCCAGAGCATTCATTATGATCGCATAGGGCACAAGATTTAACGGATGAATCTCTCGCATCAGCACATTTGCTGGTATCTTATGAAACTGAATATACTCCAGAAACGTTCCCAATATCTCCTTGATATCAATGTTCTAAAAAGCAAACATAAATTGTTAGTTGCAATCTCTTTCTTAAACTTTGTCCTGCTTAAATATCTTACTGGATTGTTATCATAGTACTTCTTACTCCACATGAGAGCCGCCTGAAACTTGGTGAACTCATCAGCCCTTAGTTCCTCCCTTGCGAGTATCAGACGCACCACATGCTGTGGCAGCAGCGTGAAACTGCCCAGATTTAACACCTCATTGCCGTGCTCGTCCACAAACTCCAGGACCTTTTGCACCAATGTCTTGGTGCACTTGTATTGAATATATCTCTCGGCGGAGGCCAACAGAGCACACACAGTGTCCACATTGATGCAACACTGCACGAAGCCAGCGCAGGCACGACGCAGTTCCTCCAGACCATAATAATCAGCAGCATTCATCACTCCTAAAATTATGAATGATTAAGTTTCTGGACAAATTTCTGTGGCAAGTACTGTTGCAAGGTCTTACCCAATAGAGTCCGAGGTTGAAGGGTCACACAGCCCGTGTGTATATACTCAATAAGCTGACGGAAGACATCCGGCTCGAACTCCTCAATGATCAGCGTCTGATGTTGTTGACCTGAGGGCTATAAAGTCAATTCATAAGATAAGCAAATTATCAAGACAGACCAGAACATTGGCTACGGCTAACAAGATACCATAACAATAAAATATCAAAGTCAGAAAACGTTGTAAACATGAATAACCATGAATGGCAAAACTGTGAAATGAAAATACGGAATGTGGAAAGCAAGGAAAGCATACATAATTTTTAAGTATTTGAAGTAGTAAGACAGAAGCATTATAAAATACATTCCAATATATTTATCATGACAAAGGCACTTGAAGTAAACAGTATTTGAGCATAGATAGAGAGCTATTTACAGATAGTTTTTGGTTTCAGTTCTTGTTCAAATGGGATAAAAGAAAAAACATGAAATGCATCTTAGATTTTTCTGAAATAAAATGATTGATATTATATGTAAGTCAAGACAAAGACTGCTTTAGGAAAATAGGAGTAAAGGTATAAAAACGTTTACAAAGTGCGCTTGGATAGAAAACTATTTATTTACAGTACTTATTAAATTTTAATTAGATAGTGGGGCTAAGCTAAGACATTCAGTTGATGTGAGATACATTTCTATAATGCAGGTTAGTTCTAAGCGTTGCCTTTTTTCATCATCTCAAATTGCTCTCCTGAATGCAAATACACACAGACAACATACATATAGTATTTAGTATTAGTAACTAGGACACAGCACGTTTTGAAGCTTTAAATAATTGCATTGCCAATTACGAGACTCGCATACACACGCGCACACAAGTGTGCTATAGATACAGATACAGATACAGATACACACAGATACATATACTTTATGTCACTTGGGTTGCAAAGCGTTTACCTCGGGTATCGGAGCTAATTGTTGGGTGAAACCGGTTCTCTATTAATTTTTTATGAATTTTTATATTCAGTTTGGTATAGTATTGTATATTGGATGGTTAGGAATGGAGTCACAACAGAGAATACACAAAAAGTTACATTGATATTATTATTAAATTGGATTTTTTCTTAGATCATTTTCGTGTGTTAATATTTACAGAAATTTACAGAAATCAAATGATGTAAACATTTAATTGAAAGGAAATGAAAAGATTTAAGTAGTATTAGTATCAAAGTATGCCCCAGTACTCATACACTCACACATACACCACCCAAGCACATACAAGTAGACATACACAGATACATACGTACGCATACACATTCCCATTTCCATGTTTTATACAATATGCCCCTTGCCCCCAATAATCGATTATAAATACAAACCTGTTGTGCCGCATTCTGTAGATTCAACAAGGGCTCCGAGGAGCGTTTGAGGAAGAGTCGCAGCTTATTCTCTTTGGTGGTAGTCTCCCTCTTCCGCTGTGGTGACGGGGCAGCATATAGCATTTTAGCAAACACGCGGGAACGCGATGCAAGCACGGCCTGTGGAGAAGAGTGTAAGAGAGAAAGTGGGAGTAAGAGTAAGAGAGGGGAAATTATTAAGGGTCTGGTAAGAAACTGATGCTGCGTCGATTACGCAGTGACCTGATTTTACTGTACACATGACCGCCACACACACACACTCACACACCCATCCAATACCACCTACCTTGACGGCACAGACAGGCTCACGGGTGTCGCCAACGAGGAAGGTAACATCACATAGCTCGGGCATGGATGCCAGGAACTTCATGTCCTCGGCAAGTCCAGTTTTATTCTCAAACGTTGATAAGTCCGGCTCTGCGTCAGCCATGCCGTGTAGTATCAATGCCTCGGGCATCTGGGTTTACTGTAACGATATGCGCCAGTTGACATTTAAGTATCGTTTGTCTTTATATTCATGTGGGTTTTACGGTGCTGTGGTCGATGGTTTTGGTTTAAAAGGAGGGGGATATTGGGGCTTTAGTTGAGCCAACGTAACTTAATTGAAAAGTGCTATAAATACTCGCACTGAAGCTGCTTGCTGGAGGTCGTGATGATCCTTTAAGACTGCAAGGACTCTTAAGTAATTAAATTGTAATTCTGGAGCACAGACATAAGCAACAATAACAAACATAGAACACACACACACACCCCATCATATCCATCCCAGTTGTCTGTGTCTGTGTGGCAGTCTGTGGGTATCCGTGCGTATAGCACCTGCATTGGGTATGATGTCCTTGAAAGGAACATGGCATATAAATTACAATTACAATGTCGAAAAGAGAAAAGCCACGAGGCGACAAGGACCACAACAACAACAGCAGCAACAGCAAGCACAGTTACAATAACACAATAATAATAGGAACAACAACAACGACAAGTTCAAAATTTGTACAGTCAGTCAGGTTGCTTGCTCGGTGGTTGGATGTTGGATGTTTCACTTTGTTAAGTCAAGGGTCAATTATTCTTATAAACTTTTAGGGTTACGAATTAGAGAAGATGAAGTAAAAGGCATGCAGTATAAATAACGAGTTTTTTTGACAGTTGAAATGACAGTGGACTAAATTTAATAATGATCAATTACCAAATGATTACTTTCAAAATTTTGTTTATTACCTGAATTGTCTATAAAAATTGTAATTGTAATAACCCTGTTCAATTGAGCCAAATTTTACCATACCTAAAGGTAACATTATATTTAAAAAAAGACATGCCACTGGGAGTTGGCCCCAAGATTTGAAAGAATTAACTAAAAGAATATTACAAACTCGACACGACTTACCTGTTGCAAAGTGAATTAGATTTCTGGCCCCAGTTTAAAAATATTATTTAGTTTTTTAAACGGATTTCGAGATCCGTTTGAGAGCTTAATATTATATCATTTTGACTGGAAAATTAATTTTATTTCAAAATTAAAAATACGGAAAAAAATTCGCATACAAGCAAAATTGTAATTAGAAAATTTACAAAATGAGTCGAAAAATTGTTGAAAATATTGAGTTATTTAATTTACAGCATGCAAGGGGGTGTAGTTTCCAAATTGTGCTGTGTATAAGTGTGTGCAAAATTTGTATGTGCTACGCATAAATTAGTTGGCGCCGTGGGCGGGGATGCGGGGTGTAAGATGTCTGCGTGGTATAAAATTGGGTTAAGAAAATACTTGAGCACGTTGTGAAGTAAATTGAATTTAGAAAATTGTATTAAAAGAAAATTACTTTACTAAGCGTTGCGATGTGTGAAAATTCAAAGTTTGTCTCGCTCTTCGAAATGCTCCAAATGTTGTTTGGGGCGTCACTTTCACTTTTCACAATGCGTGTGTGTATTTGTGTTTGTGGTTGTGTACGTGTACGTGTACGTATACTTAATATGCGTGTACGTGTACGTTTACGTTTACGTGTGTGCGTGGTAAGCAATGAAAGCAAAAAAAAGCAACACACATACACACACACACTCACACAGAAAATCACTGAAGACTCTCACAAATCAAATGCAAAAAGCAAATGCAAATTTGTCGTGTTTAATTGAAATGCGGCTACAAATTATGAAATTAAATAATTTCTAATTATCCAGCTGAAATTGACTCTATCTCAGACACACACAGACGCACACACACACACACACTGTTACAGGACACACACTGTTATTGTGGAACACGATGAAAATGTAATGAACCGTTTCGCACGAAGCACGGGAACGTTCTGCAGACGCAGCAGATACTTTTTCATTCGTTCAGTCGTTATGCTCGCTGTACTCGTAATTATTGTGTCTACATCAAAAGGAGTTTCCTTCGATATGTCAGGCAGCAGTCAGGAGTCAACATTGCGCATGTCCAACACCAATCGATATATTTAAACACCACCCCATTATCCTGCTACCCCAACAACCACATTACCCATTCCCCATTCCCCATACCCCCAACGGGCAACGGGCAACAGTCTGTCGCGTGTTCGTGGTGAGGACAACGTGACACACAGCCACTTGTTAGCATCCAGTGTTGGTACAGGCTGCTGCTCGGCATGTTGTTTATGTGGCAAGTGCGCAGGTGCGATGCCACAAACGTAAACAAAGCGCATAAATGTGACAGCTAACAGTTGATAGCTGAGAGTTGAGAGGACCAAGGATACTGTCTGGACATTAACCACTTGACATGCGCCCTGCCCGACTCTGTCATCATTTGGTGGCGCCACACAGTTCTCCAGGCATCGAATAACGATAACCGCATAACCAGGGCTCAAGAAGTAAACAAACAAATTGGTGACAACACTGAAAACACTTGAGATTGCAGCTACTTGAACTGTGGCAAGCTACATTAAAGGAGGCAAGAACGGGAAGGAAAGAAAGAGATAGAGATGGGACCACACAAACACGGAAACATTGGCAATGATCTGTGCGAACAGTGGGTGTTAATTGTCGTTAACTGCTGGCAAAATTAAATACAAAACATGTACATTAAAAAAATGAAAACAATTAGATCGATATAATGCATTAGTATTTTCAACAGTCAATTTATTTAGTTAACAAAATATAAGAATCGAATGTTATAAATGTTAATTAAAAATAGATATAAGTCATGAGAATTTTTACTTGACACTTTAAAAGGAACCATTGGCATTGATCAATTAGTAAACTGCTGGCAAATTCATATATTAAAAATATAAAAGAAAAATATGTATAGTACTTAGTTAATAGTATTTATACCGGTCACTTTATTTATTTAAAAAAAAATAGAAGAGTCGAACCCAAAAATATAAAAATTTTAATATAATAATTAACACATCGAAACGCATTCGAATTTATGACTGTCACTTTAATTTTTAATGGAAGCAGAAAAGTCTACTGATTGTCAGAAATAGCTTAAAGAAAGAATACAAAAATTAAAAATATAATAATTTTTAGTTTTGTGCTCTGATTACTTAGCGTAGTGACCACTGTAGTAAATGTCGATCTTTGGTCGTCACTCGCTTCCGCTTCCATGTAGAGTTGGAGATGTGGCGGAGTAAAGATAGTGACGATGCTGCAGCAGCTCATTAATTTTGTTCGCAGCTACCCCAAGAAATAATGTCGCAAGCAGGCAACTTGCTGCATGCAACTAAAAATAACTCAAAGACATCAGCTGCGTTGCAGTTGCAACTATACATAAATCTTTGGGGCATGCTTTGATCAAGGCAGAAAGGCAGGCAGGCAGACAGGCAGAAATGCCATTTAATGCATGTCGCAGGTAGCAAGGATATACAGATATTAAGGCATTGTATATTCAAGTAGCCGCACACCCGCTGTGTAAGCGACAGAGGCACACACACATACACACCTACCACAAGTCAATTGCGTTAAATCCACTTGACGCGACGCCAGTGAAAACAAACAAACAAACAAAGAAGACGGGGCAAGTCAAGGATGCTGAGCAGCGTTGAGCGGCCGTGAGAAAAACAACAACAGACGCCGAAGATGTCTGAAAATCCAAATCGGTTGTCTTGGGTCGATCTCGAAGTGTTCGGCTCGTCAGTCGCCAGTCGCCAGTGGACGGTCGCGTCTCTCAGTTTGTCGTCGCTTTTCGCTCGTTGCAACATTAAATTCTTATCGTGAGCCATTGAGCTATGTGCGCTGATTTAAGTGACTATAATTGAATGAAAAGTGCAAGATACATTTGTGAATATACAGATATAAATATATATTTATATGTATATATATATATAGAGATACAGATACAGCTGTCTCTAGATTTGCAATAGACTCCAAGATTAAAGGGCACGCGTGGCAGGCACGCGTTGCATGCCGCTGTGAGAGTTTACAACTCTCCCCAATCGACTGTGAGTGTGTTTTATAAATAATCGCATAGGAGACTCTGTGTTATTTTCGTCGACCAAATGTACTTGTAGTTTGCGTATCCATAAGATACACGCATCGCGATGCTTTTATGTGCAATTTTCATATATGTATATGCAATTTGCGTAGCTCTAAACATTTTACGTTCCCGTTAACTAGCGCAATTTTCGTTAGCCACAACTAAAATCAAAACCAAAATATAAAATTAAAATAAAAATAAAAACAAGAATGAACATGAAAATCTTTTAACATACACAGACACAAAAGTATCTTAAAAGTACAAGCAAAGTTCCCTTGTGATCGGTCTTTGACGTCGTCAACGTTGACGTTGTTCTTGTTGTTGTTGTTGTTGTTGCTTTTCTTGTCTGCGACTGTCGTGGTCTCTAAATATATTTATGTATGTGGGTACTATAGATATAGTATGAATGTATACAGTTTGTATATATTTGTGCGATTCTATATAAATATTCTCGAATATATCTAAGTATGTTTATGCACATGTGTCTCTCATTTCCGTTTGCTGTGATCATTTTAGTTGTTGTTGTTGTTGTTGTTCATGATGTTGTCGTTGTCGATGTTTTTGCATTTTGACTTATTGCTGTGATATTTGAAATTGTGTTGGAATAAGATTAGCTCTATGTGCCTGTCTTCTTATGGAATCTGTCATGATCGCTGTGCCTAGCAAAAGTAATCACCTCACTCACAACAGTAATTATTGGCATAAATTTGTGAAAACCCAACTGGTTTTTATGCCGAATATTATTTTGATCATTATTTGATCTATAAATTGATAACCTGCTTTAAAAAAGTTTGTGTGCATAGTTAAATTTTGTCCACAAAGTTTTTGAAATATATGGAGATAACCTATGGATTTTATTGATAGAAAAATATTAAATTTTCATATTCAACTTGATACATATTCTATTCAACTGTCATTTTTACCAAGAAAGAATTCTATCAATTCTCAAATAATGATGAAATTATCCTTTTTAATCACAATTGTCTCCACAATAACCAATTATCTTTGGTCTATCTAAGTATCTGCTTAGCTATTTAAGTTCTGTGGAATTGTAACAATAGAGCATATGGATGACAATTCGACTCATTGCTAAATCAATCAAATTGTAGAGACAAGCAACAGGATAATACAGCTGGTGAGCTGCAGCGGTTGGCATTGCCACATTTATCCTTGTGCACGCCAGTCCAAGATAGATAAAAGTATGATAAACGTATTTATGCCACATCCGTGCAACTGATTAGATGAAATTACAGATGCACGCGCCCAGACGCTCACACCAGGACACCAGGACATCATGTTAGGAGGACATGAGGATACGGCGAGCACGAGTAAATCCAATACACTGTCAACATTATGGCCGAGACAGCCGTGAGCATCCATAACTATTTCTGTGTCTCGTATATCTATGGCACTTGCCACAAGGATAACAGGACGTTAGGCAAAAGCGGGGTCCACTTGCAATTGAGCGCAATGCAGTGCAAATTGAAAAAGGAAACGTAATGCAAGCTAAGCTGGCGCACGACCATGCCCACAGCCACAGAACCGCCCACAGGCGGAACCGTGTGGCAGCTAAATTAAATTTCCAACAGTTTGCATTAATTTCCCAAACGCCGACCGACAGAGAGCGCCACTGAGCTGAGCGGGGCTTCCCTTTATCCTGACTCTCTGTCTGTCACCTACCTCAACCTTCCACAACAGCATCCACTCAGTGGCAACAGCTTCAGGAACAGCAACAGCAACAGCTTTTGCCGCCATAACTTCAGCAGTAACGAGACATTATGTAGAAGCGAGTGAAAAATTTCCTTTGCTGTCTGCGTCTGTGTCCTGTCTGTATATCCTGTACGCAGATTGACTTCAGCGCAGGATATTCGTTTAACCTGCGCCCCATCGATGCGACGAGAGAGACAGAAGAAGTCGTCGTCGTCGTTGTTGTTGTTGTCGTTGTCGTTAGTGTCGCCTCTAAATGATGCTGTGCGGGCTGCACGACAATTTCCCAATTTCAGTCTTCGTTTGCCGAGCGTCGTGCGCGCAAGTATCCAAAAGATACGGATACATCGACCGTCACAGCGCTGCTTTTACAACAACAGCAACAACAACGAGCAAGTTTTTTCAGCTGTAAGAGAAAAATTTTTGTATATTGGCTCTGTGAAAAGTGAAAAGTGATAAAAGCAAAAAGAAAATTGCAATAGTGTAAACGTTTTCACCAAAAATATAAGATTATATATTTGAAAAACCGCTAGGAATCTGGCCAAAATGTGCGCGTTATGGTAATTCTAATTATTTGTAGTACTATATGGGTACACATAAGAAAAGAAAAGTTGAGAAAGGCAACAAAATGTGGCAAGTGTACTTGCCTCAAATCAAAGTCAAGGCATTGCCATAGAGAGCAGTCGATAGAAATTAATAAAATACTTGAATCATGAACAATTTGTGAAAATTCATATAGAAAAATTTCTTTTTTCTCGGGTGTGTGAGTGTGTGTGTGTGTGTGAGTTTGGTGTATGGTATGTTTTTGTGTGTAGTATCTTTTGTGCGCCTCTGTATCTATGTATCTGTGAGATACGCAAAACAATTTGTCTGCGCCATTGGTAGCGAACGTTCCTCTTCACATTCGCTTGTGTGTGTGTGAGTGTGTGTGTTTGTGTGTGTTCTTGTGTACATGTATGTGTGTAAGTGCCCATACTGTTTGCATATGTGTGTGTATCCTGCGCACAGCAGCCGACGCCGACGATGCTGTAGCTGCGTTTCACATTGGGGTATAAAGCCTTGGAGCCCAACAGCACAGACACCACCAGGACCAGCACCACCGACAACAACAACACTACCGCCATCACCACCACCAACAACAACAGTAGCCGTAGCAGCAGTAGCGCAACATTTGTGGCGTTGACGCAGCTTCAACTGCTTCTGTTGCTGCTCTTGTTGTTATTGCTGCTGCTGTTGCTGTTGTTATTGTTGTTGTTGTTGTTGTTACTGCTGTGTGTGTATCTGCAAAATACGCTCACACACACACACACACACACTCACATTAAAGCACAGGCAAACAGACAAAAGCATTTCTAATCTCACAGAAATTTTTGCAACAGTTTTCGTTTTCTTCAAATTTATTTCAACTAAACTCCAATATTTTTAACATAGTTTCTTTTGTTATTTGTTAAATCAAAATCTACTGAATATAAATTTGTATTTGCAAGCTACGCTCACACACACGTACAGGCATGGAGGCAGGAGCATTTCTAAGCACTTAGAATTTTTGCCACACTCTTCGTTTGTCTTAAATTAATTCCAACTAAATTTCAATTATAGTAACATACTCTTCTTTTGTCAGTTTTCAAATTTGAATACCAAAACATACAACCAATTTGATTCCATACAACAATACAATAACATATTTCAGGTATATGCACAGCTCAAACCCACCTGAATTTCAATGGTTTGGGTGGCAAAATTTCCAGAAATATTATTAATTCTAGGCTAGCTGTTAATATTGAATTTCGGCTGAATTTCGATTTGCTGCCTGAAAAACAATTCCTAGAATTGTCTTATCTGATCAATACATACTCAATGCAAATAGTGTTTGCAATTTCGAGCATCAAAATTTAAACTCAGCAAAGTTTAATTGTAGCAATGAATTTTATTATTATGGTGTTATCCGTAAAATAATCTGTTTTTAGAGTTTTGATTAAACTATAAATTGCCAAGAGAAAATTAGCAATAACCAAAGAGTATTTATTTATTTAGATAAGGACACCTGCATCCTTTTTAATATTCTCATCAGATGAATTTACGATTCGAGGACTCTCAGATTGAAAGCCATTTCCAACATTTGAAGATTCTTGTAGATGCTAATGATTTCTTATTTATCCTCTTAGACATCCTTTAGTAAAGTCCATAACAACTTTTCAGAAAACTTCGAGTAAACTACAAGCGTTTCTTAAGCCAAACTTTCAAGAAATTCTGCATGGCAAACGACTATAATTAAATTACAGCATTTCTAGGTAATCATTTTCTAGGTTTATAAGAAACCCCCTAGCAATCGGCTTAATACGAGTACAGCACTTTTCAATATTACATACAAGTTTAATTAAGTCGGAAAAAGGAAAAACATTACAGCTGCAATATGCGCTTAAGAGTTTTTTTTTTTTTTGCTCAAAATCTGCGCCAAGTAGCGGCTTCAGATAAACTGACGCTGCACTCTGTACTCGTATCCCCATTTCTAACCCCACCTGTCCCGAATCCAGTTGCTCCCCTGTTGCTTCCCTTGGCCATAAATTGACATATTTGCTGCAGTTCCTGTGGCCTGGTTGATGATCTCCTGTTCCACTTCATGGCATCATGTCCCCAGTCATGTGCACTTCTACGTATTTTGAACTCAGTTTGTTTCTCCCCTTTTTCTACATCTCCATCTCCATCTACATTTGACATGCATGTAGTTTGTTTCCCGACTCAGCTTTGGCTAGTTAGCTCAACTTTGTCATAGCAGGTCCTTTAGCTGTTCTCATCTCTGCTACTCGCATAACTTTCAGCTTCAATTGCGTTTCCGTTTTGCACTCGCTGCCTTGCAAAATTGCGTATACGCGTTGTGGTACCGAGTCGACTTTCTGGTCCCCAACTCGCTGCTTTTTTCATTCCCTCCCACATTCATACCCCTCTTACTTTTCGCTTTTTTTTACTAGGCATCTCTCTGCATCTGTATGTGTGTGTGTGTGTGTGTATTTACGATTTTGTTTTGTTGTTGTTTTCGTTGGTTGTACAACTGCGGCAGCCATTTTGTATAGCATACTTAGCGTACTATGAAGTTACACACTCACATATGCACGCAAATATACACACACTCACACATACACACACACAAGTAGGAGTGTGTGTACGCTTGACGAGTGAGATTCGCTATTTGCAATATTGTTTTCTCATTTTTTCGGCAAATTCTGGCATAGAATTTCCCAGTGTTTTTTTCTTTTAGTCTCTTGCTGGTTGATTTCTTTGCCAAAAGCAGCGAATGTCAAAGGACGAACGACAACAGTTAGCCAATACTTACAGAAACAACAACAACAACAACCACTGAATTTTATATACAGCAACAAGAAAATGGGCAAACAAATTTTATTTCCAAATACAACAACTGCACTTTTATCTATTTCTTAAACCACTCCAACAAGAGTACAGAGCACTGAGGAAAACGCGAGAAAATGGCATTATAGTAAAATTCTATACATGTAATTGTAATTGTGTAGTGCATGGTTGTGTTTGTCCGTGTGTGTGTGTGTGATTCTAAGTACATGGCCAAAACGAAATGTTAAAAGTGAAATTGTTCGACACCCCAGAAACTGTGCGTATTAAATACGAGCAGCTGCAGATGGCCAAATATATTTGGATTATTTCTATGCATATACATACATTCTAAAATATTTTATTGTATATTTGAATATGTGTACTAAATAGAAAACAATTATAGACTTTTGTTCGTAGTCAGCTACACATTATTAAGCTATATTTATAGTAATTGGTTTGCTCTATTAAGCATCAATTAGAATGCTTAATGGAAACTATTTCTGTCCATGCCAGATTCAAGGAACATGGACAAGATTATTTTCTATTCATTTTCCTGGAAATTTCTGCCCGATTTGATGGGAGCAATCTTTAAACTATAAATACAATTTCACAGAATAGAATTTCAGCTTAATTTGTATAAATGAGATATCTGACTTATGCAATGATTGTATCATTTGAATTGCATTTCCTTTTTGCATTTCTATATAATCATAATTTATAATATTAAATTTGATGACCCTCATATAAAATACAGCTTGAAGACATAAAATAACGAGAACTTCAAACTCTTGAAAATCCTCTAATCTTCTCAAATTCCAGTGAAGAGTTGTCTATTTTTTAATTGAATATGAAGAAGCGGCACTTCAATATTATTGCTACACAAACTTTATGTTTAGCATCCAAAAAGTTACTCGGAAGAAGGAGCACTTCAATATTATTGCTACATTATTTTATGTTTAGCATCCAAATAGTTAGTCGGAAAATTATTAATAGTATAAGTATTGGCATTTAGTAATTCAGGGTAAAATCGAAAAGCTGTTGTTTCTATTTAGAAATCAGATTACAACAATCTGATTGGCATTGTTTGTATTAAATTGTATTCTATTTAATAACATCTGGCTATTAAAAACTACATACATCATTACCCCATTAACTGTTAAGTTTACTAGATGGTTTACCAGCCAGTTTACCTTACTTTCTAAATGACAAATTGACAATTGAAAGCTGAAGTTTGCCAAATGTCAGTCAAACGAAATCTGTTATTGACTCTTTACATGCCAGAGGCAAAACATTGTCAGACTTTGGCCATGATTCCCTTTTTAGAACCTTTATTACAATTTTTGTGTGAACATTGGAAATTGAAATTGCAATTTCTGCACCTGAGTGTGGGCGATTTATTGAATACGAATATTAGGAACCAGTAACAGGATCTTAGAGGTTTAACAAATGGTTGGCAATTATTTGAATAAAATGTCATTACGTGGGCATGTAACCATGTAACATAATTATGGGTGTATTAAAAGTCAAAAGTCAATGGGCGTTTTTAATTTGCATATGCTCTCTTTCTCTTTCTCTTCTATTTTGCAGATTGTCGCTCAAGTTGCCAAAACAACCACAACAAACATACTAATACACACACACGTGCACACCTACACATCTCATTGAAGCAACAATAGCAATGTGCTGCCTGCATCTGAAGAACTTTAAATGTGCGATTCGTGTGTCCGCTCAGCGGCCAGCAAAGACATTGCCCACGTGCCACAAGAGTTAAACTTTCAACTAGTTGAAGCGAGTAGCAATAAGTAATAAATAAGAAGAACAACACTCGACGTTATTCACAACACACATACACACCCACACACATACACACACATTAGGTTGCACACGGCTAATTTGTCAAGCTGTGAGCATGCCACGCTCACTAGCACAGCTGCTGCTGCTCCTCAGCCTCCTCAGTCTGCTGCTATGCGGACTGACGTTGGGGCAGCGTCCGCTTTTGAATCACACTTTCAACTCGCTGCCAATGTCGCAGCATCAGAGCAACAGCTACAACAGCTACAACAACTATAACAACTATCAGGGGCCGGGGGGAAACAGCTGAGGAATGGACGACTCCATGAGCAACCACAACCGCTGCCGCTGCCACTGCCGACGTTGCCCGGGTTGGCGCAGCCCGTCCATGTCTACGATGATTATGAGGGAGGTCAGCCAGGGGACATTCGGATCGAGGCCACCGCCAGGGAGTCGACGCGACACGCGACGCCGCCAGAATTTGTCGCATGTGGGCGCTGGCGGATTGCCACGCCCCGAACGCGGCAATGGGCAACGTGGCATGAGTTCGCTCCGCAAGGAGCTGTTGAAACCATCGGTGGGTGGTCCTGGCGGTGGCATATCCGGCAGCAGCACAGGCTACGCATCCTACACAGGCACCTCCTCCATTGGCAAGATCGATGGCCTGGGCGGCATGGTAACCGCCGATCGATATGGTGAGAAGCTGCGTCAGCCCAATGGAGCCGCGGCCATGACAGCCGGTCCCGCCACCAGTCCATTTTCCACGCGTTTTCCTCCGCTGTACGGGGGCCAGGATAATCTACCGATACGCACGTCTCCACGGAAGAACTCCATCAGTGAGCTGCTCAAGTTGAAGAAAAGCTTCAACCAGGCAGACGAGCCAGCTGGCGGTGTTACGCATGGCAACATGGAGGGCGATACCGATGCCGACACGGATCAAGTAGATCCCATACAACAGATCAAGGAGCGCATACGAGATACGGCGCCAAAGCCGGTAAGTAAGGCTCCAGCATAGGATCTTCTCATAGTTTTCCTTACTCTACCTTATCTAATCGAATCTTCATTCTATAGAATACCTATGCACCCCACACGGAGTCCACACCCTCGTCGGAAATCGAAGATTTACTGGGCGTCAAGTGTAACTTTGAGACACCTTGCGCCTGGGTTTGGACAGAGCATTTGGCAGATGGTTTCCAGGTGATCAGCGGCACTGAACTGGCTAAGAAGAATATGACGGGACTGTTGCCCGGACCCGTTGCCGACAGCATAGACGATGCCAATGGTCACTTTTTATACGCTCGGGTGCAGCCGACAACAAAGCAGCTGAACTTGACTTCACCCTCGTTTAGTACCACACTGGAGAAGTGCTTACTGGAGGTATATATGCATCAGAGTGACATGAGTCATGGACTGTCGCGGGTGGTAGTGGAACCACTGCATCCGCAGGAGAGCAGCTGGGTTCCAGCTGAGATTCAGGGAGACAATTATCGCCAATGGACCCACAGAATTTTTCGACTCGGCCGCATTTCCCGGGACTTTCGGCTAGTCTTTGAAATTGTGCCCGAGCTAAAGGCAGGACAGAAGGCGCACGTTGCCCTTGATAATCTGCGAATGGTCAACTGCTTTCCCGAAGGCACCAAGTCGGAAAAGTGCAGCACATCACAGGTCAAGTGCATGATGAACAAAGTGCCCGTCTGTATTCCATTGCCGAGAATCTGTGACATCACCCGTGACTGTGACGATGCCGAAGACGAGTTGCAGTCATGCGGTAAGTTTCTCAACCACATTATTGGGCTCACTGACTCAATTTCTTATCTATTACAGACAAGATACCCTATGGCGGTCGCTGTGACTTTGAGGAGGATTGGTGCGGTTGGCGGGACTCGGGCAAAACAACATTGACTTGGTCCCGTCACACTGGCTCCTCTCCAACCCATGACACTGGTCCCGATGGCGATCACACCCAACAACATCTGCTCAACACAACTGGTGGATATTACATGCTCGTCAACATGAATCAACACATTAATGACACGGAAAAGAACTCAATCATTGGATTTGCCAGTAATGCCATTATGCTGAGCAAGACCTTCAACCCGCCGCCCTCTGTTCATGGTAATCCCGATTCACCCTATCGCAATTCTTGCGTGGTGCGTTTCTATATTCATCAGTTTGGCAAGAATCCAGGCAGCATTAATCTATCTGTGGTGGAAATGAAGGAGAAGGAGAATATAACCACAACACTCTGGTGGAGCACGAAAAACCAAGGAAGCGATTGGTTACGTGCTGAATACGTTCTTCCCAACATTACATCCAAGTAAGTTAGCAACCCAACACTGAAAAAAAGAGCAGATTCTAAAGTCAAGAAAGAACATTAATCTTAAATAATATGTTCGTAAAGTAAGACCGATTTAAAACCAAATTTTTAATATATTAATTTAAAAAATCTAAAATTATTAAAATCAGTTTAAAAATCGTAAGTTTTTAGGAGAGTATACAATGCATTAGTGTAATATCGAAAATTACAAAGTTAAACAGTAAGAACATTTTATTTTAAAAATTTAAATAAATTTTTAACTTACACTTATACTTTTGCTATGCAAAAAATATAAGAATTTATTATCGTATTAATAAGAACTTGGTCTGTGTTTTTTTTAATTTTAAGAAGCTTAGGTGTTCTTATGATCAGAAACTTGATTTTAAATCCTTTTTTCAGTGCATAGACTCTTTATAGACAATCTATTTAACCGAAACCATCTTTGCAGATACTATCTACAGTTTGAGGCACGCATGGGAATGCGTATTTTCTCGGATGTGGCTGTCGATGACTTTTCCCTCAGTCCCGAATGCTTTGGACTCAATATACCCGAAGAGCATCTCAATGGATACAATTATTGGGATGTTCGGTATAATCAAAAGAGTCCAACGCATCACGACTTTGACCATACGAACTGTAATTATGACTTTAGTGAAATATCTTTATCCTTACTGACGTCTTTTATTTCTCCTGCAGATTTAGAATTAACAACCTGTGACACTCGGGGCATGATAGGACCGACACAGTCGCAATGTGAAAGCGCTTATAAGGAACAGAACCAGACCCATGTGCTACGCGAGGTTCACGTCGTGGAGGATCAAAGCACCTACAAGGGCATGCAGAAGTGGAAGGTTCCCAACGAGGGTCACTACACGTAAGGACAATCCCTCCTTTTACCTAAAAAACTTATTTCTTAACTTACATACATTTTTACTTCATTTAGAATCATTGCCAAAGGTGCAAGTGGTGGTCTTGGATCTGGAGGTGTGGGCAGCTCTCGTGGCTCTGTGGCTGTGGCGGTCCTGGAGCTGCACAAGAATGAAGAACTTTTCTTCCTTGTTGGTCAACAGGGTGAAAATGCCTGCATTAAGTCAATGGGTCTCCACAAGGAAGCCGGCTGCGGAACGGAACATGATCTGGACTTGGCTCAGTACAGTTTTCGCTCCAAACAGGACATGGTGAAGAACATTTACATTGAGAATGGGGCTGGTGGTGGTGGCGGTGGCTCCTATGTCTTTCTGCTAAACCAGGCCAAGAACGAGGCGGTGCCTTTGCTCGTCGCTGGCGGAGGTGGTGGCCTGGGAATCGGTCAGTATATAGACGAGGACTTTCAGCACGGCCAAAAGGCCAAACCGCTTCAAGCCCCCGAAAGTGGTCAGATCAATGGCGAACCGCTGAATAAAAAGACTGCTGGACCTGGAGGCGGTTGGCGTGCCAAGGAGGATCAAGCGCTAAGTCCAACCTATGGCGCTGCCTTGCTCCAGGGCGGACGTGGAGGACACTCTTGCTATGTGGAGCTGGCTGATAATGGCACTTCCGTGCACAGACATGGACAGGGCGGTTTTGGTGGTGGTGGAGGCGGCTGCAACACTGGCGGTGGTGGTGGTGGCTACACGGGTGGGGATGTCTATCTCAATGAGTCCAACGGTGAGGGAGGCAGCTCCTACATCAGCAACAGTCGAAGTCTAAGCGACACCAGTGAGATCCATGCTGGAGCCAGCAGTGGAGCTGGGGCCATCATCATAATTCCAGCAATTGAGGGTTGTGGCTGTGATTACCGTTGTGTGGCTCTGGATGAGTTTAGATCCAAGGTGAGATGCATCTGCCCTGAGGGTTGGAGCCTCAAACGGGACAACAACACGGCCTGCGAGAGACAGGAGGAGGCGGGCAAGTCTTCCTTTCAATATCTGGTATCCATACTGATGATCTCCCTTGCCGTGCTCTTTATGTGCATTGCCGCTCTAATCTTTATGTTGTGTAAGTTTGCGAATTATGTCTGAAGTTATCAATGATTATTTCTAATCTCTCTGGTTTTATTCTTTTAAAGACAATCGATATCAGCGCAAGAAGCAGGCAAAACTTAGACATAAGATGCTTGCGGAGCAGGATCTGCAGTTAAGTCGATTACGACACAACATTGATGACTCTAATCTGAATAACTTCAATCCCAACTATGGCTGTGATGGCATTCTAAATGGCCACATCGATGTAAACAGTCTTCCACAGGTGGCACGCGAGAGCCTCCAGCTTGTCAAGTGAGTACTTGCCTAGGTCCTTTATCATTTTGATAGCATAAATTATATACTCTCCTTCCTTCGCAGTGCTCTGGGCAAAGGTGCCTTTGGCGAGGTCTACTTGGCATTATATCGCCATCGGGATGGAGACGCTGTAGAAATGCCTGTGGCAGTGAAGACACTGCGTGAAGATCCCAAGCGTGAGAAGGAGGAGGATTTCCTAAAGGAGGCCGCCATCATGGCCAAGTTTAATCACCCGAATATGGTTCATCTAATAGGCGTATGCTTCGATCGACAGCCCTACTACATTGTCCTGGAGTTGCTTGCCGGTGGAGATCTGCAAAAGTTTCTGCGTGAGAATCGCAATACACCAGAGCGACCATCCCTGTTGACCATGAAGGATCTGCTTTTCTGTGCCCTGGACGTGGCCAAGGGATGTCGCTATATGGAGAGCAAACGCTTCATTCACCGTGACATCGCAGCTCGCAATTGTCTGCTGAGCAGTAAGGGTCCAGGACGTGTGGTGAAAATTGCGGACTTTGGCATGTCTCGGGACATTTATAGATCGGATTATTATCGCAAGGGTGGCAAGGCAATGTTGCCGATTAAGTGGATGCCACCAGAGGCATTCCTCGATGGCATATTCACATCAAAAACGGATGTCTGGTCCTTTGGCATACTGCTCTGGGAGGTGTTTAGTTTAGGACGTTCGCCATATCCCGGCCAACACAATACCCAGGTCATGGAGTTGGTGGTGCGTGGCGGACGTCTTGGCTCACCCACTGAATGCCCCGTGTCCATCTACAAGATTATGGCCGATTGCTGGAATCCTACGCCCGAGGATCGACCCACATTTACCAGCCTGCTAGAGCATCTAACTGCCTGCACACAGGATGCAAGTATTATGAATGCACCGCTGCCTAACATACTGGGACCCACGGCCTCGGAGCGGGATGAAACTGTCATCCGACCGCCCAACGGGGAGGAGTTCTGTCTGGCCGTACCAGACTATCTGGTGCCCCTGCCTGGCAACGGTGCCCCACACGCACCTGGTGGCGCCTCATATGCGCCTACCGCGCAACGCCAACAAAATGCATGTACTCCTCCTGCTGTTACCTCGCCCGCCGCACCAAAGCCCACATTGCCAGAGCCATTGGATGGGGCTGTGACGGCAGCTTCGATTCCAGGTGGCGACTGCTGGGAGACCTCCTTCATATTGCCCAATTCGAAGAGCGATCAGCCGTTGCTAGGAGCAGGCGCCATCACCACGATGGCCAATGGAGATTCACAGAGAAATCTTCAAGCGGCCGCATCGATCGCCGCTGCTGCCTCGGCCCATGCCACGCCCATCTTAAGGTCGCCCACGCATAGCGATGAGGCGAAACTGATTAGCCTGGACACGCCGCAGCCAACGCCGACGACCATACAACCACCTCTGTCCTTTGTCTCGCAGCTTGACGGCATCACGCTAGATCCTTCAGCATTATCCAAGAGCCTGGCAAATGGAGGTAGCCCCAATGGCAATGCAAAGCAGTCCTATGCCAATGTGCAGGTGCAGATGAAGGCTGATCCGGACAGAGACTGCAGCAAAATGAATGGATCTTTGCCCACTGGCAATGGAGTGGTGCTCAACGGAGAGACATCATCGAATGATTCACCCTTCACCATTCAAGGATATGCGGATCGCTATAAGGACAACAATAATCATTCCGAAATCAGTTGTTAGAGCGTATCACAGGGTATCTGTGTAGTGTGTCTCCTTCTCAGTTGTCTATAGGTTTGTCTCGGCTGCAAGCTCCAAGTTTGCTGAAACCTGAGCGCATTTCCTGTCAACTACCAGAATTGGTAAAATGCTAAAAATGATGAAAATTGTTGAATTGTTGAATTGGCTTCAAGGGCCTAGTCCCACTCACAATTTGTTTTTGCAGCTTAAATGCGCACTATATATGTATAATTAGATATTTAGAGCGAAAACAAGAAACAAAACCAACAGAAAGTAAAACAAAAATCGAGTGAGAAGTTCACAAAAATTATATTGTAATTTAAAATTAAAAAAAAAACGATGACTTTATAGCGTAAAATACTTACACATAATTACCAAATATAAATTACGAAATTAGTTGAAATTTAGTTTAGTTTAGTTTAGTTTTTGTAAGAGATTTGTTTGCCAACTGCAAGAGGTTGTAAATAAGTATATAATTCTTGTTCAGTTTGCGAATTTTAATTTTTATTTTCAATTTCAATTATGTTATGTTAATTTAAGCTAATGACTGAAATGCTAAACAATATTCCTAAAGGCCAACAAATTCAATTCATTCAATTTATACGTTTGCAGTCCAAGTGAATCCAACAACAACAACAACAACAAGAGAAAGAACAACAATAACAATATGTACCAACGCATATTCATTTATTATTATTGGATAATTTAAAATTATATTTTAAGCTTATAACTTCTAAATGCAACGTAGTCCATATACAAACAGCGAGCATATTATGTGAATATATTTTTATAATTTTTGTTTAAATTTGAAATTTTTTTTTATTATTTATTTAACCTGTAAATAAAAGCTTCCGTCGTAGTATATGAACTTATGTATTTTATATCTAAGATAAATTTTGCATGTAAATGAAATACATATAAAAAAATATTGAGATATTGAAAAAGAAAAAGAAAAAACTACAATTTACAGGGTGATTTTTATGAAAATTCAGTTGTATGTTTAAAAAACAAAGCAAATTAGCATTAACAAGAAGAAGAAACCGAAAACGAATAGGTTTTGCATCATTTCAGTTAGGCGCCATACTTTTTATTTGAAATCAAAACAAAAATACTAAAAAAAGAAGAATATAAAGATTAAATTATAATATTTAAAATGTGTGCGAGAAAATTGTTGTAAAATATTTTCACATTTTTTTCGTTGACCAAAAAAAAAATCGATGCGAGCAGCGGAAGTCGCAGCTTTAATTGTGCAACTCGCATTTGTTTAAATAATTAAAAATTATAATGTTGTTGCTGCATGTGTTAAATTGCATTGCATTCAAAGGTTAAAGGACAAAGGTCGACGATGGCGATGGCGATGGCGATTGCGATTGATGATCGAGGTGGTTATTCAAATTTTACATTTAGTTCAGACGTAACAAACAAGCTTTAAATTATATAATTTTTATAAAAATATATATACACATGGCATAAAATATACAACAAAAACAAATAAGACGCATATTTATATTTAACAAAAAAGAAAAACCAAAGCATAACTAAGAAATGTACTTATTAAAGATGAAAGAAAAAGAAAAAGAAAAAGAAAAAAGAAAACAGAAAACAAATTGATAAAATATACAATACATACAAAAGGCATTGGTTAATTTGTGCGCCAAGCTTAGTGAAAAAACATTAACGAAACATTTAATTTATATGATGTATATGTACGTATATTAAATGTAAGTGTGTGTTAGTATACATATTACATACATACTACATGTGTAATACCGAAAAAGCAAAAAACAAAAAAAAAGGATGATAACCTATGATTATGATATATATGTTTATGTTTGCTTATGTACCAGTCTACAGTTATGAACTTATGCGCATAAAAATACATATTACATATATATGTGTGTATCTAACTATATATGTATGACTAAAGAAACAGAAATTAATGCAAAATACACGAGAAAAATAAAACGAAGAAAACAAAGAAAAAGATTTGAGTATGTAAATTACATTTAAACGCATAGATGTATTGCATATACTTACATCACAATAATGAAACAAATTAAAATGAAGAATGAATGATGTACAAAAATTAATTGAGATTACCGATAGCATATGCTCACATTAATTCACAAATTACAAAATTACAAACAAAAGGAAAACAAAGTAATGCTTCAATATACATATATACATACATAAACATATGTATATTGTGTATTTATGATTGTATGTCATGGAGTAAAGATTAATACTACTTATGTACTTACTTATATGTACTCGTATGTGTATCTATTATGGTTGTGCCGAGGCATGTAAGGGCGTCTTTGGAACCCCAAAACAAATACATACCTATTAAATATGCGTTAAATGTAAGAAAATACTCATATTCGTATTCGTACTTGAACAACGTTTTCTTCTGATATATTTTTCTTTATTATTCTTATTGCTACTATGATTTTTGCATTATTAGTAGTGGATGTAGTGGATGGATCGGAATAAGACCATGATCGATTTTCAAAGTTCTACATTACAAGGGCTTTTGTCTGTTTATTTCTATGCCCACATTGTACCCTGATGTAAACACTTTTTGTACCTAAAGTCCAGAACCTGACAAGAGTTACATATTTATCGCAATTACCAAAACCAAACCATTAAATACCATCTATATCATATATTGTTAATGTTGGCGCGCAGACATATGATATACATATTTAATCGAATCGAATCGAATCGAATCCTTAGTTTTTTTGAAGACCATCCACTGCTGCCCAGGCCAGAGAACATACTTATTAACATTCATATACATATACAAATACATATACATTTACATATACATATACCTACCTATATTTATCAGCAGTAGAATTTTTAATTTTTTCGTAAAGTATTTGAAATATGCCGCCAACTAATATCAGTAGTTTTGAATACAGTTCATTTCTTAACAATAAAATGTCGCAACGAAATTATGAATTATGAAACCAAATATACAAAATAAAATCCTTAAAATCAATGAGATACATAATTATTTAAGTGAACATAAAATGATACTTACCAGTATATAAGTATATAAAAAACAATAAATAGTATTTTTTATATACTTAATAATAATCCAGTTGAATGCAAATTAGTGCATACTTGTAATACAAAAACCAAAAAGGCGTAACTTAGCTCTAGCTATAATGAAATATTAAATTAAATAAAGTAAAATTGAAGGTTTTCATTTAAATGGTAATTTATTTTGTTACATTTAAAGCAAAACAAAAGAGTAATGATACAAAAAACGATGACGATGACGATGAAATTGAAGATGAAGATAAAGATGAAGAAAACAGAAACGTAAAGACTAGAACAAAACATTTTGTAAGCAGAAATGTGAGTTTAGATCGAAAGGCAGTTAGTGAAAAGTGTGTGCTAATAATACTAAATACTCTAAAAGGAAGTTATGCAATTTGAAAAATACAAATTGTTAAATGTGAATGATTAGGGGCGAGGGGCAATGATAATGAGAGCTACAAGTAAAAAAAACAAAAAGAAAAAAACAGCACTTAAGCTTACTTACAGAAGCAAATGAGTCCATTTAGTATATATTGCATAATTCCCACGCAAAGCACCAAAAACAACAATAAAAACCTTGAAACACACATACAAAATAGTGAACTTATGCTGAAAGAAAAAGTTAAAAAATTCTCTTAATCAAAATGGCACCTTGTTGAAGTCCATTAAACATTTCTTAAGTATTCAAATTGTGCTTAAGCTATAATTTTAACTTACCAAATATTACCATTTTCTCTCAAATACTCTACATGTCTCAGAGTCATATGCCCCTTTTGAAACGTTTGTGGAGCAATTTAATTGGAAACACAAACGGATGAATTCAATGTACACATATACTTATACTTATATAAATCCACAGTATATAAGTATGTCATTTTTGTATGGATCATAATACTATATATTTGTGAGAATTGAAATGATATTGGTCTTTTAATTCCCATAATCAGAATATCCCACAAGCGACAAAGAAGATGATAAATTGAAATATATAAGTACCACATACATATATTTAAATCCCAAGAACCGATGTAAAAGACAATTTTAAAGATGGTAGCGTGTAAGCGCATGAATTGTGAAAACTGAAGTGAAAAATAAATAATTATAATAAATGAGAATTCATGTGTACAAAAAAATAACATCATTGTGTTCTTATTAATACTACGCCACGATAAATACATTGAAACACTTTGGTTGAATTTTTTATAATTTCCTTAATGGTTTTTTATTCATTTTTTGTAATTTATTTTCTTTTTTCTTCATATTTCATCATCATCTCTAATGAAAAATTACTAAATTCAATTATTTGCATGCCAATGAGAACTAAAACCATTAAATAGCATTTTACAATTTGTTGTATAGATTTTTATTTATATTATAAATTATCATAGTTTTAGTTGTTATTTTAGTTTTTCATTTTGTCTAGTCTCTAATTTATATGTTATAAAAAAAAGTCAAGAAAAAACTATGTCGAAGTAGTTGAGTTACGAAATGTAAGAAACAATTTCCCTCAGTTATCTGCAATAGGCAAAATATATTATTATTTGAATAAAATAAATGAATTCTTCGATTATTTTGGAAGTGTATTTTTTATTGATGCGCTGCAATTTACAAAACGTATTTATAATTGTTTAAAATAAAGTAATGATAGATTCTATGCATAAACATAAAAATAATAATTGCACGAAATAGTTTTTGTGTTTTAATCCCAAAACTTATCTAATTCAAATCTCGGACAACAAACAATTTGATGGAGAGAATAGGAATTGGAAGTGAAATG
Organism: Drosophila putrida; assembly: GCA_037043535.1. NCBI lineage: Eukaryota > Metazoa > Arthropoda > Insecta > Diptera > Drosophilidae > Drosophila > Drosophila putrida. Next base: position 1,338,896 of record JBAMBI010000065.1, read on the forward strand.
GGATGGGATGGGATGGGATGGGGAAGGGATGAGGGGGGAATGCGGCGCAAACATATGAAATGTTATTAAAGAAATGGATGCCCCGTTTCGCTACTAACTGGATGGAATGTATTTACTATATATGTTGTTCTTGATGTTATGTTGCAAGTTGAATTTCGCCTTGTTAGTTCTTTAATTCATTCATAATATAAATTTAATAATGCCCTTTCGCTAATTGTGTGTACAATCTCATGTCAAAAACATCGGCCAGTTATGTATATATATATATAGAATATATATATATCTATATATTTAAATTTAATTTGTATTTTTTCTGTGTGTGTGTGTGTGTGTTTTGCGTACTTCAATCATTTTTTGTTGATTACGCTTAATTTTTTCTTTTAGGCTGCAAATGCTAAGAAATTATGTTTGATGTTTATATAAATATATTTTTTGTTGAATTATTTATTGGTTTTTGTCTGTTTGTCTCATTTACGCCATATTTGTCATAATATACATATACATAAATTGAATTTTGTATATTTCTCATCTGCATATTTTGTTCTACTTTGTCTCCTTTTTCAATTAATTTCTTTTCTATACTTTTCTTATTGTTGTCGTATATAATTTTGCTTTCGCTTTGTGTTTTTTGTTTTGTTTTGTTTTGTTTTGTAATATATAAATTGAAAACTTAATTGTAATTGTAAAAATGTTAGAACTAGTAATAATATTTATAATTAATTAATTAGCATAGTTTACGTTACGTTTATGTAATTTAAAGCAATAACAAGCCATTTTTATAGTTTTTTTGTCATTTTCTTTTTTCCTCTAATCATTTGTTGAATAGTTTATATTTTTTTTTTTCAAATGTGTTTTCGGATTCTCTAATTACTGCAAATTGCTTCAGTATCTTTGACATAGTTATATAATCCATAATCCATAATAGATTTAGTACGAGTTTATCGCCGTTCCATGTGTGTGTGGTGTTTTTTTTTTTTTGTTTTTTTTTGTCTGTTTACGGAAAGGTGGAATAATTTATTTGTATATAAGTATTCTATATACCATTTAATTATTTAATTATTATTGTTAGTTTTACTTTTATTTGTATTATAATTATTTTTTTATTATTTTTACTTAGTTGACTGCACAAAATTTACAAAAATTACGTCTTTGACTCGCCAACGAGAGAACCGACACCCTGGAGAGGCATAAAAGTATCTCAAAAATTGCACAATTGCGTCACACCTGACAGCGGGACAGGTACACCTGAATTCTGCTGACACTGCAGCTGCATTTTGTTGCATTTTGTTTATGCGTTCCTCTGTGTATATGTATGTGTGTATATTTATGTGTGTGTGTTTTTGTGTGTGTGTGTGTGTGTTGTGAATGCCGTTTTATTCACCCGATGCATTGTTGTTGTGGTTTTGTTTACTCGTTTTAACATATATAAAAATATGATTATAATTATTTGCTAAAAACCTCTAAAACGTACGCCATGTTGAAAGCATTTAGAAATTGCAAAGAAGAACATCACCAGACAAGATTTATGCTGTTTGTCTCGGTCAATCAGATCAGATCAGCAGCCGAACTATTACAAAAATGGTATCAAACGTGCAATTTTCAATGCATTTTCCAGAAATGCGCTCCACATATCATTCAGGCGTTTCGAGCGTGACATTAAAAAGCGCCAGGTAAGCAGCACAGCGACTACTTTAACCAGCTGATGCAGATAGTACAGCCTGTAATTGAATGAACAATTCCCATAAGTTATGATATATCTTTGATAAAAGCTTAAAATTTACCCACCTGACCATACGCTTTCTGCTGGCGGGCAACGATTCGGGCCGTTGCTTAAATAGAAATTCCCTGAAGCCCAAAACATAACGCTCCACATACTTATCCCAGTTTATGTTGCGCACATCGAAGATGAATATCTCGCGATCCTTGGGACTGAGTGTGTCCAGCAATCCATGGACATTGTCATCCTTGAAGCGCCATTGACGTGTCGCAAAGTATTCTAAGCATTCTACAGCTTTGGCAATTTTGTTTTGTACGTTGACAACACTGTAACAAGTTAGAAGTTAGAAGGACTTAGTTTGTTTTCATTGACTGAAAACCTTTTCCTTAAGGAACTTACAATGGCTTCTTGCCCATTATACGCGCCACTCCATCCAGTATGTAGGCTGGTAAAAAGTGTTTTAGTAAACAGTTCAGCGTGTTCATTGGACGATTCATGCGCAGGTCGCCAGTTGGATACCACAGACAACCCTCTATAGTAATGATAAAAATCGGAAATGGATAGAAGTTACAAGAGTTCGACAGTAGCTCAATTATTGGACGTACCCAAGGGATGTTTGCGAACACTGGACATGGCAAATTTGACAAACTCAGACCATATGATGGGATTACGTTGACCGGTACAACAATTGTATATGAGTAAATTATTGGATTTACGCGTCGCTGTGCGCCAGGCAGCGGCAATCATTAGATTAATCACAATATCGACAGGTACCATATCGGCCACATAGTTCTTCTCACACATCATTGTGCGGAACATGCCCTTGGCCAAAGCCGAGACTAAGCCCGTTGGCCCATTAAAGTTATCCACCCAACCCGCAAAAGGCTCATTCAGGCTGGCAGTCACTGTAATTTATAACGAGATCATTAGTTATACGTAAAGCTCAGATATAACTGTAAGGTAATATGATAACCTACCAATTGAGGGCCTCACAATGGCAACGGGCAGATTCCCAGCCTCCTTAAGTAACATATGCTCCGCTAAGGCTTTTGTAAATGTGTATGTATTGGGACGTTTGCCAATTAGGCGCGGTGTTAGCTGCATAATCGAATGAAAAATCGAATTGTTAATCGAATTGTTATGCGACGAGAGAATGTGTGATGTACCGACCTGATCGAGTATATCTTCCGGAAGCCAGTTGATTAGTGAGATTATATCATCGGGATTATAGGGTGGTGCATAGATAACCTCTGATACATCGGTTCTATCGCAATTGCAATAGGCAGTGGAGACGTGAATCAAAGCCTACAAATATAGCAAAAACAATCAGTAAATGTTATAATAAAATTAAGGTTTTATGACAAAGAACTCACGTCTAGGGACATCATGCGATGGCAGAGCTCAACCAAACGTTTCGTGCCCAACATATTGATTGTAACCGACAGTTTCAGTTTCTCATCGAATTTCACAGTGGCTGCTGAATGAAATACAACGGAAACGTTGCGGCAAAGTAGGCTCTAATGGGAAAAGAATAAAGTGACCAAGTTAAATAATGAAGATTAACAACATAACTGAGAATATAACTTGCCTGATCGCTCTCAGAGATGCCCAGTTCCTCGGATGTTATATCGCCGGATATCGGTATGACTTTGCTTAATTCCTTAGGCTTCTCCCGACGCAATGATTCAAAAAGCTATTAAGGGATAATTGAGTTAGTAAGTTATAGTTACTTCAGAATTATTCTTGTTTCTTTTATACCGGTGCATTTAGGAGCTCCGTGAGGCGCGCCGACACCTCCTGACCACGTTTGGGTCGTATCAGAAGATATATATTTCTTATATCCGGACATGAGCGTAACAGTTTCTCAACGAGTACCTGTAAATTGATTAGAAAGATGAGCTCTAATGTCAAATATTTAGTTTCCCCTAATTGGGAGCAGCACTTGAGTTTTATTAAGCAATGTAACCCCATTTCTAGATAAATAAAACATATCCATTAGACCATAAACTATAATTATGGTCGGCCAATCAGTTACGTCCCCCTTTCAAGTCAAGTGAATGGACACCAATTGAATGAATGACTAAACACAAATTGAGTGCTATCAATACCATTCACAAATACGCGTACGCTGGGGCACGTGTGAGTGTGCAAAGGACATTGACAGGAAGTGCACGCAGTTCTTGACACGCCCTAAAAACGATGTGAAAATTGTAGACCAAAATTACACCCAGACAATAACATCGACAAAGACTATGGTATGGGGTGTTTTACAGGCGGAGTTTGGAGTGGGCGTGGTCAGTTGTGACGTACAGGTTGCATGTTATGACATTTAAATTACAGTGCTGTGACTATAAAATCGATGACTGAGAAAGCAACAATATTCCTGCGAGCATACTAAACAAATAATACTTGCCACACTATGCAGTCGAGTCGCAGTCTGAGCGTCGCCGTTGCCAGCGATTACATGTCATAATGACGCAGGCAGGAGGCATGCAACTTATTGTTAGCCAACAGCCAACAGCCAACAAACATGGGCAGAATTGGCACAAGAGCCGCAGGATGTATTAGAAGTCGAGGGTACCTTTGTGTTTGTGCATAAGTATGGGTGTGCTCACTTGACGAACAATTAGAGCTGATGTGGCACACACACACACACTTACACACTTATGCAGCTCTGACTTAAGCAAATGTGTGTACGATGAGTCAACAATGAGTCGCAGCCATGTACATAAGCATATTCCGGTTTGGATGTCACTGCAAATCGCTTTTTGATTCACTCTTAAAGTGATGCACACCTCGTTTTTATTTTTGAAGACTGTCGTCACATTGTTGATTTGCATAATAAGTCAGTAAGTAAGTATTTATACTTATGTCAAATAGAACAACAAGCTCATATCGGTCATGACCGGTTGCTAGGCGTGGCCATAACCATAGAGTTCAACAGTTCATGATGCAAATTATGCAAACAAAAGTTGCATGAATCACACGTGGCGTATGCGTGATGCCAGAAGTCGAGACACCAACTGCCCACCAAAGTAGGCAATACAAATTGCTAACCTAGTTAGAAGTATTTCATAAAGGCAATTAACAGTACCAATTTTATACTATATATTTACAGTGTGTTGTAAAACTAAAAAGCTCTGAACATTAATGTACATGTATATTTTAGAGGTGAACAGTTGTCGTGCTTATCGACAACGAAACAGTCTATCTACATTGCAGTTAAATTTTCCAGAGGTGTACAATAAGTTCAAAATCTTAAATTGATTAGTCGATAAATCTTTTAGCTTTAATGTGCGTGTGTCTGCTACAGATAGATAGGGTATTGCATATTAGGATTGTCAAGTAGAACAAATCGCAATCAATTCATCGACCTCTAATATGTTAATCTTAAATCAATAAATCGATGAGTTCTTTAAGTTGTATATCTCTCATTGTTAAATATGTTAAATCGCTATTATGTATTGTTTTTCTGTCTCGCAGTTCTCGATATTAAATCGATAAGTCGATTATTTCTATGCTATTATTCAGGTATTTGAACACAATAATCTCTGTATAGTCAAAATGGTCTTATTGCGGTAGTAAAAATTGTTTAATCGATTACTTACCTTGCCCATAAAGCCAGTGCCGCCTGTAATGAATACGCTGCGTCCGGCATAGAACTGTCCGATGGGCACATAACTGGTATCGTCGGCTCTGTATCGCTCATAGGGTGACTGCAGGCCACCGTTGCTGGGCAGCGCTGTGGCAGGCACGCCATTCAACAGAGCCGCATTGAGGCCAGCTGCAGCTGAACCAGCTCCGGCTATCGACGACATTCCTCCGGCATTGCCGGAACCACTTCCGATGCCATTGCCACTCCCGGAGTTGGTATAACTAGAAGATACTGCATGGGCCGCTGCAGTGAGTCCATTGCTGCGTTGATGCGATGAGTGGTTGCCATTCAGCTTAGAAAATCCAGCATCCCCATTACTGTTGCTGTTGTGACTGTTGCTGTTGCTGCTGTTGCTGCTGCTGCTGCTGTGCGGTTGCTGTGCGGGCTGTGGCGACTGTTTGAGGCTGCTGCTGTTGCTGTTGTTGGTGCTGCTGATGCAGTTTTCCGTTTCTGTTTTCTTGGCGACGGCGTGTGACATGTTCGTTGCGTTGTTCTTTCTGTTGCTTGTTGCAGTTGTTGTATTTGTATTTGTTTTTTTTTTCTGTTTTTGTTCTTGTTACCCTTATGTTATCCCTTGCACTTATGTTATTAGGAAGCAGTTATGTCATTGAAGATGTGCGCTTCTTCTTCTACTATTTTTATATCCAACTAAAATAAGTATTTTATTGTTCAAGTTTCGCTTATGTTTGTTCTTTTGGAAGTGTGTGTTTTTTTTTTAATTTTGGGAAGTTATTTGTTCATTAGTTGTTATCTCCAGTTTCAAATTGGGAATCATATATATTTGTATAATATATTATTAAATTTCACAGTACTTTGTTGAAAATGTAGTAGCCGCCGTTGAGTGTTTTTCCATTTTCGCAATGCTGACGACTTTAGATCTTTTTAAAGAATATAAACACCAGGTTAAAATTAAATAAGGAACAGGAAAGAGTCCTTCCGTGTGCGCGTCCTTGTATGTATGTATGGAACTGTGTGTGAATGTGTGATTAGCTGGCGAGAGAGCTTTTAAATTTCGAAGTGTTGCTTAGCTGCAAAAAAAGAAAACAGAAATTAATTATTAGTTTTATTTATTTAATATTAAATATAAGGGACCGGGAGAACATCTCGAGCCACAATTGTTTGACTTTAAATAACAAGAAGTTAGTTTGAGTTGATATGGAAAATTTAATTAGTACTGGAACCAATTCTATTAAGCCTGCTGGTTTGTGGGATGGAGAAAAAGTATCCAGACCCAACTCATAGACTGAGCTGTCTATCTATCAAAATGCCATTTACAAGAGCCTGTGCCTAAAAATAGTTGCCTTTGACATAGGGCAAGTGCGTGAGGAATCCCCAAAATGGATGCCACAATATTGTCAGGCTGGGTAAACATCAATTTTTTGGCCAAGTGTCAGACGCTGTGACGTCTTTTGGTGTGATTTTTGTCCTTCAAAAGCAATAATACCCAAACTGTGACGCTTATATCCTTTTAGAGTAACACACACACACAAACAAACATACTCGCACACTTACGAACACATACTGGACAGACACGAGCTCAACCGCAATTCAATTTCACGCACAATAGAACAAAATATGCAAAGCTCTTAAAGACTTTAAGCCGCTTAAGAAGCGTCAGTGAAAGGCTTTAGCCAATTGAGGAACCAACAATTTGAAAAACCGGCAACAGCCGTGCGACAACTGGGACACTGCTGTCGATATCGATGACAGATTACGAATGCGCACTATGTCGACTGTGGCTCGGCATTCTATATTAAAATGTCCAACTCTGTGAGCCAACCAAATAATTCTATTTGTCTAATTTTCACACATCATCATACTAGGAATAGCTTTAGATTCACTTCACAACAACCGATCCGCCATAGGTGCAAGTCAGATGCGCTGTAATAAGCACCTAAGCGATATCTGTGCTTGCATTAAACTTCATACAGATGATGCTCAAAGCAAATTCAAAAGCTTCACTTCCGTATCGAATTGCAAGAGCTCACTAATACTAGTGCAATGTTGAGCAATGCAAATTACAATAGTTGGAGCTTAGTAAAGTTTCCTTAAAAACTGAAATGCTCAGCGAAATAGCTCAACGAATTTACAAATCAAACAAACGTCATCTAGCCAACAAATTGAAGTTGTAAAAAAATGAATGAATTTGTCAACAAATACAAATGCTGCTAAGTGATTGTTGTGTTTAACGGATACGAGTACAAATAATAAAACAAAAAATAACAAATTTCGAAAAAAAGCCATTTCGTTAGAATACTATAGTGTGTGAGAAATGAATACTCTATGTCGTAACCCCCTGCTAATGGTAACGTGGAAAGAAACACACCCAATGGGGCAATGTATATATAATGATCGTATACATTTATAAATATATTTATCGAACAGAGTACAACTTGTCACACACAAGATACACAAGACAGCATCCGCATCAGTTACTTCCCCTTTTACAATTTGCATTTACGTTTTCATAGAGAAAACTTTGCACCTGGTCGTAATTGCCTTTGCTAATTACCGAAAGCAACAACAATTAAAACAACAACAATTAAAACAACAACAACAGCAAATTAACAACAACAATAGCAACAAATTCAAATTAAACACTGTCCAAATATTGATTATAGACAGGAACTACAAATGCGACAAGGCAATGTCCATCTGATGATGATGTTAGGGAACATCTCGATACCTGAAATGCGTCTCAAGTTTAAGTCCAAGCTTGGGACTTGGGGCCAGCCCATGGCTTTCACTTTTAAATATCTAAATTCCGCAATATGGTATTTTTTTTTCTTCCATTTTGTTGTTGTCGTATTTAAATTTTTGGTAATTTTTTTTTCATTTTTTTTTTCGTTTTTGGTTAACCGAAATGTTCAAACTTTCGTTTTCATTTAAGGTACAACCGAAATCTATTTTCAGAGAGTAGTAAGCGAAAGAGAGCAAGAGATACAACAGAGATTTCAATTTTGTTTTACGTTTTTTTTCTTTTTTTGACTTCTTCTTTCGGGTCATTTGTATTTAAAGTTTCTTTCACTGACGGAGCATTTATTGTTTATTGTTGTTGTTTCGATTTAAGAAATGTGTTAAAATGGCCCACGAAATTGGCACAGATTTTTCATGATATTATCGAATCATATCCGCTGTTTCGACCAAACTACTAGCTGCCGTATAATTAAAGTTTAAACTGCTCGACGACGACGCCAACCATCTGACAATCGAGCGGTCTCATCACGTAACTGTAAATTTATCAATGGACCTTCCCAGGGAATCCAGTTTTTCGGTCAGCCACTTCATCTTCGTCTTCGGGCTCATTCTAAAGTGAAATTTCTTGAAAATCCACTTTTTCCATCTCTCTCTTTCTTTCTTTCTCTGTCTCGCTCTCTCTCTCTTTGTCTCTCTTTCTCTTAGGCTCTCCCTTTCCCTCTGTGAGAGAGGCAACAAAAAATTCGCGCGCCTAAGCAAATACAAGTCAGAGACCCACCATGTACCATCCGCACCACTGCACCACCAACTGAACCACGCCTCTGCGCGTGTTAACCAAACATGAAGACCAATCTGTAACTGCACCACTGTATGAATATTTGTGGATCTGAGTGTACGTATGAGTGTGAGTGTGTGTGTGTGTATATGTGTGTGTATGTGTGTGTGCTGTTAAACGGTAAACATTCAACCTGCCTTGACAAGGTAGTTACACTGTTGTGCCCGTGTATTGTCTGACCCATTTCCTATAATCGTGCCGCATATCATCATCGTCAGCGTCATCGTCATCGACATCGACATCGACAGCAGCGACAACAACGACAACTGGTCTCTCATTTGACGATGGTCGTCTTTGTCTGGCCATTGCTGGATACGTTTTAGGCCAATACCCTCTGCAAAAAGTTGGCTATGACAAATAAAATATCCAACGTGTAACCCTATAACACGTAGTTTATAAACTGTACAAAACCCACTTTTTCTGTTACAAACAGGTGAGAACAAATTACGTTAAAAAATGTATAAAAAGTTTTTAAAATTTCGATTTCTCTTTCAGGTGTTATTCAAACGTTAAATTTCTGTTAGGTATCATAATTAAATTCTGAAAATCACATTCTTATAGCCTGAATAAAATATTAGTTAAGATTAACCTTCAACAACATTGAAAAAAGAATGCCAATTTCTGCAATTACTTAAACGGATAGTTTATTTCAGTTACGAGTACAAGTTAATTGGATGATGCACAGAGAACTTTGGAGGTTACAAAAATTTAACTAAAAGCCCTAACTTTTAACACAGGTTTGTGTAGTACATTTAGTAAAATTTTCATTTACATTAAGTAAACTCATTTGGTAAGCGTACTTAACAATATCAAAACCTAAACAACAAACTTAACTTATGTATTTGATATCGTAGATGAAATCAGCAAAAATGGGTGATAAAAATGAATAATATCAGGCTGATTGGTTTCGGTCTGTTAACATAATTTAATTAAATCATTTTGTGCGAATAACAGTCAATAGCTGAAAGAAAGTTACGTTCTAGGTTTGAAGTGTATTCATGGTTCGGTGCATCAAATAAAATTCATCTATTCTGCTTTCTGATTGCATTTGAAACCATCTTCAACTAGTTGGTAGTTGTCGCCTCATTTACCCCCGATTCTTTTTCTCACCGAAACCTTGTTGCTTTCGGATTACAAGTCTTTGGGGGCTTTCAGACATGCGGAAGTATCGAATGGATTGGACTGGACTGACTGACTGACTGACTGACTGACAGTGGTTGTCATTCTTAGTGGCTGAAGGGGTGCTGTGTCCCGTGTTATCGAGTGTTTGTTTTAGCAATTTTCAAGATTGTCTAACGAAAGTTAAAATACTACGCATTTTCACTTTTCTACGAGTCGAATGTGATATGTGACAATGGAATGGTATGGCCTCGGATGACCGAGTAAGGTCTGATTATGTAAATGTAATGTCCAAAGCGGATGCTGGGCCACAATTCATAATGGGTCTGTGCCCTCTATTTTATTGAACCTTTAGAGTCTCGACGAGTGTCGTGCTGTTGTCGGAGCTGCCTCCTCCGGGTCGGGCCCCTCTGGACACCCTGGAATCTATCTGCATTTACAGTTATCGTAAGTTATCTATGCTTTGTGTGTGTAATTGAATAAATCTGTGATGGAATCTGTGCTGTGCTGTGATGACCTGAGCTCTGCTTTGCCCACAGATCTCTGCAACTCGTGCCTCTATCTCTCTATCTCTATCTCTGCCACTGCCTCTACTAGAATCGCTCTCTTTCACTCTGATCTAAGCCTCTCTCTCTCTCTTTCTGGCTGCATGAGACTGAGCCCATAATTTGCGTTTTGATTAACAAACAAAGCGCTTCGCAGTTTACAGCATAAAAGTTAAATTTAAGTGTGTATAATGGGGCCCCCGCCAAAGTGAAACTGTTGTCGCTGCGTCGTACCTCCATTCAACATTCTCGCCCCGCCCCCGTCCCCTAAATGAACAGTTCCCAATTTCCATAGCCCCGTTCGTGGTCGGTCGTCAGTTTAGCCGACCAATTGAGACTCTCAGCTGACGGTCTCTCAAAGTTAGATATTAAATAATTTACAATTAGAATTTATATTTATTTTTAGGCTTTAGTCATGAGCTAAGACTAAATAATATGCTAACCTCCTAACCAAGGCAAGAACAATGTCTAGAGCCTCAATTAAAATAAACCCCACTAATTAACCAAAAAATATAAAAATTTTTCGCTTATTGCCCACATGGCAAGTCGCCTTTTGGACATTTTTGATTTATGAAATTGCGTTGCAATTTTCTGAAATTAAGATTTATGAATTGCGCAACAGCACGTGAGATTGATTAAACTATATACATCAAGTGAGTCTGAAAAGTACTCTAGGCGGGTGTCATGTAGAAGACCACACAATAGAATAAAAGTGCTTAAATGCTAAAGTAATTATGGAATAGAGAAAGTAATTAGAGAAAGGAAGTACTTTTTATGGACAGACTTTAAGTGAATTAAGAAACTGAAAATAATTAACAATGTGAAATAATCGAAAGACTTTCTAAAGATAAGAAATACTACTCTAAAAATGCAGATATTTAAAATAAGTCAACAAGTTAATTAACCGCAAAGTCTCCTCTACAAATTGTAAATAAAATATGAACAATTGCACATATTTATCTATTATAGAAATGTCTCATAACGAAGGCATCACGTGCGTCACAGGCAATCAAAATAGGCCATCAAAAATTCTAATCGGGTTATCCAATTGCAGTCTGTCCACTTCTATGGGACTGTCAACCCATTTAACGGGAGGCTATTAACAGTATTGTCACATTGCAACTTAGAATCCAATTGGGTATTCATAATTGCGAAAGTGTTTGAAAACAGCCAAAGAAATTTCGCCAAAAGCTGATCTGAAAAGCGCGGCACGTAATCAATAGAAACACTCGATGAAATCGAGTAGACATATCGACATATTGACATATATTATATACGAATTTATAAATTTCTTAGCTTGCCAAAATGTTGCCAAAGTTAAGTTGGAAAGCCCATGGAATTTCGACTGCATTTGCACATGCGCAGTGCCTGATAAAGTGGGTCAATGCGTTGTTGGATTGTTGAATTGTTGTACATATTGTACTGGGCAGCTGAAGGGCCCCGATGCAATTGTCACTTTGCCAGATATTACAGTGTCCAATCAGTATATACTTAATATACATATACTATATTCAAATTGTTGTAATTACAGACAGCCTCCAAAAATGTGACAAGATGTCAGCGAAACGAGAGCGCTTAAGTAAATACTTAACTTCAAAAACAACGATAACAACGACGACAACATTTTCGCAACTTTTGGAAACGGAATTGCAATATGGATGAGGTAGCTATAGCTATAAGTAGTTGTATCTGTTACGGTCTCTAGCTCTCTGTAGCTGACCGTGATCCATGTTTACTTATTATGCTGCGTCTTCATTTTCGTAAAGAGTGTATCTGTGTGTGTATGTGTGTGCGTGTGTGTGCAAATTTTATTTGTAAATATGCTGTGATTAATATTACAAATACAAAAAAAGGTTTCGAAAATATGTGAGCTGTTGCTGTAGCAACTTTCTCGTTGAAGACGCAAAGCGACGACTTTAGTTTTAGACTAAATATTACGTCAACGTTGCATAAGCATCCCAATGTTGTCTCCCCCTCTCTTTCCCAGACAGAAACCCAACCCTACCCCTTAAATGGCAAATATTTGCTGATTGTTTGCTTATTTTTAGCCACGCAGTCGGCCTTACACTTACTTGTCAGAAATAAGTTAAGAAAACAAATTAACAAATCGCCGCCAAATGTATCTAAAGATGCAGAAAGTTGCAAGTTGCACGTAGCACGTTGTAAGTTGCAAGTTGCCAGCTGCCAGTTGCTAGTTGCTAGTTGCCAGTTGTCAATTGTCAGTTGCAAGTTGATTGTTGTTACGATTGTTTTGAAGTTCGTTTTTCGTCTTTTTGACTGTTCCGGCGCGATATCAAGAGATTTAGGTCAATGACATTTGTGTGCAAATTTTGTTGTTGGTAACACTTTCGTTTTGGGGGCGGGGTTAGAGCTGAGCGGAGGGGGGACGGGGGAAAACGGGGTCGACAATTTCGTTGAATTTAAAATTGACACTATTATCAAGGCTGGGCAATCTTTGGATTTGCTTAATGGTAAATGGTATCGTATGGGGCTATAATATGTATGTATATTCGGTTACTCATATAAAGCTGACACACAAAAAACTTGCGATCGACTGAAATTCTGCTCAAGAAATTTCTCCAAATATTTTCACTTTTGCGCGGAGACGAAGACCGAGACGAAAGGCGGATGACGAAGGCGAAGACGGAGACGAAGACGAAGACGTAGACGTTGACGGAGCATGCGTGTGTTTGTCTTCAACGCTGCGCATGCGCAAAGAAATCGAAAGAGAGTGTGATAGACAGAGAGAGAGATAGAGGCAGAGAGAGCGAAAGAGAGCCGTCACGCACACTGTCACACACTCACAACACGCACGTACGCACAGGCAGAAAGGGAAAGAGAGAGATAGAGAGTCAATGTTTTTATCGAGAGCGCGTTGCGTTCTATGCTCGCTTATCGGTTATCGCTAACAATTCGGTATTTCGATGTATCCCGGTGTCGGATCGATCTCGGAAGACGCGTCCGCTACGTACGCCGGCTGGAACTGAACTAAACTTTGATGGCAAAGAAGTGAAAGACTTTATGCAGCGTCAGTCAGCGTCGACAGCGACAGCAGCTGTGACTGTGGCAGAGACAGAAACTGAGGCATAGGTAGAGGCAGAGGCCGATGCAGAGGCAGAGGCAGAGGCATCGACGCTTTATGGACAAGAAAGGCAGCCACAAAGCGCACAAAAGAAAGCCATGGGCATCAAGGGGCGTCAGGGGCGAGTAGCTGGCTTGTGAAGAGCGACACGTAAACGACGACGACGACAACAGCAACGGCAACGGCGATGGTGGCATGCAACAAGCTTTAATTGAAAAAGCCGCAAAGAACTGTGAAAAACGAGTCGTGGAAATGATGTGAGCCACCAGAGCATGTGTGGAAAAACCTGCCTGAGCATGCAAAGAAATTCAATCTTGCCGCATGGAGACCAGTTCAAGCCCACAAGCCACTGGCCAACACTGACATTGACCACGGCGCAGCGACGCAGCAACAACGTCGAAAGAGGTCAGAGTACACACATAAGCTTTCAGCTCAATACTGTTAATATATGTATTTATTTCCGTGTGTGTGTGTGTGTGTGTGTCTCTGTGTGTGTGAGAGCATGCACTTGGTAACGGTGTCACAGTGAGCCACAAATTGTGTTGCTGTCTAATTAAAAGTCGTGGCACACGTGCGAGGAGGTGGAGTAGGAGGATAAGTAAAAATAAGTCCCCATTCAACAATGCAACAGTTCAATGAACCAGTGTAAAAGTCTGCTGGGAAAACACGAAGAGTGTTGCACAGGTGATCGATAACTATTGCGATTGCGATTTAATTAAGATACTGCAACAGAGATGCGTTGATAATACCAGCAATATTAAATAATGTTATTTCTTTGGGGTCTCTAACATTAATCAATATTCATGCCCGCTCCAACTGGCACTTGCTATTTGCTATCTAATTGATTTATTTGATTTTAACATTAATTTCTTTCTACACATTTTACAACAAAATAACTTTGGACCTTATACAGACATTGGAAAAATCGACCCTTAATCATGTGTATGTATATAGTAATTACCACTTTTCACTTTAGCCGACTTAGATTCAGCAGCTCAAAGAAATGTCAATCCAAAAAGTTTTAACGCAATTTATAGAACAGTTAATAGAAATGCACTTCCGACAAAAAAACTCAGTAAGTAAAAACAGGAATAGGCCTTATATACCTTACTTTATAAGTGAACCTTAAACTGTTTTTAAAGTTAGCTTTAATACTTGACTACTTAAAAAATAACGCCTCCCATCAACCCAGTTATTGACCTAGTGCAAACTTTTCAAAATCGCATACATCGCTGACCTCATCATAAAGCAAATAATAAATAATAATCGACTACTGAGCTCTGGGAAATTTTCACCAGTTTTATTTTTTTCCTTTCTTTTTTTATTTATTTTTTTTTTTTATTTTTTTGCTCTTATAACCAATTGACGACTTACAATTGCGTAGCTGATTTGTCAACAGCGACGACAACAATACTCAGACATAAGTGCACATTGTTGGACGGCTGAAGGAGGCAAAGAGGATTCTTGAACTATGAGCTTGCCGCTGCTTTGATTGGTAAATAATAACAACAGTAACTTTGCTGGCAACTTCAAACTTAAAGCCCGAGTCACACCTTAAAACGTGAGCAAGATGGATCCGTGTACACTAACTCATATTTGCCCAACTGAATTCAACTCAAGGACACTAGCAACCTAACGTGAAACTTGGCGAATTCTTACTGAAATTTTACTCAACAGTTTGAGTTTTAGGAAAGGCACGTGCCAGAGCCCTGCCTGCTAATCTGTTAGTTAATATTTGAGTTGATAATTGAATTTGCACACACACGTTGCCCAAAAACGGAAATCGCCCGTAGCTTGTTCGGTTTGCCCAGCCAATTGACTAACTTAGAGCAATGACTAACATTAGTTGGATTTCTCTCAGTGCTATAGCATAAATATTGCTCAGCCGCCAAGTGTGCGAGCGGTGCACAGTGGCTTTAAGAGTCTCACGTGGCACAAATCAGACTGGGCATGGTGGTAAATAGCAAAGCATAAATTTCAGTTAGGTAGAGAGAATTGTTTACAGTTTACAAATCGAACTTCCTATTTAAATTTTTCTAATTCGCAACATGAAACATTTTGTCATGTTTTATATATACTTTTTTTCTTTTAAATTGTTTATTTTTGCGATTTAATTTTAACTGAAAGTTTTGACAGTTCGAAAGTGAATGATATCCAAATTTTATACATTTCTGGTATTGATGTATTTTAAATAAATTATTTACAAAACCTCTTTTTGAAAAGCAATTATTTAACTTATATGATTTTTGCATCGAAAGAGTCAAAAGAGCCCACTGTGTGAAAATAAAAGTAATGAAAAGTGTTGCCTACTTTCAGGCAGTGCATAAATTTCAATCAAACCGGAAATAGGTCGAACAAAAAAAAGATGTTGTTTTCAACTCGACTAGGCAAAGTCTCATCCGTATTTTTCTTTCTATGTGCTGTCTACACTTATTTATGTTGCCAATTTAATATATAGTCGTATGAATAAAATGCGGCACTTGTTCCCACATGCTGTGACCCTTTTAACCCACAATCACCAGGGCGTCAAGGGCTGCCACATGAGCCATATTTCAACTACTACTACTACTACACACAGACACACATACACACACACACTTATATACAGTTGTTGATGGTTGTGTGGTCAAGTCGTTTAAATCATTATGATGACGCCTCAGCTCGAATAACGTTAACGGAAATTTCAATTTCTGCTTTACATCAGTTTCAGTTTGTTGCTGGGGCGGAAATTACAATTTCTGTTCTTTTTTGTATAGTCACATATATATATTTAATAACAAACTTAAACATACACAGACACACAGGTAATGTGAGTGTGTGTGATTGTGGGGGTGGGGTGGACATAATCCCCGCCTTGTTGCTTGTTCTTTTTTTAATTACACAAAGTTACGGCATTAAATGGCGCCCTGTTGACAGACAACGAGCGCTGTGTCCTCGTCCTCAAGTTGGCAAAATGGCAAACACTCTCACTAGCACACATACACATTGACAAACACTCGACACACACACACACACACACATTCTCTCACACACACACTACGGTAGGCAGGCGGACAACAAAACGAGGAATATGACATAATGCACTTGAAATGTTATCGCCTCGTTTGTGACGAGTGCAGTTTTTTCCTCATCATGATGATGATAATAGCGATTATAATTTCATGTTAAATCAGTTAATCAACTACAACAACACATTCACGAATTACAACAGTAAATAACAACACTATCAGTAATCAATAATAATCGAAATCATCATTGGCATTCCAAATAAACTTATCCAGAGCATAGCATACTTTCTGTGTTATTTTGTGGGCGGCAAGTCGGTCGGTGGGTCGGTCGTTTGTTGGGTTTATTGGGTCGATGGGGCTGTGGGACGGATTCTACTCACACATTTTTATGCAATCGTCAGTCACTCAGACTGAGACGTTGCTCTCAAGGCTTGCCAAGTATTTGTCACGCATTTTTGCATACATTTTCCACAGCCACGCAATATTCATTTACTATATTTGTTAATTATTTTGTTTTTAATTTATTGGTTATATTATTGAATGTCGGAATTTTTAAGAACAATTTTTAAGTATTTATTTTAAATGACACTACCGAATTAAATACATGTATTTCGTTTGCCCAACGTCGGCCGCCTTGAAAATCAATTGGGAAAATGCCTGTTTTCTATTCTTTTTACTGCTCCTTTTTGCTTAGTAAGATTTTTCACGCGCCTGCTCTCACCACTACTCGCACATATACACCCATAGACACACACACACACACACTCACACACGTAAAAAATACACCCACACGGAGAGTCGCTCTCGCGCAGCTGGCTATCTACTACCTTTTCCATATGCTATTTCTCCTACTGTTTGGAATTGAAATGTCTACTCCCAAATTGTAATCGTATTCAGTCTTTGCTGCCGGCTTTTGCTCAGCGCAGAAAAAAAAGGGTGGCCTGTTATATAATATATTGAATCATGTGCTATCTATTGATTGATCCACTTCGCTATCTGTGTGATAAATATGAATATCTTATCGTAAACACAGATAAGTTTAACAAATCTCTGTACGTACTCTAATGTTGATTAAACACGAATTTCATATTTAGCGCGCCACTTTTTTAAATGCTGTCACAATTCGAAGCAATTTTCTGTCACATACTCTTAGGTTGAAATGTGCGCACAGCAACACTGAAAACCAGAGGCTGAAGAAGCTGCTCTGCTTGTCGCTCATCATATTCATATATATCGCTCTCAGCTGCTTTCTCTCTCTCTATCTCTCACTCCCTGTCTCTCGTGGACACCCTCTCTCAAACTCTCTATCTGTCTTTCGCTCTCGATGGCTGCTGCTTGCACTTGCTACGCGTGTTTGCGGAAACAAGCAACGGAAATGTCAGATTTTGCGCTAAATTTTTTACGAGCGCCGCCGTTTCCAATAGCGACAGCGACATCGGCATTGTCGATGAGATAATAAACCCAGCGACATACATTCTGCCTGCCTCAGTAAAAATCTCGTTCCCCTCAACACCTCCCCCAATTCTCATTCACACATTCTCTCTATGTGGACTTTGCTGCAAAGGTGTCTCGGGGGCTCTAAAAATAAATGCCTGCTGTAAGTTATATTTCTTTTCCTTTTTTTTTGTATGTTGTTGGCAACAAATTTGACAACATACTGGTCACATAATTATGCTATAAATACTGCATAGATATGAATGGAAGATGG
The DNA here is from genome assembly GCA_037043535.1 of Drosophila putrida. Taxonomy (NCBI): domain Eukaryota; kingdom Metazoa; phylum Arthropoda; class Insecta; order Diptera; family Drosophilidae; genus Drosophila; species Drosophila putrida. The sequence continues at coordinate 1,357,262 of JBAMBI010000065.1, forward strand.
GTGTTTTTTTAAGAGAAGTGGGGAGTATACAGTTTGTTGGGTCTGGAGCAGGAGACGTTGTACATACCGGCACAAAAGTGAGGTTGGAATCGCCACTGGATGCTGCAATGAATTGAGCTGAACTGAACTATAATTGCACAGGATGATGGAGAACTTGAAAACGACGAAGGAGGATTAATTCACTTGTTTCTTGCAGCTCCTTAATTCTTTATCTTTCTTATTTGTTCTCTCTCTTTTTTTTGTTGTATTTTTATATAAAGCAAGAGACTCACACACACACAAATTTCACACGCGACGCACGGGCAAAAATTTTGAAAAAACGGCACCCTGCCCAGGTAAGGGAACGTCTTGAGGGGGAGAGGGCAAGTTAGAAAACGCGTATTTGTTGTTGCTATTTTGCTGGTTGCTTAACTTGAATTGTTTGGCGGCAGACGCTTGAGCAGCACAGCTCGAAATGCGACTAACGACTAACGACTGGCAACTGGGCGATTGGGCAACTGGGCAACTGCTGGGCCACAAAACCGGGCCACCAGCAATTTTCACCAACCAGCAACTCAGGGGGCTGGCTGCGCTCACAATGTCACACGGACAGCACACTCGCTCACGCTAAGGGCAACTCCACCCTCTTTTCGCGCCCCGGTGGTGAGTTTTGGGTCCAACAACAAGCACAGACAAACGCACAAAAACAAGCATACACACATGCACATACTCATATACACCCTTCGGTTGTCTTTTTTTGTGCTTTTTTTCCTTCCGTTCCTTCTGTCCTCTTTTCCTTCTTTGCTTTTCTTTTTTCGCAGTTTGCGCAGTGCTTCCGTTTACGTTCGCGTTCGCTTTTGCCTTCGCCTTCGCGTTCGCGTTGCCTGAATTTTCCACCACCGTTGGATGAGGTTTTCCTATTGAATGAAATACACTTTTCGCGCTATTGCTCTTGTTGTTGCCAGCGCATGCGTTTTTCACCAGCCCGAGAAAAGAGAACATACAAATTATAATAGACGAGAGCAAAAAAAATTTTGTTTTCCCTATGACTTTTTGTTCGATATAGCACTCGTATCAGAAAACACATTGAAAACTTTGGCGCATGCTGAGTTTCAAATTTACTGTCGCATTGCCAAAGTTGCCATCTATTTAATCTGCGCTCTGGCGTTGCCACTCTGCCATCTGACTTTTGTCACAAAATACCAAATTCAAATCTAATTTGAAATAGCAAATTAAAAACAATGCGACAAGATATTAATCTGTCATCAAAATCAATTCATACGCCATGTGAACATCCACGTCAACTCAAGGGGGCCTTTAGCCTTCGATTCATAAATATTTGGACATTGCTAATGAAGGTCACAAACGTATGGCTTGCAATGATAAGTGCATTGTCATCGCTCCGCCACAGGTTCACTCTGCATAATAATCAATTTTCATTTAGTTAAAACAAAGCCTTAACCAAACAAAGTCCAATCAAACGTGCACATACTGCACCCTTTATACCCTTTACAAAAATTTTATAAAGATATTATCATAAATTTTAAAGTAGAGTATTTTGTTGTCGACAGCGACTTAAATTTTCTAAAATATGCTGTAGTAGTATTTCAAAATTTGAACCTATAACTCTTATTTAAAAGCTTTTTACATAAATATTCAATTATTTATGTTTGGATCTGAAATACAATTTTTTGGTCTTTAATTTATAACCAATGTGAAATTTAAATCAGTCTTTTTCAAAGCGAATCAACTTTAAACGAGCTTCTAGTTCCGAGCAACTAAAAAAGTAAACAACAACAGCTAAACTCATTACTTATGCACATTGGATGACTTCGTGACGTATTCAACAATGACGCCAACTCATCCATGTGCCGCTTACACTCTGAGACGTGACTGGCCAAATCTTTGAAAATCCCCAGCGTCTCGGTCTCGGTGCAACAAGTTGTGGACAACAATAAGACGAGCAGCCAAGTGCAGGTGACTAAATGGAAACTCGATTAAATTATAAGGGGTATTTTTCTTTGCTGTTTTGTGGTTTTGAAATTGCCACTCAAATGTAAATTAATGCAAATTTTTATTGCCATTGAGCGATTCAATTGTTTATGGGCCATTTGCTCAACGATAAGACAAACAATATCAGGATGATGATGTTGTTAAATGAGATGAAGCTGCGTAGATAGAGTTATTAATTAATTGGTAGTCCGGAATAAAGTGAGCAGTAAGTAAAAATTTAACATTTATAGCTGATTCTCATTTGTGTAAGCTACTATATTTTATTAAAAACTGCCAAGTCTATTTATATAAAAAAATTTAAATCTCGAGATTTACTTTTAGTCAACTTGGAAGCATCGAATTAAACTTTAAATATAAATCTGTACTATAGAAAAGGTTCTATTAATAGATAACCGCAGATATATATTTAAAATAATGAACTTAACTAAATTAAAATAGTCCATAACAAGCTATCTATTAATCAATTTAAATTAGCTGTAGATATACAACGATATTGAGCGGATTGAATAAATAGAGTTATTAGTGTAACATCAAAGCTTCCGCTTCGAAGAATCGATAAGATATCCATCTTTTTCAGTAGTGTTATTAGCTAATAGTATCTGCTAAGTACTACTATTAATACATGATACGAGGAACGCCAATTAATTTGCCAATCACGTCATATACTATATAGTATTGTAAACAATGCATAAAACTCAGATTAGTGTGCAATCAAAATTTCCGCAATTGTCAAGCCAATTTATACCATTCAAAGTACAATGGAAAGGTTGTTTTCTTACACGGACAAGTAAAAGTGTTAGAAAAAATACGCTTTACAATGATATTGAAAACAAATTATTTGTATACTTTAGCCTTACAGCCTGTTAATCAATGGCCTTGCATAAATCATCATTAAAAGCACGTGAAACTCTTTGAACCCACACAAAACAAACGCAGACACAGAGACAGACACGCCCACGCGGACACCTCTAACAACCCACCCACTTTCTTTATTTTGCGTGTCGTACAAATTACTGTCAAATTTTGTATTTTTGTAGTTTGTTTTTTTTTTGGCATTTCTTTTGTGAGTGTAACACAAAAATTATTATATATAGACCTGCTGGCATTTGAGAGTAACCTTTGTTTGGGGTTTCTTTGTAGTTTACGGCCGTGTGGGTCTCGTTTTTTTTAGGTCAGCTGCAATTGAGCCTAGCACAGATTATTCGTAATTTCGAAATGATTATGCGAGTATTGAAAATGTGATTAATATCCAAGACATCTGAGTATTTCCTGTTAAAGGGGACTCCCATATGAGTATGGAAATTGCCAGCAATTCTTACAGAGTCAGCAAGAAGTGTGCAACAGTTAGCAGAATGTGGTCAAAATAAAATGAATAAAAGAAGAAGAAAAGATATTGCATTTGAGCTGGCCTCGCATTGGCCAAAAATTTCCAAAGCTGTTTTTGTATTTTATTTTCAAGAAGGTAACCTTATTAAATGTAGAACTCAAAAAGTGCTGACCAGCTGAGTTGCATCAGAGTGCACCAAAAAAAGTCATTAAAAATGAATTGGAAAATGTATTAATTTTGCTGGTAACCTACTTTATATTAATATTAATTTATTTAATCTTAAATAATAATGGACTTGATACAATGGAAAGTCATTTGACAAATGATTTTAATTTTGTTATTACAAAAGTAACTCCAGCCATGACTAAACATGTTATAAATAAAGCCAATAACTGCAGTTTAGTTTTTCTCTCACTCTCTTTGTTTTCTTACTCTCATTCACTCATAAATAGCCACTCAGATGCGATACGATCGGAAGAGACTCAACACTCAAATAGATACGACGCACTCGTAATAGAAACGAAATTACAGCGACAAAGATACGCAAACTTGGCTTTCTCAGTTGGCCAAATAGATACGAACTCAACGTAGCGGGACTTTCCTGAATTGTAGTTGTTGTTGTCTTTTGGTGGACCACTCAAAGCTCTTGTGTTGTCTCTAGGCACTCAAAGAGTTTAAACACAATAGTTTAGATATTAGCTGATTTTGGTATTTGGCTTTTAATTCTCTCTCCCCCTCTCTCTTACTTTTGCTCTCTTTCTCGCGCTCTCTCTCCCTCTAGCACTCTCTTTCTCCCTTCCTCTAGTTGGGTTTGCATTTGAGCTGATTATTTAGTGTTCCGATTTTCATTACGTGTTTTCGTTAGCCATGCGAACGTCTGACTTTTGTTGTTGTTGTTGTTGTTGTTGGCGGTGGCGGTGGCTCAGCTTTTTGCCTGCTTGGTGGGTATTTAAAATTTCCTCATGTCGACGCTCAGTTTCAGTCAGTTTCAATTTCGGTTTCAGTTCGAGTTGAGCGTGCGTCGGCATTGGCAGCAACTTCTTCCACACTGAGCGTATTTTCCTAACGTAACGTTTGTTCGTTGTGTTGTTTCACTTTGGTTGGATCCGATTGAATCCAAATACATTTTTGGTTAGTTGGACGTCACAAATGTTTGCTAACTTTTTTAATTGTAAACTAAAGTGCATATTATAAGTGAAACTCGTGTTGACTCATCGTGAAGCCTTCAAGACTAATTTGTGATTATTAAATGTGCTGAAATAGAATTGAAATTGATTCAAGAATCGATTGCCAAACAAACGAAATCGATGAGAAACGGAAGCACGCTCTGACGAAAGCGATAACTAAAGCCAATTCCTGACCGCTCCGTCTAAAATATATATAAATAAAGAGTAGATGTGTAGAAAATTAGCTGATCTATTGATCTAAGTATTGTTGGTTTGTTGATTTTCTCAACTATTCTATTGACATGCTGCCTTTTCACTTTGCCTCCAAAAACAATTTTCAATTGGCTTTTTTGTGTATTTTGTTTTAACATTTCTGCGACAGGTGTGCCTGTTGTGTGTGTGTGTATGTGTGTCTGAGTTTTTCGCGTCGCAAAGCTGCAAACTCTGAGTAAGTTTGTTTTGATATTTACGTTTTTCGCGCTCTTGCTGGAAAATTCATTGGCGTTGCGTTGGACCTTTTAAAATTTTTCCTCTATTGGTTTTCATTTTTGAAGGTTTCGGTACGAGTTTTCGGCTTACAGTTTTGCAGTTCAATTTCGACAGCGTGGCCAATTTGTTGTTGTTGTTGTTGTTGTTGTGGTTTTGTCTATTCTTTTTTTTGGGTATTTTAGATGATTTATTTCATCTGAGCCCAGGGCTATAAATTGATGGTAAAAACCGGTTTGGTAAAATGGCCATAAAACACTGCTTTATTTATTTATAATTTCTTTTATCTTGACAGCGGCTGCCAGAAACAGCTAAAGTCAATTGTCTGTTTGCTAAAAAGAAAAAAATTGAGTATAAAAGAAGTGCGAATTGCTCGAGTAACAAGCAGCAATAACAGCCGCTTTTCACACTACATAGCTTTTAGGCGTGGCAAGTTCGTTGCCTAAGTCTTTTGTTTTAGCTTCAAATCTGCACGCGACATTGAAAGCGTCAATTATGCGAGCACACGGCAATTTGATTGAACTCGTCAGACCGTTTGTCGTTTCAATGTTAAGGTCTAACAACAATATGCTAATGCCTGTAGTAAAAACTACAACAGCGACAGTAGTCGCTAAAAACAAATGGACAAGCCCAATAACAAAGTGCGATATTGATGAAACCTGCCGCGCACTTAATACGCACTATATAAAGTCGCATTGTTATTGGTGTTGTTGTTTATCTGTTGCTTCTTTGTTTATATAGAGACTCGCCCCCTAATCAGCTATCAAGTTCAGCTAACGCATGCCGCGAATAAATAACAATAAATTGTTACACATTTTGTTGCTATGGCGGAAGTTAAAAAATACATATAAATAAAGAAATGTATATGTAGATATATATATGTACAGTCATAGACATAAAATCTATAACAAAAGGCCAAAAGTGAGATGCGACTTGACAAAACGCACGCGATGGTGACAGAGGGAGATGCAGAGAGGAAATTTTTCAAAGAGATCTCAAATTGTAAAATAGAAAGTGCCAAAATAAAAAACAAAATGTGTGTGGGGCTTATTCATAATTAGACTCGTCACACTTTTTGATACTATATTATTTTTTTGTATTTTTTTTTTGCTAGCCCTTATAAACGTCATGATAATATTGTACGATCGTTGTTGTTGGTTTTTTTCTCCTCTTCGTTTTTGTTTAGCGAAATAGGTCAAAATGCTGTAGAGGTTTGAGCATATATGAAACTGAAGAAATTTCAAAAGATTTAATATGCATAAACGGTTTTGCGGTCTCACACAGCTTGCTGAAGATAAGCGTATATACATTTACAGTAATAGATACGGATACAAATACATTTACATCAACAGATACAGATACAGATACATCTATAGATACTCGCGCGTCTTGCGACGCTGTCATTTTGTTAAGCAAAATTAGCAAGCGAAACGCAAAACGTCGCAAAATTATGCAAATCTTAAAATATATGTATGTATGTATAGGCCAGGCAGATGGGCTTTATATACATTGTATGCACATGCTCACATCAGTTGATATATGATGGACATATACATAATAGATTTATACGTATTGGCTCTGCCCAATCCTTACGCTTCATTGCGCTTTGCTTTGTGGCAAATGCATAAATTGCGAATATTCTGAGACTAAAACAGAAAATCAGACATATACAATACTTGATGTATCAGTATTTGAAACCAAACAGCAGAACATTCATAATACTCACCTTGCAATATAGGGGAACTTCCGCTGAATTTGAATTGAGATCAAAATAACAAGTATATTCATATACACGATGAATACGTATGTGATTTATTCAATTCAGCTTTTATTCTAGTACGTGACCATTTAAATAAGGGTTTTCCAGCCAAATCGATGAATTGCTCTGAGTTTATGCCCATCTTTTATAAATTTGGAATTCCATAGATCAATATTGAGAAATGCCTTCTGTGCAGTTCATTGACTTTATTATCGATATGATGAGCACTGTTGGACCTTATAAAATTGAGCTTTAGGTCATGCAAAATTATGCTGATTTGGAGCCAAGACCTAGTCTACATACATACAAAAAATGTGACTACGAGATGATATGAAACCAGTTTTTGGATGCTGAAGTTCGGCATGAGACGGCGCATTCTATTTAAGATTTTGTTTGTCAGCAATTCAATTCATTGAAAAGCTGAGTTTACATAATTCTGAATTCAATGTCAAAAGATTGAAAAGCCTTGAGAAAGATTCAAGTCATTTAGGCAATTAGCTCAATGCAATGCCTTTACACATAATTCCCAAATTTTGGACACATTTTCACATATGTGAAAATTGTTAATAATGAGCGAAGGCTGTTGAAATATTGCCAAATCGGTATTTAGCACGCCCCCTTTTTGCCTTTTGTCCCCTCCCCACAAATTAGTTGGCTAATTAAATTGAAAGCGCAATCACAAAAATTACCCAAAAACAAAATGCAATACATTTCCAATTAGCATCAAGTTGCCAAAATTACGTGCGAGGCCAATTAAAATTAAAAATAGTTGTCCGGAGTACTAAAAACCCAGATGGATACCATCTGCTTATCGAAATCAAAACGAAAATGACCGTGACCGTGCAACAGCAGCAGCTTTGATTATTTATAGAAAACTATGTTGAACAAAAAATATTCGGTTATCGTTGAAACTCGAAAAAAAATGTGTAGTATTGGTCAGACTTTGAGTTACTTTTCATCACGACCTTGACACAAATACAAGCGTCAAAGAAATCACAGAAAATGATCAAAATTAATCTCAAATACAGCTACGCATGTTTTTTTATATTGTAGTTGTTTTTGTTTTTGTAACAGACCTTAAGCAACACATTTTGTTGTGCCTCTCTGTGTGTGTTTGTGGCTTGCTATCGTATCTTACAAATATTCGCGTAATTAGTAGCTAATTTGTTAAAGGGCCGCGGACACACATATGACTAAAAGCCAAGGCAATAAACGTCTCACCACTAATATACCTGGTTATTAATTTTATCTAATTGTCATGATTGGGCACTCATATTTCAATAATATATACAACTAGTACACCCTCGTCTTAACAACCAAAGCTTCTATAGAAATGGAGGCTGATAAATTAGATTCGATTTATCAAGCTAATTAAAAAGTTTATTGTAATCTGTGCATCCTCGGTTAAACAATTTTATTATCAATAATTTAAATTATCCTGCTCAGATGGGGATGGACTTCGTCGGGTTACGTCCGTTGGTGAAATTTTTCCAAACATCGCACACGGTTTGCCGCCCAAATCCGAGATATTCACTATGCGGAGTATAACGTGTGTTAATGGCCAGCTTATCAGAGAAACAATCGATCGGTGTCCGTAGACGCTTCATTGCCTTTGACTTGACTGTCATCTTAAAACGGGGTGGTTGTATGGACCGCTTGGTTTGGCCAACTGCTTGCTTGATGCCATCAAACCTCTTGTAGATGGGTTTTGGCAATCCCTGCCAGGTCAGCTTCATGCGAGGCGGCTGTTTTGGCAGCTCGATGTCCTGCAGCTCATCCTTTGGCTGCGCTGCCACGAACTCCGTTGGCGAGGAACTGTACACAGGAGTCTGCGGCAGCGATGAGGGACGCCTTAAACATTTGCTGCATTCCCCGAGGGTAACATCACTTTCATCAGTTATTCTATTGACTCGTGTAAAGTCTCGAGCCAACCGATATTGTTTCTCCATTCCGCTGGGCTTCCTCCGTGTAAGAAATCTTTTTGCTTCCTTTTGATGCGGTGGCTCCAAGACCGGAGCTTTGCGATGGGCCAGCTGAGCGGAATGCGTCTGAAAGCGTCTCACGCCACCATCATAGGGTCGAGGGGGTTTGGTGAGACCCCGTTTGGTACCACGAGGACCCTCATAGCCAATCATAATCTCTTCGCTGGCATCCACTGCGGTTTCCGGATCCTGCCGCTGCTCTGGACAGCTGCTCCATGTATGCCAATATTTCTGCTCGTCCTCGCGAGCTTTTTTCTCAAGCCACTCGTTCCTGGCAACCGGAAGCATCAAACGCTGCTTCATTTTTTGGTGGTCGATTGTACCCTGGTAGATCGTAATTTTTGCGAGATTCGCGCAACTCGCGTTCCTGACGCCTCACTTCCTTTTGGCGATCCACGCGTCCCTTACGACGACGACTGTATTCCTCAGCCGGATTTCGTGGATTTCGTGGATTTCCGGGACGAGCTCCATAAATCGGCTGTGGAATAGTATGCTTAATTCCAGATCTTGACCCTGAACCGTGCTGCCATCTAAATTTATTCTCCATTATTATCCGCTCCTGGCGTCGCTTATGTTCCATCATACTCTGTTGCAAACGACGTCTAGAGTCGGGATCCTTGGCGGAACTATTTAAGCCACTGCCCTGGTCGAATCCAGCGTTGCGTTGGTAGCTCTTATAGTGACGATCATCGTACCGAGGATCAAACCCCTCTTCGGTAAATATTTTGCTATCTCCCGGGTTACCAGTTGGCCAATTGAATCGATCGTCATATCTAAAATGCCGACGCTGTCCCATACTCATCATCCTCGCAGAGACGCACTGTTTTAACAGTCGCATGCAGTGCCGAAAATCCTTGACCAAACTCATTATGAATAAAATCGCTTATAGGTCTATTTATGAAGGTCTCTGTTTATTCAAAATATCTTCAAATACTAGACTGAATTTAGATTTATTCCAAAAATATCAGTTATGTATTTTTTACATCCAAAAACTTAGACCGAAATTTGATGAACTCAATTCCCCGGGAGTTAAACGAATAATAACACGAGAATCAAACTGAACATTAACAATGTCACGTATTCAACTCACACACCAAATTGATATATTTTCCGATGCCTTCTCTGTGAATTCAAAAGGACTTCAACATCTAAAGTGTTGCTAGATTTCAGACTCTGTATAATTTCGGGAGTAAGATTCTCTAGAGACAATCCTATATAAACTGAGAAGCTTGGACCTAAAATAATAGCAAACTTTGCATCAGAATCAATTTGAGAATGTTAATCTTTCTTCCTCATGAAAACACATGAGCTTAAAATACATTAACTACAATTAAGATTCTGTAAGAAGATATTGTCGTTCCAATAATGTTTACCTTTCCCCGAGATTGTGTGGCAAGAGAACTATTGATATCTTAAGAGTCAAATGATTTCATTTTATGCTAACTGCACTTCCGGCGGATTTGTTCACTACTTCAAAGTCAGCCGTTAAATTAGAAAACAGTTATGCTGACCTCGGCAGTTCTTTTAATTTAAAGTCGTTGATTTAATGTTTTTTTGTTTAACCTTCGTTTTTTGTTTTTGAATTTCACTTCTTACAGCTTGCAACCGAGGACAGATCCAGCAGCAAGTTGGCGCCACCTACAAATCTAGAGCCCTACACCATGGCCGTCATAACGGAGCATGGCAGCAACAACCACAATAACAACAACATCAACAACAGCCACAACCCGAAGATCGGCATCAGCAAAGCTGGAACTGATTCGCCAACGCATCCCATCCAGCGTCAGCTGAGTACCGCTCTTACTGTGCCCGAGTTTTTTGCCAAGAAAAATATTTTCGTTACCGGCGGTACAGGCTTTCTGGGCACTGTCTTGATCGAGGCCCTACTGGACACACATCCCGACATTGGCACGATCTATGTACTGGTCAGAGGTAAACGCAACTTTGATCCCAACGAACGCATCAACCGTCTGCTTCAGAAGCCGGTAAGTAAACCAAACAAAACAGAAAACGCAAGTGGACGGGTCAAAAAAAAATCAGTCCTAATGTGGTTCCACCTCGACCACGCCGCAACGACCCATTTCTACCCAAAATATTATCTCAGACAATAACGACGTATCTTAATGGCCCGTTAATTTGTTAAAACTGAAATTGAAGTGAAGTTTCTTCCGTCTGTCGGTTACCTTCTCTGTACGAAGCTTTTATGCCTAATGTACCCTCTTTTTTTGTATAATAACCTCAGGTATACGACGCTGTATATTGTTTAGATCATTATATTGTTAAACACACTCTTAATAGCGTAATAACAAAATGTATTCAATTCCATCTAACCCAAAACATAAAAGTTGTAATTGAGGAGGAAAGGGTTTTTTCTTTTCAAACAATGAGATTTATGCTATCCTGCATCATCTTAAGAAGTTTTCTAAGTTTTTATGAACTGTTAATTTCCTTAAGCTAATTTTTTCCTCCTCGATCATATATTCAACTATCTTTTTTTCTAATTCACAGATCTTTCATAAGTACAATGAGAAAACATTAGCCAAGGTTGTGCCCGTGGTAGGTGAATTAACCGAACCGAACTTTGGCTTTGGTCCAGAGCTGTTGCAGGAGATCATCGATAGTGTGAACGTGATCTATCATAGTGCGGCAACGATCAGATTCAACTCACATCTACGCACAGCAATATTTACGAACCTGACAGGAACAATGCGAACTATTGAGCTGGCCAAGCAGCTGAAAAAACTGTCCGCATATATCTATTGCTCCACAGCGTTTTGTAACAGTAATAATCGTGGTTTGATCACCGAAGATGTCTACAAGTCACAGTTCGATCCATACGAGATGATGAAGATGGCCGAGAACGATGAGGCCTGGGTAGATTTCACGCAGGCCAAGTGCAAGGAATACCTCAAGGATCACCCAAATACATATACGTTCACCAAGAATCTGTCTGAAAATCTGCTCATGGCAGAGATGGCCGGTCTGCCGGCAGCCATAGTCAGGCCATCGATTGGTAAGACTTTGTAATTTTGTAAGCCTGACCGAAGATTAATCCTATCGTTTTCGCAGTTTATGGCACACTGGAGCATCCAATGAAGGGTTGGGTGGGTAATGCCAACTCAGGACATTTGGGCTTTTTGGCCGGCTTCGTTAAAGGCATCTTCCGGACGATGTGTGGACGTGCCAATGCCGTGATCGATATCATACCATGTGACTATGTTATCAACAGTTCCCTGGTCATGGGCTGGTATGTGGGCACACGTAATGTGGAGAAACCAGAGATAATCCATTGCACATCAGGCGAGGTCAATCCTCTGACTCTCTCCCAGTTCTGCGACATAATTAACGACAGTGTGGAACGTCACCCGCCCAACAGTTTTGTGTGGAAGCCAGCGACAAAGTTACGCAATGGGTGGCGATACAATCTGTTTTTCTATCTGTTCCACCTGTTCCCCGCTATGGTCTTTATCATACCGGAGAAGCTGTTTAACATTGGCATGCCTCAACATACGTGAGTATTCCATCAAGAGAATTATAGTGACATATTTAGAACTCAGGAGATATTTGTTTTCCGACAGAGCCTATGAGTACATGCGAGTATTCCAGAACGGGACCAAGGCATTTAATTACTTCCTGGACAAGGACTTCCGCTATTCCTTGAAGAACGCACTCCGCATCTCCTCCTTAATCCATGAGAGCGATCGCAAGCGGTACAATTTTGATGCCAGCCAATGCGATTGGTCCGAGTTCATCGATCGCTGCCTGATTGGTATTCGACGATTCTACTTCAAGGAGTCGGCTGTGACCACACAATGGCATCGTAACTACTGGAAGGTGTAAGTGACTGTCCCACACTTAATTGGTATATATTTTAATATACTTTTCTTTGTAGCTTTAATGTTCTGCATTATGCTGGCTTCGCAGCGATCTTTGCAATTCTTTATTTTATCCTAACTCCAATCCTGGGCTTCCAAATCGGCCTGACGTTGTCGTTGCTCATCTGGGGATTTTTGGTCTGGTTGTAGAGCTGGCTTATTGAATTAGCCCGGATCAGTCACATTGTGCAATATCCAATCCAAAATAATACCTGCACACCTTTCACGCACCTTGAACTCAGTCGTCTTCATCTTTAGACATTTGTTCTTCATAAGGGTTACTTCATATATTTTTACTATAAGTTCTCACTTCGAGTACAAGTCAACAAGTTTCAGAAGTACGTACGTTTATGTGTAGCATGATTCTAATAAATATATAAATATATCTATCTAAATAAATCAATCACAGCAATGCAAACATGTCCAAAACTTAGCTCAAATCGTAGTCACATTAACAAATAGTCCTGGTATATAGTCAAATAGTCAATGTTCTTGCACTTGTATATTATGAAACCAAACGTAAACGATAAAATAATAAATATGTAACTATAAATGAAATAAATATGACAATTTTAATATTAAGCAAAATGACCAATCATCTTTTTTTTTAATTTTGCCTGTGTTGCTAAAGAGAGCCAAAACGCATTCATTTAACCGCTTTAATTCAAACTTTCGATCAATTGCAATGGAGATTGCGTTTATCCCTCTCCATAAATTTGAATTTGAAGTTTGTGCAAATTTTACACAAAAAACAAAAGCACAATTTTAGTTCCTAGTGTCCCGGATTAACATGCTCAATCGACGGGTCCTCGCTAATGTGAGACAGAATGAAAAAAAAATTTAAAGCTTGCTAGGATTTCTTTTAGAATTTTCTAAATGTTTCCAAGAATTTCCCTAATGTTTTGGGACTCATTTAAAGGAACTGGGTCCCCAGAAGGGCTTAAAAGACGAGATATATTTTTTAAAAGTCAGCTTGAATTTATCTAATTTCGAATTTCAGGACTGTCACCTCTTTTCACGTTTTACCACATTTTTGGTGGTGTATACTTTTAAGCAGAGGGCAAATTTTACTCTAAGACGAGACAAAACCAGAGCTGTCGTGTTTCCCGGTGATTACGCCATCTATCTGCCATATTTGCTTATAGCGCCGCTTTTGAAGAACTAAAAATTTGTTTTTTTTTGTGTGTAAAATTTGCAAAAACAAAATTCAAATTGGGTTTTTTGGTAAAGCCGAAATTGGCGCAATAAAATAACTGATTAAATATACATCGCAAAAAGCTTACTTTAAATTTAATTTTGGAAACCATATACCTTCGCCTCCTTATTGATAAAAACGCAATTCAGACTCGAAAAGTGGGCTTAATTTGATACAAAATAATTATTATTTACAGTTAGACTACTACTCAGCAATTATAATTACTTTATAAGTATCATAACAGTCTATTCTTAGTTCCATTAATGATCTTTATTGAATTGTGATCCCCCTTGTAAGGAATACCACTGCACAACTGGTTTGGAGCACAAGCTAATCATGAAGTTGTGGATAAAGATGATGATGATCGCCAGACGTTGACGTTCAGCGTCACGAGAGCCGAACCCGAGACCCGATCAAATAGTTTCGTTTCGGCCGGCAAACGTGCAAGTTGTGAATTGTGGAAGGTGCGATTCACGCAGAGTCTCCAATCGAGCCAAGTTACCCGCACATAAAGCAACGTAACTGTTCAGCAATTCATATATACCCACATCCAAACACAGATATATATATGTACATATATCTGTACAGATGTGTTTGTGCATTTTGTTTACTGCCGGATCAACAACGCTAACTCAAACAACGAAGTGAAAGAGGAAAGAAGATACAACGAAAACAGAGAGACCCAGTTGCGACATCGGTCGAAAAAAAGAGAAATTTCAGCTTGTTCTGTTTGTAATAAATCTATTCAAATCAATATATTTACGGCAAACTATATATTAAATTTAGTTAAACTGATAATACTGCGAAACTCTCAAAGAGAGCTCCTTTAAAAATGGCCAGGTAAGCAAATTTGGACATTGATTATACAATGGTCCATCTAACAAATATCTCTGCCTAGTTTGACTGCTTTTGTAAAAAAGTAAGATAATGTGTGTACCTACCTGGGTGTGTTTTTTTTAGTATTCCTTATAAAAATGTAAATAAGTGGTGCAAAGTTCAGAGCAGTCAACAAAGATGAATACAGAATCCACATGTTCTGCTAACAACAGCGAAGTTAACAGTTATGTAAGAAGCTTGACAAATTGAAGATGTTAATATTTTGAATATTTTAGGAATTTATATTATCTGTAAAAATAACTAACGTATTGTTCCTATAATACTCTAGAGGTAATGGTAATAAGAGATTGGTTATCATATTAGGAGTTATAACAAATTTCATATTCATAGAGGAGAGTGTAGACAATATTTGAAAAAACCTAGCAATACCCACTTTTATTTATTTTTAACTGAGGTCATATCATTACCAACCCTTTTTCATGAGTGAAATTAGTATTCAGTAGTATCAAAACAAATACGCCTCTTAAACTTTGACCCGAGTAAACGCCTGATGTGTGGGATTTAATTTACAAGCACAAAGTCGGCTGCATTCACAATCAGAATGACGTTAATTGCTGGGTACAAAACTGGTTACCTTGACAGACTCTGATGCGCAGGCCTCAAGATAAATGGAGGCGTTGATATATGATGCAGGAGCTTAACTGAAAAAAAAACACAAAAACACGAGACACAATGAGATCCACCGCAGTGCCAAGTGGAAACAAGCTCCATTACATGCAATTATGTCCGTAGCTTTAAACCGCAAATAAGTAATTATTAAAACTCCAATGTTCGTCTTTTATCTGCCTCAATCACAAGGTTGAAGCTATCCCCATATTCTTATTAGTGCTATTTTTAGATGTAAATAATAATCAGGTAGCAGACAAGACGTACAAACTAGGCATCAGTTCCCAGATAGCGATCACAACTACGACACTCCAGACTGTCCTATTTATGACCCTTTGCTTTAAGGTTTCTGCCATAAATACCCAATTAATTACTATAGATAAGTGTTGAGCTTCAATTGACTATGCTGGAAAAAACCCGTTAACACAATTTAATCACAGCAACTTACTATGTGGTTAGCCGTGGCCAACTCAAGATAATAATACAATTTATTGTAGCGTCAAATGAGCCCAGTAGGAAATTGGCAAAGCTTCAAAGGTTGTGTGGCAAAATTCGCGAGTTAATGAAGCAACAATAAAACAACAACAAAGTATTTGCCACGTTAGAAGCTGAAGTTGCGGTCCGGATTTTAGTTCAGGCTAAGATCTTTAGCTTGCGATCAAAGTGAAAGCTGCATTTAGTTGACAGCTAGTCGAGAGCTCAAGTGCCATCTGAATCCGTAACTGAAGCTTGAAGTGTAGCAAAATGACGAGGCAACTTTTAGTTGCAGCAACTCTCAAATTGCATGCGAGAAAGAGTATATGCAAATTTATCATATTTCCTTAAAGTTGTTTTTCTTGCTGCTTTCAAAACTTTCAACATCTAATTGCCAATAGATGAACAATAAAAAAATAAAGACCAAAAACACAAAAAATTACGCACCAATCATTCATTTGCCATGTTCATTATAAAATCATTTGGCATGACCAAATGAAGAGTAGACAAGACGTTAGCTAATACGGATGCAACGACTAGATTACCGTTACAACAAAAACACGGCACAATTTGAAATGGGCTAATTGAAATTGCCGTTGCGTGTGACGGAATGGCCAACAAAACTTGCATGCGTTGATAAGGCAAATCCGTTTTAGCCCAATTTCTAATACTTTTGACCCAGTTGCAATTAAATTATATCGTTTCAACGATTTATATTACTATTCTATAATATATTCTGAAAGTTTCCGCTAAATCCAGTCCAGCTGCCGAGTGCTGATAACTTTATCTTACGTTGTTTTCCTAGTACATATTAAATCACACCTGTATCTCATTTGAATTCATCAATGGAACACATACATATGTACGTATGGTGGTTGGCTACATAAATATTAAAGTACAACAGCAGTTAGAACTCCTCCGTCATACCAGCGAAACTGGTTTTAAACTTTGGACATTGGACCATTAGGTAAAGCATTACGAGAAATGCGGTAAAAACTTGCTTCATCTTCAACTTCAGCTAACAATTTGACTGTCGTAACCAACGCGAGTGACAATCGCGACCAGCTTCCAGCGATTGAATAGCGTGTAGGGAAAGTTTTCTCTTTTGTCTCATTTTTATGTTCATTCACATAGAGGAGAATTTGTAAATTAATTGAATATAGTTGTAGTGTTGTTGATTATGTAAAAAAACTTGTGGTTTAACTAAAAAACTAAAAAAAACATCTTTACAGCACACCGATTACAGATTTCTATGCGGGACGCAATGTGTTTATTACGGGAGCCACGGGCTTTGTTGGCGTGACCATAGTGGAAAAGCTTTTGCGGGATGTGCCCAATGTGGGCACTCTGTATTTGCTGATGCGCGCCAAAAAGGGCAAAAACGTGCAGGAACGTCTGGAGGAGCTGAAGAAGAACTCTGTGTTTGATCGCTTCAAGGAGTTGCAGCTAGAGTCACGTCTATCTAAGATAGTACCTATTGAGGGCGATGTGGGCTTAGAGAATCTTGGTATCTCGCCAAAGGATCGTCAAACCCTTATCGACAACGTGAACGTTGTATTCCACTCAGCAGCGACGTTGGATTTCTTCCAATCTCTCAAAGAGACAACAAACATCAATTTACGCGGCACCCGAAGAGTTGTGGAATTATGCCAGCAGTTAAGTAAATTGGACGCCTTGGTCCATGTGTCCAGCGCATATGTAAACGCTTACATCACCGAGGTGGAAGAGAAACTGTATCCCTTGCCCGATGATCCAGAAAAAATCATTCAACTGGCGGAAACACTTAACGACGACGCCCTCAAGGAGCTTGAGCCAAAGTGGGATACAAATGCGATTGAAGCGCCTAAATGAAAGTTAATAATGCTTATGTTTTACAGATTACTGAAGGATCATCCCAATACTTACACGTTCACCAAACATTTGGCAGAGCATGAGGTGGCCAACGTGGCCAGTCGATTCCCCTGTGGCATTGTGCGTCCCAGCATGAGTAAGTAAAGCGAGATATTTAACTTTTCCCATTTCTCACTGTTTTATTCATTGTAGTCACGGCTGCTTGGAAGGAACCTATTCCCGGCTGGACTATCTCTAAGAATGGACCGCAAGGTTTCTTTATGGGCGCTTCGAAGGGCATTTTACGTCGCCTACCATTGGATCCCACTATAATTATGGACTACATTCCAATCGATGTGGTCGTCAATGGAATCATAGCGACCGGCTTTTACGTCAATTCACTCAAGTGGGTATTTCATCAGCTTTATGGAAGTGTTATTATCATCTAATAATTCCATTTGCTTGCAGAGTTAAGAATGGAGGTCGTCCTGCCGAGCTGCAAATCTTCCATTTGACTTCGAGCACATATAAGCCATTCCGATTTGAGTTTTTGACAGACAAGATCAATGGCTACTTGCATGAATATCCACTCAACAGTGCCGTCTGGTATCCCAATCTCCGTCTGGTTAAGAGTCTGTTCCTGTTTCGCATTGGAGCCATTCTCTTTCACTTTCTACCAGGCTTCTTCTTTGATTTGATTACCAAACTAGCTGGTGGCAGGCCCATGTATGTACTAAAATCCCATTAGGAAGTCCATTTCCAATTGATGTTTCTTTTAATGTACACTCACAGCTTGATACGTCTGCACAAGAACGTATGGAACTCGCTAAACACCTTGGAGCGTTTTATATTCACGGAATGGCATTTTGATAGCAAACGTCTACTCTCGCTATCGAAATCCTTAGAACCAATTGACAGGAAAAAGTTTATCATTGACATTGGTGAGCTCGCATGGGATGATTACTTTGCCAACACGATTCGAGGCGTGCGTCAGTATCTGAGCAAGGAATCTCCCAAGAATCTGGAAAAGGCGCGTCGTAAGGACAAAATGTTAGTGGGCTTATTAACTTAACTAAATAGGATCTTATAGCACAGCTGACTTAACCTTTTCTTTTGCAGTTTGCTGGGTCTTCATGTCGCCTTGCAACTTGCCTTTTACTATGGAGTCTTCAAGTTGATTATTGGAGTAACTGGAGTGTCCTCTGCAAAGGCGGCCCTTATCTTGCCCGTGTTCTACTATCTTTTCGGACTGATTTAGGGTCAAAATACATCTGAGAGTGTATGTTATATATAGTTAAACAGTTCTCGATTATTATTTATGTGTAATTTGACAAAGGTTTGGTATAACATCTATTCATTTATCTTAAATGCGAAATTAAAATTCACAAAAAATAATGTTCATTTGTTTAAAACTTTCCAAAAATCAGCTGCTCGATAGATTTAACAGGTATCGATATTACTGAAATATATCGAGTTCACATTGCCGAAATACTCGATTCTTTTTCTGTAGCAGTATCGGTAATGATAACTTTCAGGCTCGCTCTGTTATGCCACTGTTTGGCCTCTGTTAACCTCTGCTTACAGAAGTGTTTGAGTTACACATTTTTATTATTTCCGACTCTTCACAATAAATCAATGCTTAGCTGCAAAATAAAAATTCGTATTCAATAAGACAAATTCTGTGATCACAGAAATATTTCCCGGAACGCCATCTCTTGGGAAATTTATTTAATAAAATTTCCCGAACTGTGGAACTCGACAGTGCTGCCAACTTTAAAAAGGAAAATTAATCAATCAGCTGTTTTCATTTGCTGCTAAGTTCGCGGATCAGTCGGATCGCGTAGAAGTCGAACGAAAATCAAAATAAATACAATTGCTAAATTAGCAATAATCAATTTGAAAAACGCTTGGCGAAAACGAATCGAAACCGAATACAGACGAGCGAGTGCAAGTGCGTATTTGAGTAAGTGCAAAGAATAAGTGAAAGCCAAGCAAAGGCCAACAATAAACGGCCATAAAGAGAATAAGTGAAAACACAAAAGTTGATGCAATATCACAAAAAGTGATGAGGAAATAAACACAACTAAAGGGCGCTTATTTTACAATTGTTTCTGGTTTTTTGGTAAGTGTTAAACACTCTTCCCTAGGTATATAATTATGCACAACAATTGCAATTACACATGCAACAAGTTGGCTTAAATTTGCTTATGAATGTGGCCAGTATACGCCTGCGTGTGTGTGTGTGTGCATACATTGTCTGTGCATTTTGGGCCATGTTTGTGATTGCGATGTAATTTCTTAGCCCAGCTGGCATTTTATAATTTATTTGAATTATGTATTTTTTTTATCTATTATTGCGTAGCGCTGCTGCCAATGTCACCTGTTTTTTGATGCGCTTGCTCTCTCGCTCCCACTTATTCACACACACACACACACGTAGACGACGATCTGGCTGGTTTTTATCTTGCCGTACCTTGTTGTTGTTGTTGCCGTTAATACATCAGCGTCGTCGCTGTTGTCGGTTGTCTACGTGTCTCTTTCGCACATTCACAGTGTGTGTGAGAGTGTGTGTGTTTTGGTTCACATACACACACACACAGTGAAACACACATATGTACGTAAAAGTGTATTTATATATGGCTACGTATTTTATACATGAACATTTCCGCCCCCGCCCCATTATCAAATGATAAGACAAAAACTGTGACAGGGCTTGGAAAAGAGGTGTCCAGGGGTGTGGAATGGCCTTAATTCTTATGAAAATATTTAAATACATATACATATGTTTGCTTTGTATGTGTGTGGTGCTTTTATTTTATTTTCCTCATAATTTGTAATCTAAATGTGCAAATATTGATTTTCTATGTACGATTGTTTGTGCGGGAGATTTTAACATTGTTTTATCAATGGTCGTCGTTGTTGTTTTTCGGCTCGACAGGTTCCGTTGTTGTCAGTGGCAAAAAAAGATGAGACGTGTCACGATCTTTGGCCATAAGTTGTAGAAGTATAAGCTTAGAATATTTTACTACCTTTTTTAATATTATATTTTTGTTAATATTACTTTTTATTTACATTTTATTTATTTAATTTCTGTTCTCTTAAATCATTTAATTCTCAGACCCATCTCTAGTTGCGACGTCGTGTAAACTTTTTGCTGTTGTTGCTGTTTGTTGTTTTCATTTTTCGCCTTTGTTTATATGCGTTGTTGTTGCTGCTGCTCTTGGGCATGTGCCTTTGTTGTTGCTATTGCGGCGGGAATTTCCCTGCATATTTACGTATCTACACAGTATATACATACTAACGATTAATTACACACATTTGTACATACATTTAACTGATAGTTTGAACGCTTTCAATTATTTTTCGTTGGCCTGACTTCATTAAATATATGTAGCACTTGGCTTATCAAAAGCATTATAATTGCCCAAAAAAAAAATGATAGTAACTGTCGCCAAGCACGAAATGCGTTTCCCAGGCTCTGGCGATAAGAGAACTTCCCCCTATTTCTTACCCCCTCCAATCCCCACCCCTTCACTGATTGTTAATTATTTATTTTTCACGCCCAAATGAACAGCGTCTAAATTTAACTCAAAATGTTGTTGTTGTTGTTAATATGGTTTTTTGTTGTTGTTGTCTTTGACTCCCCTTTGATTATTTGCACATTTGTGAACAAGAAAAGTCCAACTGCGAATTCTTCATTTAAAAGGGGCTTGACTAAAATATACCCTGTACTAGTTAGAGCGTATGATCTATGATGTATTAAATGCTTTGTAGTAAATTACAACTCTCTAATCTTAAACTTAATTGCAGAATAAATATCTTAAATTATGTAAATGATACTATAGATTGAGTAGTAAATATCTTAAATGGTATATATAAAGATACTATACTAGATACTACCACTATACTAGATACTTGAAGAGTAAATATCTTAAATGGTATATATAACTATAACTAGATTCACTTTCTTTGCATATCATTTAGTTATAATACCCCTTATGCAGCTCTCAATCAATGGGTACAAAGATGGATATAAAAAGAAAATGATCATAAATAAATAAATAACCCGTATTTATGTCTGAATGTAGATTGTATTATGGTACAAAGTAATTTTGAGGCACAGGAGAACGACAGGAGAAATGATCCGCATTTATTCTTCTTGTCTTGTTTCCAATTCGAAATTCGCGCCAATGACGTCAGTCTTCAGCCTGACGTCTGCAGAAAATTCCGCAAAACGCCTCTTCAAATTATTGGCAAGCAAAACAACAACACAAAACAACAACAACAACAAAACAAATATAACAAAATATAGAATAAAATGAAATTATTTTTGTTCCATTTTTGCGTGTTGTTGTTTCCATTCCCCATTTCATGTCTATGCTTTTGATTTATAATATTTCATTTATTCTAAAAAAAAAAATTTGTTTCGTTTTCGTTTCTTTTTCTGTTACCTTTTTTTTTGGTTCCCTACACAAAGTGAAAGTTGTTTTTCATGTTGTGTGTAGAAGCACAGTTATCTAGTTATTTTCTTTCTAGTTTTTCTACGCATTGTCTTCGGGAACCGTATGTTTTCTGTTTCAGAATCAGATGGGGGGCGGTGGGGGGAATGGCACATAGTATACAGTTTTTTCTCTCCTTTTTGTTTCACAATTTATTTATTTATTTTGTTTTTTTGACAGAGCAGACAATGAGATTTCCGGCCAATGCATTGATACTTCAAATAGTCGGCCTTCAAAGACTGACAGTGCGGTAATCTATACATATTATGTATATATCTCATTAATGTCGATTATCGCATTGATAAATACAAAAATATTCGTAGAATAGCTTTCATAGATAAACGAAATGTGTTATCACTAAAAGGCAACTTTAAAGGTCAATTTAAAGGGCTCTATAACGAGTTCAGTGTACATTTGGTAAGCTACAAGTGAGAGATGAAACTCCATTGAATCGTAGAGACATTAAATGGGTCTCCCCAAGGGTGCCAAATATATTCGGAAAAACCTAAACAGCGCTATTTCCTGTAAGCATCATCTGATCCACTTTTCAATGTACTGATGGACTGCTCTGAAAACCCAGCAACACACTTGGATATACTCTGTACCGACCCGACAGTTTAAAGGTATAATAAACTTTTACATGTGCACAATTGTCACAATGTCCACAATTGAGAGAACAGAATTTACATAGTTTAGAGTTCAAAGCCTAAATGAGCTAAAGGCTTATTTAATAACCTATTTTGTTGTAGGGAAAATATACAGCCCTGTATTCATAAGGTATTTCCTAGCTCAGCACTTTTAACTAGAGCACTCTCTGTTATTTTGTTGCTGTCTATAAATATTACGAAAAATACGCCAAGCGCCGCCAAAAAGTTTTCACAAAAGCATTTTAATGAATGGAATTTTTTTCCGTGAAAATTACAAGATTCGTTCCGATCGAAGCATCGAATGTACCAATAAAACTTATATGTGTTGTCATAAATTTAATTACTTTGTAAACTTTTTGTTGCTTCTCAATATTTCTTGTATTTCTCTCTTTTACCTGTGTGCATATGATATATTTGATAATAATAGATACTACATCCAAGATGTACAGATACAGTCTGTGGATACATCCGATTTTGTATATTTCTTTAGCATACACGAGTACTCTCAGTTTCTTCTATATACTACATACAGTTTCGATGCACATTTTGACGTCGATTTCCTTTCGAGACGAGACGAGACGAAAACTCGTGCACATCTCGTATATCTGTTGCATACAGATACATAGATAGAAATGTATCTGTATCTTGCTAATTGTGAAGGTCGTTTACGTCTGCAGTCGTTCGCTTCTTTGTCTGTCTGTCTGCGCAACACCCTCGCTATAAAGAACAGACAAACAAAACGTAAACGAGATAAATTATCGAAATTGAAACAAATTAACAATCTACATCATTTCTCATATGAATTATGTTTCGATTTGTTCACAGACAATGTTCAAACACTTCACAGGGTATACAATCATTATCCTAATTAGATATATCAATCAGTTGTAAACTACAATATGTGTACTAACTTCATTCTGTAATGTTTCCATAATACTTAGTAGCGTATTCAATATTCTATTAAGCTTAGTTAAGTTGAAAATAAAATCCGATTGGTTTTTGGCCGCAGAATTTGCTTGGAATTTGTTGGAAAAACAAAAAAGAAAAAACCAGCGAAATTTTTCATAATTTTCGTTGTGAATTCTTCATGTTGCTTTGCCTTTGCTTTTAATTGCTGCTTAATTTCGAGATTTCTCGCATTTTTCGGCATTTTATAGAGTATGCATAGAGTATTCGAATTTTGTCACAAAATATGGTTATTGGTTTTTCAATGTGTATTGTCGGACTTGGTGATAAGATATAAATGGGGAACTACCTGAACTGAAAGGGTATCATATCTTCGACTGAACTGAAGATAACAATTTGGTTTTTGTTTTTCTTGTTATCATGTTTTGCTTTTGCTTTTGTGGCAGATTTTCAAATAAACAAATTCTGGAAACACAATTTTGCTTGTTGTTTTCTAGAAAATAAAATCGAAAAGAAAATCGAAATAAAAATATATATAATACATAAATATTATTTATGCCTGTGGCCATTTTAATGGCGCCATGTTAAATGTGCCATCGCAAATTTAATGCCAATGCTTTATTATTAATGCGTTTTTTGTGCATAAATGTTTGCTTTTTATTACTAGACACGTAAAAAAGTTTATTATTTGTTTTTATTAATATTGTCAGTAGTTGTTTCCATTTGACCAGCAGTCTTCAAAAAAGAGCTCAGGTGAGCCAAAAATCCCCAACATTTCGCACACATACATACATATATGTATGTTTGTCCGAGGGCCGTTCAAATACTTATCAACTAATCTAGATTTAATCCCTGTGATGATGTATCTGCCACTTAAGTGTGCCTCGCTTTTAATACTTGAATATAATGATGATAATATTAGTCTTTTTTTTGTTAATTAATTAATATGATTCTAAAACAACTTTTTCACCTTAGCATATCATTTATTTTCATTTTCGCATTAGTTGTTGTTTTATTATTGTTGTTGCTGTTGCTGTTTTTGCCATCTTTCAAATATTTCATTCAATTTTCGATGCTTTTGTGCAACACCCACACGAAAGTTTATTTTTAAGAAATTTATAAGAGCCAAATTGCTAACCAACAACAGAGAAGAGAGTGAGAGAGATAGAGGGAGGGAGAGGAGAGAGAGAGAGAGAGGGGGATTGAGAAAGCGCAATACAAATGTAAAATAATTCTTTTACTTTTGCGAATTCTCACTGTGTGCGTGTGTCAAAAATATTGAATGATTTAATTGATTCGTTTCACCTTATGGCATTCTAAAAAGGGATATAATAGAACGTAAGAAATGCGTATTAAAGCATATGAATTTGAATTTGCGGTTTTTTCTATGCATTATTATGTTTAAATTATATTAAATTATAATTATAAATTAAATTAAATTATTATAATTAAATTTGCGGTTTTTTCTATGCATTACTATGTTTCTTTGTTTTTGTTTTTTATTTGTAGTTGGTGCAATACGCATACGTCATGTTGGCCAGTTGAGTTTAAGTTGAAAAAATTTCAATTTGTTATGTTATTTGAGGGCAATCATGTGTATACACACAGACACTTATGTACATGTGTTTGTTATTTGTATTCTTCACATTCTCAGCTCGGCTGTTTGAAAATATTTTCGAAAATGTTTCTCAGTTTATCGCTGGCATTTAAGGCGTCCAAACGCGTCTCTCTCCGACTTGTGAGAATTGTTTGAAACTGCGGGAGATTCTGCTCTGTTTTTGATAAAGAATTTCAGCACATTTAAATGTTAATTATACATGATTTAGCTATTTTTTTGTATATGAATACTTACGAGTTCATACGTGATTGAAATGTGCGTAGAAACGACCAGAAAAGATTGCATCAAATTAATTGTTAAATAACTCAAAGTTAATGTGAACATATGCGGATTAAAATACAAAACAGCTGCCTGTAAATGAGAAGTTGATTTAAAAACTATAACAACATGTTGCGTATACGTAATATTTGTAAATAACGGCACATATTAATTATTAAACAAGTAATTCAGTAAATAAAGCAAGAGTTAAAACAAAACAATAAATTAATTATTAATAAAGAGTCTCTTAATAAACAAATAAATCAATAATAAAAAGATTAACTAAAAATATATAACAACATGTTGCGTATACGTAATATTAATTATTAAACAAGTAATTTAGTAAATAAAGCAAGAGTTAAAACAATACATAACAATAAATTAATTATTAATTAAGAGTCTCTTAATAAACAAGTAAATAAATAATTAACTGTGTTTTGTCAATCATCAATCAATATTTATTATAAAATCTTATATACAACAGTTTTCTTCGAATTTTCTAATCGTTTTAAAATACGAAATTAAATCAACAATATATAAAATGTAAGTGAATGCTATTGATAATATGCGAATTTATGGTTGAATAGTTGTCAGTTAAAATTGTTAGAATTGCCGCTTCATTGCTCCATACATACATCAATATGCGAAAGGTTTTGCTTTTATTTTTGATCTTCATTTGTCTATGTCATCCTTGACACTGGCCTAGCACGAGATATCGAGATTTAGCCAGTCGAATCGAACGATTATATTTATCTCGCTCTTTTTTTATTTTATTTTATGATTGTTATTATGTTTTTCAGCGTTTATTTTTTCGCACAAAAACCTGAGCAATTTTTTTTGAATGCCTTGCATTGAATTGTGTCATAAATATTTTTAAATATTCCCTGTCATTTGTTTATTGTTCTCGGTGCTTATCCAAATTGCTTGAAGCTCTTTGATTGTTGCCAGCCTCACAGTTCTTGCCTCAGTTCTTGCCTCTCAGTTCTTGCACCGCAACCGCAACCAATATCCACTTTGGTTAGCCGACTTAGTCGATGTGCTAATTCTAGCTATGAACTAATGAGTGGGAACGGGAAGGGTGACGATTGCTTTCTATTTCCATATTGTGGCATCGAAAATCGATTGTTAATTCAATTAGCTTACTAATTACTCCATTTGTTATTGTTGCAGGTCTGCAGCTGTGACAAATGATGGCCTAAAATGGCGGCTACACCACCAACGCCGCCCGGAGCAAACAATTTCCAATTAAATGGCAATTCAAAAAATAACTCAACTTCAAGTAACAACAACAACAACACGCCCACCATAGCCGAGGAGCTACAGCAACATTTTCAATTCAAGGCACTTCTTAACGCCGACGAGGATCACCAGCAAAAGTTGCAGCAACAACAGCGCACCAGCAGCAGCAACAACAACAATATTAGCAGAAGCAGCAGCTATGAACAGCTGGAGGAGGCAGCAACTAAACCAAAATCAAAGCTAAGCTGCCAGTGCACAAATATTAGTATTATGCACCTGTTCCATGAAATGAAGCAAGAGTTTCCAACGTTGCCCGATGCTCTGGTGACGCAATGCGTCAATGAGAATTGCCATCAGCGTGATAATTGCATACAAATGTTGAAAAAGGAGCTTGTCCTGCATCCCATGCCTGTGCAGTCATATCCCGCTAAAGTATTGCAACAGCAACAACAACAGCAACAGCAGCAGCTGCAGCAGCGACTGGCAAAACCACCAACACCATTGAAGCCATCACGTGCAGCACCCACACAGCCACCAGCCATTATTGGTAATGGGAATATCGAGGCATTACCGTCACCCATTACACCTACACCTACACCCCCCGCACGTCCACGACCCACAACCTTAAATCTGCAGCGTCACCTCAACGCTCAGCTGCAGCAGAAAATACAACAGCGACAACAGCAACAGCAGCGACCGCCGCAACCAATGCAGTTGACGCCAACTGCACAATATAAGCCGTTACGTCGAGCGCCGCCGTTGCCCCCGCTGCCCCCGAAGCCTGTCTCGCTCGCACAGCAGCAGCAACAACAGCAGCAGCAGAGCAGTTTCTCTAATGATTCCTCCTGTCTCACCAGCCCGCTCAGTTCCAGCGAGTCTGAGCTGTCGCTTAATGTTTCCTTATCATCGCCAACGACAGCAGCAGCAGCAGCGACGTCAGCTGCGACGTCAGCTGCGACGCCAGCAATAGCAACAACTGCGCAATTGCGTTCTCCAGTGCGACATCGGTCAGTTATAACGCTACAGCCGGAGCCGCCGTATGCTCGCGAATTCTTAAACAACGCCGTCGCAATATCGCCAACGCCACCATCTCCAACATCCGGAGCGAGTACGCCAAGTGGCCGGAAGAGTTTCACGTCGCTGAATCTCACGTTGCGTCAACCGCAGTCAACGAACGGCGGCGCTGCGCCCTCGACCATTGACATTACGGCCGGACCGGCACCCAGTGGCAACGGCAGCAGCGGCATCACGTATTCAAGCAGTAGTTTTGACGCACGCCGTGGAACCCATAAGAATTTCCAACTAACCGTCACCGACGAGGGCAGCGTCTTCAGTGCCGGCTGTGTGCGTCCCCAGGTGCCGCTCTATGCGCCCTGTCCGCCGCCTCCTGTGCTGACCACCGATGGAGCAACGCCACCGCCTTCGGCATTTGTTACTACTCAGCCACAGCAACAGGGAACAAGTGCAGCAGCAGCAGAAGAGATGCCTGAAGTATTTCCATATCCCACTCAGGCGCAGAATCACATTGTGGCCTCCAACTACAACAACAATCATCTGCACAACAACAACAGCGTTGACAACAGCCCAAGCGTCACACACATGCCCCTCTACGAGGGCGTCGTGCCCGAATGCGATCGTGAAGGTGAGTCCAAGAAACAAAGAGGTGCGAAAAAGGGCGAAAGGGGTAGAGGTGTCATAATCATGTGTTGTCTGCTGCTGATTATAGTTCACATTTCGGAATGTGAAGCCCGTTTAATCGGTTTATCAACTCATCCATAGAGCCATTTTTAATCAATCCGATAATTATCGATATATTTTCAAAATTCCAATTGAGCCCCAAGTGTCGTCAGATAAAAGCTTATCGACTCAAACTACGTATCAATTTCATTTGAAAAGATTCCTTATTACTATTATTACTAGTGTTGACTTCAGATAAGAAACAATACCATTTTTAGCAATTAAATCATAATATTATCAGTACGTTTGAACTAAAATCAATATCATAATATTGATTTAACTTACAGGTTTCAAGTCAAAGAAATAGTTATAGTTATAGCGAAATCCATATCAGTTCTATTTATGGGGACCTATTTTTGTTGTTGTTCTTGTTGTTGTATAGTTATTGTGGCCTAATCGCATATGCAAGTTTCGTTGTTGGCTCTTATCAGGCGACGAGTCTGTTTACAATTGATAACAAATTGAATTACGCCCCAAAATGAGCAAAAAGCAAAAAGAGGGAAAAATATGGGAGAGTTTTCGCTTGTTGTGAAATGAGAAAACAGCTCGATTAAGTAAAGTTTATTTAATGAACCACGCAAATATTTAAGATGACTACGAATTTCTCAATTTTTGGAGACACATATTTCTTGTATAATTTCTGACATTTAAATTATATTTACTGTTTTTGGAGATACTTATTTCCTGTATAATTTCTGACATTTGAAAGATATTAACTGGCTTAACTACAAAAAGATTTATGCAGAAAAGTGTTTTCAAAATAGATTTTCAAATAAAAAATTATAACTTATATTAATCTTCATAAAATCCTTTATTGCATATTCCAATTACTATATGTATGAATATTTCGTATTCTTCTCCCGATTTGATTGTGATTATGTTCACCTTTCTGCAATATACATACGATATCTATATCTATACCTATCCAATCCATCTACATATATACTTACTTACAAAGGTATATAGATCGCCCACGCTTCAATTTATATATACAAAGTCCGGCACATTATTTGCTGTCGAAATGTCTCTTGTCTGGTTTCTTTGGCCTTTGCCCATTTCTCATTTCCCATTTCCCCTTGGTTCTATAATATTTCGTTTCGTTTTGTATCGTTTCTCTCGAGATTTTCTCGATGCTTTTGAATATTTTTCTATGTGCCTCCACTGTCAGTTGCACATCCCCCCTTGTTTCCCGCCCCAGCAATTTTATTTATACAACAATTTTTGCTCTCTTCTGCAGTGTTTTGTTGTGCTGTTGTTGTTGTTGAGATTCGTTCAAGTTCAGGGCAAAATGCGACGACAGAAACGAAACCAAATTCCGTTAGATCGTATAAGGCGATCTACTTGACACGTTAAGCATACGCAGCGTGGGTAGCCTAAAGAAAGAAATTCTAGGATAGAAAACGTTTTTCAAAATAATACAAGACAATGATAATGATGATAATAATAATGATAATGATGAAAATTGTCACGCGGCTCAAATACTATAACAAAAACAAAAACAAGAAACGCATATGCTTTTAGCCAAGAATTTTAAGCGACAGTCAATTTAAGCAAAAAATAACACTTGCACTATTCATATATATGTAAATATTTACATATATATTCCTTTTACTTTGGAATTCTTCTCACGCTTGCCATTAATGAATAAATTTATCAATTAAAATGTTTGCAAACAGCCGCAAATGACGTACGAATGGCGAGTATATACATACATACATATAAGTATACATATGTACATATATGTGCTCTATATGTCTGGTCCGGTTTGAGATCCTCCCTTGGCCCATTGCCCTGTTTGCTATTTCCGCTAGAAATCTATCAAAATGTCTAAAAATATTTGCTGCCTTCATTTTTTTTATTTATTTAATTTAGTTTTATTTTCTTTTTGTTTGTTAAAATCAAATCCGAGAGAAAATCGTTTCAAATCGGGCGATGCGCTGCTTATTTTCAGAAAAAAAATAAATTATTATTAGATTGATTTTTCGTGTGTTTGCGCATTTTGACTAAATTTAAATTTTGTTTATGAACTTTTAGCGAGCGCAAAAATGCGCGCTATTATTTTTAGCAACAAACAGAGTAATAAAATGTGAGGTATTAAGCCTTATAAATAGAGAATATACACACACACACCCACACATCTCATCACACATAATGAGCATATTAACTAATTATACAAGCTGTTAACTGATCGTTATTTGTGGCATTCTGCTTACAGCCCATGCAGCGACTATTGAGCGCCAGAAGACACGACGCGATAAGCTAGCCAATGTGCTCCGTGACAATAAGAATCGTCTGCTCAGCCTAAAGCAGGAGATTAACATACTGATCGAACCGGTGCCAGTAGGCGAATCCGAAAGACTGGACAGAGACATCAGAAAACTGACTGATGACTGTCAGCGGCTGCTCAATATGATAAATGGTAAGGCGAGCCTTCACTTTTAGTGTTTTTTGTTTAGATACTTATTGTAGTACTCACCTCTATTGCAGATCCCCAGCTGAATGGCACTGCTGCTGCACCAAATTCCATGAATCGTCAACACTCTGCGCCCGCGAGTAATTATAGTCCAACACCGCATCAACGTGGTGCTCCTAGTGGTGGTGGTCGCAGTCAGGCACCACCGACATCATTGCGGCTTAATTCAGTGCCTGCTCCATCGACACAGTCTCATTTGGACTATGTGCAGCATCATAGCAGTGCGCCCAGCTCCGCTTGCCTGACGCCTCAGCAGCAGCACCACCAACAACAGCAGCACCAGCAGCAGATGCAAATGCAGATGCAGATGCAAATGCAGGAGCCACCGCCCACCTATGCGCAATATTATCAGTTTCAACAGTTTCTGCAACAGCAGCGCGCCGCAGCGGCGGCAGCAGCAGCAGCAGCATCACCATCTGCAATTCCGTTACCACGTCCCCATGCCAATCAAGACGAGGAGGAGGAGTCCCTGTCCGATTCGGAAGGGGACGAAGGCGAGGAGCCACATGATATGTGGGCCTGCAACTTGTGTACATTCCGCAACCATCCGCAACTAAACGTTTGCGAAGCCTGTGAAAATGTTAGGATCCAGCCGGGTATGATACGCATTGTGCATAACGGCGATGATAATGCCACTGCCTCGCCCACAACGGCCTCTACAGCTGGGGCTGGGCTAGAGACCGATGGTAATCGCCAGCAGCCTTACGCTTTGCACACGTGATTAATTGATCCATTGCTCAGCTGATCGATATAGCGAACGCACAATCGATCGATTGATTAACGGATTGATTGATTGCTGGCTTGCCTGTTTCCATCACCGATATAAGTGATTACCAAACACTTGTACTAATTGTCAAGGATCCAATCTATATATGTTCTATGTATAACCAACTGAAAGTTATCTTAGCATGCATGGCTTGCACGTGTTGTCTGCATGTTGGCAACTTTGAAACTGTGATAGAATTTAAACTAGTTTCCAGTTAAGCAAATTATTTGATGCATAAGTGAAAAAGTCAAGGCATAATTGGGGACATCTAAAGTGTGTTTATAACCGAACTTGCTGCTCATTTGAAAGACACGAATAAATTAAGAAGTGAAAAATCTTACTAAAAGCAAATAAAATATATTAACATTCATAGTTATATGTACTAATAATTGTACATTTTTAACAATGTCTATACATAGATTTGTTTAAATTATATTTATGTAAATTGCAAATGCCTCAATATCTGTTTTAGCTATGTAAATCACTCTACTACTAAGTTTATTACAAAGTTTATTATTATTATATTAAGCAGCTTGCATAAATAAAAAAGTTATTTAAATATTTACCATGTCTGCTTTTGCTTCTGCACTTGTTTGTTTTCTTTTGTGTTTGCTTATATCTAAATAAAATTATTAAAATTGTTTTGCAGCGCCATTGCTTAACCGTGAGGACATACATATTACACTCTCACCAGGCGAAAATCGTAAGATCCCTTATAGCCAATTTGAATTGTATCTGTTTACAACTCTATATATATTCTCGCAGGTATTATACACTCCTGGATACTATCGTGACAGTCGGCTCAACAATCTAACAATTAAAACTAGACAACACTCACACACTTACACTTATGTAGGTGTGTTCTTAAAATTAATGAAATTAATTTCCTTTGTAATTATATTAAATTTTAAAAAGCTGCTGGCAGCGATCATTGTAAATACATAGATGCGTAATATTAATTATTCTGTTTGTTGATTTTCTGACATGAGAATCAAGACTTTTCGTAGCACATCTGTATATGGAAAACCTAGTGAATTTTAAAACATTATTTGTACATTTTGTAAATAAAATACGATATGTAAAATTGTTTTCTACAAGAAATACTGCAAATATTTATTTTAATAAATGTCTTTTATGTAGAAATAAATATAAACAATCTAAGCAATCATAAAAATACTAAAAATTCTGACTTTACTTCTGGGAATCGAGAATGGCGCCCCCTAGTGTTTGTTAGCGCCGCCTTCTATTGTTGTTGACTTGTTACAGAACTAGATTCATATGTTATCAACTCGTGTTTTTGTACACGCTCATTGTTTTCCGTGCTTTTTCTTAGAAGTGCGCAAAAATTAATAATTTTGCTTGAGTATTTAAATTAATCTCAGATTTAAACATTCTTCTTCATGAATGAATATGCACAATATACAACGTGAATAGTGTCAGCTGTGTAATTCAAAAACAAAATTACTCTGTTCATATAAAACAATTATTTTAAGAGCCTCACAATGTCTGCAATGCGTAAAAGAACCTTTTACTTAAAAAATAATTTAGCGTACACCGAAGATCATGTGCTGGTGAAGAGCTTGTTCCTAATATATATTGCAGAGGGGTAAGAAATTAGCCAGAGCTCTGTTTCAGTTCCCAGTAATTGCAACCGCATTATTCAAATTTCAGCTGGATCAGACACATCTTCGAAAGTATTTCCAGGGTTTTGGACGTGTCGTACGCTTGCAACTGTTTAAGGGTAACAAGTTCAAAGAAGGCCGCCAAAATAAATCAAGCTCCGGCTACGTTACTTTTGCCAATCCGCGCCATGCAGCCAAGTAAGTGATGGAGATCTTACGGTGAATTTATTACTAAACTTCAACCTTGCAGAGCATTGATGCAAAAGGCTCACTATGTCAATGGACGTCGTCTTAGCGTCCAACCTAGTGATAGCTGGCACCAACCTGACTCGCGTAGCACTATAAATGTGGATCACAATGAGGCCCCCGCGGCTATATTGAATCTGAACGATCATTGTCTTGAGCATATACTGCGTAAATTATCGCTCATTGATCGAATTCATTTTGCACGCACGTGTAACCGTTTCCGTAACATTTATCAGGGAATGTCACCTAGCTTGGACAAATCTATCACGTTTGAATCATTTGAGACAATGACTACGTGGGATATTCGTGATTTTTTCAGCTTTCCGGAAAACATGTAAAGGAAATCCAAGGTTTTGTACCACAGCGCCATTGTAAACGATTGTGCGAATTTCTCGGCATGCATTGCATCAATTTAGACACAATGAATATATTGGGCAACAAATTAACAAAAGAGACTCTACTTAAATTATTTGCGAGAGTAAATAATCTTCAAAATCTAATGTTGCACAATTGTGATATCAGCAATGACTGTCTGAATACGCTCAGCAAATTGGGACAGCTAAAGACTCTGGATATTTCTAACAATGATAGGTTGACAGGCGAATGCATGCACAAGTTGCCGGATTCAATTGAGGTGCTGACGCTAAACCACTGCTCTAAATTTATGCCAAATAAATTAACTTGTAGTAAACTGTTTGGCAGACTATCGCATCTGAAAGAATTGCACACAAAGGGCATCTTCTTACACACAGTTATTCAGGACATAATCAATGACAAGTTATTGGAATCTCTGGAGGTCCTCACCATGAGCTGTAGTGATTTTTTACTAGCTTCGGAGTATAAACATGTTGCAAAGCTACCAAATCTTAAGAAACTAATAGTGCTCTTTCACAATGATGTCGTTCCGCCAATGTTTATTGAATCGCTTGTTGAACACAAGTCCCATCAGTTGGAACATTTCAAAATTCAGGCTGTTAACTGCATCAAGGCCGGGGGCCTTGTTGAAATTGGTAAACTCATCGCATTGCGGTCACTATATTTGATGAACAACAGTGGAATCACCGATAGTGACTTAGTGGCTTTGTTTACCTTGCAAAATCTGGAGGAAATCAGTATTCAATGTTGTCACAATGTCACTGACAATGGAGTACTCCGACTGATTCTTGCCTGTCCCAAACTGCATGTGTTACATCTTGAGGGCTGCGAGCAACTCACAGGAAAGCTTCTTCAAGATATTATTTGCAAGCTGAAAACTAATCAATCTCAACGAACTCTTCCTATTAAATTAAATATGTTTGACAACGATATCGATTTGAAATTTATTCAAACAGACCCGGATGTGGTTGCAAAGAATATAATCGATGTATCATATTCGATACCTTCAATGGAAGATCTTGACTTTCCTAGCTTTTTGCTTGATGATGATGACTTATTCGATCTTGAAGACGACTATAATTTTGATTCAGAGGATTTTTACAACTCGGATTTCGATGATTCTGAAGATTCGGAATTCGGTTTTTTTGATTATGGTTTTTGATAATATTTAATAAGTACCATGGTTTTTACTCTCTAATTTTAAGTTACGCGAATCCCAAACCATTGTCATTTTTTGTTGTTGTTAATCCTATAATCAACCAATCTTATGTATATTATAAATATACTGTTAACCAAATACATACTATATTAAACTTGAACCAGTTTTTCTATTGCTTTTTGTAAACATTTCATTTATTTGTATTTATGTTAGATACATACATTTGCTTTACATAGTTTAAAAATCATCTCTAAACGCATTTCAATGTTGAAAACCTAAAGATCGTTGTTTATTCTGCCTATGCATTGTTATTGTATTGTACTTTTAATAATTTATTACATTAATTTTGTTTAAATTCCTTTGATTAAGCGATAAGTCTGGCTTGGCTTTGAGTCGCTTGGTGTTTTATTTATTTATTCATTTTTTTTGGGTCTTTTCTTAAATTTTACAAGCAATTTTTAATTGACTTGGGAAATTGCACCAAAAACTAACAAATTGTTGCAAATTTTTTTATGGAAGTGGACAAGTGAATATTAAAGGAGATTTACTTAAATACTTTTGTATTGCGATCTTTTGGATACTAGGACTTTGACAAATATATATGTAGAATTAACAATCTTGTAAATATATTTTTAAATTTAACTAACCATAAAAAACTAGCAAAATAACACAAAATATAATACTTTGTTCAATTTGAGATTGAGAAGCTTAGTAATTATAATAAAATGCTTACTGCGATAACATTAAGCAACAATTATAAATTTTTTCAATTTTTGTTAACATTTTTGCACTATATAAAGTTAAGTTTAAAAGTAATAAATGTTGTTTTTTATATTTAAGGTAATTGAGATTGAAGTAGTTTTAAAAACAATTGCATTGCAGAGATTCTTCTTGATATTAGCAATATATATATATATGTATATGTATTTATAAATATGGCCTGTGATGGCCTTTAAAAGCTGAGCAAGGAACAAGGACAAGTGAACTAGCTAGAAGGTTTTAGATGGATGTTGCTGGAATGCTTGGGATACATGAGGCACACTGATCGAACAACATGGACTAAGCTAATATAATAGGTATGTATATGTTCTAAATTGTATATGTATATTCTGATAAATTATTGTACTTTCTTGCAACATTTGCATATGTATTATGTATGAACTATGTAATTGTCCGATTGCCTTCATCTAATTGCGAATGAGTATTTTTTCTATAGTAATTTTCGAGTATGCATAACGCTTTGTTTCACAATTGCCGCTGGCTGTGTCTTTTAATTTTGGATGTTGGCTTCATGATTATCTTAGAGTGTGACCTCTTGTTCCTCATCGAGCATTTCGACAAATGCACGGGGCACCAGGCCCTTCATCAGTCCCTGCTTACCATACATGTAATCCTCGTTGACGGGCGAACACTCGGTGACAAAGATGACCTGCAATTGGTTCAATCGGATTTGATTTAAAAATGATATATCTATGATATTGCTTTTCTACGTACCTCATTTGCGCTTAGATTCAATTCTGTGTGATCCTTGGCATCATAGGAGCACAGCACTCGAGCACGCTGCATTTGATCCGTGTTGACGTGAATTGGAATGGATTGATTTTGTTTCTGGCCATGACCGGCGTTGCTATTGTTGTTGCCGGCACCACGGTGTCCAACGCCACCGCCGCCAGCCGCGCTTGACTTGGCAACATCCTGTAGATCAAGTGGTGCATATGGTGTTGGGCCTCCCAAGCTGATGGAAGACGCAGAGGCAGATTTTAATGACTTGATTGTGTTTTAAGTTGATTGGATTGGAAATGGGGTGATACTATTGAAACCATTGACTCTCGTGGCTATGCGACTATTAGAACAATAACAGTTAATACAGAATTTATGACTAATTACGTATACGAAGTGTTAACTAAAGCTCATTAAAAATTTTGATTCAAGGCTTTTGAGATACGAATATTCGAATTTCGAATTAATTAAACTGTCGTAATAGCACTCGTATCGAATTCTATCTCAAAGTCTTCCAGCAGATGCGTTAACGCTTTAACCGGGCCAATATCAATTCTGGTATATCCAGCTTCAGTATCATTATCACTATCATAATCGTAATTGCTATCTAGTGCAAGTGCAGTGGAATTGATATCGGAATCACAGGAATGAACTGAAACTATGCTGGGAGGCCCATCGACATCTTCGCTATTGATGCGCAGGCGTGGCTTGGCGGGCTGCATTCTGTAAAACCACAAAACAATACAAACCGAAAGGTCAACAACAAAAGCATGGCCACTGTTGTCAGACGCATCAACAGACAGAGTGCAAGTATTGAATAGTGCCAACTTCTCAATCAAATATATAGTACAAGGAACACATAAATGTTGATAGGGAGCACCCAAATTAAAAACTTCTATGTGGTATAATAATGGATGTGTCCTCGTTTACTTACTTAGCCAGCTCCCGTTGCAATTGATCCATGACATCGCTGCATTGTTTATAGTAGCGCACTTGAGTCTGGATGAAGGCGTGCAAATGACGCAGATGGGAGGCCTGCGAGGTACTAATGCCGTCTAACAGGAGTTTAGTTATTTCCGATTGACGATCAAATTCGGCCTGTGCGACACGGAGATCACGTTCCGCCTGCATTGAATAACAGTTGAATTAAAGTAGGAATACAAGTAATTTCAAATGCAATTGTAATATTGTAAAAAAAGAGCATTAAAAGGGCGCCGCGGTGGGCGATACCTGTTCCAAGACAGCTTCTGGCGATATGCCATCTTTCTATAAACCACAAATCAAGACACACACGCACAAACATCCACATATATAGTATGTAGTAAAAGCAGCACAAGAAAGTGTAAAAGCAGAGGCAAAAATCCATAATCAGCTTATTGCTAAATTTATTAGCCACCCCACTCACCGCCTGCTGGCCAAGCATGCTGCGTGCCTTCTTCACACGATTCTTACACGCATCCAGATCCAACCTGCAATCAACACATACATATTTTATGACATTTATCAAATAATTTTGGGAATAAAGGTTTTAGGATTTACCGCTTCGTCTCTAGGATGCCGCGTTCCTTGCTGATGGTCTTCATTTCCCCATCGAGAAATTTACGCAATGGTTGCGTAAAGCAAATACCCGAGGTGGCAATAAAATCATGCTCGCACTGTCCCAGCTTCTGCTCTGCTTGACCCACTTTGATAAGTGCCTGGCCATAGGGCAAGTCCTGGCCAAAGTCACCTCCTGCCTCAATCATGTTCAGAGCCAGGTGTTCCAAGTTGCTTAGACGTTTCGGCTTCGATTTTTCAATCTTTTCAAATATATAGTCCTCCACACGATTCTGTGGATTAGGAATTAACACCGATTCGGTGTCCTTAACTATTTTCTCAGTCCATGTTTTGGTTACATCGGCGCGTTCCGCAAGATTTTGAAAGTGTAAATCATATTCGGTGCGTTCGGTGGTGCCCAATTTCTCCTCCGTTAACTGTAAAAGGGCAAGGGTAAACAAGCAAAAAGTCAATCAAGTGCGCAGCCCACAAACACCACCCACAATCCACCCAGAATTCATGTTCCCCTCCCATATTCTGAATTGTGGTTTGCTATTGCCTAAGCATTATATATTTACCTGCACCACGCGTGATATTGTACTGCCCGCCTCCTTTACAAGGTTCTTCATATTAAAATTAGGCAAATTTATGTTCATTTTATCGCGTTCTTAGCAAATTTAATAAGAAAATTCTCTGCAAGCCAATTTTTGTTTGTATTTATCAATTCTAATATCGTATTAACGTAACGTAACGTAACAAAAATCCCAGGGACTGCATCTCATTGAGAAATTATACCAATATAATATCCCAAACGGCATCTCATAGGAAATTATACCAAAAAAGATTTCCCAGACGACATCTACTCAACAGTATTAAATTTAACGGTTGCTCAACATGCAACACAAAACGCCACCTATGGCAAAAGATGGTTATTGATATCGATAGATTGCAGAGCTGAGATTTTCCGTTCAATTTGCTGAATAAGTTCAATCGATAATTTTTGAATCGTGAACTTAATCAGTCATTTAGTTCAGTTTTCTAACTCGAAATAAAAGAAATCCACTTTAAATTTTGAAATTTATAATTAATTTGGTTTGCTTTAATTTAATCTTCTGCTTTTAATAAAACAATTTTATTTATTTGATTTGAAGAAGTTTAAATGAGAATCTATCGATATCGATATTTCAATATAGCTTTAACACCTTTTTGTAATAGGTGGCGCTTTATTTTAAAAATTGAACGCCCGTTAAGTTTAAAAATATTGACTTGATTGTTCAATTTAAATTTGTGCTATGCCGTTTATTTTGGGTGGGTGCATGTGTGTGTGTGTGTGTGTTGTGCGTTTGAACTTGTAAAATATTTGTTGCTTGGAATATGAATAATGAAGACAAATTATAAAAAAAATAATTCACCAATGCTTGTTATTAAATGTTGATTCTTTGATTTCAATTTGTGCACAATATAATTGCAATAATTGTTGAGAAAATACGTACAATTTGTTTGTGTTTTATATCACAGCACCAAAAAACAAAATTAATTTATCCTTATTCCTTGCGAGCTCAAAGGTCTGCACCGGACGGCAACTAAATTGGTTGTGAACGGTCCGCAAGCGGCCAACTAGCCTCAGCAGCGGCGCGACAGTTGAGAGAGAGAAAGCGTCAAGTACAAGGAGACAGTTGGCAACAGCGAACATACACACGCACCCACTCTTAATCGTTCAACAGCGAACAAACACACGCACACTCTCAATTGTTCAACAGCGAACAAACACACGCACACTCTCAATTGTTCAACAGCGAACATACACACGCACCCACTCTCAATCGTTCAACAGCGAACAAACACACGCACCCACTCTCAATCTTTCAACAGCGAACATACACACGCACACACTCTGAACCGCGCGCTCTGAGCAGTGCGCTCTGAGCAGCGCTCTCTGTGGATCACCGTCCACTGCTTAGAGAGTGAGCGAAGCTCTCACTATGTGATCCTAGGTTCTTTCGTCGCTTGCCACCCACTTTTCCATCTGCACGTACGCCGCTTGCCAGCCACTTTTCCGTCTACACATACATATGCATTGTGAGCGAAGCTCTCACTATGCGAGAGCAGGCGTTTTGAGTGATGCGTGGTTCTTTCGTCGCTTGCCAGACTAGCATTAGTGCGCTTTTGGCCTTCGAAGAAGGTGGACGCGGTAAATGTGAATCGCTGCGCTGCATCATTTGCCGGATAAATGCTGTGTCAACCGTTGCTGCTGCACAACTTAAAGGAGTTGTTATTTCTTTTTAAATAGATTCTCATACATTTCTTGGTTTATAATAAATTTAAGAAAACAAAAAGGTTGAATATCCTTGCAAATAATTGAATAATCTTAACTCTTCTTATTAATTTCATCTTAACTCTTCTTATTAATTTATATTATACATAATTAAATCTTGAACGGTATAGGTATATAAACATTCAATTTAAAGTTTAAACAACTCATATTTCAATTTGTGCATATTTTAAACTTGGTGAAAAATAACCGCAATAATCGAAACTAACGAAAATAATTCGTTGACGAACAATCGACCAACTAAGCAAAATATTCGATATAGTTAATAAAATACTGAATAAGTTCATTTGTTCATTTCGATGACCCGTTCATTTGAACTTATTCAAAACGAAACGACCCAACTCTAATAGATTACCATTTAAACTTCCACAAATTAATGAAATCAAATAGTTTCAATTTTACAAGCTATTTAATTATAGTTATAATACTAATTAATTTGCTTCCAAAAGCCGCCGCAGTGACAATGCAACCACTTATTACACCAAGCCTTAAGCGCAGACGTTTTAGCCACCTTGTTGGCGCTATTAACAAAACCACAGCGTGCACATCGTCTGATCGTGCTGGGACTGGAACCGAGCTGGAGGTTGCTTACGCCATCCTTGACACAGTTGGAAAAGACGACCTGCTCCATTTCAATGTCTTGGAGCCCGACAGGTTCTACCTGCGATGTGAACGTAAGTTGTCCTGATTTGACAGCAGCATATCCCTGAGTGCTCAACAGCGTTGTCGGATTGTATTTGGAGAGTTGGGGTATGAGGAGCTGCTTAGACAGTAGGCTGCACTCGTCTAGCAGAAGCTCGTCCGGTTCTGCTGTGTTCTGTGCAAGTCGCGTCAACAGTCTAAATAATATGACCAGTACATCAATGTTGTCCATTGTCTTCGTATAGACAGGCAGGCACTGTGGATTCAGTAGTCCCCAAATGCGAATCATTACGAGCAATTCACGCAAACTGCCAATGGCCACAATGTCGCGACTGATGTCGTAACTGGGTCGTTTTCCGGATAGTTTACTCTTCATGACCTCATCGGGCAGGCGGTTAAGCATGTTGACTGCCAAATCCGTGACCCACTGGATGAGCTGTTGTAGACTCTGCAGCATCATTGGCTCCACAGTGAAGTCTTTCGGATCTAGATTCAGCATGACCGTATCCACGTCTGGAACCGATTCGGCCAGTTTCATAGCCAAATTATCCGCTGGTCCTTTGTCCTGGCAGCCCAAATCTGATGGCCGTAAGAGGCTCTTAAATGTGCTGGAAATGGCGTGCAATATGATGAGATTGTCAAACTCCTGTTGCTGTGCCCGACACAGATTACTCTTTAGCGCCAAAAAGTTAGCATAGTAAAATTGTCGAACATACGACGGT
Organism: Drosophila putrida; assembly: GCA_037043535.1. Classification (NCBI taxonomy): domain Eukaryota; kingdom Metazoa; phylum Arthropoda; class Insecta; order Diptera; family Drosophilidae; genus Drosophila; species Drosophila putrida. The sequence goes on from JBAMBI010000065.1 coordinate 1,399,128, forward strand.
TGGCGTGTGAAATTGTCCGTCAACTTCTCCACCAATGCTTCCAGATTGCCCAGATTAAGAAGCAAAACATCGCTTGCATCCACACCCGTCACAATGCAGTATTCGAGCAGCAGCAGAAGGAGCTGCATTGTACCCGGACTTTGCTTTAACATAGGCGTTTGCATCGCATGCAGTTGGGCTTGACTATCGAAGATGAGCAGCATTTGGCTCGTGGGCGTTAAGTCGGCACAAACGAATCTGGACTCCCCATCACGCTCGAATTGCGTATGATTCAGTTGTTTCAATGTGCCTGGTTCCAGGACATGGACGCTCTGATCCTGCATTATGGCGTACAATTGTTCACAGTCTGCGGCGACGAGGCGAGTGCTGGACAAATGTGCAATTTGTGAGTTTAACTGCAACTTTGCCACCTGCTCCCAACTCTCGCTTGGCACAAAGTCAACGGGTTTCTTGTTGGGCGCAGCTCCTGATGATTGCTGAAGTAGTGCGTGCACATTCTGATGTCGTCGTGTAAGGGTCCATTGCTCTAAAAGACTTCCGCCATCGGGACAGCCAAAGACCACGTATATTACATCCTCGTTGGCCACACGCGTCCACAGCAGCTGTGTAATTCTTCTACTCTCCTGCGAGGCAGGCGTGGCATTGAGAAAGATGCTCGCCAATGATTCCGACTTAATGGCAATGCGTTCACTCTCCAGCTGCAGTGAGACCTACAAGAACCAGTAATCACATCAAAATTATGTAATTTAAACCTTTCACCTAATGTAACTTTACTTTAAAGCAATACACCAGCTGTTGTTGTTGTTGCCAGCCAATGCTGTAGGCCATGTTAAGAGCACCACTTGGACTGGCCACAATACTGCAGTGTTCAATGTAGCTGCGAGAGATTCCAATGCTGTGAGTGGTGGGCGTCAATTCAATTTGTTCGCCGTTGTTTGTGTCGATTGACTCTGATCCACCACTGGAGGAGCCACTGTTACTATTAGGAGGTAATTTCTGTAACTGGGGCAGCGTGAAGGCGGCCAATAATCCGGAGGAGGTCAGCAGTATACAACCCTCGGCAGCGACACCGCCAAAGCCTGTCAAGGTGGGTCGCTGCTCCAAGCGTTCAAACTTTTCTGCATAGTATGTATGATCTTTTTTCTGTGTGTTGAAGACAACGCCTTTGCCGTTGTGAAAGAATTTCGCTTGGATGATATCCTCGCTAGGTATGTTGGCGTGATACTGTAGTTGCCAGACATTAAGTGCATGCTCCTTGGGTTGCCAAATCTCAACATGGCCACCAATGTAGCCCAGTAGCAACTGCTCGCCATTAGCACTCCACTCTAGCACATTAATTAAAGACTTGGAGGTGCACACCTTGTAGTACTGCCAGGGCGTCACAATGTCGCACACATAGACGTGGCTGGACAGACTCTGCAGTGCGCTAAATGCAATTATATTCCGGGCTGAGACGGCGCACAATACTATCTTGTTGGGAAATACGCTATCTTTGGCATTTCCAAATTCCCGACGGCTTTCCACTTTATACAAAATTGTCATTTTGTTGTTTGTTATTTTGTTTCGTGCACCGCGAAAAAAGCGGCGAAATACATAGCCAGTAGGGTTGTTGATGTTTTCATATAATATCGAAATATCGATAAATATTTTTTCGTAATGTTATTTGTTTACTAACGTCGATATCAATAATTTTGGACGATATTTGTGCGATATCATTTACCGCTACTTTAAACAGGACTTGCCACTTTTCTGCAAAATGGATTTCAATGAGAGCTACGAAAAAGTTGGTAAAACAATAAAATTGTTTTATTATTAAAAGATGAAATTAAAATAAACCAAATTATTTATAAACTAAATACTTTAAAGCCGATTTTTTATATTTTAAATTAGAAAACTGAACAGCTGAAATAAAAGATCGATTGGACTTATTCAGCAAATTGAGAGATGGCGCCATCAAATGTTTAATCGAACTTATGAGTTGTGCGTTTATCGGTGATACCCAACAGACAAAGCTTTTGTAAATGGTAAACAAATTATTAAAATGAAAGCTTAATTAGTTTAAAACTTAAATTATTACAAATGCCGCTAATTTATATTCCTGCACGTGAGTAAAATTAACACCCATCTTCCGTTGTATCCACAAGCCGGACTCAAACCGGCTTTTAGAATATATTTTATGAATTATCTTTTCAATCGAAATTCACAGTTTATTGAACTCTGACGCTCGTACATTAACTTAAAGCAATAAATACACAATGATTACGAATTAATTTACCTAAAGAAAGTGGTTAAACTAAGTTCACATAGCGCAGTCCCTTTACGAGGCTGCCACTGAAGCTGTCACCGTCAATAAACCTGATGCCATCGACCAGACAGGATTGGAGGCTACATGGATACTCAGCTCCGAAGGCGCTACTCTCCCAACGTAGTTGCAAGACGTACTGCACCTCAGGGGTCAGGACACAAGCTTCTTCTCGGCCCCAGCTCAGATGCAAATCACAGTTGTACTTTGTTATCTGATTTGGGATAAGATGCGTCCATACGGGCTCCCCGCCGTCCGCATAAAGATCAATTCGTAATGATTCCCGATATTCCTGCGGAACGCGACCAATGTGACATGTGAGATTTGGAGCTAGTCGACTGTTGAGCACTAGCCCCAGAATTGAGATGAAACGCGAACACTTTAATCCCAGTCTCCATACGTGTGACTCCGCATCGACGGTGAAGGGACGACATGCCTTGTAGTAACAACGTTCCACAAGCGTAGCAGGCGGAGGAGCGGGACTATGGACAATATCTGTTGAGGGGGCCACCTGCCAAGTTGAGGCATCCCCAAGACCAACATCATCACACTCCTGCTGCGTCCACTCATACACATACCAAAGTAGCAGCTTGTGCGGCTCCTTACAGGCGGCAATTATGGACTTGACACACTCCTTGGACACATGAACGTAGTGCTCCTTTAAATAGCTCATGTACTGATCATTGTTGACACAACAGCGCATGAAGAATGACATACAGACGTCGAGCAAACTGTCCAGGCCCATGCAAACGCTTAGTTCCAGAGCGGGCAGAACATTGGAGAAACGCAGTTTGCGGGTTATCGCCAGCAGGGAATCCGCAATAAGTTGATCCAGCAGATACTTCTCGGCAGCGTAGTAGAGCTCAATGGCTTCCTCCAGTTGTAGACACTCGTAATCCACACTGCCAGTGTAAATGTATTCTAGGAGCACCTTAAATATCGCTGCACTGATGTCATGTATCTCAATTTCCGGCTCCAGTTCCTGCAGCGGACCATAGAACATCGCCTCAAAGACGGGACTGGCAGCACTTAATATCAACTTGTGTCCCTTCAATTGTTGCTCGCACACATGAAACACACAATCCGTGTGCTTTTCAGCATGCAAGAGATCCGCATAACGTCGGCTCAATAATGTGCCCACATTGACCTGCTCCTTGCGATGGGCAATGGCCATTTCCACAGCAGCTGCGGCGGTGGTGCTCATCTGAAAGCGTTTAAAGGCAGAAAGTCATTAAATTGCTTATTGGAGAAACTAACCGCTAAGAATGGAAAACCAGTTTTATCCACCAATTCAGCATCAATCATTTAGTACATTTTTAGAAATTTGTCTTGGGTTCGTTCTGCCTTTCCCTCATTTTGCATAGCAAATGAAGGGAAACCGAAACTCCAATACCCTAACAAACAAACTATTATAAAATATTGCGAGAGATTTTGTTCAATTGGTTCTCTACGGAAATGTAGGACTTTAATGATGAAGAACCATGTAATACTTAATACAAACATCCTCATCGAAATGAAAACCTTAAACCTTGAAAATATATGTATACAAAAGTAAACAACTTATTTGTTTATTTTTTTTTTAATTTTATGCTACTCCAAAAGCAGATCTAATCTGAGCTTTTTGATAAGAAATCCTACTCGAGAATATTGTACTATATAAAACACTTATTTTGTTCACTAGCGACGTAAGTAGTGGCTAGCTGGAAATGAAATCGCGTTGACATCAGACTGTAGATACTAGACACACGCTAATGCTTTGTTTATCAATAACACAACAAAAATACTACAAATTGGCTTTCTGTCTTTCTAATGCCGGCACGACATGCCTCCGATCGTAACGAGGTGTGTGTGTGAGAGTGTGATTTAGACTGTGTGTGGTTCTCATTATTTATATTTCGCGCATGTGTAATATATAACCGGTTTGTAGTGTTTACTTGGTAGATGACATTGTAGGGAAGCTATGGGAACGGGGAACTAATTGATAAATATTTTTTTGGATCCATAAATATTAGAATATTGCTTTCGGGCATTGACTAGTTGGATCAATGTTAAGGGCAAATAATTCAGTATTCGCATGAATTAATTTTCAATTGAAATTTGATCCCCGTCGCAATATTTACCTTTATATTTATTTATTGTTATTGTTTTTTATATTTCGCGGAATTGCTTGAAGCGATTTATTGATTTTTTCTTAAAGCTGCTGCGCAAATTGTTTTCATGAGAATTTATTTGCAATTCGTATCGTAATTAGCAAACGTTGAAATTTACATAAGCACCTTTTAGGGCATTAGAATTGTTTTTATTTTTGAATTTTATGCGACCTTTGAAATAAGCATATATATTTTGTTCTTGATTCTTTTATATGAAAGGCAAAGAAATCACACCTTTTATCTTTATCTGCGCATAATATTTGGCACTGTGACAAGTTCTTGAGTATTTATAATTCAATGTTTGTATGTTTTGCACTTTTGCTTTTATTTACAATCAAGAGTGAAAGATGAATTTCATGTGAATTTCAAGAATACAATGAACACTATTTGAGTCTGGAAAGTAGCTGAACTTGACCGATATTGTCAGCTGCTTTCTGGCGTTTGGCGATCACAGATGGAGCTCAGACAAATAAACGAACCGTTGAGCGCAACGCGCCACCTTTAACTGATCGTGATCACGTTGAAGAACACAACTTGATCGTTACTCTCTCTCTCTTTCTGTTTTTGAAACGTTCTCCCTCTCTCAGCGACGTTCCAGAGTGAACGCCTCTCTGCATTTAGATTCTGTTCTGGCTCTCAATTAAGCTCTTGAGTTCGTTTTGGTTAAAATTGATAAGGCTTGTCTCTCGATTGAAGAGAGTTTCAAGGGATTTGATAGAATCAGAATTAATAGTTCTTGTATAGCCTTAAGAGAAGGTAGTTTTATTACAGATTACAAATTAAACGGGCCCATATTTTCTGTATCCAATGATCGGCTTTGCCGAGGCGCAGCCTTGAACCCTTTAATAGCCTCTTCTTCAGCCAATGTTATTTCTGTAACTCATCTAAATACACTATAAATAGTTGAGGTACATTGCAAAATTTGTTAAGTCCGGAAAGTTTGTAACCTTTGTATTGTAAAGAACTGTGGGACCAATGTAATCAATATTATTAATAATCAAACTTGCTTTCAAGCTCAGTCCAAGTATTATAATCCTTATGTCGATGAAGAACACAGATATGATAAACATTTTTAAGGGCATCAGAACTTCGCATCAAGAGGCTTCTTCTGGCTTGTTGGAGGCAGCTGCTTTGGCATGTGGCTTTATAAACTGGTATATACCCATTGGAGGCTGGACTCTGTGTCTCGTACACGTGTGTGCGCCTTTTTTACTACCAATTGTTCTCGTTCTGTCTCACTTCTTTCAAGCACCTGCCACACTTTGTACAAACATGTTTAAATTTGTGATGGATTTTGCGAACAGAAAAATTCATATCGTTCTTTTGGATCGTTTCATGTTGAACTCGTTTAATCATGCTCACAAGTTATAAATAAGTATTATTTTACACGTGAACTCAAATTTAATATCTAAACGCAGCAACTAATTTGAAAGGGTATTGGAGATGTATGGTACTTAGTAAAGTCAAAACTTTTTCGTAGCTTTCGTAGGGCTAGCAATAACTTAGGCTTACAGAAATATATATAATAGTAGCTAATATTTGTAGTATGTAAATGGAGTATGGCTGCCAGCCGGCTCTCATCTCTGGTTAGATAATATCACGTGGCACACTCAGGAAGTGTATAGAATTGGACACATGGTGTGTAATATCCGTCAGCGTCTCCTTATGAACGCCTCCGAATAGAATCAGCTCCCCGTTGCCAGCTATCAGACTGGACAGTATAAGGCGATCAGGTGCACCGTTAAGCACTCCAAAATTCTTGTATTCTACCCAATCTAGACTCGGCTCACTATTTGCATCAAGTTGGAGTAAACTAGAAATGTCGCAAACAAACAGGGACTGCACGTTGCATCGGATACGCTTGGGAGACGGAGCACGCAATGTTTGGGGTTCCACGTGAGCGGGTGCACTGCGTCTAGAGTTGCGTATGGCATTCATTTTCTCCTCCATGCGACGTATGCGCTCACTGTGATCCCGTGACGCACTGCGTGAACGTCCTGGCACATTGAATGCCACCATGCGGAAAGGATCCTAAAGATGAAAAGAATGCATGATTAATGGATGTGTGTCGCAAGTAAATGTTTACACTCACCTCGTAGTGCTCGTCAAAACGCTTGGGCAACAATGGCTCATTATCACGACATCGAAGTGCCAAGTTGCGCTGCAATCGCTGTGCCGCATCCGCGTCTCCATCCACTGCAGGAGCTGGTGGTGGTGCCACTGCAGGTGCTGCTGGTACTGGTGGTGAATGCAAATCACTCAGTCTCCCAGAACGTGGTTGATAATTGTTGTTATTATTATTGTTAACGTTGTTGTTATGCATAAATTGCTGTGCTTGCTGCATATGCTGGTTGAGTATCGCTCTCCTATTGACCAAATACTGTTCCTGCGGAGCTAAAGCAGCTCCAGCTCCTCCTAAGCGTACATTGTTAACACGCCGTTGTTCGGGTTGTACAACTCCTGGCCTGCGATCCGGAAACGCCACTCGTTGACCTGGTTGCTGCTGGTAAAGCGGTGGTGGTGGTGGCGGTGCTTGGCCAAGTCCAGCAAAGCGTAAGGCGCTACCACCAACAGCTGGTACACGGCTCTGTTTCATTATCTGAAAGTCCAGAGGTATTTTGGGCGAGGGACCCACCACAACCAAATAATTGTTTACTCTGCAGCCGGGATTGCACCACATATGGACGGCGCCAAAGTTTTTGTTACGCACGTTCACCTGCTTCCAGGACCAGGCATCGCGGGTCATATCAAGAAGCCAGGCATCCGTATAAACACGATTGGCACCACCACAGCCACCAACCACGAGCAGATGATGCTTGTCCAGCTCCACTTGTATTTGACCATAACGTGACGCTGGACGTGTATTTCCCACAAACAGCGGTTGCCACCACCGTTGCTCGGCCAGATCAAATACCCAGGTATCATTGGAGTTAACATTGACATCATCTTTTATCTGATAGCCACCAAACACAATCATTCGATTACCATGCACAGTAGCCGAATGTCCGGCCATGGGCGGAGGGCATGGCAGACAATTCCGAGCAACCCAACGATCTTTGGCCAGATCATAGTAGTGAAGCTCATCGAATAGACACCATGGTTGATATGGTGGATGCAATGAAGGATATCGCCAACCACCAAATAGTACTAGGCTATCCCGCCAAGCCACCATCGATGCACTGCCCTTCGGCGAGGGATATGTCCCTGTTGCCAATGGACGTGTCCATCTCATGTGGGTCATGTCAAAACGCCACAGATCATTAAAGGTCGTATCTGACGAGGAGCCGCCGCCAAAAACATACATGGAGTTCCCTTGCCGTACCGCCGAGTGGGCAAAACGACCCGCAATTATTGGCATGGGCATGCTTGTCGACATGCTTGGACGATTAGCTTCCACAGCGGCTGCTGTTTGTTGTGAGAATACCTCCCAACGCAGTCGGAAATCGGCCAGACCTTTTTCCAGATTCATTTGGGACCGTCGTACAAGATCTACACGATTGCATGGGTTAGATAAGGCCTTTACTATTTGACTATTGTACTTACTCTTCACAATCAACTGCCAACGCTTGCAGACCAGGCTGCAGTGTTCCAGATCCCCGTATGGTGGTAGATACGTAAATATGAACTCGAGTATCTCATCGGGCAGCACATTAAGGCTTAGTGAGGCAGTTGGGCATTTGGATGGGCATGTTGATGTCACATTGACGCAATGGTCGTTCAGATTGCGATTACACGTGTCCATTATGTGGCGTCCTTTGCTGTCCTTGTCCTTGCTTCCTTTGTGGTTGTCCTTCACCTTTATTTCAGCAAAGAGCCCAAATCGCGCAATTAACCTTCAGAGGCGTTGATACTCCCAAGAACCAAGGCGTGCCCTCCGCACACACTGCAGCTGCAAATTATGTTACTATTTACAACGATTTCCAGCCAATAAATACAATGAACAGCAGAAGTTGCAGGCTTAAAATAAATATCGCACAGTAGTATTGACAAAAGTATCGAGCAGTATCGATACTATCGAATATTTGTGTTTGATTTTAATTATCGATACTTAAGATCCTTTACTGAATACTGACCCAGCGATATTCCCATTTTCTCGAACTTTGCCTAAGAAATTAAATACAAAATAATAAAAAAAGCCAACAGATATCGAAATTAAACGATGGCTGAAATAAACGATTATATCGATATTTTAACAGAGTGGCAATATTATTGGTTCTGTTTTAACAGCCGTTACAAAAAGTTCAATTTGAAAATTGAATTTTATATATTTAAATATGTTCAAACTTGTTTGTATCTAGTAGTTCATCACTCAATTCATACCTTAACTTCATACAGACAGTACTATACAATAATACACTACACATTAAAAGTTAAACATATAGTTTTAAAAAATGACTTTTCACTTAGCAGTGTCCATGGAAAAGCCGGTGCAGCACCTGGCGTTAAGTGATTGGAAGGCCAGAGTCGATCGTTTTCGAAATGTGGCAAATGCCCGACTGGCTGATGCTTTGGCCACACGGAATTCATCACGAGTGCTACGGAATGAGACGCGCATTGAAGGGGACTGGGCAAAGTATGATTCGAACGATGTGCTAACTGACCGGTAAGTACCAAGAGTCTTCTAGAATTTTCGAAATTCATACTACTTGCGTACTTATAGCGTTGCTGAGTTGGATCATTGGCGTGATCTTATCGCTAAAACTTTTGGGCGCCTTGAGCTCGAAATTGAGGCTTTACGGAATGAAAAGAAAGAAGCAGAGAGTGAGCTGGACTCTCAGTTTCGTAGTTTAACGCTGGTTAGCAAAGTGATTTCAATACGTGATGGACGCCTCATTCCAGAGACAACGCATGATGCTCCCGATACAGAGCTCAAAAATGAATTATACATATTAGAGAACAATCAAAAGTTGCTTATGGATCGTTGCCAAAAGGCATGGGAGAAGCTAATTCGACTTGAGGAGGTGAGTTTTAAGATTAACAGAGAGCTCATAAACAAACAGGAGACTGAGGATATGGACAGTAAATTACTTGCACTAGATCGCAATTCAACCAACATTTCCTCCAAACTGGATCCATTGCGTAATCCCAGAGAGTAAGATTACCTCGTAATGTATTTGAAAATAATATAATGTGAGTTTTTCAGATGCTGTTCATATGAACACTGGCTGGAACACGCAAAGAACATGAAAAAGCTTGCCGAGAACGAATTGGCAGTTACAAATGCTATAAAGGATGCCCTTTTCGTGTGTCGCCAGAAAGCCCGTAGTATTTTGGAGGCTCAGCTGCCACGCACTGAATCTAGCTTACGTCAGCGTATTTTTTGGACTCAACAAGCTCACAACGATTTGGAATGGCAACAGCTCAAATTGAGAGATGAAATACAGAACCTAACATGTGAGGTTCAGTCGCTAGAAGATGCTTTACAAAGCAATGCAAAGGTTTTGAAACTGGCCGAAACACGCCTGGAAACACGTTCAATGCGTTGCATCACAGAGCTGTGTCTGGATGATCCTCATCGATTGCTTTGCAAGGAGGTAGAGAAGTTACGTGAAATACGTCGCTGTCTTGAAAATAAAATTGATGATGCCAAGGCTAACTATAATTTGCTTTCGGATCATCTTAAAAAGATTGATGAAGACTTGGAGCACAAGAAACACTCGCTAATGATTGATACTGAAGCTCTTCAGCTGCATGAAACTCTCAATGAAAAGGAGTTCGCTATTCTCAAGGATCACAATCCTTGCGAACAGACAGATCGTAATATTGAACTAACAAATGTCCAACTGGATTCTCGCAAGTGAAAGCATAGTTCAAAATATGCACTTTTTTAAAATTTTTAAAATTTTAAAATATATATTTTCACTTTCTCAACACATCTAAGACAATGGCTTCGAAGCTGAGGAGCTTTCATTGTCGGGCATGGACACCTATTGTAACAGATTATTCACAGCAAATATATCACAATTAAGATATGCTATAAGTTTCTATCATTCAATTTTAGAGTATTGGGAAAAGGGCTTAAATAAGTACAAAACAAAAATTAAAATTCGATTCATTGATAAAAAGTTATGCCAAAAGTGACAAAATATTTGATTTGTTGCCAGTCCCAAGAGTCCACAAACTTATGTCTTGAACAAATTCGTCAAAACTAGACCAACATTTATGCAAAATATAATTTCTAACCAGCATAAATACATTTTTGCTCAAAGTTTTATAAAATATAGATAAGGTGGACTTTTAAGAGATTTTTTGAGGAATCTAATTTTATTGTAAAATTTCTGACCAAAAGAGCAAATTCGATTTGTGAAGTAAATAAATTGTTCCAAGGATGTTGAGAATAGATTCTGATAAGTGAAGGTTGTTTCTCCTATATTCGCACATCATAGAGCATTCGTTTTTAAGGGCACTATTCCGAGCTATCTGATCAAGTAGCCATATTTTGAACAAGTTTAAAGCCTTCAAAACTTGAAATATCATTAATACCTGTTGAGCAGCTCACATGAGAACATCATTCATAAAACAACCAAAAACTATACAATACAATATTTATTAATTACTGCTTGTAGATTTTCTAACGGTAAATATACAAAATGCCTTTTCAATCGGTAGTGACCATGGAGAAGCCCTTGGCGCACATCTCGCTGACTGATTGGAGTGCCCGGGTTGATACCCTTAGGAATGTAGCGGATGCTCGCCGTGCTGACACCTTGTCTACTCGAAACTCATCACGTGTGCTCATCAATGAGTTGGGCATTGAGAGCACGTGGGCCAATCAAGAATCAAATGAGGCACTGAGTGATCGGTAAGTTTACTAAGCCAATTTTCAATGCTTTTGCTTTAATTATTTATGTGTTTGCAGTATCAATGAAGTGAATAGCTGGCGAAAGATACTTTCTAAGGCCCTTGAGCGTCTGGAGGATGAAATGCATACATTGCATGAGGAGAAATTTAAAACGGAGCGCGTTCTAGATTCTCTGGGGGGACCCATAGCGCTTATAGGCGAGGTGCTGTATATGCGGGATTGTCGTCTTGGCGCTGAGTTGACTTACGATGAACCTGACAAGGAGATCAAGAATGAGCTGTACGTATTGGAGAATAATCAACGATTGCTGTCGGATCGTTGCCAGGACGCGTTCGAGAAGCTCAAGCGCCTTGAAGATCTACGTTTAAAACTAAGGATGGAGATCGAGACAAAAGATGAGACTATGGATATAGACAACAAACAACTGGCATTGAATCGCAGTTCTATCAAAATATCATTTAAACCAGATTCACTGCGTAATCCTAGAGAGTAAGACCAGCTTTCATTTCGAAATCAGCTTAAATTTTAATTGTACACTTACAGCTGCTGCACATATAAAGCATGGTTAGAGAATGTGAAGGGCATAAAGCAGGTGACAGAGGACGAGTTGGCTGACACATCCGCCATTCGGGAATCGTTATTCGTTTGCCGTGAGAAGGCTCGTAGTATTCTAAAAGCCCAGCAGGAACAGACGGAATACACTCTGCGGAAGCGAATTTTTGAGACTCAACGGGCCTACAACGAGCTGAAGTGGCAGAAGCTCAAGATGAAGGAAGAAACGGAAAAAGCTGTATGTGCCATGCAGACTCTGGATGCTGCTTTACAAGAAAAGGCAACTGATCTTAAGTTGGCCGAGTCAAGACTGGAGAATCGTGCCCTGCGTCGAGGCAAGGAGTTGTGCCTGGATTATGCTCACAATATGCTCTGTCAGGAGGTAGAAAAGCTACGTGAAATTCGACGATGTCTAATGAAGAAAATCGATGAGACGAAAGCCAATTATAATCTTTTAACGAGTCATACACAAAAGCTCGATGTCGATCTGGAGAACAAGCACCAATCGTTAATGGCTGACACAAGGGCTCTCGAATTGCGTCAGCGTCTCAAGGATGACGAAATAGGAATACAAAAGGACAATCCAAGTGCTCAGACCGATTACAATATTGAACTCACACACATGGAGAATTTTTTAAAGTGATACTTTTATTTTTTACGAATTGTATGACTTACTATATGGAATGCCGTATGAGATGTAATTTTATTTTCCCTTTTCATCTTTAAATATATTTGTAGGTCATTAGAATCAATTGGCTTTGTTTAGTACCTAATACATATTAGATATCCTGTCGAAGTCAAGCGTCCTATCCCCATTCCTTGATATTGTTTATTAGCCAGCAGTTTTGAATGTAAGCGTTGTCCTTGACAATGGCACTAAGGCGACACCTTGGTGATCTAGTAGCCATTTTATAACAAACAAACATTAATTTTTTCAATATACTGAACATCGGAAAATTTCATCAGTTCTTGTTGAGTTGAAGTAGATAACACATTCTTTAAAAAAAGTTTTCTTAATTTTCTTTCTGAGTTGATTTTCAAGGGATTTCCTATTTTATTTAATAATGGCTTTTCAATCGGTGGTGACCATGGAGAAACCGTTGCAGCACATCTCGCTAGCAGATTGGAATGCTCGAGTGAGTGGACTTCGGAATGTGGCGGATGCACGCCGTGCAGATGCCTTCTCTATGCGCCATTCTTCCCGTCTACTCCGTAATGAGACCCGAATCGAGAGCGATTGGGCGAACATTGAGTCGAACGATGCACTGGCTGATCGGTAACGAAGATCCTTTGACCTTTCCAGTTTCCTGACTTTGATTTGTATGTATGTATACTTTTTTTTAGCATTGTGGAGCTGAATAGTTGGCGGCAGATCATCTTAAGAACGTTTCAGCGTATTGAGAGCGAAATCCAGGCGCTGCAGGAAGAAAAGGATATTACGGAGAGGGAGTTGGCAGCGCTTTCGGCACCAATTTCGGTAATAAGTGAACTGTTAACCATTCGTGATTGCCGTCTTGGTTCTGAGTTAACATACGATGAACCGGATACGGAAATCAAAAACGAGCTTCGAGTGTTGGAGAACAATCAACGTCTGCTGGCGGAGAGGTGCCAAAAGGCTTGGGAAAAGCTGACGCGACTGGAGGAGGTGCGTTTTAAGATTGGCATGGAGATCGAGAATAAAGTAGAAGCGGTGGATCTAGACACGGTCCAACTGGCTTTAGACCGCAATTCTGCTGGAATATCTTACAAGCCAGACCCCATGCGTAATCCCAAAAAGTAAGATCAAATACGGTTTCTATTAAGTTATACTTCCATTTTAATCGTAACATTTTTTTGCAGCTCTTGCTCCTATGAGACTTGGTTGGAGCATGTGAAGAATATAAAACAGCTGGCTGAGAACGAGCTGGCAGACACATCTGCCATAAGAGAAGCGTTATTCGTGTGCCGTGAAAAGGCTCGCAACATGCTGCAAGCACAGCAGGACCGTGCGGAGCACTGCATTCGTAAGCGCATCTTTGAGACTCAACGGGCACGCAACGAGCTGGAATGGCAGAAGCTCAAGATGAAGGAGGAAATGGAAAATGCTTTATGCGAAGTAAAGTCGCTGGAGGAATCGCTGCGCGATAAGTCCGATGCCTTAAAATTGGCCGAGTCACGACTGGAGAATCGGGCACAGCGCAGTGGAAAAGAACTGTGCCTGGATCGTGCTCACGATATGCTCTGCCAGGAAGTGGAAAAGTTACGTGAAATCCGTCGATGTCTCAAAAGTAAAATCGATGATTCTAAGGCCAACTTTAATCTGTTGTCGGAACATGCACAAAAGATCGACGTCGATCTAGAGAACAAGCAGCATTCGCTGATGACCGATATACGTGGCTTGGACTTGCGTATGCGACTTAAAGGAGGAGAGTTTGGATTAAAGACAAGCAACCCAAGTGCTCAGACCGAACGCAATATTGTACTCACCCATATGGAAAACGAGATTCCAAAACCATAGAGATCCGAATACTGACTTGTAGCATAATGTAATCTCAAATGTATACTAAATTCTTGTGCTTAAATCTCTTCTTTTAATCGTTTTTATCGTGTGTCGTACAAAGCGAAAAATTAAAGCTCAGATCTCCTAGAACTGGCTTAAAAGTAGTGCTCCAATCGAGGCGGGTTTTACTATCTGTTATTTTGCTAGACTTAGTTTGATTGGTAAAGTGCACTCCCTGGCGCACAAACATGTCCCACTTAACAAACTGACCGGGTACAACAGGTTCCAAGGGTCCGGTGCTCACAACAGACTTTGGACTTTTGTCTTCTGTCAATTGCCAGTCTACCCACAATGCGATGCCATTACATTCGCGAGATCTAGAAATTATGTATCCAATATTAAGGCACTTCATATATCAAAGCTATGTTTGTCATTTGCTTACGTTGTCAGCTGAAGTTGTCCCTGCTTATGCTGCTCCAAGGCAAAATTGGTAAAATCAACGCTGAGTATTTCCTGCGGCTGGGCAAGAGCGCGGCAGGGATATTCCCAGAGTGGTTGCGCCTCCACAAGCGAGAGTGCCTCATCCGCAGAACGCTGTAATAATAAATTTTAGTAATCATCATTAATTTATATTTATATTATTTTATCTGTTTACTATACCTTCACCATGTCGTCAAAGAGCTTCAGGTCAAAGCCCTCACAGGTAACGATGGGTGCACGTATCTTGTGCAGATCCAGAAATTCCACAGGTAATGCATAAATGTGGGCGGCAAATGGAGAGATTTTCACCGATTTGGGAAGATTCTCCTGTAGCTGAAGCAGCAATGTGCCAAAGTAAAAATTGTCCCAGGGCAAAATAGAATTGATAAAGTAGGGTTCGGCAAAGATGTGTGTAATTGTGGCCAATTCCTGAGGTTCCAGGTGCTTTAGATTTTCTAAAAACGTTATGTTCTTCAGTTGATTGTGCTTGGTTATGGATTCAAGCAGGCGTCGCGAGAAACGATGCGGCTCCAGGCAACGCACAGTGGCAGCACCTAAAGCCGAACTGGCAAGTCCCAACATGCATCCGTCGCCAAGGACCAGCATATGGGCAGGCTGTGTCTTTGCCTCGAGGAGGGCGTCTTCCAGGTAGCTCAGGTAGCGCTTGTTTCTCGTGCCCTGATTTAGCTGGCCGATGCGGTTTCGGGTGTACGTCATGTGCAGGTCACAGCTGCAACTATGACGAGGCGTGGCCTTTGTGGGAGGTGTGTCTATGTGAGCATCGAACCAAAGCGAGTATTCGTCGTGGTAGCAGCTCAGCCAGAATGGTTTGTTAACGTCTTGTATCTGCAGGGGTTTAGGTATATAATAGATGGCCTGCATCCAGTGATCCCGCCAGGGCACAACATTGGCCACAGGTCGCTCATTGTCACTACAATTGTCCTGCAGTTGCTTCAACTCGGGATGAGCCCAGTAAGGAGCACAACTCAGTAAAATCTCTCCAGCATCGTCCATTTCGATTTGCCACCAGTAGAAGATTATTTCGACTGTGCCCGGCGCACTAAGTTTCAGCTGCAACACGTTCTGACGCTCTTCCTCTCGCTTCTGTTTGCGCTGAAAATCAAACTGAAAGATCTCAATCGGTTTAGAGAGCGCACGAAAAGAACTTGGAGGCACTTGCGATAGCTGTACATCGTGGAGAGCAGCCTCACCACTACACAGCGAGAGCTGGGCAGGTGGTCGTAACAAGATATCGCCATCCAAGTTGGCCAAGATTTTCAGGCTGTTCCATTGCGAAGCTAGAGATGATTCAACCACTTGAGCATAACAGGTGGCACGGGAGGGAATGCACAATGCGTCCTCGGTGAGCAGATGGTCATGAGCATGATTGTAGATTCCAATGGCTCCCTCTCCAATTAGTTCAGTGTCCAGTAGTTCGGCCACAAGCAAATTGGCTCTATGTGGCATGTCCACGCCTATTTCAATATCCGTGGAACGTTTGCGTATGAGTCGCACCTGTGCGGCATCATTAGCAGCGAGAATGCGTTGTGCACAGTTTGCCATTGGCATGAATGCCTCACAGGCCGTCACACTGTCCGCGCCAGCACGTAGGGCCATCATGGAGAGAATTCCAGTGCCGGTGCCAATGTCAAGCACGTGGACTTCTTTGCCCGCTTGGCGCATGGCTGTGATTGTCTTTCGCAATGCCGCATAGTACTTCTGATTACGTTCCCAATCATGTAACATGTCCCCGAATCCTGCGTTAGCCACTTCCTGGTGGTAATCATAGTCGTCATCGCGCTCCTGCCATGTGTTTTGGCCCGTTATTGGGTTAATTACTTGCGCAAAGCTCGTCATTAATTGTATGCGCTGCAGACACAAGCGAAGTGCTCTCTGCATTGAAAAATAATATATTTAATTGTATATTTAGCATGTATAGTTAACTTAACAATAAGAAATAAGATCACACACAATTTGGCTGCTGTTTAATCCCACCGCCACAGGTTATAGACTATTTCCACGGGCACCCATACGATTACATTCGCCATAATTTCGATATTCGGGTCGAACCCACAATATCATAATAACAAAACAACGTTTGTATAAATAGCAAATAAATAATTTATTTTGAGGGAATGAGAATTTAAGGAATTTTGTGTCGAGTTGTCCCGAAAAGTCAAAAATCAGACAAAAATTGACTTGACCGAATGAAGCGAATGTATGTGTTCGTAGAAATAGTCTAATTCATCGATGTTTTCAATTTAGTTTCATATATCGATGTCTTTTCACCGATGTTTCCCAACAGAAATATTCACAATGTCTGGCAGCACTAGGCAAGTAATCGACTTGTATATAAAAATCGATAGTCGCAAATGCATCGATATCGATAAATATATATGCGTCAGGGCGCCAAAGCTTAAGCTAGTTTTCATAATATAAAAAACTGAAAGTTTGTATAATATTATAATGCTTTTTATTACAAAATTCTAAAGAAATACTTCATGTAGTTTAATAACTAAAACTGTTAGTCGGTTGTATACGTTTATAACTTCTTTTATTACAAAAACCTTAAAAAATACTTCTTTTAGTTTGATAACTTAAAACTGATTGTCAAGTCGGCGACGTACACTCTTCATAATTTTTGCACGATATTCCAATCTCAAGTGTTTCATCTGTGGTATGCGTTGAATAGGTGTCTGCAATTCCTGGTTGAAGTTAAGTCCATTCTGTGAGTATGCCCAGTTAGTTATCCGTGATGCAGAATAGAATTCAGGACTGCATCGAACGTTTGAATCTGGAACTGGCGTATTTATACTAATCACATTTTTGAGAGTTTGCCAATAGTTAATGAGATATTCCACAACTATAATTCCCAGAATAAGCAGCACAACGTAGCTTGAAAATTGTAGCAGTGACATAAACATGTTGGCGTTAGGGAATTCCAAATGCGAATGGTGCTGTCCGGCTGAGGCTAAGCTAATTTATACAAAATTCAGGTAAAAAAACATTACTTAAGGCTATTTTGAGGTGAGATGGGATGCAACAGGTAGTAAATGTACCTGTTTATAAGAAAGGATTATCCATAAATATATTAATCCCTTTGTTTTGTTTGCGGTTTGTCTGTATGGCTTAAAATAAACCCTTATCGAGCCCTTTTTTTATATGACGTCACAAATAGCCATAGTATCAGTTGATTATAGAGATAATTTTACTATAAGCCGACAGAATAAGGAATTTGATTGAGTTTATTTAGCCACACTCCAATATTTAATATTATTGCTGATAAGCAATGTTGTTCTCTGAGCAATAAAATGGTTTGTTCCTCGACGAATTTAGTTTAGTCTTATGAGATCTGTGGTTCAGACTAAATGGAAAGATGTTCCTGAGAGTTATATTTTTAATCTTATTATTACATATATCAGTTCTTATATGTGAAGAGCAATATGTGAAAGAGTTTGAGAAACTTGGTAATTTAACAATAAAATATGGCAACACAACGGAAATACGATTTCAAATGAAGGATCCTAGCATCAAGTTGCTGCAATCTCAGCTGGAAGCCTTGCAGTAAGTAATCAGAAACATAGCCAAAAAGGCTAAAGCTCTTATAATAATTTTACGTTATTTCCAGGGCGGAACAAAACAAAATGTTTGCTGAGCTTAATGCAAAAATTGACAAATTAACAATGACCGGTTTGCCGTCAAATTTCGTCAGCAACTGTGCAGAGGCAACTGCCCTGAGTCGCCGCTCTGGAATCTATCAGATTCGCATTCCCGATTACAGTGTGCACCCGTTTCTAGTCAGTTGTGATGAGGATTCTCATGGTGGAGGTTGGACGATTGTCTTGCGCCGACAGGATGGAAGCGTTACATTCTATCGCTACTGGAATGATTACAAGCATGGATTTGGAAACGTAAATGGCGAGTTCTTTATTGGGCTAGACAAATTGCATGCCCTCACAAAAGAACTAGATCAAGAACTTCTCTTTATCATGGAAGATTCCAAGGGACAAACAAAATTTGCAAAATATGACGTGTTTGCGATTGGCAGCGAAAAAGATTTATATTCTTTGCACACATTGGGAGAATTCTCGGGAGATGCCGGCGACTCTTTCACTGGACAATTGAGCTATAAGTTTTCAGCACGAGATCGAGATAACGATATATACAGTGGAAATTGTGCTCAAGAATACAAAGGCGGCTGGTGGTATAATAAATGTCATGGCAGGTTTGTATCTTAAATTAGTGTATATATTTTTTGTCGAATTTCAATTAACTCCAATCACTTCTAGTAATCTGATGGGAATATATAATATGACAAGCTATGGAAAGGGAATTAATTGGAGCACATTTTCCGGCCTGAACGACTCATTGAAAAGCGTCAAAATGATGATAAGACAAAGAAGATAATGCCAGCACAGATTGACTCAATGTTTAATTTTATTATGAGGAATTAATAAAATAATCATTAGCAGGTGAACTAAAAAATAACAAAGCATTATTAAAGAGAAAGTATGAAGATGTTTAATGAAGAAAGAGAGAACCTCTCCAAAGTGTTTGTGCGTATATATGTACATATGTATACATATATATTTACAAAGACGTGTTTACGCTCTTTCGGGGGATTTTTAAACAAAAAACCACACTCCTTATCAACATTGTAGAGATCGTATACACTTCTCGAAATTCAATAATCTGATTATTCTATTTTTGAAAGATGCTGTCTTTTCATATGTCAGAAGATGCTCAAATGTCAGACGATTTTTACTGTGGATTTAAATATCTGTAATAAGGGGCAAATTACATACTAAATCATTTTAAAATTAAATTAAATGTTTTTTAAAAGAAGATTTAAGTGTATTCATATAGCGGTGTGTTGAAAATAATTATTTCCAGATTATTGCTTTAAAATCGTTTGTTGTCAGCTCAGTTTGTTTAGTCTCGTGTGATCACTTCTGACTTGAAATACTAAATGTGATTATCGAAAATATGTTGCTGAGAATTATACTTATTTGCACAATCCTGTTGCACTGCATATTGATATTTAAATGTGACGAGGAGTATGTACAGAACGTTGACAAGTTGGGAAACTTAACAATAAAATATGGAAACTCAACAGAAATACGCTTTCAAGTAAAAGACACAACCAACAAGTTACTCCAATCGCAGCTTGAAGTGATAAGGTAAGCAATCGAATTCGATCCGTTTCTGAAAATGTAAAACCCTTATCACGATACAGAATAGAACAAATTCGTCAAGGTCAATTACTTGATGAGCTCACGGAGAAGCTCAATATGTTGACTAAGTTGGAGCCGTCTCAGTACCCTGGAAGCTGTGCAGAGGCAACAGCCGTAACTCGTCGGACTGGAGTCTATCAGATTCTTATACCGGATTACAGTGTGCATCCGTTTATAGTCAGTTGTGATGAGTTTTCTCATGGTGGAGGATGGACGATAGTGATGCGACGTCAGGATGGAAGTGTGGATTTCTTTCTCTTTTGGAAGCACTATAAAAATGGATTTGGTAATGTTAACGGAGAGTTCTGGTTAGGACTGGAAAAACTACATTTAATGACCAAAGACCTGGATCAAGAACTTCTCATCGTCATGGAAGATATGAATGGACAAAAAAGGTTTGCAAGGTATAATCGTTTTGCGATTGACAGCGAAAAGAATGAATATGCGCTCCATGTATTGGGAGAATACTCCGGAGATGCGGGAGATTCTTTAATTGGTCACGCAGGTCGCAAGTTTACATCTCAAGATCGTGACAATGATGAACACAAAGATAATTGTGCGAAATTGTTTACGGGTGCTTGGTGGTATGCTAACTGCCATTCCAGGTGGGTATCCCTGAATATGGTTATCAAGACTCAAATTAATAATTTCATATTTAACAGCAATTTATTGGGCAAATACAATGACAGCACATTCGGAAAGGGTATCAATTGGCTTACTTTCACGACTCACACTGCCTCATTGAAGCGTGTACAAATGATGATAAGACCGAGAAGGTCGTGAATTGAAAAGAGTTCTCTTTCGGGACTCTCTTAATGGAAAGACAAAATAAAATATGTATTGGAAATTTATGAATATAAACAATTTCCCAGTTGCTTGCATTTATGTACATTAAATTTCATCAGATATAAGCACTTAAGCTAATTACAAGCAGTTCCATGGACAGGTAACTGAAGCATATTCAGTATTGTATCGAGGACCGTTGAAGATGGGCCGACAGCGACTTTTACAGTGGTACCACAATTACGCTTTGGCACTTGGGGTTACCTCATACAAACTGGTGGCCGGAAGGGCTCAGCAAACATGGCTAACACGATCCTATACGCTGATTTTGAATGCTCTTGAGCTGACAACGCTACCCGGAATGTTCTGGCTATCGGTACAGTATATTGCCAAGACTAATTGGTTTCCGAATTTGGTTCCATATACCAGCATTATACTATACTCTGTATCGTATGCTGCCATAGCATATACGATAATTTCTCGAGGAAAACGGGACTGTGCTTTATTGGAATTAGAGCGTATTGTAAGCACAATAATGCGACAGCAGTTTCATCCGGTTGGGCGCTATCTGAATATCCTCTTCTATCTAAAGTTTGGCACGATGATCTTAGTGTGTATGATCAGTATGTCATTGTGCTTGGTAATGCCCTACGACGGAAACTGGAGTGTTCTTCTGATCACCTTTATATTTCAAAGCGCTATGAATATTCCTGTCATTGCAACCTATCGCTACTTCCTGGCTTTGTGGTATATAGCACGTTCCTATCAGTCTATCAACAGTCGCCTGGAAGAACTTATGAGGTCCTTTAAATCGAGGTTACCGAGCCGCTTCGAGATTGATGAATTGTATCGGTTGTGGTCACAACATTCCGTGCTAGGACGTTGCACTTTAAAAATGAACAAAGTGTTCGGACTTCTTTTGTTGGCGGCTCGATTTGACTATCTGACATTCAGTGTGATCAACTTTTATTGGGGAATGCTCTTCTGTTTTGCCGTTAAATCATCTTTTTATATGATCATGCTGGGCGGCTTTAATTATTGGATACGTCTAGTTGACTTTTATCTGTTAGATGTAATATGCGATCTAACGGTTCAGTATCAAAATTGTCCACATCATCTCGTAACCGAAGGACGCTGGTTTAAGGAGGTACTTCCATATATCCATGTTATTTACCTAATTTTAAACTCTGCATTTTACATTACAGATAAATGCCTATTTAATCTATGTCAACACTTCAAAATTTGAGCTTTGGGTTTGTGGTCTCTATACGGCGAATCGTAGTCGCTGGTTCACAATGCTTGGCACTATTGTGAGTTTTTCTATATTATTGCTACAATTTCATTTGATAATGAGGAAAAACTTCTCACTGTAGAACATGTATCGATCAATTTAATGAAATACACAATACTTTAATTTTAACTCAATGCCCCTAAATTGGGTTATTTAAATTTTATTCCATTAACAGTTTATCGGAGTGCCCCACGCATTAAATAGTTTTCTATTGCAAGTGAAATTGAGGGAAATACCAAGAAATTGCTCACGTTTTGCTTTACCGTCATTTTGTTATTTATTTTGTTTTCTTCGCGTTTGCATCAAGCACTGCAACAATAACAGTAACAATAAAAGGCAACAAGAGCAGGATCCGCAGGAGCCAATAATTCCTGTTCGATAATTTCCAAATGAATGCGTTCTGAAAATAAATTTCCTTTGACAGCGTTGAAATTTTAAAACGAAATCACGTTTTGCTGTTGCATACTTTTTATTTGGCGTATGCACATCTGCTCAACATTTGTACGTGAGAAAAGTTATGTTATACTTATATACACACAAAAGCACACTGGCTTATACACTTATTTACATATTACATATGCACACACACACACCATACAAACACACACACGCGCTTGCCTTTTCAGGACTAGGACACAGGTGAGCAACGATGTTTCATAAATAAAATGAAATAAATAAATCAAAATGTGTAATTTTTGCAACAAATTTGCTTTAACAAATCTAATTCCTTTCGTTTGCAAAACGTGTTGAAATTATTTGGAACATTTCTATTTGCGGTTTATTCTGTAATCATTTTTGATTCTAGTTTAAAGTTATTGATCTTCAGTTCAAAAGTTCTCAACAGCAATATTTGCAGTTTGCGTCCGTGTGAGTTTGATCTATGTATGCAATTGTGAGTGCCACATAGTGAATATTGTATTTTGCAACTTATATTTGAGTTTTCTCATTAAAATAGTTTGGTTCTTGTTTAGACGAAACAAGTATGTACTTAGTAGATTGCTAACAATTGAAAATGTAGTTAAATCCATTTAAATTAGCATTTGCTTGTCAACACAATTATGTTGGATAACAACGACTACGATTTATGTGCACGTGTAAAGTTCCCAACTTATATAATGTCACACACACACACACAAACACACATACACACAGACACACACACATACACACATACATACGCACGTAGCGGATGTGGGGCTGTTGGGCGATAGGCGTGGCCCGGAGCTTGGCAATTGTCAAAATTGCCGCCATAATTCACGTGTTGCCAGCAGCAGCAGCAACAGAAACAACAACTATGTTCAACGAGAACAACAATAACAAGGACAGCATCGTCATTCAATTGAAGCAAATGCTCAAAATGCAAATTACGCAATGATTTACATTTCGATTGACATATTTTAGGCAAACTTGTTTGCAGAAGGAATATCCACCCTTTGCTTGTCTTCTTCACAGCAGTAATTCAAAAATATCCCCAACATCTCAACAATCCCAAAATTGATGTCAGCGATGTGCGTTGATTGACTTAAACTGACTGACAGTCGTATAACCTTATATGATACAATATAAAATTCTCAATCAGACATCAATTTATCCGACTTCTTCTTCAAGAAAATGCCAAAGAAATTGCAATAATCAAAGTGAATCATAAAGCATTTTTATGGTAACTGTCCAGTAGAGATTCTGTTGAATTCTTTGTGCAGTTCCATTTCCATTCACCATACGTTACAAGCAGTGCTATACATTACCAGTGGACAATCCTGGCCAGGCATTCGTTATTAGTCAGGCTTACTTGGCGGGCATCGTAAAATGCTGCAAGGACATAAATGCGTTATTAAATTATGACTTTGAAAGGCGAGCTGAAAGCTAGTGCAAAGAATGCGAGGCAACACAATGGAGTTTGGCGCCACATCGACATGCACCTCAATGGCAGAGCCGCGACATTTTCTATGCCTCACAGTCGGTGGCCAAGTTGCCAACAAAGACCATAGACCAGAGACCCGAGACCAGAGACCAGAGACTCGAGACCATCGACCAGGAGTGGTCGTCAATGCAACTTGGAGTCAAGTACAAGAGCCTTTTAAAATGGCCTGACTTGCATTTTGTGTGGCTGTCATCGCAACCTGCCCCCTTGGCACGTAAATTCCAAGATAACAATATGGGAGATGTTTCGTGATGACTGCGTATGAGCTTCGTCCTTATTCTGGACCAGCAAACTTTGACCAGCACATACAATAAAGGGTGACAGGCCAAAACTTTTAATGATGCCGCAAAGTCGTTGAACCAACTTGCGTCTTGGATTGCAAGCTAAAATTGTAACACGCCGTAGATCGACAAGTTTCCCAAAGATATCCAAATCCTTGGCGAAATCAGAAAGAATATAATTTAACACTTAATATATGTATGTATACAAGTAAATGTAAATGTTGCAAGAATAACACTTCATGAATTTTCACACTCCTGTGCTTTATATGCTCCTTCTCCCCATTGCCTGCTCTCACTCCGGCTGGAGAATGTGTGTCAACTGTGCGCGGGCGTTAGAGTGAAGTGAAAGTTCATTTGAGGTCGTTAGGCACTGCAGTAAAAGTTTTTTTTTTTGGGTTGTTCATCGAAAGTTCTTTAGTAAATGCAACCACAAAAACACGCATAGTCACATACACACTCTCACAAAGGCATCTGTTTTGTTTTCAAGTGCAAAACTTGACACCAACTTATGATGGAATTCCATTCCAGCCAATGCTTAACAAACAAGGCAGCACAGTAGCAAAAACTTAAGCCAGACAACCGCAGAGTCACTTAAAATCAAACTTGGTTTAGTTAAAATTCTTTTTATTCAGCAACTGAAACTTATGAGTTAACTGCTTAGACTTGTCTAGCCGAATGATTGAGTTGAAGATGAAGCTGAAGCTTGAGCTGAAGCTTGCGTAAGTCCACCGCTGGGATAGCCGACACCACCATAGGGAATACCGCCACCACCATAGGGAATACCGCCACCACCATAGGGAACACCGCCACCACCATAGGGAACACCGCCACCACCATAGGGAATACGGCCACCACCATAGGGAAAACCGCCACCTCCGAAATGTCCACCTCCGAAACGTCCACCACGTCCATATCCTCCATATCCTCCTCCGAAATGTGGTGACGCCTCCATCAGACAGAAGAGGGCGAAAATTACAACAATAAAAGTAATTGCAGATCTCATCTTGAATTTAGTTCTGATCGCAATGAATTCAACGTTCAAATATGATTCCTCGCTTGAGATACTTTCTATTTTATATAGAAATTTGGGCTCTGCTTTTAAGCAGAACTGGAACTGCAACGATCATCATGGTCATGATCATGATCATGATCATGATCATGACGTGTTTAATTGTGTACAAATATCGATATTTCTAATTAATGGATGTGGGCCCCCATTGAGAACCGGTTGGAGGTTAAATTTTTCGCTTTGCGTTACTTTGTCTGGGATTTTTTGGGAATCACTTTGTTTGGTGCTTTGTCTTTCTTAGAGTGTACTCGTTCAATATTCAATTGCGTTTTGCATGTTTTTGGTTATCACATTTGCACACACTGCTAAACAATTAATTTATATTTGTAAACAAATGTTAATTAACCCATCGATCGGGTTTCTATTTGAATCATATTTTAATTTTAAGTACATTAATTGATAAATTTTTGTTTGCTCGCGGCTAATCATTATATCAAAGGTCATGCATTTAACTTTGGTTTTTGCTACTGTAATTGCTGTTGCTGTATTATATTAATAGAGAAACGTCTCGATGATTCACTAAAGCATATATTAAGCAAACAGAGTCAACTTGTTCAAAAATTAAAATGGATTCTAATCACAAATTCAAAAAATAGATTTTTTCAACGACAAAATTTACTACGTATTTAACATGCCCAGAAGAAGAAATTTTGGTCAACGAATGGACTCCAGCCATTGTGCACATCAGAGTAGCTGGAACCTTATTTGCAATGGCGAGTATCCAGAAGACATGAGCAGCAAATATGGTGGATATATGATAAAGGAGGGAGAACCCTATAGTGTATTCAGTTCAGAACCGAATCCGAGACATTATTTGGTGTTTTTTCGTAGTTTAGATGTCGCCAAATGTAAAACTTTGGATTTGGTCAATTCCACATTTCTTAGATGTTTCGCAAATGTGGGGAAACCGACACCTCTTCATTATCCCCGTAGTCGTCTAACATGTGTCAATTATTCCTTACGTATGGCCGATGAATTGGTCTCCTTTTGCACCACAAGATATCTGCCGGATAATGAATATTGCGCGATTCTATATGCTGAGTATGATGAAAAAGCTCTTGAAAATATTAGGATACACAACAGAAGTTTTAATTTAAGTGGAAACGCTTGGTTAGTCTTAGTATTAGTTCTAATTTTACTGTTTTTCATCTTTCGGCTGAGATAGTAGAGAGACCCAGTGTATGTAACAAACATTAGTGTTTTTAAACATTATTAAAAAATTGCAGTTTCCAACAATTGTAAATTTTTAATAATGATTAAAAATGCAAAAAAAATATATTCTTTTGATTGTTGATTTATAAAAAATTATGTTTAAGATGATATTTTTATCATGGAATCGCTACCATATGATTTACTAAAAATCTCTTCAAAAAGTTCCCTAATAGCTTTCAACTCTCCCATTTGACATCATATTTTGACAGTCTTTGAGTCACAGTCTCAGTCACACCGCACATGTAACTTGTTCGACTATAGTCACAAATCTCATCACCCTCATCATAACATCGGCCTGAGCTCAAGAAGCTGTCACGAGGGTTGCGGCTGCGTCTTGGATCGCCTTTCATGTGACAGGACAGAAGCCAACAGAAGTGGCCCTTGTCAAGATGTTTCCCGTATCATCACCACATATGTATCTACTTATGTATATTTGAGGTCTGAGGACTGAGCGTGTGTGTGCCCATTCATCTGTTTTGATGTGTATGAGTAATTGCTTTTTAACAGACGCAAAATTATCACCTAATTATTGAGATTTGTGTGTAATGTGCCATATAAATAGGGACCTGGACGATTTTAGCGTCTTGTAGGAAATATATTCATAGTCACTGACAGTAACATTTTTAAAATATAAGTTGTCAAGCCACGCTTGAAACAGATATGCGAACTCGGACACGCGTCCTATTTGTCCAGGAATTTCTGCTTGACATTTGATTTGACAGTTCCTTCTCTCTCTCTCTCTCTCTCTCTCTCTCTTTGTGTTCAAATCTCTCTCCTGTTGTGTAGTGCAACGTATGTGGTATTTATTTTATACCCTAGTATGTGGAAGTATGCTGGATTCTAATCACAAAATGTGTAGCATTAAAAGAACAAAGTCAGATGCTATAGGGTTATACATATATTGCATTTTCAATTAATTGAGTTGTCTTACGCAAGAGATAGAGTTTCTTGAAGTCGTTGAATATATATTGAATATATTATAAGCTGTTTGAACAACGATAGATAAATGAATTTTCTCAAACACTATTGAAATTTTCTTTACGCTGTAAATTTGAAACATTTGTAGAAAATAATGAGCGTTCATTGTTAATTAAACAGTTTTTACTTAATAAAATGTCTACGCAAGTGTATTTAATATTCTTCTATCTCATAAAAAACTGTATCTTTTTCTTGTTATTTTGCTTTTATGTAAAGTTTTGCAACATGTAACATGTCAGCAAATGTCGTGCCTCAGTTAATTTCCCGTCCTTGTACGCCTTGGCGGTAGCAACAATGTATATTTGTGTGTGTGTGAGTGTGTGTTCATTTTGCCGCATCACAAAAGGACAAAACGCATTTTTGCTTTGTGCTGCCTTTCAACATTATTGCAATTTAGTAAATATTGTAAAAATGTTGAATACACATGGGGCACTCTTCGCTCTAACTCTCTCTCTCTTTCACTTTATGCAAATTAGTGGCAGATAGCGCTTACATTCCAAATGTTAATTTGCATTTTTTGTAACTCCTTGCGTTCCCTTCTGTCAGGTTGAAAATGGGAATTTTTTTATTTGCATTTAAACTTTTACATGCTACTTGTTAACCTTTTGTCTATTAAGGAGATAGAAACATGGTGTGTGTGTGCGTAAGAAATTCCCCTAATGCTACCTTATTGCCTTGAGTGCTTAAAATAAGATGGAAAAGAAGTTAGAGCATGGCTTTTACATATGATAAATTACATTTGGCATTTAGAGATTTGAGCCAGAAACCTTTAAGTTTTCAACTCTTTGCGTTTTAAATTTTCATTTACTTCAATTTCCACACAGGTATTTTAGTATTTCAGAATTGTAGTTTGAATTTATTTTGCCAATCTGTCTTTTTAATTGCGCTCAACACCGAGTTGGCCACAATCCTAATGTACTTTGATGGTAACGCCACTTTGCCCTTGTGAATGTGTTGTGGCTTTTCTCAAAAGTTTTCCTTTGCTTTCCTTTTGTTTGTTTGCCTGTTTTCTTTGACTTTAATTAAGTTTTATTATACAAATTAACACATGCGGGTAATAGACAAGCACACACTCACACACACCCACACACACACACACATACTCAACCTATTACCTGTCATATACATACAAATGTTTGTATAAGTATGAATTTTTAATTAATTCATCTATCCAAGTAAATAATTAAATCAGCAATGTCAATTTGGCAGGCCACTGACAGCTCAATAATTGAAAAGCTGAAAAGTTGAAAAGAAATTATTTAAGGGCAAATTATGCATAGTTGATGTTAATAAATTAGCATGTTTTCTCTTCCGCTTAAAAATCTTTGAGTCTCATTAGCACAAGTAAAGTTGAAGTTGTTTGAAATGAAATGAATGAATTGATTAAACATTCAAATCGTTCATAGTTTAGTTTAATTACTATAATCTTAAAATTATGCAAAAAAATTCGCATAATTTAAGCTGGTATCTAAAATTAAATCGTTTAAAAGTTAAGTTTATTTTTAATTTGGTTAATAAATTAAGATTTGTAGGTAACTTTATTTATATATTTAGCATAATCTGAGCTCATATATTTAAATGTGAAGATGTTTTCAATGAAAATTCTTAGTATTTCGTTGGAGTCAGTTCTTATTTAATGTTGTTTAAATATATATATTAGTCAGGTATAATTCGAATTTATTACATTCTAATAAACAATAATGCAATTTAGCTAATTGAAATACATTTGAATCTGTTCATCGGCTGAGGGAGCCATCATCAGAGGGACGGATACGCGTTCTTTGCATAATTGGCGGCCACACAATAGTTGGGTGTCCCAAAGAAGGAGCACACTCCGCTACTGCTGGTCGGATTTGTTCCGAATCCTCCATAACAGTTGGTATAATTCTGGCAGGAACGCAGCTCGAGTGGGCCAAAGTTCAGGGCGTATGCCCCAGGTGGTGCTGTGTGGGCCAAATTCGGATATTTATGCATATTGTTGGGTATTGGAGCCGGAACCAGCTGTGTGGCCGTATCTAAAAGTGGTCGACCTATGCTGACACTGCGCTCATTTCTACGGAATTTGGCACGACGATTCTGGAACCAAACCTAGATTCCGAAAGATTACAATGAACATGTTGTCGCAAGAATTTAGAATATTTCTGCCTCTGTCTTACCTGCACTCGTGCTTCGCTCAAATGCACTTTTGTGGCCAGCTCCTCCCTGACAAATGCATCGGGATAATGCGTTCTCTCAAAAACCTTCTCCAGGGCCGTCAACTGGGCTGAGCTAAAGGTGGTGCGGTTACGACGCGGTTTCCTCGAGTGCCCCGATGTGAGATTGCTGGGATAATCAATGGTGGCGCCGCCTGCAACGGAAGACAATTATGAAAGCATTTAAGAAAATCTTTCACTTTAAGTGAGGAGTTTCGTGGAAATGGTGAAATTTTGATGGCAATGCACAACAGTCTCGTAAATAATCGATAAGCGTCCGGACATCAATTAATTTGACAGCCCAGGAATTTGGTTTACTTTTATGGTCGTGCATCCATAAAATTTTGCATTCTGTTTGATCCTTTTGCCTCTCGCTTATTGTCATCTGGGAGGTCATAAACAAATGGCATGGGTCATAAAATATATATTATCATCTCACTACGACGACAAGGCCGGGCAGCTGCCTACTAATTTTAGGTGCCAACCCGACGACAAACAAAACCAACAAAACCAACAAACACAACAAATTTACGATCTATTAATTAAACTGAAATTGTGACATTAAACGACAATAAGCGAGCGGCAACTTTCACTAATTGATTTCACGTTCAACGTTTCCATATTAGAAAGCAATCCAAGAAAATATGGAAAAACACAGATATACGAGAATATTCTTTAAACAAGTATGTACAATGTAGGTAAAGAATATGAATAAAGTGTATATGCAGAAATGTGTATTTGTCATATCTTTTTTGAGTACACTTTTATATATTTCGCATTATTTTATTTATTTCACGAACTGGGAGTTTCGTTCGAGTGTAAAAGAATGTTTCAACATTATTAAAATCGACCTATTAATTGCGAAAAATATATATCTTATTTGATTTACTATATATTTTTAATAACAGCATCTATTTATAAATATTTAAGCCTTATCTGTAAAAATTTAAATATTTACATTCTCTGCAATTCTGTGATTTGAAGCTGACTTTCTAATCAAACTCACAATTATTGAGTTGTGAGCACAGCTAAGAAATTAGTTCACAATCTTCAGTAATATTAAACCTAAACTCAATAAAAATGAATACTTTACAGTAGATTAAATCATTTCGAACCCTAAAAAGTATTGAAGGCGTTTTGCAAAAGATTTCTTATGTATCCCTTTTTTGATAAATTTAAATTGATCAGACTCTAGCTCTTAGTTATAGTTTATTTCTTAAATTTAAAGATTTCCAATAAGGTTATTTTCCCCATCGACTGAGAATCATGTGGTTTATATGAGTAGATAAATGCATATGCCATGCCCGTGGCGCTGTTTAACACATAAATGATAAATTTGAATTGAAATGAGCTGAGAATTTATGATATTATGCGCACGCATGCAGAAGGCATATATGTCTAACTAGGAAAGGATGTATGTATAGATATGTGATTTATGTAGGTGACTGCAAAAGTGTTTGACTGTGAGTGTGCTTATGTGTGTTTGTGTGTGTGGCAGTGGCAACTCATGCATGACATCTAGGTGCCATATGTGGGCGACATTCGCTCATTTATGCCGCCGCCAATTGCATATCCAAATGGTTGACAGTGTCATCTTGATGCATTTTTGTTGCCGTTGTTGTGGTTGCGGCTGAGCCACCGTTTTATGTGGGTTCGTACTTTGTGCCTCTTGCCACAACCGGAGGCGGCATGCAGCAGGCAGCAGGCAGGTTGTCAACATTAAAGGCGCTGCTCTCTGATGAAGGCGACATGTTGTCTGATGGCCTGGATGTTGTGTTTGTTGTCCTTGTTGTTATTCTGTTTGTCAGCGGCATAATTTGCTATGAAATATGCCCGTCCTATTGTGATAGCTGGCAATGGCAATGCTACTATTATCAGAAGTCGTCTTTCAATCGCTAGTTTTTCCTTTTTGGTTGCATTTCCGACTGCAGACAGTCAGACAGACAGACACACAGACAGCACTTCAACATTGTCAACATGACAAAACGTAATCAAAGCTGACATGATATTCCCTCAGAGGCCGCATGCCTTTGAACAACCGAAAGCGCCCAGCATCGCCAGGCATCGCCCAATGCTTATATTTTCCAAGTGGAGCATATAACGACCAGAGAGAGATCCCAACCAGTTGTAGCAGTTGTAGCCCCCTTTCCAGCTCAACCATGTTTCTATCCCGAGTGTGCTGTAAATGGTTGAGGCCAGAGGCGTGTGTTTATTTTTGTCATTGCTCGGATTGTAACATGTGCCAGTCTCAGTTCCATTCGCTTTTCCTTTCCCATTTCCCTATCCCTATCCCTATCCCTATCCCTTCCAATTTCCCTTTCTCATGCCTATCCCACTTCATGCTTTTCTGATTGAGGTTTCCCTTTCGATTTTCACTTCTTGTGTTCGCTTGTTAGTTTCTGTTTCTTTTTTTTTTATTAAGCTGCAACTGTTTTTTATCGCTCGTTGCCCGATTCGCTGGCAATTCAAATTAAACATCTCGTCTTCCCGCTCTCCCTGGGGACCTCATTGGGAACTGCAGTTGTTCCTATGAAGCGCTTGGCATACTACATAACTTGCCGCTGATCTACGATGCAACTCTGCGGACAGCTCCACTGACAAATTGAGACAAATGGCGTGGGTAAAAGATTTGGTTGAGTTAAGAAAAAAGATTAAATGATTGCTTGGAATGCATAGCCTGACGATTGCCACCCTGAAGCAGACATCCCCAAGCGACAAGATTAGGAAAAAGAATTATAAAATTATTTAAATCATTTAACGACTGTTTATCAAATGCTGGCTTTTAAATTAAAGGATCAGAAGAGAATCGAATTAAAGGATTTTAATTGAATATTTGCCTATTTTTAAAACAATTTTATATTTGCAAGATATGAAGAGATCGAAAGTAAAATTATCGGATTGTCTACAGCTGTCTTCAAAATAATACTTTGAATATCAACTCTTATCTAAGATAGTGAGTTTTCCAATCATTTTAAATTTGAGTTTTCTATTCATGCTTGAACTTTAGTTTGGATAAAATCGCACATATATTTGAACCGCAAAATCTTGACAAGTCAATTCACTTCGCTTCAACGTTTTTCATAATTTTTAAAAACTAAGATTTGCTGGGAACTGTAAATCCAGAAATGGTATCTTTTACGGAATTTTTAAAAACGATTAAACATATAAAAAAAAGTCCTACAGTAATATGACGTCTAACAATAAATAAACTCGAATTTAACTAAATTTACAAGGACTTACCAAAACTATTAGTCAATTCCAAGGGCATTTTTCTCTTGGCGTACGCATCCTGTTTCATTTCAATAAGATTGTCGACAGAGAACCGATGCATTTTGCCGAGATCCCTTTGACTTGTGCTGTGCTTATCCTTGTTAAAGGATCCGTCATGCAGTTTCTGTTCCAGTTCCATTGGCTGTGGTTGTGGCGCATACGTTACTTCAACGGATGATAAGGATACAGTTGCTGGTCCTGATCCGGTTCCGGCACCGGCACCGGCTCCGAGTCCGGATGAGTTGGTTGCTGCCGACGGCATTGCAGATGAGGCATAGTAGAAATTGCCGGCATTGCCGACGGGTAAAGAGTGCAGTTGCTGCTGATAGTTTAACATGGTTGGCAAATTGAATTAAAATTTCTTAAATCACTTTATAAATCAATGTTTTGGCTAATTGAACAATTGGTCTACAGTCACAAGCACGTTGACAATGGCACTGATGATGATGATGATGTGAACGAAGATAATAATGATGATGATGATTGTGAGAGGAATAGAATGCAACACAATTCAATTAGGTATGCGAATTGTGTGTTAAAATTCTTCATTTGTCTCTCTAATTGGATGCTGATTGAATTAATTTATTTTGTTTTTCTCTGCACACTGAACGCTGCGTCTTTTAGGGGGCATCCTGTGCGAACTTGGATAATTGGATTAGCACACAACACATAAACGAGTTAATTACGATAATTGTCGCGACGATACTAAACCGTGCCAAAGTCGTGTGCCCACTGAAATTAGCCTCAAGATCTGAGAATTACTCGCATCCACAAGATATCCATTCACACATTCACAATCACATATGTTTGTATAAGATTTGAGTAAGAGCCTCTTAAGTATGTTTGCTCTCTTTCTCTCTCGCTTTCTGTAGAAGATCGAATCTAATTATAGCATTCATCTCCCATTGGCTGATCCACAATGATCTGTGTTTGCATCCGACATTTTGGGGGCGTTGACGTTGCTGCTTTCTGTTTGCTGCTTGTTGGGAAAATTAGATGAAATACGAGGTGAAAAGTAGCAACAAGTTTTGGTTGCATTTAAATAACAATAAATACCAATTAGGTGGCAGCAGTCCTTATCCTATATCTCTTGTTGTTCCATTTTCACAGGATGTGCCGGAGAAGATGTGCATCATGTACTTGAGTTTGGAGCTGGGCATAAATCTTGGCACGCACAATGTTTGTCATCCTTTCAGGCTAATTTCCATAACCACAACATGATGTTAATGTTCCAATGGCATACACAGACATGAGGCCAGAGAACGGAACATGGGCGGAACTGAGAGTTAAGTGCATCGGCTGTTATGGTTTCTGTTGTTCTTGTTCTTCTTGGGTTTCAACTGCAGATGATAGAGCTCTGTTTGTCGAGAGATGTGTCTATTTGTGGCAAGGTAATTGAAGTCGCTTACTTAAATGGAACGGGTTGTGCATTAAATTAAATAAAATATAGTCCAAGTCAACTTCAAGTTATGTTGCTTCATATACAAATTACGTTAATTACATTGTCATTAGCAGTCCGCTCTTTCACTTACAACTCCTCATTAGACTCCAGCAAACTATCAACTAATATTCTAATATTCCTGACATAACCACAAGCAACGCTCTCCTCATACGATTTCTTCCCCAAATTGAGCTGTCACAAAAGTTTATCCAAAGTACTTGACACTCTACTGCGGTAAGGACGACGAATTTCACCTGCCCGCAAGTACTCTGGTTTCGTCCAGTTGTCGGAGCAGGTGCAGGAGCAGGAGCAGGCTCAAGACTCTGACTTCCTAAATTATCTCACGTTTTCGTGTGCAAAGTTCTTGAAGAATGTTGCGGTGTGTATTTTTAATAAAACTTCAAAGTTTTGCGCCACTTGCAACGCTTTACAACGTCTTTCAGACGTTTTTCTTCTGTTTCTGTTTCAGTTTTGAAATTCTTTGTCACGAAACATTTCTCGCGTGCAACTGAAAGGAGTTTGGGAGACTTTTTATCCACATACACATACCCACACACACAAACACACACAGAAACATACACAATACAGCCAAAAAGGCAGTAGAAATTCTTCTGGCAAGTTAGAAATTTGAGCAGACACTTTTAATGCTGTCAGATAGCAGAAAGTAACTGCACTTGGCATGGCTATTTGTATGGGTGAGGGAGGGGGGAGAAATGTTTCAGACAACGGACAAGCATCTCAATAATTTTGCGTAACGCTTTATGTTGTATGTCTTTCTATGGCAGCTTCTGAAATTACATGCCATTCAGATGTATGAAGAATTGTATGCCAAATTGTAGTCTTTTATTGCCGTTCCCGTAAGTATGCAACAAATAAAACTTTTCATTACATGCCAAAAGAAAGTTTTAATTTCTATTTCTACTTTTTTTTCAGTGTCTATGAATGAGAACGGAGAGAACGGAGATCAGACAGCGTCCAGATTAAGGTTTATCAGAATTTTAATCAAATTTACGATGCTTTTAAGTTAATCTAAAATTAGGTATGCGATTTTCTCCTTTGAAAGAATATTTATTACTATCTAAAAATGTATTTTACTTGAATGTACAACTAATTGTCGAGTTATTTTCAAACTAAACAAGTTTCAACAAGTCCACGCATGTTTGGTAATTTTCATAAATAAACAGTTACGAAGGAATTGGAGACGGGGACGAGATCCGGCAATGGTGACCAAACCAGATTGCGGTGCTTTTCGTGTTGTGCGGTTTTTGGGGCATTCAACATGGCAACATAAATTGTAATGGCCGTACAAACCTGCAAGCATGTAGATGTATGGCTGCAGATACGCACAGAATCATGCAACATGTGGCAAAGCCCAAACAAAATGCTAATTAAAAAGTATTTCAGTACTAGCGAGATGACAACAGTGATACGGCAGGATAAAACCAATGTCAATATAGCCACATATCGACATCGATTTGCATAAAATTTTATAAAATGTCACAACTTTCCATTTGATGTAAGGGAATCACAGCCGAATGTAGTCCAACTGATAAATATTTAATACCCGATGACGAAACTATATAAGAAAGTACCAAAATTAATTCAAATCTGAGGATGAACTGTTATCAGAGTTTGTATAGTTTTTCTCAATTTTACATTGTCAGCTTGTAAAAATTAAGGCCAAGAGGTTGAATGCAAACCCAACTCAGAAGAATCTTCAGTATTATAAGTAAGTGTGTGAGTGGGTCAGTCTAGCTATTTATAAGGACCCTTGGACATTTGGACATTTGGGGCGGCGAGTCTTAACAAGCTTTTAAAA
Source organism: Drosophila putrida (assembly GCA_037043535.1). Taxonomy (NCBI): domain Eukaryota; kingdom Metazoa; phylum Arthropoda; class Insecta; order Diptera; family Drosophilidae; genus Drosophila; species Drosophila putrida. Next base: position 1,435,384 of record JBAMBI010000065.1, read on the forward strand.
GTTTGCTCTTTTCCGTGGGGACTGCAAAGTTCAGGTTTTACATACTTACTGTTACCAGGCCTATGTCACAATAAAAGTCAAAAGCTTTTCGTGCCGTAATTAATGTAAATCCCCGAACTCAAACTACATACAAACAAACATACGTATGTATGTATATCTGCTGCTGCTGTTGCAGGCCGCCAGTGGGCGCCACTTTGTATGCACATGTAATTGATTTTCTGTTTACGCACTTTCAACTGGTTGCACAATGGGTGACAAGATGACAGCGATAAGGAAGGGGAGGGGAAAGGAAAGTGCAATAGTTGTGTGTATGTGTATGCGGTATGTCAAACAGCACGCTTCCTGTGTACTGCTTCCGGTTATTTCTTGTTATTATATTTCATTGCCTTCGTATTCGTATTGCAAAAACAAAAAACTTTTCATTGAGAAAGCGCAGAGGAAGTTTTCTGATGGAAATGAGATGGTTGCTTGAAGGTTGTTGGCAACTGAGAGGGGGTAGGAGGTAGAAGATGGTAAATTCTTAGCAGAAGGGCACATGCCAACACTTGTTTTCTGTTAAGTGATTTAGGCAAAAGTTTTACCCTTCGCAACCCTCTGGCTGCTGTCAGGCCGTGTTCCGTTTGGTATTCGTGTTTGGCATTTTGGTTAGACGACACGCTCTACATGGACTATGGCATTGGAAGTGGCAAGTGGGATGAGGCAAGTGGAATGTGGAAAGTGAAAAGTGGGCGGGCGTTGCGGTGTGCAGCTGCTTGGTTCGGTATTATTTGAAATATCGGAAATGTTTTACAAAACTTTTGCCAGCTACAACTTGGTTGACTGAATGGCTGCCACATAATCGCCGTCAAGTGAAATTCATTTTCTTGACAAACAACATGAACTTCAAAGAACCCGTTTCCCATACTTTCCCCTCGGATCCCGTACACCCCGAAACCATGCAGTTACAATTTCATTTTTGCTTCTTGTTCCTGTCTTTTCCGACAAGGAAATTGAATTGCTACATGTGTGTGTGTGCGTGTGTTCTGTGTGTGTGCAACCTTAAAAGGACGTGGCTTAGTTGATTAATTGTGGCTACAAATTGATTAACCTGTCAAATTAAAGCTGGTTATTAAACGATTTTCGCGATATCATAAGTCTCCTTTGAATTCCAAATAACTCAACTATCTTAATATCTTAATAATTATTTCCATAATCGGTTTATGGCTTCATATTTGTCTGTCGTTAGGGAAAATACAAAATGTCCAATGGCTGCAGTTATTGTCGAGTGATTTTTTTATTGCACATTTTCAATTTGTTGCTTAATACTTGTTTTGTTATGCCCTATACTCATAAAATGTAATGGGTATATACAACAGACAGTTAGGGATATTTGTTGTACTAGAAAGTTCTTGATCTGCTTAAGGGTATGCTTCTACAGTCTTTTCTGGGGAGTTCACAACTGATTACAGGGTATCTGTGGGTCAAGCACTTTTGACTCGAGTGTTCTTAGTTGTTTTTTCTTACCATTTGATGTTCTTCTTGTCACTCAACTGAGCTCAGCTCATTCAGCTGCGAAGTCAGCGCCATTTAAATTTCGCTCACGTTTGCTGGCGGATGAACTGCAGCAAAAGAAAATTACGCGAATTGAAAATCAACGGATGCGGATGTGCGGATGTGAGTCTAGCAACTGTCACAGCCAACCTTAACTGGCAACTGGAAACTGCAATCAGAAGCAATTAGAGTTCCAATCCTTCCGTCCAACTAAAGAAGAAATGACAATGAAATTGAATTGAGTTTTCTTTTGTGAAAAGAAAAGCGCAAGTGATTCTTAGCTTTTACTTTTTGCATATATGAATTTGGGTCAAGTATTGCGATGAGGGGCTTAAGAGTTGGAAAAATATTGCTCACATTCGACAAAATGTAATTATTTTAATGCGTAGCATTTCACATGATTAATTTGACTATTGATTACACATTCAAGAGCGCATCCAAGCACTCAAATAGATGACATTTCGATAAGCCTTTTGAGTTTGTTCTTTGGCCCACTTGGCTGCCAGGCAAAGAAAATAACAGAATCATTGCCTGTGGAGCATATTGTTGTCATTTTGCTTGAGTTGCTTAACAAGTGTTTAGAGCTAAGAAATTTTTGATACACATACTTGTGTTTCAAGTAGACATCGTACTTGTTTGAGTTGAATTTTGACAGGACAAATTTAAATGATTTTCATTTCGGTTGAAGACTGCAACTTGTTTTTAGTTTTCATCAAAATAAGTGAGGTATATATGTATTACGAGATATACTTTAGACTTCTTTACTGTTTATCTTTCAGTCTTAAACGATTTAAATATTAATTAATTTTCTTGGATTTATCATTTCTTATAGTATTTAATTGAATACTTTTAGGTTATTTTAAATTGCTGCTTCTTATTATTTTCTATCATAGTTAGTTAGAATCTTTTTTTATCTATAAATCTTTTAAATAAACTGTTGAGTCCTTTGAATAAATTTCAGTTACGTCAACTGAATTATTTTCATTAAGTATTAATAACTTTCTATTGCTTTTAAATTGCTGCTTCTAAGTAACCGAAACGCATTTTTCTTGGGCTCATTATTTTCTACCATATTTAGTTAGAATCTTTTATTTTTATCTATGACGCTTTTAAATAAAATGTTGCGTCCTTTGAAAATATATCTCCAGTTTCATCAATGATTTGTTTTTAATGTCAAATAATTTAAGTAGAACAATTTTATTATCTGATTTGCTTTGCTTTTTCATCTCTGGTTGCAGATATCGTAGTATTTTATCTTCTCTTTGCGGATTCACTCGAGATGCAAATAATTTAACTGCAAGTGCTCTTCAGAGTTGCTGCAGAATCTGCTGTTGATTTCGCTGCTCCTTCGGATGCGGTTGCAACTGCAACTGCAGAAGATGAATTTATTATTATTACTGCAATCTTCGACGGTTGACGGAACGGGTAGGATAAGGACATCGTTATTTGATATCCACATGGATAAGCATACATTTTCCACTGGCCACAAAACTAATAATGTGGGCGTGGCAGTGGAAAATACTCGTACTTTAAGAGCGGAACAGGGGAACACATAAATCAAAATGCAACAGCAACTTTGTTGCTTGAGTTTCAACTTATTTCGGTGGGAATATTTCATGTGCAGCGCTTAGTGAAAGCCATGCCCACCAAGGATTAGGCCAGGATGATATACGCTCCTGGCGCGTGAGCAGATTGCGCATCCAGCTATACTCGTATGCCATAAAGGTAAAAGTGTCCCTACTCCCTACTCCCCCGCATTTTATGACATCGCCCATCAAGCTCCTGAACTCCATTGCCGTTTTGGCGAGGCCACTCACTGGCGTTGATTGTGTGACGCCAGTGCCGCATAAAGTCAACGCCAGGTGGCTCCAATCTGTGTGTGTGTGTGTGTTTGTAAGAGAGAGAGAGAGGGTGTGTGTGTGTGTGTGTGTGCATGAGGCTGTGTGTCTGCAGGTGTCTCCACATTAAAAGCCATAAAAGATTCATAAAATGCATTTCGCACGCCGAAACCAAATATGCCGCAACATTCACGACGCCACATCCATAAATACGAACCGTACACGGAGCAAAACTCCGTACAGCCTTGTACACACACATAAATTTTAAAGTTTGTAATGTGCAGGTGTACATAAAAAGTATTTACGAGCACCTGCTTGTGCCAATGTGAATCCCACATAAGAATCCCATATAAGAACCTTTCTTATATGATGGCCAGTTGAATGGCAACCCTAATGAAAGCATTACGACTATATCATATTTAAGCCGTTTTACCAACTCTTACGAAATATGTACATTGTATGTATTTTGGAAAGGAATATTATCTACTTAAGTAACATTTTTAAGGTTATAAAACTGTTCAGATGGATTTATTCTGAAAACATAAAAAAAATCATAATTTTAAGTAACTTAAGTGACTCTAACTCTACTTATTTTAGTTACGAATAGTTGGAATATGAAATGTTGAAGGCCAAATAAAAGACAATCCTGACGTATAAAAATGTAAAAGGATCCCTACTTAAAATTCCGATTAAATCGAAAATAATCGCCTTTCGAAAAATAACTATTCTTAAATGCAGAATCCATTCATATATCAAATCATGACTAATGATAATTTGACAAAGCTTTGTATATTTTTTAGATCTGTTGACCTTCGGGACTGGCAACTTTATATAACACAAAACACAATTCTAAAAGGAGTTTAAATAGTATATTAAATGCTGCTTTTCCATATCATTGATTGTACAGAAATGATGGAAATATCTACAGATTTTCCAGTTGATGTTCATCGAATGCAGTTTGATGACGTTAGGGAAAATCGCTTATGAAAATCTCATCACGTACGCGACATTTGCCAATTGCTGAAAATTGTGCACAAATTATATCAATTTTAAAACGTAATCATTGAAACTTATCAATTTTGTTGGCACCCAAACCAGGCACTGGCTGTAACAGACAGACATCCGGCCAGACGGAGTGTTGTAAAATGTGAAAATCAAATATTTATGATACTTTTGAGCAAAATTTTTGGCCTTCGGCAAAAGCAAACTACAAATTTTCATCTGACGCCATCTTTCGTATATTTCACTGCGCTTTCTTTCTTTCTTATTTTCTTATTGCTTCTCCTTTATTTTTCTGCTCGTTTGCTCGTTGTATCCACGGTTTTGCCATCGGATTTATGTGCGTGCCTTTTGGAAATTCAATTTAATTTTCATTTTTCTTGCACGGGCTGTGGGATTTCCTATGAATTTTTGAGAATGCTCACCGGCCAAGGATGCTGGCATATTTTGTAACTTATAATCCAAATTTGAAGGAGCAGAGGCCAGCCTACAATCGCAATAAGCATTCAAGAATTTCTTCTAACTTTTCATACTTTGACAAGCTTAACTACTGGCTAAAAGTAAGGTTGTAATCTAATCAATGATGTAATGAAAATTTTCTAATCTAACAATTTCTTCAGACAAATATTGTATGTACCCTTTTTGTGTTATCCTTACGAATCGGCTTAAGTATATTTGAATGATCAAGCCGTCAGATTGTAAGTATTGATTACAAAGACTTTCTATTCAGTAAAACCCATTTGACGCTTTAAGCCAACTCAGGCATCTTGTCTGACCGCTTCATGTAAAGCATTTGTACATATTATTAGAATCGGAACTATTTTACAGGACATGTACTCAAAGGCTTTGGATACACACAGATAAGACCCAATTGAAGTTGCATTTGCCACTTCATCTTGATGCAAGATGCAACGATGCGCACTCCTTCTTTGCCCCCAATCACTCCATAGTGTCAGGAGGCAACACTCAGTGAGTTGGTTGTTGTCCTTGTCGTACTGTTAGTTTTGGCTTCCAACTGAAGCTGCTGCAATGCATTATGCTAAAATGTCATTGCAAGCTTATTGGCGTTACGCCCGTCCGTCTGTCTGACCGTCCGTCCGTCCGTCTACCAGTTGGCAATGCATATTGGCCTCCGGATGAAACAGCGACTTATGTTAAACTGACAGCAGCCCGAACCGAAGCCGGAGCCGGAGCTGGAGTCAGAGCCAAGTCCGGAATTGTCGTTGTACTTGTGCTTGTGCTCGTGGAAAATTGAATGGAAGCTCGTTTATTTTGTTGCCATTTGCCATTGTGGCAAGGAATTGACGCTCCATCGAGCGATGCGATGCGACAGGATTTGTCAGTGTCAATGTGTTGGGCGAGGACAAGTTGCCAAGTTATAAATGCCTGGCAATCGCAACACAAAGGAATCCCAGCAAGGCATTACCATTACCAACAGCTATACTCTCTTCCTTCACACCCATATTCACTGTATGAAACTGCCATTATCGGTTAGCTTGCCTGCAATTACACATGCCATTGACACAGATACAGATACACAATACATGTTATTGGTAGGGGTTAGGACAGTTTCTTCCTTGTACGCCTTCGCTCATTTTACAGCTGTTTTCTTTTTTTTTTTTTTTTTTGTGCTTCATGGACGTTCAGGACATCATCAGGGAGTTGACACAGATACACACACTCTCTGAGTCCAAAAATCAGATACTGTCTGCCAGTCCAAAGTATATTGTGTTTTCTTTGTTGGCTGTCTCATGAATTGCCCCGAGCGTCATTGCATTCATGTTGAAAGGATGTAACTACACCCACACACAATCAATGTGTGCAAATCGATAAAGGACCTTTAAGGCCATTGGCTTTAAACAAACTTAAGGCAGCTTCAAGAAGGGAAACATTTTATTTTTCTTTTAATTTCTTTAAAAAAGACTTATTTTTCTGATTTATTTATAAATTAAATATATACAGCTAATAATAAACTTAATTTAATCAAATTAAACTGTTGGATTTATCTGAATAATTCTTCAACTCATACTGAATCAGAACAATTGAACTGGTGACTATTGAATTGGCCATCACCATTGCTGATCTTTTATTCATTTGATAAAGCCCAAGAATATAGATTTTTAGTGGATCGCGTGCCAGTTGAAGTTGAAAACTTTCGAACTGTAACAAAGACTCTCTATTAAAAATGCCCTATTGGGTATAAGTAATATATCAGATATACTTACGACCGCCTCGAGTCGTTTATCCAATCCCGGGGCAATTGATGTATACTGTTCCAACAGCTGTATTAATTCAGCATGATCCTCTATGACACTATAAACATTGTAGACAGTGATCAGATTGTCTACAAAAAAAGCTCCTATTTCGAATAAGAGCAATAAGATGAGCAAAGGGCTCCAGCTCATTCCAGCACTCCGTTTCACGGCGGAGACGGTAAAATAGATACACCCAATACTTGATACATAAGCAGTGGCTGATATACAAATGCCTTGAAGACCAAAGACTCGACCCATGCGGCCTCCAATCATTTGTAATTCTGATTGTTTTCTGGCTATGTCTTCCAGCCTATCGGCCAAAGAACAACACTTATTCATAAAGGTAGCCTTGCGGTGCTCATCCTCTAAAGTTCGGATCTCGTTGAGAACTGTGCGAAGCTCCTGCTTGAGGATGACATAATGGATATGGATGTTGAGCATTGAGAAATAAAAGTGCGATATTATGACATTGACAAGTGCTGCGAGCATATACGTCAGAAAGATGCTGATAATCAAGTTGAAGGTAAGGAGTTTTCGAATGGCCAGAAGTGTGCCCAACATTTGTATGCCCTCTGTAACGATAATACTTATGAATTTCTTAATGACTCCACGTCGCCACATTCCGATAGCTTGTGGTCTTTGAAGCGTTAAGCGTCGAAAGGCATTTACTAATCGTATAACTCTTCGACGTTGCCACCAGCGACTAAACATTGTTGCAATCACGCAAATAATTCTCATTCCCATTACGACCAGGAATATATACTCGTGAAGCAGTCCGGCATATTTCCACAATATGTGGATCAGTTCACTGTGAGTCAATGAAGGTAGCATGCAACATATTGCAACGTTTACCACAGCAGCATAAATTGTAGCTCGTGTCGTTATTCGGGCCTTACCCGTTTTAGTATCAATCTCAAAGTTGAACAAACCAAGTAATCGTGAATATTTGTAGAAGAGCCGTAATATCAACTGAACCGAGTCGAACATTCTGAAGGACTAAATAAAACTGTGACTTTCAGCTAACGACAGCTTAATGAGAATATGTAGCATTTGATTCGATGAATAGATATGGAGATATCATCGTCCTATGATCATATGTCCTATGATATGATGGCCAATTACGAAATGGAACGAACAATAATTAACAGAATAACTTCCAAGCAATAACGAGTATATTTAGAAATGTTGAATGTCATACTGAACCAGAACCATAGAACTGCTTACTATGGAATCAGCCATTGTGACAACTCTTGATTTCCTTAAGGTGTATAGATCCAGCACAGAGAATTTCAAAGGATTCCAAGCTAGCTGCAGCTTAAATCTCTCAAACTGTAAGAAAACGGTATGTTTACTTTGAAGAGTCCGAAGTTAGAAATAAAATAGCCTTACGGATCCATCCAGACGCTGATCTAGTCCTGGAGCAATCACAGTGTGTTGGGAAAGTGTTTCTCTCATCGTTGCGTGTGCATCTAGAACAGCATAAATTATGTTAACTGTAATTTGAATGTCTGTAAAGTAACACAGAAATTCAAGGGCCATTAGTGTTAAGCCCAAGTAGCTCCATATAGAAAGAATTGTTGAAGCGTGAATTTCGGAGAACACAAAGTAGATTAGGCCAACTACCGACATGTAATAACTTAAGGACATCGACATGATCTGTAGGCCAAAGATGTTCGATATCTTCTGGACCAAAGCTTGTAGTTGAAATTGTGTTCCTGCTATAATATCCAGTTGATCCGACAGAGCACAACATTTGATAATAAAAACACCCTTTCGATGTTCAGTTTCCAAGGAGCGTGTCTCATCCAGTAAAAGACGTAACTCATCATTGAGCAGGATATAATGGCCATGGATATTTAGCAAGGCAAAATAATATTGAGAGATTATTACATTGACTTGAGCTGTGATTGCCGAAAGAATTCCGATGCCAAAGAACATTCGAAATGAGAATTTATCGCGCAGAGCCATTAGACTTAGTATCATTTGAAATATCTCAGTCAAAGTGATGCTCACTACTTTGGAAAGGACCCCTCGTGTCCACAATCTCATCACTTGTGGTTTCTTTTGAGCCAGACATTGAAGGATATTCACAATACGAACGTATATCCGACGTTGCCACCAACGAGTAATTAATGTCAAGCCAACACAGAGCACTCGACCCACAATTATAGCAAGGAACAGGTACTCATGAAGTAATCCTGCTCTTGACCAAAATCCATGTATCACTTGACTGTACATCAGCCATGGTAGTAATCCAATGGTTAACATATTGATCACTGCGGCATAGATGGTAGTTCGTCTGGTGATTCGAGCTCGACCCGTCCTTATATCGACATCAAAGTTTACCACTCCCATGAATCGAGCATAGTAATAACCGTTCCGCAACATACATTTGACCACATCACACATTCTGAAGTACTGAATATACTATACTGTCCTACAAATAAAATATGTCTGCAGGCTAATGAAAGTGCGTACGAACGATGAGATGAGTACGCCGATTTTACGATTATCAAATGAAACAATTTTAATGTTCATTAATGGGTCCTTGATGACAGTCCTTAGATATTAATTATAGAAATTCACCTAGCTGTTAGTTAATTTGTAAGTTTTCATGGTGTTTTTTATATCAATATTTTAGCAAATTACTATTCATACACATACATAATTTCATGTTATCAAGAGTTGAAAAATGAACTTGAATTGAAATTATAGAAGTAGAAGTACATATGTAAAATATTTATCTTTTTGGCTTTATGTCCTAATTGGAATAATAAGAGCTCATTCCATAACAATGTTTGTAAACATTTCACATTCGTTGCCTGTAGAGAATTTAGTAAATGTAAAAACGGAAAAGAGATACTGGATAGAGGGTAAATGTTTCTCATTAGTAAAATTTAACCAATACGGGTAAATTTTTTTTGTTACATTGTTACATTAAAATATTTTTAAGCTTATGATTTCATGTCCAGTATTATGATTATTCATGATTTAATTTTAAAATGTGTTCCTTCAAATAAATTTAAGCTTATGATTTCATGTCTGAATCATGATTAAGAATCTGTCTAGCTATTTCTTTTTAATATTGATGAAATCAAACTGACTGTTTGACAAAATTTCCAACTGTTATATATGTATACAGATTTTAATATTTTCATACAAGGAACAACGTACTCATTAATTACAGAGTGCGACTTTCATTTTCCATGTCATAAACGACAATGACTTTTCCAGACGGCTATTCAAAGCTTTTCATCACAAAGATGCACACACACACACACACACTCACACACAGGCACACGCGCATTTGTTCCTTGCTTTGATTTGAGGCTTTCGTCGGCCATTTTCCGCCATCCTTATAAGTGTATTTTTCATTTCCGCTTCGGCGTTGCGGCATTTCCGTTCATTTTTCACATATTTTACGGCGTCGAGACTTCGTTCATGTGTGTAAGAGTCTCGCCAAGTGCCTCGCAAATGAAAACTCTCTTCGTTTCGTTTCACTTTGCTTTCCTTTTGCTTTTGCTTTTCATTTCTTTTCATTTCATTTCTTTGCAATTCATTTTTCATGTCACCAACGTCGTGGTCGTGGTGAATGTCTTTGTCCTTGTCGTTTTCGTTGTCGTTGTCGCTGGCTTTGCTTTAAAGCTTTTCGTAATCCTTTTAGAAATTACGTTTCTCTTTTCAATATTATGTTTTACCTCTCCGAACTGCGCTACATTGTCAATATTTTGAACAATGAGCTACCGAAGGAGCAGGAGCTGGCTCCGGAAGTGTGGCTGTCGCCATGGCCGGGCATTAATCTTAAGCGCAATGCCACTCACCTGAGCTGCTCAAGGCGATAGAAGCTTGCAAATACCCAGGAGCAGTGCCTTTTAGTGTTTGGATTTACCTCGCAGCAGCAACAATAATACAAACTACAAGCTGCAGGCGCCATAAGGAGTCATAAACCACTCAGTGGCCAAGTGAAAATACCGCAAATATTTGCCGCTAACCAACTCGCCAGCAAATCTCACTCCGTCTTCTAAATTTCAACTCATACGTATACATACTCTTTCTCGCTCTCTCTCTCTCTCTCTTTCTCAGTCTTAAGGTCTGTCTTAGTCTCAGTTTTGTCGGTTTATGTGCTTTACTCTTTCGCCTTTTGATATATGGCCAAAGCCATCGCATCCACCTTTCCAAATTGCCTTTTTTTGTGGTAGTGTAAGGCGTCCTTAACAACCCTGGCAGTTGGTCTGTTGGTCTGTTGGCCTGGGTTGGTTTGTGCGGGTAAAACTGAAAGTGCTACCATTTATTTTATTGCCACCTTGGCGAGAGCTGTTGCGGCTGTGACTGCGGCTGCAGCTGCTCCAGCTTCAGCATCAGCTTCAGCTCCGTTTGTCCAGGTGGACAGCTCGAGGACTCGACAACCCGACAGTCCGAAAACACGACAGTCCGACAACACGACAAGACGACAACTCGACAGCCAAGGCAATGAGTAAAAACTTTGAAAGCTGCCATAAAATAAACGAAAAACGGAGTGACCCAAATGCTGCAGTGTTCGTATTTTTACAGTATTTGGATTTTTGGTTCGCCGTTTTTATGATGGGATTTTTAACGAAATTTGCTTGTCTAAATTGGAATTGGAATGGATGGAACCGCAGTGTCAGCAAGGTTAAGCTACCCATCAGCTGCGGGTAATCCTCACATTTACCTTCCAACAATTTCCAATCCTCCAATCTAGCAATCCTCAATCTCAATGCGAATTTCAAGCACTTCCCAGCTCATTATGGCCAAGTTCCAAGTCAGCTCATTGGGTCGATGGTATTTCAAGTGGCAATTTCAAAAACGTTGGCACTTAATGCGGCAATCCTTGGATGAACAGCTGTGCGGCATTCAGCTTAATTGAAAAGCAATGTTCCTACATAGTTTATGCTTAAAATGCGATTACATTAATTTCACACACCACAAAACAGATGACAAAGTCAGCACTGGGACAATACAAAAGGGTTGTTGGGTCTGGAACATTTGCTTGTTCACAAGCTTCCAAGTAGAACAAACTTGTTGAGAAAACTCCAAGGACATGATACACATAGATTGAGAGAAATAGAGAGAGCGAGACAGTAGAAGAGAGAGTGAGAGAAAGAGAGAGAGAGAGAGAGAGTGGGAGTTCACGTGGACATACGGCAACCACTCGAAAAGCCACTCAGTCAGGTGTTAAAACTAATTTACGACAATTTGACCAACAAACAACAATGGGTTATCCTTGCTAGCCTGTGGGCGTCAGGCTTGTGGGGGTGTGGCACATCAAGTGCTACACATATTTCACACATTGCCTGAAAAGGGTGCACATTGACAGCAGAAGGACGCCCAGTTTGACCGCAAATCTTCTAAATCGAACAGAAACTCAGATTCAACGTTAGAGTCCGATTCAGGAGCAAGATTTAGATTTAAATCCATACGGAGACAGGCAACCAACCGCAGCTTATCCTATTTGCAATGTTACAGGTTGCTGTTGTGTTCAGTTACAGACTAAATAAGTTTTAGCTTTCAATTCTAGGCTGTCGAAAGAATTAATCGGCTCAAAAGTTCAGGCCACAAAATGCGAAAGGTGAGATGTGAGTAACCTAACTAAATGCAATTCATTTTCACCAGTCAAAACTTGCAAATTCATTGCCAAATAATTTGTGCGTAATTAAAGCAGTTACGCCCTATTGGCTACTTGATAGGAGGGTAACGATTTGGTTATAGAGGAATGATTGTTAATGATCGTTGCTGAAACTTCAAGGCGCTACATTTAGTGCGCATTAATGTTGATAAATGAAGGAAGTAGTTTTACCTATTCGCGAAAAATACTAATGGACGGTGTTGCACAATGCCGGACTAAAGCTATTTTCCCTGTATATGAAAGAAATTGTCTAGTAGTAGTCGCTTATTAGATACTATCTACATATATAATATCTATAGATATCTAGTAGATACCATAAAGGAATCTTTAATAAGCACACAACAAAAACAGTTTTACAGCACTGAAACGTCAATTTGCGCAAATCTGCCTATTTCAAAGGGTACGTCTGTCACGTTGATTGCCCCATTTATTACACATATCACGATCACAGACATCATCCTGTACAAAGGACTTCCCCAAAGTACTTCTAAGTTCTGCATCATAATTGGCCTTTTCTTGGATCAATAAGCTGCTCATTTGATTGCGTCTAGCAGCTTTGGCTAACTTTTGGAGACTCTGTAGCTCCATGGTCATGGGACGCAACAGTTTAGCTCGTGGTGCATTGAAGGGAGGAGTCTCAGTGCCATGGCACTTCATCCAGTTGACAATACTGAAAGAAGTCTAATAATTAATAAATAATGACACTCATAGCATGAATATAACTTACATGTTGCTCATTATGTTGGTATTTATGTAAAGAAAACAGATCGTAAAATTGTGAATGTGTAAGTTGGAGCTACGTTTCTGTACGCTTGGGAAAATAAACTAATTTTATATATGTATACAGAATATAGAGTAAGAAATACGCCTACTACGAAAGTTTTCTTAAAGTCTCCCCAGACTGAATTGAAATGTAAAAAATTCGAATCATCTTACTAACAAGCCATAGTTAATCTAAACTACATATACTACCCAGAGAGCTCTTTTTCATTCATTCACCTGGTCGAGCGCCTAATGAATTGCAAAACCGTCTTAAACATGGCAAAACCACCACAAGACTAAAGGAAAAGTCATTATATTACACATTTGGACTAATGAGATTTTTTATGGTGATGATGGCCAGGGAAGAGAGTACGAGAGAGGGGTAGAGAGAGGGAGAGAGAGAAGGAGGGATAGAGAGCGTACTAAAGACACGCAAGTCTCTGTCTTAATTATTCACAATGAACGAATATGGCATTAAATCTATGTTGAACGGGGAGGTAGACATTTTGACACCTTTATAGCTCAATAAATTGGAGTGGATGAAAAAAAGAGAACCAAAAACAAACGAAACTGGTTCATTAGAAACGCGATAGGGATTTGATTTCATCTCTGATTACGTTCGGGATGTTGAAGTAGAGTGGGTTGGATTAGGATTTCAGTACTCGGACTTCAATATTAGTGTGTTTCCTGAAACTCAGCACGTCAAGTTTACAATCTCTAGACTTTTGAGACTCAAATTGGTGCCATTTGAACTGAAAAGTAGTAAAATGTTCGCTCAACAACTAGAAGCCAGCCTTACTGTTAGCGAGTATTGTGGCAGCTCTTTGGATAAAGCATGCCATTAGAGCGACCCTTGACTGGCCTCGCCATCCCTTCTGGCTGCTTATGAATAATGTTTTAATTTCAGGTTTGCGAATTTAACTCGTCCAGGTCCTTGCACTGGTCCTTGCCATCGTCATCGCCATCACCATCGTCATCGACATAACACTCGGCTGGGGTTCTTTTGCCCCTTTGGCACGCAATTGCATGTTAAATGCACATGATTCCTCCGATTCCCATGCCGAGCAGCAGCTCAACTAATATGCGAAAATTATGGGTTGTAATTTAAGAGGTACTTTTGCTTATTTTTTAATGACATCCCATGTTTGTACGAGCACATTAGAGTTTAGTTTCAAGCCACTTTTCCCTGTGACTGTCTGAATAGATGTACATACGATATGTGCGTGTAACTACGTATGTACATGTGAAACTGTCTAAGTGATTAGACGGGGGTTTATGTCGTTTAGTAGCATTCACATTAATTAATGGCGTCTACACTTGAGTAAGATAAAATTAAAAGTACGTAACGGGAGATGACGTAGATAAAAAAGCCGAGGACATTAAAAGAAACTAAAATATCTATTAAAAATTTCTTAGAACTTAAATAATATTACAGCATTTCTTTTTTACAAACGCATGTTAAATGTGCTTTTGCCGGAATACGATAGAATTTGTAATAACATCAAATAAAATTGGACTATTAATTATTAAGTAATTGTAACTGCAAATAATTATTTGTACAAAATAAAATGTAGAATTGAAGAATTTCATTTACTCATCGTATTAAATTGAATCTATTTAAATTTTGCGCCTGCAGATATGCAATGGTTTTTTTTGTACTGCTTCCAATAATATTCGGTCGGTGTCCATTTTGCTTTTGTGGCAGTTTTCGTTTTCCACAGCTAAGCTGAAAGTGTTGGTTAGGCTGCGTATTGTGAATGGAATCCTTCTTTTTCGTTGAGCTTTGCTTGTTATTTTGTTAGAATTTTATTTGATTCGACAGTTGGTTAGTTTTGCAATTTGATTTGTCGTCCAAATTCAAAACAATTTTTTTTATATTGTTTTGAGGCAAGTGCGAAATGTCACAGTATTTTTTTGTTGTTGCTTGCTGTTGTGGTTGTTTCAGATTTTTTGTCATTTGACGAAATGACAAATGCATAAAACTGCGAAATGCTCGCATTGCAAAACGAAATATGTTGACTTTTGGTGGCATTTGAAACTAATTGAAATAAGAAACGGCCGCATTTCGTTGACAGCCAACAAATTGGACACAAATATGCATGAAATTATGTATGTATGTATGTATGTATGTGAGGTTAGCTTAGAGGGAGTGGCAGCAGCCTTCGGCCTTTGTCTACCTCAATGTTTGCCCAAGATGCATCGACACTCGGGACAGGCCCGGGGCTCTGTTTAATCTGCACTCGAATGGCAAGACTGTCAAAGTTTTTGCACCGTCTTCCATATTATGTTACTTCTACCTATGCCAGGCGAATGAAACTAGGCTTATCCACAGCGACTGCTGCTGAGAAGCTTTTCACTAAAAATAAGTGTTGTGCAAACATTTGATGGTTATAGAAATTTTGCAGCAGCATCATCTTTGTGCCCTCCCCCATGGGAAATAGGGCCATATTTGTCAAACTATGAACTAGGTTTTGTGGCAGCAAAGATGCTTAACACTTGTAATCATTCAGCCTGTGGGGAGGTTAACCATATTGACATAAGCTTATTGAGGACCATTCGAGGGTAAATTGGGGATCTGTATGCGAGAGACCACTCAAAATATCACTAATTAGCGTGTTTTAAAAAATGATGAGGCAGTCTAAAAGGCAACCTATTCATATTTTTTTTTATTTCTATTTTATGTCTAGACCTTTTCAGATAGATATTGGAGATATTTCATGAGTCAAAGCGAAGGCAGAAAACCGGAAAATCAAATAAAACTCATAGGTAGATTTATACTAACAATGTTCCACGGGTTTAAAAAATGTCATCTCATTGTCTTGAAGTTAAATTATATTTTTGGCATTATAAGAATAACGACTAGTTGAACTTTAATAGAAATCCATTCTTTTTGTTGATGTATTTTGAAATATTTGTACCTGACAATTAGCATCTAAAATACGTCATTATTCAGATAAAATATTTTTATAAATTGACAAGCTGTCAGTCAACCCCAAGGGTCTTATATAAATAAGTTTTGAAATCAGCTCCTAGCAACTATTTACTGAAAATTTATTGGCCATGTGGGCATTGAAATTGTTCTATTACTCAAAGTATTTTACAATAAGTCATTATATATTATATATCATTAGCACGCAATTCATTCGTATTGAATAGACCAGTTAAAGAATGTGAGTTCAGTGTTTTAAAATGTTTGACCTGGTTAAGTGGTTATTGCGGATCGCTTACTACAAAGCGCGGCTTCTAGGAGGGCTTAACTTTGAGATCGACTTTAGTACAGGTCGAGCAAGTGAAACAATTCAAGCTACGATTCATACGGCAATTGTTAATCTTATTTGCTTAAGTATGCCGGTATTTTTGTGTCGCTATGATCAAATGTACATGTTGTGGTCAGGAGCTGCCTATCTTCACGAATATCTGTTCATGGTATTTTTGGGCACTCGCTGTCTTTGTGTCTACACTACAATGATCGTTCGTTGGTGGCAGGTCCGTCGACTTGTTCGACTGATAAACGCGTTCCGGAGATTGGCCATTGAGAAACCGCAAGTCACAAGACTTTGGCATCGTGGTGTCATTAGCAAGTTTTTAAGCGGCACTTTGATTGCGATAATGGAAATAACAGTTTTTCTATATTCACTTTGGGATCACTTATCTTATAAACAGATTCTGATTCTATGTATATTTATTATCTTGTCAACTCATACCGATTGCATTACGTATCAATACTACCTGGCTCTTTTGAATGTTTATAGCCATTATTTGCTATTGAATCGGGAGATCCGAGCCATTCTGATCGAGACACGTTCTCTGAAGTTGACACGTCGACAAGCTGGAGTTATGATCAAGTGTTGCTCTCTTGCTGATCGTCTGGAGATTATAGCGAAGTCACAATCATATCTACAATCTCTTGTCCATAGAATGTCCAGTTTATTTGGCCTGCAGAACTGTTGCATAGCTATCAATTACTATTTATATACGATCTGCATTATATTCTTTGCCTACTCAACCTACAAACATAATTTAGGCTGGAGTTCTATCGGTATTCTTCTAGTCGTAATAAAAGTCATCTTCTACTTTTTGGACATGTATGTCTCAGTTAGCATGTCGTATGTTGTCCTGGATGTTCACTCGGAAATGGTGAATCTGCTGGCGGAGCAGTCGGATTCCAGCTTCAATTACGAGGAACGACTAGAGACTGTGGTGAGTATCTGAAACTACTTTAAAAAGGTTTAATTTTTGAAATGCTAAATTAACTTAATTAATTTTTTTAGTATCAATGCTTTATGTTGCAGTTGGCGCGAAGTCCTCTTAAGCTGCCCATCTTAAACCTCTTTAATTTGGATCGAAAGAGAGGTATTTCCATGGTCAGCTCTGTTGTTATCAATTGTACTGTCGTAATTCAATATGACTTGAAAATGAATTGAAATCAAGTAATTTTAAATTTGAAATTAAAGTGAATAAATTTAACTAAAGGTTCTGATTTAAGATAAAAGGGTTACTTATTTGATAATATCAGGTGCTCGACAATTTTCTACCAACTAATTGGACTCTTTTATTCCATTCTGTTGCGTTTTACCCATGTATTAACACACATGTACGAATTTCCGTGTGCTTATACTAATGTTGTACTCGAGCTCGAGCTGAAGGCAAATATTTTCCGCATAGTTGCGCATTAAGCCAAAAACTTACTTTTCCCTTCAGTTTTTCTTCGACGATGTCGAGAACATTGTGAATGGATGGCGCGGGGGCAAAGGGGACCATCAGTGACAGCTGTCAATATACAATATTGAGGATTATGATGGTAAAGACACGTCTTACGAAAAAAGCTTTGTGTCAATATATTAAATTATGGCTTAAAGGCTTTCCTTCGCCGACTTAGTGACGACGTTCAACTTTCTGGCTTTTCGTACGCCGTGCCAATTGGTGCAAAAATGTCAAATGGAGGGCAGGTCAGGTTTGCAACTTGGTAGGAGACTTGGAGAATGTAACTCGGCATAATTATGTCACAAATTTGACATTAATTATAGATTTAATACATAATTTTCCTAAATAATCAGACAAGTAGACACAAAATGTTTTTTGAAACTATTTAATTTGCAACATAGTTGTTGTTTATAAATAGATAGAAATATTTGCATAATGCATTCAACTGTAAACATTTCAATTTCGTTATGCAGACAGATAAATATTTTCATCTCGCTGTGTACAAAACAAAATATTTGTTTTTAAAAGTTATGCAGCAGTTGAAACTTTTGCCATTAACATTAAAAACCAATTAAAATAACTTTAATCAACTAGAAGGCAGACCACAACATCTCTATCTTAGTCGTTCTTTCTATTGGTCTATCTAGATATCAGTGAGGGTTTTTATGGCATCCTCTTTATGTTGCTCATACGCACCGTGAGCCATTCACCATCCGCGGTGTTCCGTAAGGCATAACTCAAGTTTAATAAACGTAAAGAACTTACACTTAACAAAGCTGATGAAGGGAAATCTTTTTTAATTAAAAAGCAACTGTTTGCCACCATTTTATGAATACGCCCACAGTCGCCCACTTTCTCCCGCTTTTAATTACATTTTTTTTGTACACTTCTTACTCCAGTTAATTTTGCTCTACGAGTATTTACACTGAAGTCATAACTCTCATCTTGTCTTGGACATTAGCTCCATTTCGCGTTGTATTTGTGAATTATTTTAAGGCCAACACTATGTGGCCAGTGATGGATATTTAAAAGGTTGTTTTTAATAATATTATGAACAAATTTCTTAGAACATAAATAACATAAAATAATATTATATAATTAATATCAAAAATTGTACCCATATCGCAATTGCAGTGGCTCCCAAATAGATAAATAAATATTGTCTGGTAAAAAGAATAGAATTCAATTTAAGGAAATCAGCTTGAAATATTTTATTTGATTTTGAGTCTCTTTTTATTCTATTGGAAAATACATTTATGCCGCAGGCGGCGTGCATCGATGACTGTCAGTGCCACGCCCACTTGGTTAGAACCTTGAACTGTAACAAGTATTGGAGCAAAGCAAGCCGAAATGATTCGTAGAATTTATCATAACTGCGAAGGACGATTGAACAAAGCTCGTAAGTATCTGGAAGCGCACATCATTCGATTTAGAAGAATCCCGAGGCGTATGTAGGCGACCCGGACTAGGTCGAGGTCGCTACGAGGTTGCCACAAGACAATCAGCTGCACGATTGGCATAAAAACATTTGTCTCTCGCATATTTCACACTCTCTCTCACTTGCTCTCCCATTTTCCCTCACTCTCGTGTTCTATCTTTCTCATTAATGAGCTGTCAACAGTCGTTGGAAAAATGCCTTCGGGGCAAACAATTTGTCGTGAAAGTTTCATTAGCCGTTGACTGTTTGGCGTTAGCCAACACTGTCATGAGCTTTGCACTTAATGAAGCAACGAATTGGCACAATTATTTGAAATAAGCCTCGGATTTTACAACTCATTAATTTTGTGGCATTAATTTGGACAAACGCTGTCATTTTGATGACATTACATCAAGGTCCTTTCAGTTGTTTTAAAGAAAAGCCCCTATTGAAAGGAATCTCGAAAAACCCTTTAGATCTTTTGTGCTGACTAGCAATTAAATACACTTATTATTATTGAGGCCGGAGGAAAAGTTTTGTTTTCACTTAGTGATAAGCTAAATTTATGTTGAACAATACTTTCAACGCCAATTTTGAAAGGGGTAAATAATATAAAACAATAAACAAATAATGGTGAGGTAGAGTGAAAAAGAAGATGAGGATGAGAGGAGGGGGAATGAACGTCTGGGGTCTGATACGAATAAAAACTTGACGCATTTTTATGTGTTCACTTTATTACATTTTGACAAACAAAAACTTTGCTACTAGAATTTCCCCAAGTCTCAGTTACAGTTTCCTCTACGGTTTCCGCTTGTCTGGTATATGTATGTGGTATGTCTGTATGTACATATGTTTGTATATGTCTGTTGTCGTTTTGTATGAATATCTGTAGTGGTCCCCCAAGAAAACATCTCGAGTCGTACAACAGTTTATTGTTGTTTGGGTAAATTATGTTGTACTTGGTTTACTGTAGAAATGGGTCGGGTAAATGATGGTATGAAACAAGAATAGCAACAAAAACAATAACAATAACAACAACAACAACAACAACAACAACAACATCAACAACAAGAACAACAAGAAAACATACTGCAAGTGCGAGTATCGTAAAGCATCAAAAACTTTGCAGTCACCGGGTGCTATCAAGTGAATTTGTAACAGTAAAAAGAGTCAATAAAGTTTCACAGCTCATTGTTCATTGTTCATGGTACATTTGGGCCTTCCAATCTCTTTCCCCGTTCTCTTTACCATCAATTAGTTCTATGTACTTGGTCGCATCTGGTTGAAAAGCTGTGGGAGAAATCAATATGAAATTTATGAGGCCACAAAACTTGACTACCACCTCCAAGGCAGTCCAGGGCAAGGTCAAGTATGCAGCGACAAATTAAAATTAAAACTAAAAAAAATATTGTACACTTGTCCTTTATATGATGTAAACGGCCCTCTTACCCACTCATGCCCTCTTTCTGTTTTGCTCTTTCAGTAAATGGAAATCGAGTCAAAGTCACGCGATTCACTCAAGTATTTTTCATTTAATTACTGTTTGGTTGGCTTCTAGTAATTATATTCGTAATACTCATGGCCTAAGGGTACAGAGAACTGGCATTTGATATTGATTGCAGCACGATGAATGGCAAATAATAAGTACTCATACTTTAATTGCAGTTGATATAAAAGCGTATGCCATTGAACCACAGCAAAGTTTGTAAAAACTTCTGCGAATAACATTAATTAATCATATGTCAACGCTAATTAATATTTGTTGCGTGATATTGTTATAATGCCTAAACTATACGAGTATAACATTTTTAAATTATACGAGCACTTACAATCACAAAATGCCTTTGGTCCCATACAACTAATTAATCCGTTGTTCTACAAAGGGTGTTTAGGATAATGCATTGATGGAATTATCCATAGAAATAAGAAACCACTCTTAACTAAACTGAAACTGATAATCCTTTCGCGTCGTTGCACTTCCATAATTCATGTGAGTGCACACATACAGTCGCATTTGAGAGAAACATATTTCCCCCTGGATTATGGTTGTGAGTGCTTCTCGGATATGAATGCGTCCCTTTGATTTTGGTGGCAGCGAATTTAGTTATTATAAGAGTATAATACACAAATATATCCTTCCTGCTGGCTGTCGCCACACGTTGTCTCTCATTGCTGCTCCCATCCATGTCTTCTGGAGCGCATTTGCATGTTGTTCGCTTAGAATGGCACAAGAATAACACTCCACGAATAGCCGCTTAATTACAGGGTACAAAAGGCATATTGCTTTGCTGATTATTCCAACAATATTAAGCATATCATTTTTATTATTGTTAGGTAATGATTTGATTAAGTAAATCATATTGCTTCTCTTCTTTTAAAATTCTAGTTTAATTTACATATTAAGTTAAGTGCGTGGTATGCCATAGCCAATCAATTCATACTTACGTGACGGCAAGTTTCATATTCTTTTTGTCAGTCGCTTTATTTGCGTATACGTATTTCTCTTGGCGTTGTGTATTTGTTGTCGCGCGACAGTGGTTTTTGGCGAGAATTGTAGAGTGAGAGTGAGTGAGTGAGAGAGAGAGAGACAGAGAGAGAGACAGAGAGAGGGAGAGGGGTATACAGACAGTGGCACAGAGAGTGTGTGAGTTTGGCAGACATGCATAATTCAAAACGTGGCGGGAATATTTTGTGTTGCCTCGTGTGGTGGCCACTTTTTATGTTGGTAATTCGACGAAGGGGACGTGTGACCATGTGTGGGTGTGCATGCTAGTGTGTGTATATTTGTCTGTGCGTGTTAACGCAATTTTCGTTCAGCAGAAAGAAAAAATGCGATTCTCGCCAACTACTTTGCCGCCTTCGCCCGCTTGTTTGACATATTTTTCACACAGCGTCTGCTTGTTAAATTGTTGGCGGCAATTTTGAGGTTAGCGTGACATCAAGCCACATACACACAAACACACACACACACACACACACATACACACATGTTAATGCAACAAAGTTTACGTTAGTATAGTTTGCAGGCGGTTGTTTTTGCTGTTGTTTTTGTCCAAGTTAAAATCACACTCGTAGGTTTCTGCGTTGACTTCGTTTCACACTTTGCGAGAATTTTTTATTTGCAGTTCTTTTCTTGCCCTCGGCATTTCCCATGAGGGCTGCGAAAACAGAACGATTATATAACGGGTCATGAGTGTCTGTTCTAGATCGGAAATTAAATTATGCAGTTGGTAAACATGTTAAAAATCTTTACTGTTTAAAAGAAATCCTTATTATGTGGAGGAGTGTATTTATTATCTTAAATATCTCTTAAATTTTATTTTCATCTAAATACTTATGTATGAGTATAACAGTTACTAAGCTTTGTTCCAATAACCTGCATTGAAATTTACTTCTGCCACTGTCAGTGTAAGTAAATATGTAAATTTTGGTTTATCTACCGTCACTTTCAAATATAACTATTCCATATTCTCTCACGCGAGCTGAAGTTTACTGTTTGCATGTTTACTGAACGACCTAAAGCAGCACGATTTGGATTAAGATTTGGGTTAAGACAAAAAAAGAGACCTTTAAGGTGGGAACTTTCCAATAGAATTATTGCTGCATATAGCACAATTAACACACTACTTAGGTAAAGTTAAGTACATAACATGCTCTACTGCAGCTCAAAAGTATGCAAAATTAGTTTTTGGCAAATTAATTCAGTGGAAAAACTTAGAACTTATGTAAATATGGTAGTTTGTTAAATTGTCTTAACTAAGTTGTGATAATAAATGTATTATTTAATCCTTTACTTTAGAAATGTCCAACAAGTAAAACGTATAAATGGAAAATCTTAAGCTTGGTATAAAACGTATGCCAGAACTTTATTTAGATGTAACTGCAATTCTCAATGTAAATAACTCAGCCCGACAGTCTGCCGACAATATGCATGGCCATTAAGGAGGCAGCAGCAAACAGACTGCTGAAAAACATTTTATTGGTTTTATTATGAAAAGTTCTAAAAATATTGTAGGATAACTGGACACTTACAAGTGTAAATATTTTGAAGAAGGTTATTTGCCAAATGATGTTACACACCGAAAGCAAATACATGAAACTCTTGAAATATATTTGCCTCGGCTTTGTAGCCAACATGACGTATGCGTGATATGCTGGAATCGAACAAACCGAATATTTGCTAGTGCGAAGTTAATTAAATTTTTCAGTATTAGGTGTAAGGTATTCAAGTCATTGCGGTTTTAAATAATATTTAAAGTGCAGGGATTTCGTAGATTGGAAAAAATGGTGTGTTGACAGCATGGAGAGAAGATGTTTGAACTTAACTGTAAATCAGAGCTCGCCGTGCATTAATCTTACAAATGTAGTGGAGATTTCAAGCAGAGTTGTCGTTGCCCTTGCCGTTTTCAATCTCTGACTGTGTCATTCTCTCAATCAGTTCAAGTACAAGCCATCTACTATCCAGCTATCCATTTGCCAAACTCTATTCGCTCGTGGCAAGTTGTTGAGTTGAGTTGAGTTGAGTTCTGCAGGCGGCACTTGGCAGCAGTTTCAGTTACAGATTCGGTTTCGGGCTTCTGAAGCTTCAGTTTGAGTTGCAAAGTGCATTAGACAAAGTAATCGATACATACATTCCATACCCGCTGAGAGGAATAAGTTCTTAAAAGGATATTCGTGGTTCCCAAGAGCTTTAAGTAGGTTGCTCAAAACTTTTTTGTCTGGCTTTAAAATTTAACTAGTCCTTAGCTAATACTAAGTACAGCAAACACACATACATATATACATACTTACTTATGTATATGTTAGATACATTTGCACATTAATGGGACTTATCAGTTTCAAATTGAAATATTTGCACTTGGATGAATCCGCACGCGCTTCCTTCCGGGTTTTGTTGTTGCTTTTGGGGCTTGTTTACCTCCCTCTATGTCTATATGTTTGTCTGCCTGTTTGTTTACGTTTCTGTTTATTTTGAGTGGATGTAATTTGTAGCTGTGTGTGTGTGTGTATCAGTTGTGCTTATCGAATTTGCGTAGGTAGCAAAGGCATCTTCTTTGAGCAGAATGAGAGAGCTTTCTAGCCGTTTTAATGCCAGGTAAGGTAAACACTTAAGAAATGAATTAACTTTAAGCCGCAAAATTTGTGCCCGTGTGTGACTCTCACACTCTCTCAATCTTGTTATGCATTTGGAAGTGTATGTATATGTGTGTGTTTGTGTGTGTGTGTGGTTGTATCTGTGTGTTTATTCTTGTGTGCGTGCGCACATAAATGCTCGTAATTGTTTATTTACATAACCTGACGTGAGATTAAAGACGCTTTGATTAACGATGCACAGCCTCGCCGAATTAAACCGTAGACATTAAATTTTGACAGCCAACAATTTTAGATGACACTCGCAGACAGGTAAACAAAGCCATTCATCCACACATATTATACATTTAGTTGTATGTTGGATGAGTTGTTTAAAAGTTATTATTATCCCAGACATAATAGCTTAGGCCAATGTCAATAGATGAATTCTTAATTCATTTCCCTACCTATTCAGCTTGTAGTTGGGACTTATCAGAAATATATCAAGTATACGCACTCAAAATCTAGCGTACCACAAGATATTTGCTCTAGACACAAAAATATTTTCAACGAAAACTTTTGCATCTGTTCAAAACTTTGTAATTTTTCAGATTTTCTATTTTTCATTATTTTTTCTGCTGATTTTATATGCGGCCGGCACTTTTCTGCACAATTGCGAAAACAAAAATTTGACTTTACTTACAGCTCCAACTGTGGCTGGAGCAGAGCGGACAACTTATGCAAATGACTTATACAGCACATTTCTCTTGTGATCCCCAATTCCATCTTCCTTTCTATGACCAAAAGAGAAGTCAAATAAATGCGAACTTTTGTTAGTTTGGCTTAAGTGCCGTGGCAAAGGTTGGCGGCAGCAATTGCTGCTTGGTAAATGGACGGGAGGATTTAGCTGGGGTCAGTACTTTGAATGCTTCGTGGTAGCTTTGTTTTACTATTGGCTATGGGGGAGAGAATGAAGTTGGCATAAAAATACAAACGCTATTGAGCTTGGTTGCATGCACAAATAACTCAAACGCCTTGGCTGAAAAATATTTTGCTGCATTTCATTTGCATTTCGCATTTTGCCAAAGGGCCAAACATTTTAACAACTATGTGAACAAAGAAAAGAGAGAGCGAGAGAGAGAGAGAGAGAGCGAGAGCGAGAGAAAGAGAAAGGAAGAGAGACAGAGCTCGAAACTTAACCACACATTGCAAATAACTCAAGACTTTGCCAGCCAATTTGTGGCCACTAATTCGGTCGTCTTGAAGTACTTGAGAGTACTGCAAAGTACGAAGTACGACAAAGTACTCGGTAGACTTTTAACGATGTCATCGCAATAAACTTATGCCCCTATCCAGCAACATTCCTCTTTCTTACTCTCACTCTACCTCTCTCTTTCTTTTCCTCTCACTCTCTCTCTCTCTGTCTTCATCGTGATGTGCCTTTATCAATTATGTTGGCTTTTTAATGATTTCGGCTTTTGCTAAGAGCGCAGTTGAGTCCTTTGGCCCCATCTCGTTTTCTTCATATTTCGCTTTTCAGTGATGTTCTTTGCTTTTCTTTCTATCGCTGACAAGTGCACATTTTTCTTCGCTACCATCACCCCTCATGCTGTTTTGCCCCTCTTTCTATCCAATCCAAGCAGCACTCATACGACGTTCGCTGTTTTATTGCTGAAGAAAAAAGCAAACTTTGTGCTGCTTCTTTCGCTTTAAAAAAACTTTTTTACATCTTCAGAGGGAGAGGTTGGGGGAAGATGTTTTCTTCTTATTTTTTGAGTATCGACCAAGTTTGAAGAATGGTGCATTTCTCTTTTCTGTTTGCTCTGTTAGCTTTTCAAATTATTCAGCCGTAAACACTTTTCAAAGTGCCTCCTTGGCTTTTCTTTGGATTCTCTGTTCTCGTTTTGTGCTGCAAAAATGAATTTTTAATTAATTAGCTATCGTAATTATTGCTCGTATCAATTGATGCGATTCGAATACTTTTCATGGGAAAATGCTTTACACTAGCATCCGAGCTTAGATCACACTTTAATTTAATGCAAGAGCTCAAAAACTGAAATGCATTTGGTGGATACTTTTCAACACGTTTTACACTTTTAGGGGGCTTGAATTTTGTGAATCTAAAAATAAAAATGCGCCTACCTTTGATGTCAAAAGTACTCCTGTAATTACAAACAGTATTTATCTTTCAGTGTCGTTTTCCATTTGCTTTGAATTCTGTCAGCTTTATGTGTGCTACTTTTTCAATGTCCATACAACGCTTATCGCACTGCGATAATCAGATACATATGCTGTCAAATATGAAAGTATTTATCACTTAATCTAGGCAGCACTGACTGACTGATGAGGTGGAAGGAGGTGGAAGGCTCAGCTGTGAACATAAATGCCCTCTGCTTGGAACACGTTTTGTAAATAAACAGAAGGATCAAATGGATGGCAACTTGTTGCAAATGCTTATCAATTAATAAAAATCATTGCCTACTTTTTTGCGTTGTCCTTCCCCCAGAGAATTCATTCGCTTCTGCCTTCACATGTCTGTATATGTATTTGTTTATGTGCTGAGGTTTTATTTATTGCCAGCGTTACGCTTTATCCCCATCATTTATACCAATTTGAGCCAAATAGTTGCCATATGTAAGCAGCAGGCGGCTACTGAACACAAGACCCTCGGTTAGTTTATGTTCGCATTGGGATTGAGGCGTAGCTTCTAATACACATTTAAGTGATTCATTTTGCTTGCGTGATCTGAAGGATTTCCTCTGCAAAGTGATTAGATAGCCCATAAATCTGTTAGAAATATTAATATAAAAATAAATGTACTATTTTATGAAAATATCAATTATCGAACAAATAGGATTACTCTTATTTACAATGCAAACATTCATAAATAATTATGGGAAATTGGAAACTATTGCACATAAATAATATTATTTGCATGTTTAATAGTTTTTCTGTAATCAAAATATTGTTAGTTACACAATATATTTCATATTGTATGCCAGGCAAGCTTCATAAATTATGGTTTTCATTGTATATTACTAGAACTCTTTGTTTAAATCATACCGAGCTACTCGCAGATTTGATTGAAATTAGTTTGACGCTATTGAAACTTTTTCAGTCTATTTGTTTGAATTTTTACAAGTTGAATAAGCTGAAAAATGGAACCGCACTTAAGGCGATATTTCAGGGCACCAAAATGAAGATGCTTTTGAGTTTTCCCATTGCTGGCAACCCATAGCAATTAGCCAACTTCTGGGACCTTGTTTAATTGTTCTTGTCGCATACATAATAAACTAAACAGTATGGAAGTTCAGACTGAAAGCAGTCTGAAGTAAAAGTGCTTAAGCACTTTCTGCCTCTAATTCACTTGGGGCCGTAAAAGGAAATAGAATAAATTAATATTGGCCCCCAAACGGGGCGTCGCCAGCTGTTGCCCGGGATTCGGGTCTGACTTGTGCTGGACTCCAGGCGGCCATGTCCAGGGCGTAATTAATAAAGTTATTACCTCAGACGGGCTCTCCGACTGGAAACAGCTTACATGTGAAGACCATTAAGTTGTAATTATGGCTAGTTAGCGATGCTGCAGCAATATTACCAGGTTTATTGGAGGCCCCTTGGGAAAACTGTAACATCGAATCGAATTGCAGCTGCGACAATTGTACACGGATTGCAATTTGTTTCAACCCACAAGCTCAAATGACCAGGTAATTTGGTAAATTACTAAACAACAATATTTTCTTCAACAGATTTATCTATTCCTCTTTTAATTTAAATGGAGAAAGAGCAAGCTTTCAATAACAGAGACAATATATAAATACTTGCGGCTGATTTTAAACAATGATATAACAAAGACGACGCACAACATGGCGTATATGTGATGCTTACATCTGGCAGCTGACAAGCTAATACAGCTTATTGAAAAATGATTGCATACTTGGCGGGGATGTGGGACACAACCAGCCACTAGGCCGAAAGCGGGAGGGGAAGAATGTAGCAAAGCTATCTATCTACTCGCACTCTAATGATTTATGTCCCTACATTTCATTTATTGCACATAATTCGTGGTAAGCCAGCACCCCTCGGCTTTACTACTGGCTTCATTTATCTAAGCATTTGCAGCTTTCGTCTGGCCGAAAACATTTGCTGAATAATCGAATGCCATTTTTTAGTGTCGCTTAAATAATATTTATTTACCGGCAACGTCAAAAGTAAAACTTGCACGTACTTCACCTTCGCTAGGTTGGCGGGGTGGTTGGTCTGGTGACGAGAGAGAGAGAGAGAGAGAGAGAGAGAGGGGGGGTGCTTGTCGTTAACATATTGTGGCATATTTATTTCTTTCATACCGTCGCTGTCGCCATTCTCTTCGCACGTCAATTTCGCAAGCCAAACAGTAAGAAAAAAAACAAAAAGAAACAAAATGAGAGGCAGCCAAAAACGAACGAATTCCTTTTATACGTGCCTGACATTTCATTGTTCGGATGCGGATGCGGGTGTTGGTGGTGGTGGTGGTGGTTGTAAGTATGGTGGTAAGGGAGGATACAGAGGTGCCATCAATGGCAGCAACCTTCAAATGTCGCCTCTAAACTGAGTCGATGCCGATGTCGATACATTTTCGCTTTGCCCTGCTTCCCTATGTATTTACCCAATATGTGGAGTATTCTTATATTGTCAATTCATTTGCTATGTCGACTACAAGTTGTAGAGATTATTAGATCTATTCTCACTCATCACTATATTTGGGGTTTTTTTGTTTGTAAATGTTTATCTTCTATCATTTATTTGTTTCGCAAATATATTAAAAATTTAAACTGATTTTAAACCCTAAATAAATAACATAATTTTAAGCCGTTACATTAGATTAATAATAATGAAAAAAAGGTTATTTTGCATTCTACTTTTCGATAGCGCTATAAAAAAAAGAGAGCGATTGAAAAGCTATATAACTACTTATACCATTGTAAGAAATCATATCATATTCAGTCTTTTATTCAGTCAGTACTAAAAATGACTGTATGTATGATAGCTAATAGTAGAGGGTATCCAATGAATCTGCTACATCTGAACTATTCTCTATTCAGTTTTGTTTTGCCTTCGTTGTTTTTGTGTATTTTTCTCGCTATCGCTATGTGGCATGTCAATTTATTTGTCAAAGAGAAAAATAAGGCAGGTAAAAATGTAAGCAGGGAGAAAAGGTAGCAAAGAAATAGCAGTAACTGTAGCAATAGCAATAGGAATAGCAATAGCTGAAACATAAAAGCGTCACACAGATACAAGAGCTTCGGTGAAGGCGAAAACAATGACAGCCTCAAGTTGCTTCCCATTGAGGTGTAGACATGTGTGTGTGTGCGTGTGTGTGTGTGTGTGTATGCGGGGGCGTGACTCGTATGTCTACGTCTAGTTGTGTGTGTAGGTATGTGTGTGTGTGCGATGGCAGCTTTAAGCACTCGGTGCCGATGCCTGCTAGCTAAGTAATCGATATTTATAGTTATGGTAATCGCAAAAGGAGACAAGCCCCTGCACATGGATGAGTATCACGTTTGCCCAAAGATAAGAAATAATATCGTACGTTGGCATGAAAATATTTGCAGGCATATAAAATGTTAGCCTCCCTGTCCCTGGGGAAGGGGAATCTACTTCTTCTTGCTTTCATACAACATTCGCTTTTTTAATCTAAATATTTTTGAAGTAAATTCATTCCCATTTCATTTGGAATTGTATGCCGAATTTTCCCTGTAAGTTTAAGAAACTTTTTGATAAATTTAATGTGTCCAAATTGGCAGTTGATAATATAATCTGGTTGACATAAATTCGGAATTAAATTTGAGTTAATTAAGATTATGCTAACACTTTAACAAGTTAACCAACTGAGTTGTGTCCTAAATTTATTTTATTTTCATTGTCATTACATTAATGGCATGTCAGTAAGCTACAATATGCAACTCATAGGTTAACATATTTAATGCGCTTTATTTCTACAGTATGAGCTCCAATTAGATCATAGAAAATAAATTACTCTGGCTTACCAAGCACTTTGTTCAGTCTAAGAAGTGAGGTCTTAACTGCAAATTTTCAAAGATAAGCTTTAAAATCTGCTTCACTTATCACCTTCACCTTTTTACACTTGGAGAAATTAACGATTAAAATCCAAAAAGAATTTACAGTCACCTCTTTCATAAAAAATGGTTAAGGTGGTGTATTAAAAACTAGCTAAGCATAATTTAAAAAAGTTATTTAACATATGTAAGTATAAGTAGTTTTTTTTTCAGTACATCAAGTGGGAGTCATTTGCAGTTCTCGTTCAATTGACTTTGACTACGCATTGTCGTACTCGAGTCGCTTGAGCTCATTTTGACGATAATGTGCTGCATTATTGACAGTTTATTAAATTGATTTCGTTTAGAATTTAACAAACATGTCATGCTGCATCGTCATCGGTTTCATCATCCTTAACTTCATCATTGGAGACGCACGCACAACTTGCCATGACAAAAGCAGCTTCTCTTCATGGATCCCTCTCTCTCTCTCCTTCTCTGTCTCTCACTCTGTGTATCAGAACTCGAGTTTTCCTATAGTTACCCAGAATGTGACTTTTTATTGCATATGTGTGCCAGTATATCTAGTAAGGATGTGTGGATGCGTGTACGTGTGTTGGCCAAGTTAAGTGCTCATAAAATATTTGCAAATGTTGTGCTGCACTGCTGACACACGACATTTTAAAGCATACTCACGGGCGTTGAAGCCTGTCGATTTTTGGATTCTAATGCCGTCAATTAGGTCTTGTAAATAGTTAAACGCTTTACCAAACAATGCCCCTTCATCATATACAAGCTCTACAAATGTACTCATCTCTGGATTCAACCCACTTGGCCACAAAAACTGTAAGCGTGTTGTTTTTGTTGCTGCTTCTGTTTTAAGGTTTTCCACTTTTTTGGCTTGAAAGTGGTCAGAAAGTTTTCCTCTGTGCGTCTCCATAAGTAAATGCGAGTGTCTGTGTGTGTGTGAGGTATGTGGCAGTGTGTTTGTGAACATTTATCTACAATAAACTCGGTATCCTCTCATATAACTTTTGCTTTTCCCCAGTTGTTTTTGTTGACGAAACTTTTTTCAAATTCATTAGCCAAAGGAGCGCATCATTTTACATTTGATATGCGAGATATGTGAGATGCCACATCAAAAGTTTTCGGTGAAAACAATTAGAAAACAGGCCAAACAGCTGGGGACCAAAACGTGAGAAAGGTTGCAGATAAAATGTGTCAGTTTGCAAAGTGTTCTCGAATGAAATCTGATAAATATATCTTCTGGGAATATATTGCGACAATATCAACCTTCTAAAAGTATTAACTTTGCAACATGTATATAAATTCCTCAAGAAAGGGCTTGTAGTTGTGGTTTATCGTTAATTGCTTCTCAGAAATATTTATTTTTCTATATTATGCTGGTTCCCTAGCTATTTGTTATTCGATAGGGAAGTAACTCAAATACACATATAAATAGCAACTGTAACAAGAGCAGGTACAAACAGCCTTAAAGCTCATTTGTATGCTTGTCTATATGAAGTATTCGCCATGTAGGCGGTTGCAGTGTAAAACAGGAAATGAAGTACACTTTTAGGGGCACTCCAACACCAATACTAACGCACAACAGACCTACTCACACAAGCACAGAGAGATCGGTTTACATAACAGAACGACGTGTGTATCGTACAAAATTGTTATTTATTTTTTGAAGTGCTACCATTGCGTGTGGAGGTGAGGGTGTCTCTAGTGTGCTTGAGAGTAGCAGGTGTGCTCGTATCTGTATCTGTAGCTGTAGCTGTAGTTGTAGCTGTCTACATACCCGCAGATACATTTGGCCCTCACACGTGCAACGAGTACTGCATCTAGTTTGCAATTCGTCCTCGCATTTGCCAAATTTACCGTGTAATTATCAGCAAAAACGAGGGACGCGTTTAATGCTGCCCAAAATGCAACAAGAAATGTGCAAATAAAAGCCCCCATTCTCAGCCACCCCCCCCCCACATGCATGCTGTCTGCTGATATGCAAATTTTGTAGCTTTTCATAGATATGTATGTGCGTCTCTGAATTGGCCTCGTTTGTTTACCTAACTGCAATATTTGTTCAGCCGGACAGACTGAGCAGCCCAACGAAGCGACTAAACGTACGAATTTCATTTGAAATTTTCATTTTCATTTCCATATGATTTTTGCTCATTCGCCTATCACCATCACCCTTTCATCGTATCACGTAAGCAGCATTTTGGTTGAGTGCGTCAACTACGACAAGTAAATGCCACATGAGGTAGTAATCTAATTGGCATAAATGCATTTACACTTTACGAACCAAGTTCCATTCTTACAATCTTTATACATTTCGAATAATTTCCAAATATAACTATTCAATTAGATATTTTATAAAATAAAATTGTCAATTTACTTTTTATTTCAATTCAATTATCTGCTAAATTGCGCATTCGCCGCGTAGTCATGGTATGGGGGAAAATATGTATAATCAAACTAAATAATTGTTGTCATCGACTGTGGCTTCGTTTGGCGGTAATGTAATCAAATTGAGTAATTTCTAGATTGCACCTAATCCATTTCCCAAATCCCCATACAAATAACGAAATCAACATTAAGCTCCTTTGTCATTTGATTTAATTATGCTGAAATATAAATATATAATATAATATAAATGCAATAGATTGTATAATATCATAAAGGTTTAGCTTAAATCTAAATGAATTGCATAAATTATTAAATACAAATATTTTCAATTGACTTTTGGCAGATTAGTGATGCCAAAGGGCAATTAAAA
Organism: Drosophila putrida; assembly: GCA_037043535.1. NCBI lineage: Eukaryota > Metazoa > Arthropoda > Insecta > Diptera > Drosophilidae > Drosophila > Drosophila putrida. The sequence continues at coordinate 1,468,417 of JBAMBI010000065.1, forward strand.
TCTGGCTTACTAAATGTTTGGAGGCAATTCAAAATTATTTGTTTGATTAGCTAAACGCAATATATTTTATATTGAATTTAAATTAAATGCCCCTAGATATTGACCTCTTCAATTTATTAAGAAAAGAGGGAAATGGAGTTCAAAGTACCTAAACATTGTTGAAACTGAGGATGTGGGTCATTCAGTCTGCCCTACTCTATTGTTTCCCCATGACAAGTATCCACCATTTGGCTTTTCAAACATAACAGCCCTCAGCTATAAGGCATCTGCTCCCATTTCCCTTCAATTTCAGTTGAAGTACCCAACCCAAACAATTCCAAAAACTATTCGATACATAGTTGAGGAACAATGGCCATGTGGTTTCTTTTCTGTTCCTTTCCTTTTTATTTTTGTTATTTTTATATGTATTTTCTTTTTTGCCTTTTATCCATTTTGCTTTACCCATTTATGAGTGAAGTGATTTCCGCTGTTGTTCTGTAGTCGTAGTCACAGTTCCTGGCAAGTGCTTCGAGCGCCAGTGCATTCAATGGAGTGCACTTTCCGCAAGGAATACTTGAACTCCGAAGAAAAGACGAACAACAATAAAATGTGCAGAGCTTTTGTTTGAATATTTGTATCGAGTCTTGTACACTGCATTCGTATTCGTATTCGAATACCTATTTGTCAGTTGGTTGGCATTGTTTCTCATATGCATATGAAATCTCTTAACAATTGCTCTAAAATATAGTCAGAAAATTGTTTTACGAAATATGAAGTGACTCTTTATTGACTGGATTCAGATCATTAACTAAATATATATGTACAATCAATTTGTATGACAATAACACGAATTTTTAAAGCTGGAATATATGATTGGGATGATATCTAAGGATATCATAGACTTGTAAATTTGTCCATTATTCTGAATTTAGTTTTTTACTTACATATCTTCCCGAGCAAAGCGCAGAGTTTCCACCAGACGAGACAGTGGGTAAATACCCGCACAAATGCGATAGACAGTGGTGAATAGTGGGAACCTGTAAAAGATTAAGTTACACACCCATGTTTTTTTTTAAAAAAAGTGACCCACTTCTCCTCGAGGCCCTTCTTCCTTAGCATAATGTTAATCAACTCGGAGGTAACCGGACCTAAAGGCTCATGACCTGCGATAAGAATATGTTCAAGTTCACTTAATGGCTTGCCCGTTTTAACAAATGCCTCAGCTAGTCTACGGTTTCGATTTGCTGGGATTCACAGGACATGAATAAGAATTTAATACATAAATAATAAAATGTACTCTACCGTAACAACTAGTGACTAAATCGGATAAGCCACAGGCCTCAAAGAATGTTGCCAGTCGGCTGCCAGGATAGAATACATCAACAAATTGTAAAATCTCTAAAAAGCCGCGTCTAATTATCCCCGCCTTGGTATTCTCGTTCAACTCCAGGCCATCCGCAAGGCCAGCCGCAAAAGCAATGATATTCTGTAGTATCGAAAGTTGATAAATCATTTTTATATGACAACTACTAGGAATAACCCATTACTTACTCTTAAAGTGGAACAGATTTCCACACAGTCAGCATCATCAGTGACAACCACACGAAAGGTGTCCGATTTGAAGAGATCGTGCAGTACACGCATATATTTCTGATCTCGACATCCGACCGTGCCCTCGGCAAAATTGTTATTGGCAACCTCATGGGCCAGATTACATCCCACCAGCACCGAGCATGGAATCTATGCAATTATAAATTAAAGTACACTTTAATTCCACAGAACCTCTTACATACCTTCAACTGTCGCATAATGAGGTGAGATAACAAAAGGATATGTCCGTCATCATTGCGCTCAAAGCCTTTGATTAGAGAGACTGCATGGGCCATGGGCTTGACCTTGCCTAACAATGTCTTGCAACAGCTGCTTACAAAGATCGGTGGTATGGCAAAAATAATGATATCCGCATCACGGGCCGTGGTCACCACGTCATCGTAAGCCACCTAAATATATTTTCAATCAGCCAATCAATGGATAGTTTAAGGTGTGGTTACTAAGGATCACTTACCACATTCGGGGGCAGCACAAAGTCTGGCATATACTTGACATTGATGTGTGTAGTGTTAATGATCTCTGTTAGCTTACGACCATCGATCATCTCCTCGTATACATACATGTTCACCTTTGGCTCCATCAACTGGGAATGCGCCACATTGTTGCCCACATTGCGAGCTATGGTTGTTGCCCAATTACCAGACCCGATGATGCAGACATTTAAGCGGTCACCCATATTTCGGAATGCAGTTATGAAAAGTTCTTACTTTTTAAGTTGACAACTTGTATTAAATTTTCTTAAATTTAAATTCAATTTAATGTTCCTAACAAATTGACAAATATTTCATACAACTATCGTTATTGGTAGATAATTTTGAATCCTTTTATTGTCATTTAATATTTTTTGACCAATTTAAATCTTGATTTCTATTATAATCGAATTCTAATCGTGATTATTACAATAATTCTTAAGTTAAAACTTAACATAAAGTATTGAAGAAAATAAATGATTATAAATATATTAGAATATTTATTCATATTTAATAGTGTATTCACAGTATCATATTTCGATAGGGCTTTCGTCTTTTTAATAAAGTCAAAGTTAATATTTTAATATGAGTTGAATGTACAAGGCATTACGGGCACAACCAGTGATGATAATGTAAATTATATAATTTTACACACATATTTACACATGTATTTATTTATAATATGGTTCGGTCAGTGTGCCAGGCACACACACACACACATTCACAGACACAGCCACAGGCATATACATACACTTACTTATTGATTGAGTGCTGGACAAATAATTCATCAGCGAGTGCACACAATACAAAACTTATACACTTACAGATACTCTTATGTACATTCATGTCTGTATTCACATACACACACATGCACACTCACCCCTCCATGCTCAGATAAGGGCAGCGATGGGTGAAAAATTACGCATACGTCACGTTCGCCAAACTGGCTGGCAAATAATTAACTGTGGTCAATTCGTTGGTCCGTCCAGGCCAAAGTTTTACTATGGACAGATGGACGTAGGTATGTGGATTCACTGGATATCCATTCAATAATGTTTACGGCGTAAAATATGAAGCTGCATTTCATATTTCGTAAACTCATCTGCATTCACATTCACATTTACATTCGAATTCATATTTATTTTTTTAATTACGCTCCCGTTTAAAGTTCGGTGCACAAGTGCTTACTCATTTATGGGTAGACTGCAACGAAAGATGGCAACAGAATAAATAAAATATTAAATTGCCAGCGTTAAAATGCAAAAGGCCGAAAGCCAAAGTGAAAGTTTTTATTCCCACCGAAATCAATGTGCAAGAAAGTAAAGTAAACACTTTGAAATTGTGCACCCGCAGTAACAGCGACGCCGACGCCGACGCCGATGCTGACGACGACGTCAACAGCGACAGCGACGCCACTGCAGAACGTAACGAATTGCAGACACGCCTAGACCACCGCCCACCTCCCTCTCATACACACACACACATACAGAGACCCCGCGCCATCCACTCGACTATGAAATCAAAATGGATGATGGGCGAAATGAAAATGGAATTTTTAATGAGTTGGCGTAGGCAAAGGCCAAACGAGCTGAGAATACAATGGCAACCCTGCCGCCTATGTGGGCGGTTACTGCAGTCAAATGGGCGTGGCCAACTGAACCTTTGACTGACTGACTGACTGACTGACTGACTGACTGTGACTGGCAGCACTTTAAAAGCCAAGCAGATATCTGAAGAATTTACCTGCCCCAGAGAATATTTCACTTTAAATAACAATTTGATTAACTAATCTACGAAATGACGTTGATATCCTGTAAATAGGTATTAATCGGGCGTAAGGTATGTAAGCACTGTAGGATGTTTTTAAGATTTTTGACTCTGTCTTTGCTTTATTTCTCAAGCTTAAATGAAGGCTTACTTTATAGATTATTTTTCAGTCAAATTTTTTTAAAATCACAATTTATTTTCTTTCTTTGCTGAAATCGGCAAAGCTATATGGGATGCCAACTTTGTCTGAGAGGTTGGGAGTTGTATCCCTGTCACAGGTGAGATTAATCTCATGTCATATAAACTGATCTTGAGCCTTTCGATATTTCTGAATAGATTGTGGCTGCCCTTGCTGGTTCTATGTGCGCCTACTGTGTTGGCAATGCATTGGGTTACACTTCCCCGGCTTTGCCAACGATGACGAATAGGAATGAGACTGATTTTGAGGTGACCAATCAACAGGCCTCCTGGGTAGGTGGCATAATGCCACTTGCTGGATTGTTAGGTGCCATTTCTGGGGGTCCACTGATCATGTATATGGGCAGGAAACTGACTATTCTAATGTGTTCGGCACCCTTCATTGCATCCTGGCTGTTGATCGCGTTTGCCACGTCAGTAATAATGGTCCTTATAGGTCGCTCCTTAACCGGATTTGCAATGGGTGTGGCTTCGGTGTCATTGTCCGTATATATAGGTGAGGTTATTCATCCATCAATACGTGGAACATTTGGATTGATGCTAACACTAATGTGCAATTTTGGTGTGCTTATGTCCTTTGTCATTGGATCGTTTACCAATTGGTCACAGCTGGCCTTAATTAGCGGCGCACTTTGTATACCCTTCCTTATTCTAATGATTCTTGTACCCGAAAGTCCTCGCTGGTATTTGTCGAAAGGCAAGATGGAAAAGGGCGAGAAAGCTTTGATTTGGCTTCGACGAAAAGATGCGAATATAGCTGATGAATTAAAGGAAATGTCTAAGCCACAAGACGATGCAATCGAAGGATCAAATGCTTGCAAGGAGATGTTTCAGAAGAAGAACCGAAAACCCGTTTTCATAGCCCTTGCCCTTTTCTTTTTCCAGCAGCTCAGTGGCATCAATGCAATCATGTTTTACACGGTCATGATCTTCAATTCATCTGGCTCGACCATCGACAGTAATTTGTCTGCTATTATTGTTGGAGCAATGAACTTTTTGGCCAGTCTTATGGCCGCCATGGTCATAGATTACACAGGTCGCAAGGTGAGCTAGTTGGTGAGTTCAAGATTGACCATCATGTAAATTTCCTTTACTCTTAAAAAATTCGACAAATTTTCAGATTTTGCTTTACATCTCCACATTGGCCGTAATCATTACCTTATTTGTTCTGACTGTATTTTTCTACTGCAAGTCTATTAACGTGAACACTTCCAATTATGGCTGGATACCTTTAGCCAGTTTTATCCTATATGTTTTGGGTTTCTCTTTGGGCTTTGGGCCTATTCCCTGGCTAATGGTTGGCGAGATTTTGCCCTCCCGTATCCGTGGCCCAGCCGCATCATTAGTAGTTGGCTTTAACTGGACTCTTACTTTTATAGTGACCAAAACATTTCAGGATATGATTGGTGAGTTCTTGAGATAGCAATTGAATTTTGATATTAAACATTGCTTTTCCTCTCTTCTATCTTTTGTCAGATCTTGTGGGTATTCATGGGGCATTCGGTGTGTTTTGTTTTGGGTCTATTGTTGGATTAATCTTTGTCATATTTGTGGTGCCTGAGACCAAGAATAAATCCCTGGAAGAAATCGAGGCTGAACTTACTGGGAAAGTCGACAAATGAAGTCATTTAAAGTTGGGTTGTTACAATTTTTTATTTGTATACTAAATTTCTGTTGTAGCCACATTGTATTCATTGATCTTGTATTATAATAATGTTGCCGCAATATTTTGCTAATCCAATTCACAAACACATTACAACGTCTGGGAAGCCCCTTAAAACGCCCTAACATATGAATGGAATGGAATTCCCACATCTGTTTGCACCACAAAATTGACGCATTAATTTGAGTTTTTATTTTTTTCGGTTGGCGCATAAAGAAAACTTAACATGGGCAGTTTTAGTTAACATTTTCCGCTCTTTCCTGTGACTATGAAAGCAACTGAACGATCCACACATAAACTTGCCACGCATTTATATGCTTCTCTTTTCAGTTTTCTCTTTTTTCTTTCTATTTTTTGCAATATTTGCTTCCATTCCTTTGGCTCTTGCACTTCTTCGCCTTCGCTACTGTTTGCATTTTATTACATTTAGGGCTAATAAAACTTGCCACCTTCTCATAGCGTTCCCTTTCCCTTTGCCATTCCCAGTCCCAACTCCGGAACTAAGCACACGCATTAAACTCACCAAGTTGTTTCAAAGACATTTGGGGGCAAAGGGGGGGGGGGGGGGGTCGTGGCCTGTCGAGACAGAGGATGATGTTTTGTAGTACAAAGTTGAATCGTAAATAAAATTATGCCAGCATTTTGTATACGAGAACGTGATTTTGTCTGTGTGCTTGGCAAAGGCAACGGGAACGGCAAAAAGAATCCCAAACTAAAATCATAATTCGAGAGCACGACGTTCAATAAAATAGAAAAATTAAACTGAGAAATTGTGTATTCATGCACGTTGTGCATGAAAACCGATTCGGTTCATTGTGTGTGCCCATGCAAATACGAAAACGAATGTGTAAACATATAAATGTGTGGCACTGTGCCAGCACTTGGCACTTTATGACTCATTTTTCGAGAAGACACACGTGCGATTTCAACCAAAGTTGAAAAGTACAGGGATAATACAAAAAAATATAGATACAGCAAGTGGAATGACAGTGATGGTAATAGTCCTCACGCAATATCTTATTTCAAAATAGGACAAGGGAAAATTACTGCTGTAACGGGCAAAAGCTTGCTGCTATGGCATGCGCCAAAACGAAGTAAACAAAAGGTCGCTGTCTGTTTGGCCATTTAATAGTCGGTTGCATTTAGATATCTTGGAAGTTTTGGCCCGTCTTCTTTAAATGGCATTAAATTACGCGGCAAGAAAAGTTTGACAAAAGTTTAAGACTGCGGCACTGGATTCAAGTGGAAATCAGATACTAATACATAGGGATACATGGCACTAGCTGCTTTGCTATCCACATGGACTAGCTGGGAACTAAGGAGCAGCCATCTCATTCCTCTATGCAAAGTCTGACTCTGCATAGCGTGGCTTGCAATGAATAAAATCAAGATAAACTACTCACAATATTTACTTTTAATTGGAGAAGTTCAAAGAATAAACACAGGCGGTCTACGGTGAAAACTTTTGTGTTTTAGCCATATCGATTTCCTGCTTTGCTTAAGATTGGGCCACACACATTTTGAATACTTTAAGCCATTTTCCTTGCTGCATTTATTGCCATGTCTCGCCGGACCAAATTAGAAAGTCAGACAGCATTTTTACATTCTGTTGCTCGTCGTCTGCTTCTCCTTTTTTGTTATTCTTTTTAAGCCAATTTTATAGCTATCAGAGAATCCACCAACTGTAAACGAGACCCGTCTACAGTTTTCTTTAATGTTTCTTGTTCTTTTTTAATTTAGCCTAAATGGTAATTAAAATATGCCCAGAGGTCTGGACAGTCCACAGTCCACCACCCTCAGTTATTATTGTTGCTATTTTTGTCAGCTTTTCAGTTGGTCTATAATTTAGATATGGATTTAGCACAGGATTCTAGCGAGGTCAGCTGCAGTGTGCGCTTTTGTGGTGGGAATTCTATTCTAATGGAATATTGTGAAGTGGTCATATTTATCAGCTTTCGGATTCTGCCTCAACTCCGCCTGGATAATCATTAAGAATTTTAATTGGATGCACAGAAACTGAATCTGTTCACAAACTGCTCATTTCGATTGAAAATGAAAATGTGTACTATATATCAAATGAAAGCAAAAGAGATGAAAATTTAAAATTAAATTTAGATATTTATTTTGCATTTAAATACTTGCTACGTAATAAATTTTGATGTTTGTGCACAGACAAAGTTAAATAAAAATTTAGCTTTTTAATTTAATAATTTTAAGCTGAAAATTTAATGAACAATAAACACAGAAGTTATTCGATACTCGCCTGCGGACGGCTGTTTTATATTTAATATTATATATATTATATTGCACGCTATGTAAACTTCCATATTATCATATTTAAGCAACTAATTTGTATTTATTCCTGATGTGTTTTTCTTGGGTTTTCACCAATCCTTGCAATGAATGTTGGACTAAACTTGTAAACTTATTATTTTTATTTTATTTCCCCCAGATTCAGATTTAAGATTTAAATTTTGAATTTAAATTTCATCTTTGCAATTTTAATTACATTATGATTTTGTGTCGACTGTTCATAGTTTGAGAATATAATATATATATAATCTAAGAACATTCACTGTCCATCTTGTCATCCTTGGGCCAGAGTCCATTTCAGTACCTCGGGGCTTTTTATGTAAGCTTCTGGAGACACAGTAACTGTGTCAACGGAGCTATTTGCCTCATTCAAACTTTTCGCTGCCCTCTTTAATTTTTTCACTAGTTTACTGCTGTTGTTGATGGTATCATAAATGGAAATATGTAGCTCGCTTAGCTTCCTACCTGGTGGGGAAAGGCCTCCGTTGAAGGTTACAGCCGCGATACTCATAAATGTAAAGTTTTTCGGCTAGTTTCATGTAATTATTCCATTTAGCCTGTGCCCGGCCAGCTGAGTAATGACTGCGGGGTGAAGGACTGAAGAGATGGTGGAGTTAATGTGGAGATCAGGTGGGGAAGTTGGCCTTGGGGATGATGAGCAAAGACCCCATTTTCGTGGAAGCGCGGTGCGTTTCGGAATCAACGGACTGTGACATTTTTCACGCAGCTTTTGCGTTTGAGTTGATTGCCAATTTAATCGGCGCACAATTTCCGTACAGAGGGGGCGGCAAGTGATGATTAGCGGTAGTGGGCGTGCCAACTACAATTTAAGCATGCAACTCGCAGCTTTTTCGACGTTAAAGATATTTTCAACGGATTTTTCTGACGCTTCCGATGAAATTCCCTCAGCTTATTGTTGTGTATACACACGTTTTTGTGTGTGCGAGGCTGTGTGTGCGTGTGTGTGTGTCGGATATTTTATTTATTTTGTGCTGAGAGTGAGTTGCCTGACTCTGGTTCTGGCTCTGGCTGTGGCATGTGCGCCCGAGTCCTGGATGTGATTCTGGTCCTGTTTCAGGTTCTGGTCGCGGCACATAATTCCGAAACGTGCCTTGCATATGTTTGCTGCCCACTTTTTTGTGTGCTTTGACCTGAAAGGACATATGCTACATACACACCTTCATCTACATAAAGATGTATGTGTATTGAAAGCACTGAACGCGTTTTAAAACGCTTACAATGTAAATCGACGCCGTCAAAGTCGCGAGCAGCACTCAATGAACTTATTATTCAGACGAAAGTCCTTCATCCAATGTTTTATGTATGAAAATGTAAGAAAATTCAATACATCCAAGTGCGATAGGACAACTCGTCCACTATGTCACGGCAAGTTTCGTTCTATATTTAGAATTTTCTCACCATTAATTGTTTATATGCTAAAGGCGTAGAAGATAAAAGAGCAGAAGAACGCTCAGATGGAACTTAAAGCTTTGACCTTTAGCTTATGTTTAGCTATGACCTTTGTTATACATTTACACCTGTAGGTTGAAGGTGAAATAATACGATTAAGTAAAGGTTCATATGGCAATAACATAAGATTCACAATAGCTTTGTTCTTGTGAATAAATAAAAAAAGTGCCATTACTGCAGCTTGAAATCTTCACAGCGATCCAATAGTGTACAGAGAAGAAAGTAAATAACATTTTTTGCTTACACAATATCTTTTCTGTTGAGCATACTGCACAATATTTATTTTTTGCCAGTTGTTAAACTTTTGGTAGTGCTTCTGAGGCTTGCATTCGTCTCTCTTTTTGCTCTCACATAAATGCCCTAGTGAAGAGTATTACAAGTTAGTCACAGCATTTAAAAAGGAATGAATGAATATTATTACTTTTTTAATTTTATTTGGCAATTATCTTAAATTAATGCAAAAATATTCAACATTTTCTAACTATTAATTAAAGTATCATTTAGGTAAAATAGTTAAATACCAGATAAAACCTATGGGAACAATTTGTAAGAGCATCACGCTCACAGAGATTGTTATTCTTTCTTTTTTTATTGCACAGTTGGTTGTTCGCACTGCCATTTTGTGGCACGGTAACTCACATACGCAAACATACACACACTCCTTCACACACACACACATGCTGACAATCATTGCTCACATGTGTGTATTTAGTTTTGGTGAGCGGGTTTTTGAATATATTCTTTATGCTTGTTTATTCTTTTCATTTTCATTTTCATTTCCATTCTCGTTTTCTATTCTATTTGTTGTTACTTTGGTTTAGCATACGTGTATTTCTTTGTTATGGTCCGTCATAACCACCCACACACACACACACACTAACACTCGCTGAAAAAATAGACTTTTAAACATTTTTGCAGTAAATTTAGCTGACGGTTTGGGGCATTCACACATTCGCATGGCCACAGATAAGATTTATGACAAAATACCTGCAGGCCACAGTGTTGCATGCCACAAGGGGACTGGAGACAGTAAGTGCATGAGTTATACGGACAAAAGCTGTTTGCTTTTCTATATGTTCATACAGCCAAATATATAAATATCTGAATCTGAATCTATCCCTAAAGATTGTCCAAGTATGACAATTGAATTCTCAGAAACGAAAATGGAACTTAAATTTGGCATACTTAACTCAGTATTTGCAAGTATTTAAAGATTTGATCTTCATACACCTAACGATACTCGCTTATTCTGCAAATTCACAAGTCTTTTATTATTTTTAATATTTGACTTTATATTTGTTAAGCTTCAGGCTTATGTTCTCAGCACTTTGAAGTTGATTTCAAATACAAGTTGAGTTTCCAAATACATTTGAAGAGTTTTGTCATCTTTAATTTCGATTCATTTTACTTAGTCCCAATTGTTACTAATTTACTACGTTTCTTTGTGTTTTTTTTAGATTCATTTAGATTCATATTACAGTTCACAAAGAGCAAGCAGCAGGCGACAGTAAAACTAAAAACAATGCAATACAATAAAAGAATCTGAGAATATATGAGAATTTATTTGCATTGTGAATCGCAAATTTATTCAACTTTTCGCATATTTCACTACAATAAACTTGAGCAATTTTAAGTTCTTTGGCATTTTCAGTGCTAAATTTATAACGAAAACTTTTACATTTTGCAAATCATTTTTAACACCTGCGGCAGGTTAAAGTTCAGCCAGCGAAAAACTTTGCAAATTAGGAGCCAAGGCAACATTTTATATTTTATTTCTTATGCATGTATTTCATATTTATATTCCGCTCACTGGAAGCTACATTTAAAAGGAGTTAAGCCGTTAATGGTGTAATAATGGAAAAAGAAATGCCCAAGCGAAGGCAAGAAGCGTTAAGCGTTAAGCCCGATGTCAGCCAAAGATACCTCATAAGCTAAGAATAAAACAACAGCAACACGACAGTATAACAAAATGCGACCATGAGAACATAATGCGAATTCACACCCGATTACAGTTCAACCCAGCAATCAGCAATCAGCAACCAGCAACCAGAAACCAAGGGACCAACACATGTCCCAGTTGTGTTACAGCTCCAGATGCTGACCACAACCAAATGGCAAGATTTATAGCCAAGTAATCGACATGGTCGAGCCATAAATCTAAGCATTGGTTCGTCTGTCAAAGACCCATGTTTACCATGATTTGAAAGAAAGAGTCAACAATGAGAAACTAAATGCAAATTAAAGGCGTTTTCTATTTGACTATGAATCACTGAACCCTTAAAGTTCAGTATGAGACAGCTTAGGTATAGTTAATTATAAAAAAATGTCTTTAACCAATTTGGTATAAGGTCTTGCTATCTCTTTTCTCCTATTGCTTATACAGACGAACTTAAAATGACCGCAAAGGGCAGATTGGAATAAGAGAGAAAGAGAAGTACTTGAAAGCTTATAAAAAACACCCAATCAGTATAATAAAGAGTTAGAAGTTTCGTACAGCAACGAACTCCCTAGTCCTTCATATATAGAAAGATATGGGGGCTGCTTTCGTTACTAACAAGGACTGCCGCTTACAGTGATGGAGAATCGGAGGAGTTTACATTTGTGTGGCACGTTGTCGCACATGTGTGGCATACTGCGAATGTCCGTGTCAAAGTTGTAATACTCCTCCACTATTGATGAGAGAAACAAAAAAAATAAAATTAACTTAAGCTTATTAAAAACTTTTCACTAAACTATTCAAATAAAAACACGAAAATTTGGCAGCAAAAAGGCAAAAACAAAGAGGACCAGAAAGTTTGAAAAAGCTTTGCCAGCTTTTGAAAAATCTCAAGCAGATTTGCAAACAATTTACAAAAAAATAAAATAAAAAAGAGAAAAAATTTGCAACATTACAAAAATGAAATGAAAAGTTGCATCAAACTCATTTGGTCAGTTTTAATGGATTGTTCAACTACCATTTTTTACGCTTTTTAATTAAATGAGCTAGGAGTAAAGTTAGCACTTAGTTAGGACCCCGAAACATGACTGCCTCCTTTTCGTAAAGACAATTTTTTGAAAGTTTTAAGACAGTTTATCGCCAGCTTTGCATAATTTATAAACATATACAGGTCATAGGGAGTGGGAATGCTTTTGGGCTTTTGCAAGGCTCATTTACCGGCTACCCTTAATAAGTTTTCAAAGGCCACAAACACATACGTATACTATGTACATATGTATGCATATGTCAGACATTCAGAGGGAAACCATAAAGTCGAATGAGGAAACCATAACCACATCAGAGGGCACCTTACGATGTTTGCTTTCAAATTAATTACAAGTTGACTATGCCGACCCAAAGTCATTCGTGGACATCATCATCGACATCTGAAATGCCCGAAATCCGAGTTGTAATTACCTCTTGGCACCCGCAAACATATAATTAACTTAATGATAACGGGCCAAAAGACGGAAGGGGAGGAAAGAAGAGAGTTTCTGGGAGCAAACTGTCTGCTTTTGTGTGTTAATGTCTTCCGGCGTGTACGTGAAATTAGCCGCCATTGTGCCTTGTTGTTCTGGTCTTTTAACGGCATGTGTAATTGCCTTAAATGAGCCCGCCACTTGTGAAATTTAAAACTTTTCAATTAATTTGCTTGACTGCAAAACAGTCGCTCAACACTTGTCAAAAGGCAAACGATAAAGAGCAAATGGCAAACGAAAAACAGGCAAATGTTTTTGGCCCAAAACAATCGAGTAGGACACGCTGCTTCCCAACCTGTTTTAACAAATAAAAGTTTATAATTTATTGGCAACATGATAATAAATTTTCCACATAGCCATCATTCGCACCTGTGGTCTATAAAGGAATTCTGGGAAAAACAAAATTATAAGTTATTAAATTTTAAAAGTACTCTGAGGAATTGAGAAAACAACTATTTAAATTGTTGGATGCTGTTTGAGGGTTAAACTTCCTAATAACTTGTGGGATATCAAAATGACATCTGATATTTCGGTTATGGTCAAAACCACACATGCATAATTAAGTAAGAGCCAAGGCAAATATGTCACAAACACAAAAGGAGAACTCGTTACAAATTAATTGGCCAAGACTTACATTTCTCGTTATGACCGAGTTGAGTTGAGTTGCCAACGGTTTTGATTGTAAGCCAGCTACACGGACAATGTATGTACATAAGCAATTAACCTAATGATAAAAGAGGTTGCCCATGGTGATGGCCAAAAGCCTCGCCGAGACGACGTCTGTATTTTCATCATTAGCCGCAAAAATGTTGCATTTTTGTTTATATTATTTTCTGCTTCTTGCCTTAAAACTAAATGATAAATTTGTCTAATTTCTGGCCCCAAGGAAAGGCAGACTACATGTAAATGTAAATGTAAATATATATTTGTCCCTTGACGATGATGGCCAAAACACATTATTCGTCACTTGGTAATTGCATATTTAAGGCAGTATGAGACAGACGATGATGTTTTGACAAAGCTGATGTTGGCTAAGACCCAGACTGGGCTATACTACAATTAGTTGAGTCTCCAGCTGAGCGCCTTTTCATCTTGTCCCCAGACTGAGTACATGTCAAGCTTTGGTGTCTAATTAAAATCATGTTCTGGACAATCTGAATGCTGCTGACACTTTCTTATTCTAGCACACAGCCTTTGAGTTATACAGCCAAGATTACCCCAATGAAACCTCAATTACTTTGCACATTTTTGTGAAAATATCTTAACAATAGAGTAGTCGATGCTATGGAAATCATTGTGTTTTTCTGAAAATTAAAATTCAAGCTGTTAGTTGACCATAACAACATATTTGTGTGTAGAAATTTCTTAAATTATAAGAATTTCCGATTGAAATTTCAATAAAAATTTTTGTGAAGCATTTGCAAATAGAAGAAAATGGATTCCGAATTGGAGAATATTGGCTTGCCCACAACAGACGTTATGGGTGGACCAGGAGCCCACCCAGACAATGGGCGTTTGGACTGCGAAAATCTGGGTGAGTTTAATGGATGTATGAATGGATGTGAGAATGGGATGTATTTATAAAATGTTTCGTAGATGAACTAACGGAGAGGTGGGTTGATCCCGATACACCTTCCTTTGTCACCGTTCTGCTTCGCTTCTTTGGCAACATAGTTGGTAAGTGAGGAGGCACATACTTAAAAATAATAATAAATTACTAATCATTCTTTATAGTGGATTGCTTTAGAGCTGTTTTCTCTTAGTGCAAGTCATCTTTGGTGTGAAATGTGCATCGAGTCGACTCTTAAATTGTATACATTTTTGACAATAAATTAAGACTGTATACAGTGCAGAAAGATATTTTAATTAGCTTAATTTCCATCCCAAAATACAATTACAATTTAAGATCTCATCAAACACCACTGACCCATAGTTAAAGTCAATGACATTCAACTACATCATGAAGGGTAATTTTGCAATGGCATCGCCCCCGAATTTCATCGACAATCCCGCTGGCTTCATTGAGAAATTGCTCCAAATTCAAAGGATGACGAAAGATATCCTTTGAAATAGTAAAATGTTCAGTATCCCAAATCTTCCAGCGGCACATGCTAGAAACTACATCGGCACAGAAGCCACACTTGTGCCTCTCTTTTTCCTCAAGGATCAATCTAATTTGTCTGCGACGTTTTCCTGTAAAATACGGATCATTAATAAGAATACTAATAAGCCTGCTTTTGACTTACTCTCAGCCAAATTATATTGAGTCCTCTTTGATTTGACATCACGCTGTGATTCATCGTAAGCAGCAATTATCTTATACATTCGGCGGTCTAAATCATGTGATCTGTTCAAAAACTCTTCACATTGAGGCTTACAAGCTCTCTTATCGTTAGGCCCCTTATAAGGAACTGTAGTATAGAATGCATTTTCACGGAACTTTTGTCTATGCTTCTGTAACTGTGCTTCACGGTTCAAAATAGTATTGTGGACGCGTCCATTGTGGAATCGAAACCGAATGCTGGTCAAAAGTTTCTCCACACGCGACAGACAGCTGAAAGATTAAAAGCACAATCAAAACATAGCTTACAGTATATACTGGGAAACAACTTACTGCGACTCACGGAGCGAGTAAACACCAGGAATGGAGTAAGTACGAAGCAGATGATGGAGCTTAAAGGCAACACAGCTAAGCAGATCCTGTGCAGCACATGTCTGCATCTTTTTCAGGGCATTCACATCGTGAACTGTGTGTCGAGCCCACCAGCCACGGAACAGAGCCTGAATCTTAGTGGCCGCATTATTATAGTAGTTAACCAAAGTATCCTGCAGCTTTCGCTCCACAGTTAACATGTACCGGCTCCTCACCCGATATCCACGCCACCAACGTTGTATAGTAATAGCTGCCTTCTCAACATTTCCTTTTGTGTTACGGCGGGAAAAACGACGCCAATTCCGTTGTATTGTCCGTGCAGCTATGAACTGCACATAATCCATAATCAGTAATGGAGTGCTGTAAGTATATTGGTCAGAAAACTCTGATTTTAATAAAGATTATCTATGAGTTTGTGTAATAAGTGCATATATTTTTTTTAGATCTTTTATCGGTTGATTTTATTTTTGAACGAGATATGCCGATCCTTTTACGCAATGTTTCTTCTTGTTATTAAAGATAGTATTCAAATAAATTCAGAAAGATGGGCAAACATTTATCAGTTTACTTTTCCTGTTAATGGCCAAAAAATATGTAAGTCCTCGATTTCGCCCTGTGATGCCACGTTTTCGAAAATCAGGCAGTCATAAGCAATTTCAAGCATTACTAATTCCTATTCAAATTGTTTGTAAAAAACTCACCGCGAAAGAGCTTCTCCGGGACGCTTGTAAAAATCTGAGCCATCTTCTGAAATTATCTCCATCGTCAGTTTTGTGTTTCTATTAATAGGGTGAATGAATTGTTAACTTTTACTTACATCTATTTGAAGACTTACGACGTAGACGCATCCGTATAGAGGCGACTTGAACGCGTCATAGTTTTGTTATCACGAAAAAATCGGGTTGCCATTTCAATTGACTACTTCCCATAGGTTTCAATTGTTAAAAATAGGGTCTTGTTGTGTTTTGTCAGCTGTGTGTATTTGTATTACAATGTTTAACTATCTAGTTAATGTTT
Organism: Drosophila putrida; assembly: GCA_037043535.1. Classification (NCBI taxonomy): domain Eukaryota; kingdom Metazoa; phylum Arthropoda; class Insecta; order Diptera; family Drosophilidae; genus Drosophila; species Drosophila putrida. Next base: position 1,485,014 of record JBAMBI010000065.1, read on the forward strand.
AGAAGAGTAATGTTGATGTCAAAGCTTACTTTGATTCTACTCAAGCTCAATGTAAGGAATTTTAGACCTTGGTAATTTATTAACAGCCTTTTGTTCTCGCATAAATCTTTCGGAATTCTTACGTATGTTGCAACTCCATTTAAGAGACATCTTTTATCTGGCTGAATGTTGTATCAACATGTTTCGCGCTTATCGCTTCAGTTCAAAATTTACGAGCAAATATTTCTTGAAATTTGTTGCGCCTGCGGGTCTCATGTAATAAATTTTACATCACCAGCAGCTCGACTTGTATTTAATTGAATTGTATTTGGATATACCAAATTCGGTTGCGGGTAAACAGGGCATTGTAATCAAAATCTCTCTCTCCCTAAATATATAGCCATAAACGTAGGCACACAGCTAAGATTCCCATTTGTGGATGTCCTTGACACTATTGTGTCTCTAATTGTGCTAATGCTGACAAATGGCAAGTGGCAACTGCAGTTGGGTTAAAGGTCAAGTTGCGGTTGCTCTGATGAGCATTGCAGTTCTCACATACACACCCACACACACACAGAGTGGCCAATGGCCATAAATTTTGAAATATTTGTCAGGACAAATGCCATTAGAAGAATCATGGCAAAGTTTGCCGCTTTAAATGAAAATCAATACGTGTATACCAGCATAACCTACATTGTCAGCTCGTTCCAGTTTTCTATTTTTTTTGGGTTTCTTCTTTTTTTGGCCTTCCCGTGTCGTCACTGTTGCCCTTTACTCGGCCTCGTCTCCCCTTCTATGCTCATTATGTGCCACAAATGAACCACACACAAACAACGGAAATGAGTCGGAAATTCTCATTTATGGCGCCCTTGACGCCATTCGCTATTTCCACTATCCTATCTATTTCCCACCTCCTTTCCTTCCCCCTTTTGGCAGCCAGGCAGCTGACAAGTTGGCACTGGTTTCTGTTCTTGTCCTGTTACTGTCTCTGTCTCTGCCTCTGTCGCTGATTCATATTCAGATTCCGATTCTGGTTTTGATTGCTGCAGCCATGAGATTTATGTGCTGTCATGATATTGACGATGATGATGCGGCTACCCATTGGAAACATGATGACCCAATAACTAAAATTACAAATATGCCTACATAGGGGAATTCCTAAACACTCGAGTAGGAAGAAACTTGTATGAGTAACTCTGTTTACCATGTGTAATTAGCATAGAGCATCTTTGAAATGATCTCTTCTAATTGAAGAACAAATATATAAATAAAATTAAATAGATATTTATTCAAAGTAAAAACTAATTTATCTCATTGCATTTAGAAATAAAAAAAAAAAAACTTTTTTGTTCCCCTAGAAATCGATTTGCTTCGAACTGAAAATTTCTATAAATATGCAAACAACGTCGTTATCATGTATATATACAATATAATAGGCACACATTTTTGTCCTCCTTCAATTTCCATTTAGCCTTTCAACCGCGACGTGGCATCCTTTTAAATTTAAAGAGCACGAGGCATAGGAATTGGCCATTCACCTACAAGAGAAAACTTTTGGGCCATTCATCTGCATTTATGGCCACGTCCTTAAATGGCCTCTGGTCCTTGGACCCAAAGTGCTTGCGGTTTTGCTTGCATAGTTCAACGTTCTCATTGTGCCCTTATAGAATGTCTGTAAATTAGTTTTTACACCTGACTGACTTTGTGGGTATTTGCACGTGTGAGTTTGTTAGTCAGTATGAATGTATGTTTGTGTGTGAGTGTGTCTGTGTGTATGTATTAGTCATGGCCAGAAGCGCAGTTTAAAGTTGAGACACATGTTGTTTGATTCCTCGATGCGTGAACTTTATTTAATCGATGGTTGATCTTTGCCTTAATTAAATAGAAGCTGTGTGGCAATTGTAATTCAATCGAAGATGCAGCGTCAGGTCTAGACTCTAGACTGAATGCCAAATCAGCAAAATATTTCGATTATATCCCTCACGTAACCAACAATGTTGTTGGCCCGACTGCTCTGCGTTGACTGCTTTAAATTGTGTTGTGTAAATATTACTACATTTTCGGTTCGCCTCACATTTTATGGCAGTTGTTCACTTTTGAGTTGGCCAAGGAGAAAGCGATAGCTTTTCGGGCTGCGACCGTTCCTAAATCTAATTTGAAAAGTACTAACCCGTAACGTAGCAATGGCCATATATCAAAAGCGAGTTACACACACACTCACACACCCAGAGAGTTTACCTCTAGCTTCTGGGCGGAGATTTCTACGAATTTACGAGCGCGTCCAAGCGATGCCCCAAAAATGTTGGCTATAAAATTTGTCTGGGCAGATGGGTGGCCTTATGCCGGATATGGTTAGAAGCAGGAAGCTGATTTCAAGCTTGCAAGCTTGTCCTTGTATTGTGTATTGTTTAAGCCACGTGAACATAAATGTCCAATGTCAGCAGGCAAGGCAGGGAAAATAGAAACGACAATTCCCTGTACCACCTGTCTTAGCAATTTGTCACCAACTGCACTTTTTGATTAATGCACTCGCCATTTTACAAGAAAAACTATAAACTATACTCGATAGATTTTTCCCAAAACACGATCATGGATTCATACAACATTCATTCAACACAATTATTAAATCACCAGACATCTATACAAACACAGTATACACTGAAAAGTCAACGTAAATATTAATTAATTATTAATTGTAAATCTACTCATAATTTCTGAAGTGGGCGATGGAATACCTACTGCCGGGCGAGAATATCTTCATTAAGCGATCTGATGGACGAGTGCATCTCGCAGAAGTCGTCTCCAAGCATGTTGAACAACAGACTGTCCTTGTTACTTGGTATGAGGACTTTAAATTTATGGGAAAGGAAACATCTTGGGACAATGTAGTGGCTCTCAATCCACACTTAAAGGACCGCGATCAGACTGAAAGTGATGACGAGAAGAAAACTCCAACTCTACGGAAGAGGAGTTCTATGAAATCGAACCATGCTGTGATAAAAATGACCAACAAGATTTATAAGATTGATATCAATTATTAACCTTTTTTTTTAAATTTTGGCAGTAAATAATTAGATTAAACTAAATTTCGATTGCCAAAAACTCCATTTACTATTAATATACATACAAAAGTATTAACAAACGTCATTTCATTGTTTAGGATCTGCAATGTTAATTTAATATAACGCACCTAATAGCAACAGGTAAAAGTTTTCCGACCCCAGTGTGTTTCACTAGTTGCACTTTTATGCATTGCATCGCTCAAGTTTCACTTCAAACCGCCCAGGTGAAATAAAAAAACTTTTCGACCTTTATATTGGTCATATCTGAAAAAGAAGGCAACTTCCTGGGGCATTTTTTGCTCTGTGATACAAATTTATGGGCGACCAAAGAGTAATCAAGACTGTGAAACAAGGGAAAAAATAAGATGGTGTGGATTTGTTAACTTGGTTAACTGGCGAAAGTCCCGCACCATATGAAGCACGTCGAGGTAGCTGCAAAAGTTGCGAGAAAAACTTTAACGGTAATAAAACAATCGAGAAACTGCACAAAAAAGAATTGCAAAAAGTTTACCGAAAGAAGAAATACTATAAGGACCATTTTTTCAAAGTCTATATATGATATCAAATAACAAGCTGAATATTTTGATATTTTTCGTCGTTTGTAAACATATCATATGTACATATGTATGTTGATTGCGATTCTTACCATCAATGATATAGATCAGACAATACCTGAATCCACAATGGTAAATTATTTTAAATTGGTGACAATGAAAACATTAGCTCCTCTTTTATATGATCATGTTCACACGCCAGCCGCTGGAATATTTCTTTTAGACAGTCCTCAATAATGCTGCATAAAGACTCAACTGAAAAGTGAGAATATTTTAATAAGCCAACTAATAAATAAAAGAATTGCAATTGTCTTACCTAACTGACTGCAAACGATAATAGAAGAACTAACACGAGGTTAAGTTCCAATACTGAAGTTTACTGACAGCACCGATTTAAAATAAAGCAATTAAACGGTATAATTGAAATAATTAAGTTTTCTTTTTAATAATTGATTGAATTGAAGATAACGTAGAATATAAGCAATATTATCAACAGCTCCACGACCTCGGTTATCTGGTAGATCAGGTCATTGCCACTCATATGCATCTGGATATTTTGGTCCAATTCGCCGCCCAAGTAAATGCACGTCTCATTGCCATTGATTTTAATAATTCCGGAGTTCCGTTGTATTTTGAGCACATTTGAGTTGCCATTAATCTCCAGGTTTCCAGATTCCTGTTTGGCTACCAAATGTGAGTCATGCTCAATATTTATCTCAGCCATTTCGTAAAATTAATAAATTAAAGTTACAAAAATTAGCAAATTGTCTCTTCAGCTGGCTTCGATATCCACAAAGAATCGATACAACGCATCGATTATTCTAATTTGTCATGCCATCATTTGCAGGGTTGCCCTGACACGAATAAAGCATTGCCAGCTAACGAAACGATGAAATAAAACAAAAATGGAAAATTATATATCGATTGCGAAACTTTGAAAATGCATTTAGTGGAAATTTTAATAGAAAGCGCATAACTTTGAAGTACTTACAAAATATTTAGCAAGCAGTGCACTTGCATTCAAAATGCTCTTCAACTTTAAAAGTGTCATCCTTGATGATGATGATGACTCCAGACCGCAAGCTGCTGTAAACAATTTCCTGCTTTTCCACACAGTGCTGCATCCAAATGGGGAAATTTTCCCCAGATGCGGAAAATTGCAACTAATTTCATGCGAAGCGAAAGCCAAATCAGTTGTGCTCTAAACTTTCTGTAACTTGGAGTCACACAAACACTCACTCACACACACACACACACATTCATACACATACTCACTCATACTTTCAGATCTAATTTCAAAAACTTTAAAATTAGTTAAGTTACGCTCAGCAGATACCAATAAAGCTGCCCCAAATGTGAACAAACAAATTTATCTACTTATGGGTTGAGTGATTGTGAAGGGAGATTCTTGATTTTCTTCAACATTTGAATAAATGTATGTATGTAAGTGTGTATGTTTGAATTGGGTTGGGTTAAAGGTTTGGTTGGATGTAATTGGATCAACTTTGGTGGCTTTGATGTGGCCTCGGCATTGCGGCATTACCAAGTTTTAGCTAAACTTGATCAAACTTTCAATCAAATTAGCAGACACGTTGCTCTAAATGCCAAACAAACGAATGTACGAAAACTAACTTAAAAGAGAGACAGAGCCGCAATATCTCTAAGAGATGTTAATTATTTTTTAAAAGAAAGCTTCTTAACTGATTTTCTCTTTAAAATACTTTTTATTTTGTCGGTTACGACCAGTAACAAGTGAAAGTACATTTTACCAATTTTACGGAGCACAAAAGGCCAAAGCAGCAAAGGACAATTTGTGTCATTTCTTTTCCTCAAGAATGTGAATGAAAGGGAAAAGTAAAAAAAAAATCAACTAAATACGGCATCGAGCTTTAGCTTTCAGAACAACAATTTGTTGTTATTTTTGGCCTCTCCCCCGTTTGCTTCTCCCTCTAGCTTTTTGGGATGGTTTTAGTCAGGCAAAGCACTGCAGTGGCAAAGAATTTAAGAGCCAGACTTGACGAAGGGGCAAATGCGGCAGCTCGAAGCAAAACACTTAAGTTTTAACCCAAATTGTTGCCAACAAAGCGGTTTGTCTAACATTCTTTTGAGAAAATTTTACGAAAAAGTGTTTGCTATCCACACACACACACACACACAGACACTCACCAACTCACACATACACACACACACGGACTCACACAAATACACATAAACAAAGCTTTCGACGCCACCCAAAGAGCAAACTCGGCAACCAAAAGAGTCCCAAAGAGAAGACTAGATAAGCATAGGTACAGTTACTACGGCAAGTGCAGCTCTTGGGGCTATCAAAATAATGTAAAGGGTTTAGCGTGAAACAATTGTAATGGAACAGTCAGTAAATAACTATAGAGTTAAGATTTTAAATCTCAAATTAAACAGTAATAGGAAATTCTGTGATCCCATCGGAGCTCCGCCTATGATAAACTCGGACTTATCCGGGAGCGAAAAACGAGCGAAACGAGCGAGTTGAAGAGCACTTGGAAACCGCACGTTAAACTTTTCCAGTGGCCGAAAATGCAATTGTAATGAATTACTCAGGGCAAATGAGTACTTAAAGTGCAACTCAAACTGAAACTTTCAACAGCAGCTGGATGGCAAGTGGAGTCACCGAACTCGGCTACTGATAAACGGATATTAATCCAGCAATCTGGCAAAATTGGGAAACTGAAGAAGTGGGAGGAACTGCAAACGATCCAACTAATATTTTAGTCTGGGCTTAGTCTACGGTCTGCCTGCCTGACTGAATGACTGAATGACTGCCAGCCTGCCAGCGACATGTTGACCTTAAAAACTTGACGTGTTCAAATGTTGCAAAACAACTCAAGGGCTTTCGACTTGAGCACTTTTTCTGTTCGGTTCGCTTTTTGATGGCGCCCTCTCTTTTATCCGTATGCCTCTCTGTTTAACTCTATCACATATGTATGTATGTATGTATGTATGTATGTATGTATGTATGTATGTATGGTATGCATGTAGTACATAAATTGTAAACTCGGCTCTCTGTTTGACGCACATGAAGTGCCGCACTTGAAATATGCTTTTTTGCCCCCGGCAATACGATGACGGGGGAACAGGGACAACGACAGCGTGTGGAAGGTGTGGAAAATGTATTTTGACAAGTGTCACTTATGCGTAGCTCCTATGAAATATGCAAACTTGTCAACCAACCCACCCAACCCAGTCATCTCTTTCAAGTAGAAGGCTTGTTGATATAATTGCAATGGAGCAAACTACATACTACTACATGCCAGGATAGAAAGGACGGTAGAAGCTGATAGACGATGCAGGCATCTGTGTGAATTGCACATAGATGTCTATGAATCAATGGGGATATCGAGTGTACATAGAAAATGAAAGAGGATGTAATTAATTTGCAATAAGCACTGGAAAAATGTGTGTGACAATTTTAGCAGAAAGAAGAGCATGAAAAGTAGTTATATCAAAGGAGATGTCAAAAAGAATTATGGAATCAGTCCAGAAATGAGCGGAGCTATCTAATGACAAGAACTGACAAGTAAATGAGAATATCAATTGAACACTCTCTGTGTCATAACGATTGAACGATTGATAGAAGGACAAACAAATTAGTATATCATAGTCGGAAAGAATTAAAATACTATTAAATTAATTAATGGCCACTTGAAATCCTTTGTAAAATGCCTTTCCCATACTGGGTATAGCTAAAATAACAATGCCTAATACTTCAAAGCCATTCCCAGACGTTCTGACTGCCGAGAAGATAACGTCAGGTTGCCATTTAATATGCGAACCTTTTGCGTGCTTAAAATGTTCAAATAGACACAAAAGCCATTGACCCCCGGGATTTGTTATAAATATTAAACCAACTCTTCAAATGGGCCCCAAATGCAGCGGCATATTAAATATATTTTATATAAATTTAAGGCCATCAAATTCCCAAGAGGCATCCGAAATGCCTACGAACTGCGCCCAACGTTAAGCGCGGCGTATACGTAATACGCTATTAATATTTAAGCCACGTTAAAGAGTTATCAGCTGCGCTTTAAAGCGCCAGCCCGACCATTACAATTACGACTACTAAATCTAGTCCCAAGGTCCCTAGCATTCATTTGTCAGCTCAGAAAGTTTTTGAAACTAGAATGATATCGGCAAGGGTAACTTCAATGTCGCAAGGACAATCATACCCTATTATTTAGCATTTACCGCAATCTAATGCCCTTGCCATCCTTCTCACTTAAATATTTATTCTTTGAATAGCAATCATCCCACGTTGCGTTCTTTGAAATTAAATATGGCCCAATCCAAAAATGCTTTCGCTGAGCGAATTCCCAAGGTTTCAATTACAAAGCAAGCAAGTTTTGCTGAATTAAAAGTTCATTAAACTGATTCAAAGCACTCCAAAGGATTGAATTTAGCCAATTCACGTTAAGAATTGTTGTGTGGATCAGTTTATTTTTAAAGTATTTCCAAGCATTGCCTTCAAACTTTTTCCTACACATTTGCATAATAACAGCCTTTAGTCCTTGTTGTCCTTGTTGTCCTTCTTGTTGCAAGTTGCTGTTGCAATTTGCCGCATAGTTTTCAAGCTTTTAACACCTTTTCAGGTGGTTTCAGTGTCAATTGGGTCAAATGCGTAAGAATTACGGCTGGTTAGATATAGCACCGTGGGCAACTTCTGACCATAAGCTAGCCACTTGGTTTTAGTGTTACTTTCCCTACTTCTCCCTTATTTTTTTTGCCAGCAAATTGCAAATCAAAGGGTCCAAATTGAGAGCAGGCCTCAAACGCTTAAAAGCAATTACGAATTCCGGCTGTCATTTTGCTGGGGAACCGGAAGTCGTTATCATGGCAAACAAAGCGCAATAGAGACGGTATCCACAGTTAACCACAGCTACAACTACAGTTAAAACAACAACAACAACAACAACAAACGATGAGAACAACAACAACTAACACACCATTACATACATTTTGCGCTTTTGCGACAACTTGTCCCAGGTCCGGCTTTGACTACGAGTTTGCCCTCATTATCAAGTTAATTATGTGTGTGTGTCTGAGTTTCTACGTTCTCTGTCTGTTACCAGGAGTGTGTGTGTGTGTGTGTGAGTGTGAGTGTAAGTGTAACCAAAGGTAATTACAGAAACGTTTCCATTGTTGGGCTGCAGCTTCGGTCGGTTGTCAATGATGTTCCTTGCTCTCTATCGAGTTTTACACCTTCGCCTCATTGTAATTAATTCGCAAGGCGGCTGCCCTAATGATGTGGTTTGGTCTATTTACGGTGATGAATATCTCTGGCAGAAAGTACATAAAGTCCTCCTCCGATCCGCCCATCAGATTAAGCACAAGTCATTTGCAAATTCATCACTCTATCTCAATGTGTGTGTATGTTGTGTGGCTTCTGGTGTCTTAAATTTGAGCCATTCGAAGCCAAATTTAATCATGATGTATGCTATTATAACCACATCGAATCAACATCCCAAGACAAGTTGAAATAAATGTAATTTAATTAAAATGAGAATAAATTTGAATTACTTTTCGATCTCTATCTTCGATCTCTGTGAAAATATCCTTATATTTAATTAAAGTTTATTACAACAAATAATTATGCAACGTTTGGAAACTGTCCAACTGTTTACAGTACATATTTAAACATTTCACTTACTGACAATTCTCTCGCTTTCAGTCTCTAGTCTAGTCTCGTCTCGTTTTCTGAGTTCACACTCGCCATTGCCGTTCATTATCAAAGACCCAACTCAATGCTTATCCTGAAGGTTAATTACATTTATCCAAACGCAACTGACCCCGCAGGACATTGACTTAATTTCCCCAGCGCTTTTTTTTTGCCTTTCCTTTTTATTTGTATTTTCTTTTTTTGCTTTAATTTGGTGCCTGCCCTTATTTCTGTCTGCTTCTGACTTTTTTTTGTGCGCTTTTTAATTTTTTAATACCTAAAAAATACAGCAGCAAAATCGAGGCAGAATGGGCCTGTAAATCGCTGCCAGCGATTTGGGTGATTTCAGTATATATTTCTTCCTTTCGGTTTGTTTTCTGTCTCTTCCTTCTCTCACTTTTATGTTCTCTGTTCTGTGTTCTGTATACTTTTTTTTTCTCTGTGCTCGTTCAAGCGCCTAAATGGTAATTAAAAATTGTTGCATTGCCGCTCGAATGCGCCTGATATTTATGTAGTTTGGCGCTTTTGTAATTTGTGTTTATTTTCGTATTTTTCTTGCTTTTTTTATCCACTTACGGCATATGTAAAGTCAAAGATGTTTTTCATAAAACGTTGGAATTTAATGGATCAAAAGAATAGGCAAAGAGTAGAAGAGAAGTGGGCACTTGAGTTCTAAAAATGAAGATTCAGTTTAAGAAAAGTTTTGCCAGCGCTTTTAATTTTTTTTCTTTCAAGTTTAAAGCTTGCTGGCAATTTGCATGAAATGTTTCACAATATCCAACCGCTTACTTTATTTTCAATTTCAGGATAGACTTTCGATGCGGCCGCTCGACCAACTAACCAAACCGTATCACGTAGAGCTCGGCATTTCCGTCTCCGCTTTTTTTGTTGGCTATCTTTTTTTTGTTCCGGCCAAATTGCCAAAATCGAATGCACTTCCAAATAAATTTTGATTTGACAGCAATGTTCGAGAGAATGGAAACTTTTGTGAGGCGTCAGCACGTTTGCTGGCATTGCATTTGGGACACGAGGAGCTGTTGCAGGTGGAAGTGGGGCAAGACCCAGAGTTGCCGCGATTGCTGTGTTTGCTTGTGCTAAGTGTTGAGGACAGTGGCATAGCAAAAATCCGCCACAATTGCAAGCTGCGCTCTGGTCAGGGACAAGACCTAATCCTAATCCTTATATACGCAATGCAACAGCAGTGACAGCGGCAACAGCTGCAGCCATGGCAACGGCAACCGTATCGTGTTATGAAACATGGCACAAAGTTAAGTTCACTTTTATACCCTGCAACTCTAAGTGCATAAGAAGTGTATGCCAAGCTAAGTAGATCAAATACTATGTAGATATGCAAAGAGCAGTGTCTCTTGTGTAAACCCCATTGTAGATACTTATTAGTCGAGGTTAGACCATACCCACATGCTTTGTCCTGAAAGGCAGCTCCAAATCCAGTGCCACAATTCACAGCGGCGTGGGATGCGAAGTCGGAGTGGCTCATTCAGCCATTGCGAGCTTAAATATTTAATTTCATTACGTCAGCCGGTGAGCGCGGTGGATTCACACGGTTAAATGTAAAGGGAGGAGGGAGACAAGGGATGAAGCGATCAACCACACAAAGCTCAATGTGGAGGCAAGTTGAAAAAAGGACTTTCAAAGGGATGCGCTTCTATGGGTACCTGTTATGGAAGGTTCTTTGATTTGATTTCGTATGAGTTTGAGGGGTGGTACTAGAAAATGAGCTGCATTTTATGCTTGCCACGTTGCTTTCAGATTCCAAGTGGCCCTCAATGTGAGCAACACAAAACTGGAAAGACTAATGCAGCATAATTATAAAGCAACTTATACTTACATATTAGTATGTATGTCTATATGAATTAAACTTAAGTGGGATCATTTAGCAAAGACTTGTTGCAGCTCAACAATTACTCGTACTCATATTCGTATTCAATGTAATTGCAATTTAAGGCAAATGTTGCTCCTTTCATTTGAGCTTCTTTAGAGCCACTTTCCAAATGTCTCAAGCATTACTTCATATTTATTCAACTCATAATCCACATCCACATCCGTGGAATATTGTGGGTATGAAAAGCGAAAGATGTGGACATATGTGGATCATACTAAGCAGTTTTTCTGTTATCTATTGAAAATTCCTGAAATCCAATTAGATTGCAACCAACTCCAATATTTATTATGTTTGTTTTGCGGTTGTTTCTCGACCTTCTCAAATTCAACTCACACGCAAGCCATTGGACACGAAAATATTTCCAATTCGTCTCGATTTCATTTGACGAATTTCTACGGGGAGTTGCGAATAATTTCGTCAATATTATTGTTTGGTTTTATCTATAAATAAATTTGAGTTACACGTGGGAGGCTATTGAGATATGAGCAAAAGTCATGCAATGCGGTAAATGATAAACAGCCACGTCTTTAATAACAGCTAACAATTGAGGCTACACTACGCAGATTGTGGAATGAGTAGATAAATATAATAGTTTGGTGTAATAATAATGAAATTTGATTCAATTTTAATAATGTCTCAAGATTAAGTTATTGTTGAGCTAATTTAGATGATAAATGTCCACTACTTCTGAGCATTTTTAAAATTTTTCTGAGAACCATCTGTTAAGTGTTGTTTTCGCCAAGCTTAATCAACAGCTGTTTCTATAAGTTCTGTTAGATATATCCAATGATGTAGGAACTGCTGTGGCTAGTTGGAAGTCAGTAGTTAAGCACATTTCAAGGAAGGTAGAAGGTGTGAAGCCATGACAGCCCAATATACAATTTACGGGCAAGAACAAACCAAAGGTAGCATTTAGGAGTTTTTATTTTAAAGTATGCCAGATTAAACTGATGAATGTTATAGAAATATCCCGGGACAACTCTGAGACAGAAGATGCATTCAAATACAACCTCATGATAAAAATTGCCACTTTGACATGGTTGCTGTTCAGCTTAATAAGTAAGTAATGTTTAAGGAATTTGATTGACAATCTTCAGAGAAGGTGTTGTTGCAGGTGTTTGCATTTATTGCTGCAATTACTGGAAAGTCTTCCAAGCCCCAAGGAGAAGACCTGCTTCACAACTAGCGGAAGAAACCGAGCAATTGGATTTGGAAATGGACCAACAGAGCATGCTCCTTTCATAGGTCAGCGATGCAAATAGCTGTTGAGTAACTGCAGCAGTAAATGAGGATTGGGATTACCTGAAAAAGAGAAACAGAAAGTCGACATGGGCCAAATATTTTATCAGAAGAACATTGCAAAACAAATAAACGTAAGCAAAGGAAAGAGGGTAAAGGAAAAAGAGAGATAAAGGTAGAGGAAGGCCACCAGCTTGCAGCGATCATCTGCAGGGCAATATGGCGACGTGCAGCTTCCACTTCCATTTCCGTTTCCGTAAACTTAATTCCACACACACACACACACACAGAGACAAAAAAACTCCATGTGCTGCTGTTTCCTTTTGTATTTTTCGCCTTTGCTGGTAACGCTGTTTTACTGTTAACTTTTTCTTTTAGCCTTTTGCGCTTTGGCCCCAAAAAAGGCAAAAAAAAAACATCAACAAAAAAGAAAATATTTTATTACAGCTACAGCTCAAGTGAAGTATGTTTCGGGTTTGGTCCTTCATTCCTTTGCTGCCTGTTACTAAAATAGCGTCTTTTATGCAAATTCACAATGCCAGCTCAGGGCAAAAGGGGCGGACCCGAGCTAACATGACTTCCGCTACCTAACTGGCTTAATTTCAAAAGCGAGGGCAACAAAAATTAAAAGCAACTCCAAAAAAAAGGTACAAAGTAAGCAGTATCTCTTTTGTGTGAGGAATGTAAGACGTTATGTCTCTTACATCTGGAACTCTATTCATTATTTATCTATAGTATGTAGTATTCCGGTATTATATATCCGTTAGTTGTTCTCTACTTTTAGATATCACTTTAGCTCTGTTAGAAATCATCCCAACACACTCTTTCTGTTGTAGACACACACACAGGAGGGATGGCATGTCTAAAAGTTTGTTAACTTTTTCTGGCAGCTTTTGTTTAAATTAATAAAACATCAGAAAATTTAACGTACTTTGTCGTACAAACAAACTAAAATTAACTAAATTTTCAGAGCAGCGGCAGCAAAAACATTAAGCAAACAGCAGAAAGTATGCTTTAACTTTGCGCATTACATAAATTCTCACAAACACAAACACACACAAACACACACACAAGCACAGGGAACAACAGGAAAGTGGGTGGGAGAGGAAATCAGAGAAGGGGAAGAGAGTGAATGGAGTGACCGGGAGAGTGAGGCCGAAACTAGAGAAAGAGCCATAACATTTATCATGACCACTTAAGGATGCTTAAAATACACACGAAGCAAGCACGCACCCAACTCTGGCGGGGAATGGCGAAGGCAATGATTGTGATAGAGAGAAGGGGGTGGAGGGTGTAGAAAGCTTTCAACCAGCAACCGGCAAGCAGCAACCAGCAATAACAACAACAATACGCTTTGTTAAATCAATTTGATAAACTGTCAATAATGCGCCATAATTTAATGTGCTCCCCCATGAAACCCAACCAACAATACCAACAACAAGAGGAACAAGCCTGAAGTTGTTTTCAGATTTCCTTTGACTGTTGTCATACGTAATTATGATGAACTTGGGGCTCATCCACATTCTCTGACAGCTGCCCTATTAGCACTTTGTAAAGCGAGGACAAATTTTAGGTTTGCTGGACAAGCGAAATGTTTGATTTTGAAAAGATATCCCTGAGATGGACAAAGACGAACTTGAGACGCACCACACTAAGCAGGAGGAGATGTAGGCTTGTACAAAAGTGTCATAAAGCAAAGGCACATAAACAGATTGAACAGGCAGAGCAAGAATCGGAGGAGGAGGAGGAGGAGGAGGAGGAGGAGGAGGAGGAGTTGGAGCAGCAGATAACAATGGCAAACGGCGTATTTGACGCAGCTCAAAATGGTGAGAATGATGAGGACGACGCTGACAACGACAACGACAAGGAACAGCTATTGTGAGAGGGCTGCGGGTGTGCCAGGGTCTATATGGTGGGTCTGGGTCTGTGCGTGCGTGCCTTGAATCCTTGTGATGTTGGGGCTGTTGGAAACGACCTTCATAAAACAAACACGCCGATAATGAGTGCGAGTCAAAGTGGCGCTTGGTGCCGTCATACTTGGGACTGAGAGGGAAATGAGAAAGAAATGGGAAAGTGACGAGTATCTTTGGCCTGAGGTTGCCTCGGAAGTGAAAGATGGCATCAAAGGCGGAAGCGTACATTCAGTGCCTGGTGCCATTTGCTTGCTGCTAATGTGAAGAGTTTTCAGGTCCTGTGAGTGCAACTAACTAGCCGATAATCGACATTTGATTTGGTGTGCCACAAACTTTTGTCTGGCACTTGAGAATGTGGAAAGGAAAAGGGTTGAAGAAGAACACGAAATAAGTCACTAAAGAATCTCAGAACTTTAATTTAAATGCACGAGTATGTACTCAACTCAATTATTGAGCATACATTTAACTGTTGTGAATAATTTAATTACTTTTGCATTTGTCACAAGAACTAAACTAAATATTTAATGCGACACTTGAGAATATTTAACCATAAATTTATTTGATTGCCAAATTTGCATTTATAAATAATTTATTTTGACAGTTTAGTGTAGTGAACTATTGGATTACAAGTTGATTCTGATTGTGTGTTGAAAATAGCAAAATATATTTAAATTGATAATTGCTTTTTCTTTGAAACCTAAGGATATTTAAGTTAATATAAATATAAATAAATAAATTAAATATACATAATAGATGAGATCTATTCTTTTTAATTTCAGGTGAGTTTTTTCTTTCCTAATATCTTTAAGTACATTCCTTTGACCTTCTGCACAGATGCACTTCAGACTGATTTGTATTGTGCCATTGTGTCTGAGACACACGTATTCTCAACTGTCGACTTCCAGAACTAAGGGCTAATGGGGGATGTAGCAGACAAAGAACGGTGCCTTGACAGAATCGCCATTGTCAAGAGGTCCCGTAACAGACAAACAAACAAGCAAGCAAATCAACAAATAAAAAACAGCGAACATGTAAAAAGGGTTCTAGTCTCCCCTTTTCGAGGATGTTGAATGTTGGAAGAGGGCAGAGTGGGAATAAGCGGGTAGGCGTGGCACCTCTTGAGACGCAGTCAAATGCACGCGAACGTGTTTGATATGCACTTGACTCGCCGTAGGCTTAATTATTAGGCCGGATAGAAGCTCAAGGAGGACGCTTCTCCTACATATCGAAAATGCAGACACCCTGTAACATTGTATAGAGTTACTGCTGCTTTAAGCGTGCCTCACTGTCAGGCACTTTCTTGACATATCGTAGAAGAGCAATTCAAAGTATACCATATAAATACTTTATAGCATGTCGTCAACCATAGAGGAATGAGAAATGTACATCGGCTTAGTTTTGAGCTGTTGATTTCCTTCGACTGCATGTTGTTTTCATTCCATTTGCGGCACACACTTTCGAGTACTTGTGTGCCACAACCAAACTTAAGATGGCGTTGTAATACATTAAGTATACGCCTGTTGTCGTTGAATTATTGCAGCACATTTCTTGGCGAAACAATTGAACTGAATGCATGCCCCACATAAGCTTCCCATCATAATGCCAGCAAATTAATTGGCTTATATTGAAAGGGTGATTAAACCAAGACCCTGATGTATTTACTAGAGGCGAAAGAGAACTTCGCACAAAGTTTCGCTGAAAGACAGAAGTCTCGCTAAATTTGGAATTTAATTTTGGACCACATGTAACTAGGAGAAGAGCAACAAGAACAACTTGTTACTATAAATAACATCATATTTGTAGGCTGATGAAGCGCTTGCAACTGTTGCCAAAGTTTTCCCTCACAAACTTTGCAGTCGCAGTCGCAGTCGATTCGAGTCGCAGAGTCTTTTTTGCCGTGCTTTTTCGACATGCCGACACTTGTTTTGGCCTAAGTGATTTAGGTAAAAGTTTTCGCCCCCAAAACACCGGAAATATTTCACCAAACAAGACGAAAACTTTTGTTGTGCATAATCGCTGCTCGTCTCAGCGGAAATGGCTCAAAGGAAACTGTTTGCCAACTGAATGAATTTTTTAAATTCCGCTTTCTTGGCCTTGTATTAAGCTTAGCATTAGACGATTCTAAAATTGACCATAATCCGCTTGCCTTTGCCTGCATTTAACGCAATTGGAAGGAAGCAAAATCAATAAGTACTCAAATAAATACTTGGGTGATTAGTTGCTTCTCTAAACTTGATGTGTGTTTGTATGTACATATGTATTTATGTGCTTATGGGTGGATTATGTGACGATTGAAGCGAGTGTGTGTGGCACACAAACACGTGGCACAATCCGCCCCACAATCCGAACATAATTCATTTGCATAACATTAACAACTACCCGGATGCCCGAGCATGCAACGAAGCCGTCCAAAGTGGGCTAACAACTGGGCTTAAATGAAATATGTATCCTACGAATTATCCACAGACACTATGCTACAGTTGAGCGTTTAAATATGGAGATGCAGAGAGATTTACAAGCTACGAGAAACTTCCAAAGTTGTCGCAAGTACATAAGTACTTCGTTCATGTTTCAATTTTGAATATGCACTTGTGTCGGCATTTATTTGATAGCCATATTGAACGGATTGTGGGAGAAGTCGTGTAAATCGTAATGCGTTAATCGATTGACACATATTTTGAATCAAATAAAACCTTTTGTCAATCTTAATTTCAGCTCAATTTATTCTGACATATCTAAATTCGTTTATCATGTTATGGACTTGGTATGGATCGATTTACTTCTTCAGCAGCGTGGAGACGAGAGCGGGAGCAGCGGCATAGGTGGTAATTGGAGCAGCATAGGAAGAGTACACTGAAGGTGCCACATACGAGGCTGAATAAACAGAGGGAGCTGCAGCGTATGCGGAATAGGCACGAGGAATGGCAGCCGAGTAGACCGAGGGGGCAGCCGAGTAGACAGAGGGGGCAGCAGCATAGGTCAGAGCAGGTGCAGCGGCATAGGTGGCAACAGGAGCCACAACATGAGCCTGGGCAACAGCGACGAACAGAGCGACGAAACTGATGAGGAACTTTAAAAAAAAGAGTTAAGAAAAATTAAAATATCTTCTTAAGTCATATTTTTCATGATAACTCACTTTCATATTGATTGAGTTGTTTTTGGTTGTGTGTACGACAAACGTTCTGAAAGATTGAAGTGCGTTGACTGATACTGGTCCATAGCCAGGTTGCTCCATTTATACTCGTAGTCGATGTTAAAAACAGAAGCCGATGAACAAGTTCTTTAGACGCGGATGTAAACTGAGCTACAAGTGATCACTAATCTGCCATATCAAATGGATTAGCTTTGTTCACTTTGGTCTCGCACTTCTCCATCCAAATCTCATTGCTCACCTAATGGATGTCTATTTTTACCCCAAAAATTCAGCAACTGTGCGACGGTTGAGGGGGAAGCGGTCTTAGGCTTATTGATTTCGATTTCATTACGTTGTTCCGTGCTCGCCCCAAAAGTGACAAACAACATTACCAAGCATGAAAGTCAATTCAAAAGCGAGTCAGAAAAAATAATAACATACGAGTATGTATGTGTATCCGCACAAATGGAAGCCGTCCCATTTAATTTACGTCATCAATTATTATTTACAACAATTGATGTTTTGGCATTGACATTGACCCTCAGATACGACTGGAGCCAGATAATGGTGTTGAAAACACTTCAAAGAAGTCTTATATTGTTGCCAGAGATATCATTATTATGTGTACAATGCTTCGATATTAAATATCATAAAACGTTGTCAACACAAGTTATATCTACCTACATACATATGTAATTTCGATATTCGAAATATTGCATTTGTTTTATCTTATTCTTTGTTTGCTTCGTTGACTTCAGTTTCACATCGGTTGGACCCTTCTCAAAGCGGCTCAAAAGACACCATCCACAGGCTCTGCCTTCAGAATCCTATATTGTAAACATGTTGTGTTATTGTACTGAATTGTCCCATGAACATTTCTATAGACGTAACTACGAGGAATTGCAAACGATAACAGGAAATGCATATAAAGCCACTGATAATGATCAGTTGAAGGCATAAAATTGCTTTCAAATCGCACGAAGCTTTAATGCCTTTAAAAAATAAGAAGTAAACTGGAAAAGAAATATGGATAGAATCAGAAATGTCTGGCTAGTGAAAATTATTAAATTAGAGAACCCATTAAAGGTGTAAACTGATTGAGATGGAGACAAAACTCTTTTTTGTTTAAATTTAGGAACGTCAATGGATGCTCAGTAAATGTTGTCATTTACACTCAACCTCAACACATTCTTTGAATTTCCCCGCGGGTTAAACAAATGTACAAACATACAATTCTTTTGCGAAATTCCCTTTGCAACCTACCACCTATCGGAGAACATGGTGTATGTCGGCCCCCTCCTGTCGCTGTGGGATTGTTGACACACACACATACACACACACTATATGTGTGTTTGTTCATTTGAATGTCGAGTCATGTTAAATAACCACAGGACATTGGTCGCCGACTCATATTACACATACTTGAAGGCACTTTGTAACTGTCAGAGTCAAACGAACCGAAGTCAAATTCAAACGCGAAAAAATATGCTCGCTCATTAATATCAATTTATGAGCTGAGACACGAAATTAGTCTGTGACAAGTTTCGCCTCAGGATGTCGACTCTTCAAGCACACACTGATAAAGTGAGTGTGATGGGGGGAGAGAAGAGGAAGAGATGGGACACATACATACACATGTGTGGCTGTTTAATTTTGGGGGCTTTTGGGTGCTTTGTCTGGGGTTTTGTTGCGTTGCGTTAATTAATTCCAAAAGTATATTGCGTGTCCTGCCAAAAGGACAAATATGCGCAAACGAACTCATGTCATTTATGTCCTGTTGTGCGGGTGCCCTGCTCCTGTATTCCTGTTGTCATTAGCAGTGACTTGGGGGCGTGTGTATTCCCAAAATTATGAAAAATTTCAGTCGTGCGAACTCACAACACTCGGGTATTCGTCAAAGTCAGGTCTTTTTTAGAAAGTTTCTCTTTATGGCTCATCTTTGAGTCATATTAAAACTGGTTGCATTTCTGGAATACGTCCCTTATATTGCCTAAATTGAGCTTAGTACAAATATACTTGCCTTTCCAAACAAGTGAATACATTTTGATTATTTTCAGATTTAGTTCTTTATTTATTCTTGCACATATTTCAGTTTTTCTTTTCTTTTATGAATTAAATATTAATATTTATTTGTATTAGACGTAAAAACGTTTTTTTCTTTTTCGCAAATTATGATCCAAATAAATATTAAATAAAAGTTTTGCTTATAACTTAAATAATTGACAGAAATGTTGAATAGTAAACCTAAATTTAGTTCCAGTGAAATGGAATTAAGAAATAAAACCAAGGGTAATTTATAGAGTTTAACTATTTATACAATATTTTCGTATTTGTTTTCTTTTTAATTTACAATTCGAGTCACAATACAATTTGATTTTGTCCATTGAAAAAGCACTTGCAATTTATTTGTTTAGATGTTTTTATATAATTTTAAAGACTAGCCAAAACTTGGAGTTCTTGCGTGTGTCTTTAACCTTAAAGAGATTTAGTTTTGTTTTTGAATTTGAAAATTGGGCGGGTGGCAAAATTTTTACATACACATTGAACATTGATGCGGGCATTTGGATTCAAGTTACATATATATTTAAATAGATTCGACAACAGATGATCATAAAGTTCTTTCACGTTTAACAAAATATTATCGTATTATCGTTGATACATACAATACATATATACTCGTAATTACAATTTGCGCCTAATCAGTTTTCTTTAATGTTGTGCTATATGTAAGAGTCTGTATACATATATATTACCTAGATGTATGTACTATATATGTATAATATATATTTAGTTATACTCATATTTATGCCATATAATTCAGTAATATACTCAGGATTTCTTCATTCATTTGAAAGGGGGATAGTCTTTTCGTAGATTCAATGTGACTAACTAATTTCAGTTTAGACTACATAAGTTAAGTGACTACAACTAATCAGAATCTTAGCCTATTCATTATGTACATCTCTGGCTACATTCTAAATTCTCAAGGGATACACATTTGTATTATTCGTTTTTAAGTAATTGTTTAAACTAGTTTCTTGATGAATTCAGAAGCATAGCTCATTATTTTCACTGAAGTATTTTGCGCACATAGTATCTCAATTATAAGTATCTACATATATATGTTAAGTATGTGGCTCAGAATATTACTGATTCTTGGTACAGACATGTAAGCTATAACAATCCGCATTGCTCTCCCGGGTTACAATCATTTCTCTATACTGCTTGCAGATTTCTTGGTACAAGTAAACTAACCATAAGTATAAATGCTTTATCCTTTGTGGCTTACACATAACTTTAAGTCGGTTCAACATCTATAAATATCTTACATCTTAGATAACTTTCTATGATCTCTCTGCCATTCGTGGAAGTCTTATAAATTTTGTTCGTTTCGCTTCATGCAAATCCTGTTGGAAGTTATTCCGAAAAGCTAGGCGAAAGCACGGGTAAACGCCATGCCGGGCAGCTTAACTACTATAATACAATACGGGATTACAGTTCGATTTGGGATTGGGTGAGGGGGGAGGTGTTATCTAGACGATGGTGGTGCGTTCGGCGCCTGATGTGGTACACGTACTACTCCCCCAATGCATACGATCTGACATTTGATGTCATCTTTGGCTAACTCTCAGGAGCTCACCGTCTCATAGTTACCTGCACCACCGACGACTCCAATCAGTGAGCTACCCACGCTGAGCAGTGGAGATTGCGTTCCACCCATGCTCCCCAATGTGCTGTAGGCAGTTTGTGCCCGTGGCGAAGTAAGCAGGGATTGGGCAGCTCCAATGGTTATGTTGCCGCTGGTCACCGAACTGGTCATCGCAGCCGAAATGCCGCCCGAGTGGAGACTTCCCGGATGCGGCAACGTGTTGCAAGTGAGGCTGCCTCCAATGCTGCTGCTGTTGGTCTGCAAGGAGCCATTGGATTGCCCATTCAGGAGCGGCATCGTGCATGTGGTAGTCGAGCCGTAGGGGGAGGTGGGAGATGTGCGGGTCTCGTAGGCAGGTAGATAGGTAGTGGCTCCGCCGCTGGGACCACTGCTGCCTCTTCCCGGGATCCGTGTGTATATGTTTGGTGGCGTTCGTGTAGACAACAGTGGCGGTGGAGCGGTGTACACCGGTCGTTGAGCAGCTGGCGCCCTCTGTGGCGTGTTGTACAAACTAAATGCGGGATTGGTCGTCAACGACAGTTCACCATACTGCACAAAAAAGGGAATAAAGAACGAAATAATATTTAGGGGATTTAGTACTTTGTTAAAAACTGCTCAAAAATAATTAAAATTCAAAGTGGAACTTTTATTTATTCATTTTTGTTGCATATTTAAAAGCTGATAACAAGTTTTTTGCATATGTGGTTAAAAGTTGTGAAACAGCAAAATCAACTTTAAATCCTAATGAGCTTGTTAGCAGCCAAAAGGACAACAGGATGGAGGTACCGCAACCTAAACTAAAAACCAAACAAAAGTGAATGTAACTTTACTTGGCCAATTAAAGTCAAAAACATTTTCAGCTCATCAAAATTTAATGTTGGCCCTATTCTGGTGATTGAAGCTCGAAGTATCTAAAAATTACCACATACCAATATTAGACTAGACCATTATTATAACCAATTTAATTATATATAATCAAATGCCTATTCTAATCCCTAAATCAATTTGACGGACTGTCAGTAATAATGGCTTCAGTGATGAGGAGCTAAATTCTAACACGCGAGGCAGGAATTTTTCTAAAAGAAGAAGTGAATGTTCAGTTTTGAAATTCATCTGAAGGAAGCCTTAAAGTTGGGATTTTGTCATATTTCAATTAAATTGCCATTAGCAGTTCCCGTCAAATGCTTTTGTCCAAGTGTGAAATATGCAAATCAATCTTAACAAAATTGATCCTGACTGCCTAAAAGTCTTAAGATATTTATTTTGGGAGTCCTGTCAATATCCTAAATTAGACATAAATTTTGATTAAAAATTTTTAGTCAAAGTCTTTGTTGATTTGTGCTATTTTTAAACAAATCTTTTCAATTTAGGCAAAGTTCAATAAAAATCCCCAAAAGCATGCAACATGTTGGCATGAGTTTCCTTAAGTATGCAACAGTTCTATTGGCAATTATTATCATTATTATGATTCTTTGAATTTATTTATTTAACTAGGGAAATATCCAAATAATTACTTTTATAGCATATTTCCATATTTAAATTTTTAATATAAACTTTTTAAGAAAGGATTTTGATTTGCAAATGTGAATTCAATAGTTCAAATGAGTATTGCTTTAGAATTGATGTGTGCCTCTAATTTGTGGCAACATCTAGCAATACCTGCGGCAACTTAAATTCAGTATTTATCTGGAGTGACTCACCTGTTTTCCAAATGTGGGCGATAGCGAAGGGGGCGGAGGCGATGCGGTGTTAATGCGAGTGGGAGGCGTATAGAGAATGCGTTGTGATTCCATATTCAGGCGGTCGAAAGCCTTCTCCTCCAGATGGAACTCATCCTCACTGTTGGCCTCCTGCGGCACAACATCCGGGTTTTTGTCCTCCAAACTGGAATGGCTGCCCATGTTACGTGAAAGCGGCTCAGCACTTCCCTTGTCTGCCTCCGTCGTTGTGGCATCCCCATTCACATGGCGGCGACTCCGTTTGCTGCGGAATTTAATAAAGATCACCACGCAGATGGCGACCAAAAAGAGTGTTGCAATCACGCCAACTAGCGCACCCAACAGCGGCGTCAATTGCACCAGCACAGCGGTCGAGGAAGCTGCAACAACAGAAGGGATACACAATGGCAAGTTAGCAAAAGCATCCGAATGAAAGAGGATTGCAACGTGGTGAGAAATTGAATACCAGCCAACGGACATCGTGTGTCCAGATTGTGGCTTATCCCATTGTTTCTCCATTGTCTCTTACCTGTGCGTAGCAGGGGAGCGGACAGTGTTCGTCCCCGAACTCGATAGGCCATCTTGCTGGCTCCCTGGGCATTGACTGCTGTCACACGTATGTTGAACGCTGAGTCACTCGGCAGACGCTTCACTGTAAATTCCGCATACTTATATGAGGCATTATAGAGTATTTGGCGGGTGAGCTCGTCGTAAACCTGAGCATGGAAATGCTGTGGAATGCCCCCATCGTATCCGGGAATGCATTGAATCTGCAGCGAGTTGGCTGTTGCATTGTACGCCGTACAGTTTTTCACTGGCTCCGGAAGGTCTGCAATGCGGATAATAAATGGGAACAAATCAATAAATTGTACACCAAATAGAATTTAGCATAGTATAACAAGTTTAGGTAATTATAAATTTTAAAACTAGTGTGCAATTTGTCACTGTCATTATTTTCGATCTCTTAATTGATTCTGTATTTAAAATAATAAATAACTTTAATAAATAAACTTGTTTGATTTGTTAAATATATTTAACTATGCTAGCTTAATCATTGCTAAGTAAAATCATATGGTTGAGGAAAGTATTTGTCTGGTTTCTGTCAATTTATTCAACCCCAATATTATAAATATTAGACTTAAAATATATTTTGACTAGGAATATTTCATCTCTTTGTAAACAGCCTCAATTTTGACGAGGTGAATCTGCAGATTTATAAGGATAAAAGTTTCAGTTACTACCTCGGTTTATGCAACCACTTTAATTACAAAATTCAATTACACTTTTTTTCAGAAAGAGTATTAAATGTTTAAGTTTTCTTTAATTGGGTGTGGCTTGTGGCAAGACAGGGTACACATGTGGAATGTCTGATGCATTATTTACTGATTTTACAGCTTCCATTGCATTATCCTTGTGGCATTTCAGGCCATGGCCGTTGTGTGTTTTAATTTAACGCCAATATTCATTGGCGATAGGTAAATAAATGATGTGCCTTACAATTTATTGCATTTGATTATCAGATTATTGGCGACGCAGATTGAAGTTGCATCAACAAAGTCACAACGACCAACAACAATGGCAACATGACCGTTGGTAAATGTGGCTTTTATTGCCGCTGCTGCCAGGGACAATGGAAGGACACTCGGACAAGGACAGTCAAACATGCAGACGGACAGAGTGCGGCAAACGACAAACAATTGGGACGCGTGAAATTGCCACATCGCCAATGCAATATCGCAATGGCAAAATGTAAATATTGCGCACAGAGATGCACGCACCAAATGGCTGCCACTTGGCCGCGATACGTGCAACAATTATCTACTGGCTACTGAAGCGACCCCTTTGCAACAAAATTGAGTAAACATGTTGCACGTCACCGAGTGTTGAAATGTTGACTCCACACCTCCGACGATACGAAATTAATTAAAATAAATTTGTTGTTTTTTCAACTTTAGGCTAAGCGGACTTGGCACATGAGGTGTTGCACTCACCTGCTGGCTGAATGTGGTACCAACAAGGCTGGCTATGACCCATAGGGCTGTTGGCCACGCAGGAGATGGCTCCGAAGCTCTCGTAGCTCTCCACGTGGTAGCTGTAGACGTTGTTCAACGGAGGCGCAGATGTTGTTGAGGGCGTGGCTATAAGCTGACGATGATGCTGCTGTTTGTGCAACGCCGCAAGGCGTTTCCGTTCAGCCAACTGTCCACTGATGGTGGCACCACTGTGATGGACACTCGGCTCACCGGGTTGAAGGTGCTGTGGTTGCTGTTTTCTTTGCGGCTGTTTGTTGTTCTCCACGTGATTCTTGTGCACCATGTTGGAGTAGACCATTTGTGGCTCTATATAATCCTGATAGTTGTCAAACTCTTGCTCCTCATGCTCCTGGTCATAGTCATCCTCGAAGAGGACCGCTTCAGTCATGTCCACAACACTTGCCACACGCCCATGGCGACCATGCAACAGATGCTGGCTGCCATGTGTGTGCTTCCGTTTGCTGCGTTGATAATATCCGCCATTGCCGGAAGGCATCTGCAGGGGCAACGTCACGGGAGCAGGATGAACCGGCAACTCGATGAGACTCTCCAGTGAGTTGTTGAAGTGCCACTTGTAATTTAGATTATCAAGTGGATTGGCGTCCACCTCACAGGTAATGTTGATTGTCTGCTTGAGTGCGGCCCGTATAATCGTCGAGTCCGACCTGCATACGGGTGGATCTATGGGGGAGAATGAGGGGAGAGAGAGAGCAAAGCAAAGGACACGAGTGCAGGATAAAGTCAAGTGCTTGGTCGAGTACTAGTCGCTGCCGGTCACTTACATTTGACATCGAGGTAAACCTCATTGCTGGACACGCTGCCTTGCAGATTGGTTGCGCGGCAAAAGTATTGGCCATGTGACGACTTTGAGATACCCTGCAATACCAGTGTTTGGTTGGAGATGATGATACCGCGTGAGGAGTGCAACTGTTTATCCTGCAGGTTAGTTAAGAGAAAAACGTGTAAGATATTTGAATTACGATATTCAACATACAACATTCGTTTTAAAATATTATTTGAACGCTAAGGGATACTTACATTGTGATACCATTCCACTCGGGTAATAGCGGGATTGGCACGCACTTCACACTCAAGATAAACATCGGAGCCCTTAAGCAGATTGTTCGGATCAAGAGGAGCCCCTAAATTCAGGTTGACAATGGGTGCATCTGCAAAGAAAATATAATTTCTACAGTTTGTTCGGTTTATTATGAGAGTCTCAGCTTACGCGTCACATTGAGCACACGGGAATCTTTAAGGTACAGGCCCGTGTTGCCATTGCCTAGTGTAGTCATCACCGTGGTATCGCCCTCGTGCAGTTGCTGTGATGTAATACCCGAGTTGAGGGCAATGGAACAGACAACTTGACGTTCATTGTCCTCCGGCACTGGTATGAGCATTAACTCGGATATAGTCGTATTGCCATCCGACGCAGTCTACGGTTAGAGTGAAAAATAATGTTGTAGGTGGATCGCGGAATGAGTTCTTATTGGTAACTTACCGACTGGGTGGCACCCTTTAATATCTGACCTGCTTTAGACCAGATAATATGCGGTGGTGGACGTGCTCCGATTGCTGTACAGGTTACATGGGTTCGGGTGCCGGCAACCACGGCGTGGTTTAGGCCTTGAAGCAGCAAACTCAGTGGTGGCACTGTCAGGAAGAAATAAAAATATTAAGAGAATTTACGATATTTCATTTACGATTTTCAGTTTACATAAGTATTTCGAAAATAATTGTTTCACGATATCCAATATGCGCTATCTTTATAGCGAACATTTTCATGACATGAGCAATGAAAATTATCGACGCGCATATTCCCTAATCCTTTGGTATGAATCCACGAAGCCACTTTACAACCGGTGACATACATTCTCATACATTATTGCACTGACCTCGCTCATGGGAGCCACAACGCGATTAGCATATTCGCAAAGTAGACCAGTCCCCATTTTCAGATGTTTTCGATGTCATAAATGCATAAACATCGGACTGTACGGGTATTAGGGCGCTCCGCAATGACAAAAACTTTAATTACATTAATTTGCATGTAAAAGCCGACACTTTAACTGTGACCGCACCCACTCCAACTCCCACTCCCACTCCCGTGACGGCCTTGAACTCTTGACATTTGGCAAGGGTCCTACGTTGAACCATAAACAAAATTACAAACACAAAACTGACTGCAGTATCGTTGGAGTTTTTTGGGCATAATTTTTGAGCGAGACATGAATACGATATTAAAAAGATGATTGCCTCCACTTACGGTTCATGTCCAGGATAACTTTTTTGGTTAGAGCCGGAACAACATGGCCATTTGTGGCCTGGCAGGTGTACATCTGAAAAGAAGAGAAGAACAAAACACATATTTGATTTATACACATTACGATAATTAGCCTTCTATTAATAAGAACAATATGCGATAAAATATTGGCGATAATGAGAGAATGTCTCGAAGATGATAAATCAACCAGTCCAAAAGGTGAACATTTAATTTTAATTGCCTAAAATGCTCGTCGAACACGCACCACAGGCCAAGACAGGCCAGGCTAGGCCAAAAGCACGACCAATACCACCTTAACCCACCTCAACCCACCGAAATGTTAATCAATTATGTTTCGTTCCATAGGAAAACGCAGGCTCGCGCTGTATTAATATCATAAATTCTGTAGCTAACTTGTTGTAGCTTGTTGTTGTTGGTAATACGATACTTTCTGGCCATATACGTTTCCAATTCGGACATTTTATTGAGGCACGAATATTGTAACGATGTCTAATAAAAATATTTGCATAACTTGGGGAAAATTAAAACGGCCCGGCTTCCTCACTGGCTTGTTCCTCCACCCCACCTGTCTGTCCCTGTCCCGTCTGTCGCAGTCTGTCAAAGTGTCGTTTTTGGCTAGGAAATTGGGTCATAAATTTCCATCGGTTACACAACTCGCCAGGTGGGGTCGCAGTAGGTCATCGTTGTCCCTGATGTGTTTATTGCTAATGTACGCTGCATTTCTTGTTGTTTTCCTCCATTTAACGGAATGGCTTTGTATATGAACTCGTCGAAATGGAATGGAAACTGTCTCGATTTGAAAGACCTATTGAATATGTTTTGTTTACTATTGCTGCATCTAATATTTTTATTTGACAACAATTAAATTCATTTACTTATGTAACAATAGATTAAACCTAAAATAAGTTCATAGAGAATTGTTGAGGTGTTGTTCATACACCAACTTTGAAGTGAAGAATAAACTCAAGTAATTTTGGTTACACTATTATGAAGAAACCATCTGATGTGTTCTTGTTCCTCTAGACTTGTAGAACATTTGTCAAATGCATCTAGATTCTAGAAGCATCTTTGTTATGAAGCAATAATTTTGGGTTTTACGCCGCACAAGTTTCGAGTGATTTTAAGACGAGCATTAATTTAGTTTGGTTCACAATGCTAACCGAGCACAAAGACCCGCATTCACAATGGACAACAATTTGTACAAGTGGACACCGCCCCCCCCGCCTTTTGAGGGGAATATTGGTCTGAACCGCTGGATTAGCGTTCTAACAATATTGTTCATTACAGCAAAAGCGAAATCGGCTTAGAATCAACAGAGACCAACTAACAACTGGCAACCAACAACTGGAAACTGGCAGCTCCACATTGAATACGAGTAATTCCCCAATGCAGTCGTGGTTGCATTCATTTCCCAGGCACTTTGATTTCTATTAGCCATTGTGAGCCCATGGATGTGGATGGTGGTTGGTGGACAGTGGTTGGGGATTGTTGAAGGGGATTGTGAATGGTGGATGGGGACTCGACCACACCGAGCGCTGTGCCATTAATAGGAGGCGCTGCTTTTGTGGCTAACCGAAATAAATGGCCAGCGGTGGGTATTGTGCTTGGCTTATACACTTCAAATAGACCAAAGCGGCCAATACGCCCAAAAGCGTCTTTGTTGACTGCTCGTAAATAAGGCTTAAGCATTTTGAACGTCATCTCTCCTCACTTACCGTTAGCAGATCCTTGCGTTGAATATTCTTCAGTTGCAGAGCATTGCGCACTGAGCCATCGGGCAGCACCTGATAGGAGTCATCTACCAAGGCGTGTTCTCGCCACCAGGATACTCTGGGAGGTGGAATACCACCACTTGACAGGCAGGTCAGATTGATACTATCCCCCTCCAGATATGGGCCAGCAGTCTGATCTCTTACTGCTGCCCCATTATGGTCCAATATGGTCAATTGGGTGGGCGGCACTGTGGTGGCGAAATCAAAAGGAGACAAATTAAGTATAAGGACTTCTTATTGAGAATCATTCTCTACTTACCCAAAACTGTCACATTAATGCGCCAATTGCGCGTTGGTGATTTATGGAAATCAACGCGACATTTGTAGAGCCCAGCATCTGAGGTCTGAATGTTCTTGATGCGTAAAGCCGGAGGATTTGTGTCATAGTAGAAGTGGGCCTTCTTGTTGAAGACGTTCTCATCGGCCCATGGTATCGCCTGGTGTAGAGGTCGACCTCTAGCATCGAACCTATAATGAATTAATAAAATATTCAATTTAATTATTGCCATGAGTTATTTGCATATTTCAATTGTTGATATTTTAAGTAGATGAATTCAATTTATTAGCTTAACAAATTATTTACATTTAGCTGAATGTTTTACAGCAATAAATAACAAGAAGGGTGTTAAGTAAGAAAGATTTCAGACTGAAACTTGCATTTTAGATGGAGACAGTATTTAAATATGATGAGAGTTTAAAAATGTTGCTTCTTTATCAAATCCTGAGCATTTTTCACTCCACTGATCAAATGGAAATATCTATTGAAATCACAATTTCTCTGTTCGATGGCACACCCTGAAGATTAGTGGATATGGTAGACATGCAGTGAGAGGTCGTTTTATTGTCATCAATCGATTTTATTTGGCAGCAATTAAGAGACGAATTCATTAAAAGAAAAGAATATCTGGGGAAATGTGTGTCAAATCAGAAATTAAATGGGAATTAAAATCGCTGAAAATGCACAAAATCCACTCGCAATCACCTTGTAAAAATAGAATGTCTAATTAACTTTCCCCAGCCAAAACAAAATCAAATGCAAACAATGAAAACGATCAAACAGTTTTTTATTTTATTGTTATTACCAAAGGTTTTTTCTGTCTTTTTTTTCTTGTTTTGTTTATGGCTGCCTCTATGCATTTTGACAAAATACCGCATTAAATGTCAACGCCCCAAAGTTACAACCAACGACAGCAGCAGCAGCAGCAACAACAACAAAACCAACAACCTCAAATCGTATATCGTAAATCGTAAATAGCCCAAAAGTGCATTTCAGAACTTTCGGTTTTTGTAGAATTTCAGTTCGTTTTTTTTCCAACATTTTAAATGGTTACATTTAAATTGTTCGCCATCTGTGTCTCTTTCTATTTCTCTTTCTGTTTTCCATTTTCATTTTACTTTTTTGTCTGGATTTTCCCCTGGCACATTAGTTTGGCTCTTTATGTGTGTGGCACATAATTTGATGACACTTGTAAATTTTTAATTTGTTTCTTTTTTTGTTCCCAAATTCGCGTTGCCCTTTTTGTGTTCAGCTGTAAAGAGCCACCCAATGATGTTGTTGTTGTTATTTTCCTCCCCCACTGCGAAATGTTGGCAACCAAAATAAATTTCGCTGTTTATGTTAATTCGTTGGCTCGGACTAAGTTTTTCATTTTATAGTTTGTTTCAATTAATTAATTGATCAATTTAGCTCTGGTTGCTTTTTATTGTTGTGTACTTTTTAAGCCGATTCCATTTACATTCTGTTTTTTTATTTTTATTTGCCAGCTGCATTACAGGTCTTCGCTGTCTGCCAACAGTTAAGCGGCTTTAAATGGCCCAAAACCAGAGGCATTTAATTTTACATTTTACACCCACCACTTTTATTTAATCGGAGCATCAATTTAAATTTTTGTTCATTTGTGTTTTGTAAATACTAGAATATTTAAAATTATACATATAGTAGATTGCAATTATGCTTTGCTCTATATATATAGTATTGCTTAAGGTCATTGTCTGGCCTGTCCAGTGTCAATTCAACCCCAGCTTATCTTGCATTATTTATGATCGCCTGATATCAAAGCATTCCCCTAGATTATCGCACATCTTGAATATATCAAAAGCTTATGCATATCAGCTTGAGTCTGAGATACCCTCATGATACTGGTGATTTATCACTGGGGAACATTTAAATGCACCCACGAGTCAAGCAGACTCCAAAATCCCGAAAGAGACTGCAATGTGTGGCAGAAACAACAAGAAGTAGAGAGAAGTAGAAGTGCGAGTAAGTGCCACATGATGGATGGTTATTTGTTAATGGATTTAAAGATAATTAAATTAGGTTCAGCAGGCAAATATGTGAGCCAGTCTCCCCGACTTCCCTGTAATAGATCCAATACTTGGCCCCCAAGACAAACTTTTATAAGTGCAGGCAGCCCCAGGCAGCCCCAGTCAAAGGTCATTGATTGGGCAGAAAGCGGTGGGTGAGGGGAGGGAGTAAGGGGAGCAATTGTACCTGGGCTCTGCCCGGGCAATTGGGCAACAAACTTCTCATGTAATTAATCTTGCGACCTCTTTGGCATATGGAAATTTCACTCGTGATGTAAAATCGTTCCAGAACAACACCATGGAACAAGAACAACAGCGGCAACAACGAAAATTTATGAAGTGTAGAAAAAGCAAATTAAAATTGATGGAAAACAATAAAAAATGCGGGCACGGGGGGCATGGGGAGAAAAGCGCTTTATTTGGTAGCCCGACAGATCTGTTGTGTGTGCGAGGTGTGATGAGTTTTCGGTGGGCAGGGCCATAAACTTTATGCGGCCATAAAAGCAGCACTCGCTGTAACTGTAACTGTAATTGCAGTCACCGCAGCGGGTACATACTGTACTGTAGAATCAATTGAGCCACATGAATGCACATTCAACTTTGACACTTTGACTTGGGTATAATCGATTTCATTTCGTTTCGTTTGGACTCGGCTGAGGTACACTTACATATGTATGTGTATATGTATGTATGTGTATATGATCTGAGTATGCTCCAAGGTTGCCAACGTATGTAAAATCAATTTATGGTCTAGTGCGCGTCACTCCATCAGCTTTTACCCGCCTCAAGTTCCTTTGAGTTGAGAGGGTAAAGCATCTCAAGCGTCTTTCAGATTCGCTAGTCGTACTATATATGGTATAATACATATGAACATGTAGTATGTGCCACCCAACTGGTCTCCCACCCACCTGCTAACAGTTCGCGTACCGCGTTACATATTTCTTTTTAAAACCATTTGGCTTCGACTTCGAAGAAAGCCCGTCTTGCGTCTCGAGTCTCCCTTCTGCCTTCTCCATTCCTTCCTGGCCTGCAAAGCAATATCAGGCCAACAGATGCACGTACTTGGCTGGCGCTCTTTATATACTCGTATGTGTGTGTAAGTAATGTTTATATCGTCAAATTCAACATAAATGCCTTACGTTAATAGAATTTATAATGAGCGCACCTAGTCGCGTGTGTCGCCATCTTCAGCTTTTCATAATTGGCTTCAGAGAGCTCTGGGAATCGAATCGAAAACGTTGACATCTACCTGCAGTATTACCTGGCTCCCCTGGGGAGATATTTTCTCATTTTTGCTATTGAAAATATTAAAAAAACAAATATATCTGCCAAATTGTTTATTTAATTTTTTAGGGTGTCGCTTTAATAGCATCTTATTTGGGAGATTAGAATGCGTGTGTTGCCAATAAAATGATTTTAAGGTGACAGCTTCTAATGCGCTTTTAAACTGGGTGTCTTCTTAGTCAAGAGCTTCCTGTTTTTTCTTCTATAATCCTTAATTAAGAACCTTATAACAGTAATGACTCTATAAAGCCTGTTTCCATTTTAACTTTTCTCTCTAAACTGTATATTTTTCTGATACTTTAATCCTTAATATATTAAAAGGTAAGTAAAAACGAAATACAATTCCCAAAAAGGTATAGAAGCTGACTTAAAAGTAGGAAAACTTTCCTAGAAGACAGACAGATAATATGTATGTATGCAACTCTGATGTAATATATAGGTTAATACTTACGTATAGATGGGCTTTACATTTCCCTGACGATACCAGATGACCAGTTGAACCTTATCGGCGATCATTGTGCCTGGCATTAGATCACATGGCAGTGCTACCTCAGAACCGACGGCCGTCAGAACCTCTGATAGAGGACCTGCAAAAGGAGAAACAATAGATGTGGCTGAGTTAATATAACGTATCAATTACATTATTTATGAATGGCATTGAGAATAGAGAAAATATGATTATATTGGGGTTGGAATTGAATGGTTTGTGGTTAATTGAAATATGTGAACTTTGACATTGTGCGTGAGGCTTGCGTGTGTGTGTCTGTATCTGTGTGTAACTCGTATAATGACAAAACTATAAATTGACTGACAGCTTGATTTCTTTTGATGATAAGCTGGCGCTGAAAGGGTAAGCGACCGAACTGAACCGAACGGGGACTTGGGATACTGATATAAGATATGGATAGAGTCGTCATCATCATCTATGCATCTATAGTATGTGACAGTGTCACAGCGAGCGTCGTGTGGCGCCTCTAAAGCTCGCGACGTGGTGTCGACATCGATGGCTTCTTCTTCTTTTTCATTTTCTTCGTCTATGGCGTCGTACTGTGCGTGCCGCCTGCTGTGGAGCCGAGTGAGCTGCTCGACTGGGCGGACAATTAGTCGTTGTTGCCCTCGGATCGGAGTGTGGAGGGGGGGGGGGGGGGGGAACTGAAACAGGGACAGGGTGTAACTTTGCCCATTTGACAATTGAAGCAATGTTGTTGTTGCCTGTTGTAGTTTGCTGTTGATTGGTATTTGGTATTATCAAAGCATTGTAATTATACAAATTATATTCTCCATATTTCTATTGCTACATAGGCGTGTCGTACGTGCCTATATGCCACATACATATACATATATATATGTATGTACTTATGTCTTTCCACTCTCCGCCCTGGAATGCTTATCAAAATTTTTGGTGCCTCGACTGTGTAAACATTTCGATTGTTTGCTTTGCTTTTAAAAATATTAGTAGGCATTTATCTTTTAAGTAGATTATCAAAATAAAATTCATCGTTGCTGCAATTTAATTAATTTAATGCAGTTTTAGATCACTCAATTGGCCTTATTATGAGAATTAGCCCGAGCTATGAACAATGTAAGCTGTAAACGGTTCAATCCAACAACCGCAAGTGTATTTCCGTGCTCGATTAATTGATAGAATAAGCTACAAAAGTAGAATGGTTTGCATATGGAATAAGGGAACAGACTAGGGACAAAGGGGGAGGGAGAGACAATAGCAGGAGGTAGAATTATTATTAGCTAATGGGAATTTGTGAATGGGAAATGGAATGTTGTGTGGCACAAGAATTCATTGTGACTACGAAGAGCATAATCTGATGGATTAAAGCTCAACCAGTTAATTGAAACTAATTCAGAATATGCTTTGAAGAGATAACGTACAATAAGTCGATTAACTTACAAGTTCATATTAAATTAATAATAATTGAAGCCTTTGTTCTGTCTGTCAGTTAAGTAGGAATTGGTAAGAGAATGTATTTAACTAATCCCTTACTGCAATGAACTTTGCACTTACCAATCGATTTACCATCTGTTTCCCATTTATTCATAGCTACTCTAACAAATTGGAGCAGAAAATCCCATTTGAGGACCATGAGCAATGGCCATGGCCATTAGTTATAGACAAGAAAGATGTGTCAAATCGGTATAACAAATCGTAGGCTCTTTCAGAAAAATGTACAAAACGCACTTAGCCAAATGCTTCACAGGCGGGAGGGAGGCGCCAAATAATAAACGAGTATGACCGCATTTGAAATCAAAATGGGAATCGAACGAATCGAATAAACGAATGATTTAATTCATTGAGGGCAAATGCAATTTGTTTGGCTTTACAAATAGGCAAAATGGGGTCAACAGATCAAAGCAATTGAAATGAGTAACGGATGAAGACGAGTCCAACCAACTCTGAATGAGTTAAAGCGCCAATTACTAATTGCAATCGAACAACAAATGTTCACACACTCTGCATATGAATGAAAATGAAAACGATTCGAATCGATTTAAATTCCTATTCAAAGAGTGAAACTCAAAAAAATGCGAGCTTTTGCAACTGTCATTTGTCGGGGAGGTCATTTGATCAATTTGACTTCTCTCTTCTCTCTCTCTCTCTCTTTTGCCACCCTACAACTAGGAGATTTATTGTCACACGATCCGAATTTGACGCTTTGATTGAATGAATGACACTTTGACGCCAAATTGCATTTCAATGTTCTGTAACATCGTAATGGGATCGTCTCTGTTCTGATCTGAACTGATCTACTTTGATCTGTTCTCCATCCGACGGCCTAGTTTTATTAGCCAGCAATATTTTGACAAATTTGTTGTTGTTGTCCCCGCCCTCGTCGTCACTGACGGACGGACATTTTGCTGCTAATGGTGCATGCAACAAATTTCCTGCATGATGTATTCTATAATTAAGCAGCAACATGATTCTCCACGATTCTCCTCATGCTATTTAAGATGTTGTTGTGCCCCGATGTTCTCGCCTCATAATTGTGCCACTTAATGTGGGCGTCAACATGATGCGACCAAGTTGTTCTCGATTCTCTTCTGTCGAGTCGAGTCAATTTCATTCGAAAACATGAAAATATTGTACTATGAGGGAGCTCATAACACTTTCGTACTCTTTTGGGGCTTCAGAGACGAGCAATTTATGAACTCTGAACACCAAAATGCATGTCAATTGCAACGAATTCTTGGAATATTGAATTGAATGAGTTTATTAAAGGCGGGAATGTTTTGCCTATGGTTTATGTACTTATTTTATTATTATAACAACTTGAATTAGTTTCAACATATACAAGCTCTTTCTTCTCCTTCTCCGTTTGATCTTGCTAAAAACAACAATCAGAGCTAAGTGCAAGGCAATTATCCAGTCAATCAGTCATTCAGTCAATCTTCCCCCTAAAGCTATTTGTGCTATTATCCCAAGTCGTAAACTAACATTTATTTATTTATTTTTCCAACAGTTTGAAATTGAAATGAAAATATTTTGACAATCGGTTGCATGTGGCGAGTTATGCTTTAACTCCACTGTGTGCAACATGAGGTAATTATTTAGATCATTTGTTTTCTTCTCTTTAGGTGCCTCCCCTGGGGGGCCCTTGGGCAGTGGGAAATGGGTAATGGGAAATGGGAAATGGGAAACTGGACAGCCCTCGAGAGCTTTTCGTCGCATTCATAAATAAGAAACAACAACTTGGCGCCTCTTTTCAAAACAAACAACGATCCAAACAGATCGACAAATAAATCAAACATAATGTTTATGTTTTTTACATAAAGGAAATGAATGAGTTGGAATGGAAATGTTTTACGAAAGCTTCAAGCAGACGTAAATAAAAATTTAGTTTAACTTGAAAATGTTTAGAAGCAGAATGGAATATACCTATGAGCTCATTCTGTAGGTTAAACTGTGTTAAACTACTTAGCTAAAGGATTTACCTCAAGTTTGAGATAGTTAATGAATATATATTGTCAGCTTTTATGATGATGAGGTATTAATTGCTATGATTAGATACGTCTAATCAATGTCTGTCATGAATCAATTTTCTTATTTGTAATCAATAACTTATTTGTAATTCAAGCTAAGCCAAGACTTCAATTGTCTTTAAGCCACATGTCACCAGCAATAGCAATAGCAACAAAAGCGACAATTGCTGGCGACAAATTGGCAATGACTCAAGCAAACGCCTTTTCTCCCTTCCTCCCTCCATTCAATAGGCGCCACTTGACATCAACAGCAGCAACAACAGCGACAATGTCAGCAACAAAGGCAACAGTGTAACGTAAATGTGTCTTTGATTTTTCCTTTATTTCTATATTTTGCAACAGCAACAACAACAACAACAGCAACAGCAACAACATTGGCAAAAGCAATCCTAAATGTCAGAGCTGTGCACGTGACCAATGACAATTTGCGACTCGAGTTGCTGCCCATTTATGACCCGACTGGGTGATGTTCTTTTCCCCTCTCCCTTCTTCTTCAGTCCCTTTGCTCACTCACCAGTCTGTTGAGTGGATTTTTTATTTTATTTTGCTGTCGTTTATTTGACTTTGGGCCAAATGCTCACCCCTCAACCCTCTACACCACCTTGGTCTAGAGTCAAGAAGTTTTAGTCGTTGTCGTCGATTTGAGCTTTAATATTTCCTGGAGGCACATTTGTCGGGTTTTAGGGTCTGTTCCAACATCAAAGCGTTGGCGGAAGTTCAAATTGCTGTGGCAGCTCATTCACTTGTTGGCACAAAGACTCCCCCCTCTAGGGGGAGACCCCGATGGAATCATAATACGATTCCAATTGCGGTTCCATTGACAATCTCTCACCTAAATTAACTCCGAAATTAGCCAAGCGCTTTGATCGCCAGCCATTTGGTCAAGTCAAGTTTTGTGGATTTCCTGCAAATATCATAAGTAACTTGACTTCCTTTTATTAGATGCCCACGACAAAGGAAGTTATAAAATATGGAAAATAAACGAAACGCTCGTGTGGAAATTTTTATTGGATTTTCATTAGGGAAATATTATGCACTAAAGTCAGCATAGATTTGATTTTGATTGCTTCCTGACGGAAACGAGGGGAAGCTATAAATCTAGACAAATAATAGATAGATCATAAGTCAACTTGGGTCAGGTTTTGAACTTTTATTAGATCAATGTCTGGGCATGTCTGGGCCACATCACTCATCCGCAGGGTGCACTCGAGTCGCGTACTTGAATATTTATATAACCGTATATAATAATTTCATGTTTATATTATACATATTTATAACAAGCTGGCTGCGTTTTAATCTATTTTTGAAAATCTTTGTGCACTCGATGTAGAGAAACTAATTTTATGATGGATTACCTGCCTCTCTCTACCCGTAACCGAACTCGGTTAGAGGTTCCACCGAGTTGCACTTATCGCATCCGCTTTGCCGTCCATCAAATGCAATGCAGCGTAAGGCTTGCCACGCTTATCACACACATACACACACACCACACACCTTCTCCTCCTCAGTGTTAATAGAAACCTCAAAGCGCGTTTTACTTTTGTTGACATTTGTAAAATGCAAACACGCAGAGACGATAGATAACCTGCTGCACGGACAGGAATATGGACTCGGATATGGTCACAACACAAAGTCCCCGGACTCTGTCAATGGTTAGAGACATCACTCAAAGTGATTAGATCATAGCAATGGGCACGTCTAGCATTGGGAATTGAAATAGGAATAGCTATGGAAAAGTCAAATGGATAGATAGTTGAATAGATAAGTAAAGCCGCGGGATCCATAGAAGTATGGGAGAGTGAATTATTATAGTATTCTTTTTTGAGAAGTAGGAGTACGAGAATCTATGTGGGAGCTTCAATTAGTTCGATTTTATTGCCCAAAAATGGGCATGAGAATGGTTATGGCAATGACTTGTTACCCCTGTCTCCCTCCCTTTTTTCCTACTCTCACGTTATTGACACTAGAAATCGTGACTTTTTCATTATGAACGGGATTTACACGTGTTTATGGCAGCTCATAAAAGGGGTTTGCCCCTCCTCAGAGGAAGTTCAATGGGTCGCACTCGAGTCTACTAGTAAGTAAGTATTCCCTGAGTTCAAGATGTTAGTTGAGTTCCCAGTTCCCGGTTCCCAGTTAGCTGTTAAGTAAGTCGCATATTTACGATATTGTTGCCACTGCCAGACAGGACACATTATGATCTTAACTAGAACAGTCTGAGTTTAGTCATTGTTGTTGGCGCTAAAAAGCAAAAGCTCTTGTAAATGTAAGTTCACTGTGAAGCGCCATGACACCTTTTGACAAATAGTTGCAATAAAATGATGTAAGTGCTCTGCGTGTTGTTTCTGTCTTCTGAAAGGTCGGTCTATCTTAAAGGTTGAAAATATGAAGGCATCTTTATTTTTATTTTTATTTGGCCGACTCCCGCCCCGCCCTGAACTAATCGTTGGGTAACATGATATTCATGCCGCATCAAATTAGCTCTTCTAGCCACGTCGTTGGCAGGCACGGAGGCAGGCACAATTCGAGCCAGAAAGAAGATATTATGCAAAATAATATATAATTTTGATAGCACCCAATTTGAGCCTGTCATAACAAATGTGCTGAAACAAGTCCTGAATATGTATGCCCTTAGCTCGCCTCTCCTCACTCTCTCTTTTTCTCTCTCTGTGTCCCCGCTCAAAGCACGCAAGAAAATTTCTGACAAAAAAGAAGGGAAAATATCAAACTGGCTCATAACAACAACATCGCCAACAACAACACCAGCAGGAGCAGCAGTAAAAGTGAGCCGACAAAAAATCGATATATGTAAAAAATGTTTGCATGACTTTAGCAAATTTAGCAAAGTTTTTTTTGTGTTTTTTGTTTGGATCTTGCCTGTTCGTCCTGTCCTGCCTGCTCGTTGGGTCTGGCCAAATAAAGCTTCTTTGATATGAAAAATATCTTTTAAATGCTATAAAGCAGCTGGGCAAGAGGGGGGAGTCAATGGTGTTGGCCTCTGTGAAGAGCGGCAGAAACAACACTCATAAAATTAATATGATATAATAAAGAAAAATTTGCAAGCTGCCAAAACCATAACGATTGATTCTGAATTATAGCCGCCAGGGCAGCCAGGGCTACAGGGAAGGGAAAGAGAGAGTGGGGGGGGGGCCCCGCCCTCAAAGGCCACTTTGCCGCAATATGTTTGTGGGGATCTAAGCGAAACCGATTCGAATAAATAACACGGTGCCACATAAAACCAAATATGTTGCACCAAAAGATGAGAAAAAAAAAGATGAAAATCGAAAAAGATGGTTTGCTCTGGTTTTTGGGTTGGGTTGGGATCGTTGCGGACGTGGCCACAAGGAATTTCCAAAAGGGATTAGTGCGCCACTTGCTCAACCCAAGCATTGGCAGAGGGAGCCAAGCTGAGACGGAGCGGGGGACGGGGAGACGGGTACGTCAAATTAATCATGGCATTGTTCAGCGCTTTTCAAAATAATAAATACTTCAGCGCAACTATAAAATAAATTACTCAAAATCATTTCACATTTCACTATCGCAACAAAAGCAACCACACAGAATAGAATAGAATAGAATTGGATCGCTGGAATGGGCAGAGGTTCTGGGAGATCGCAGGGGAACTCGGCGGAACTGCGTGTTTGGACAGTTTTAACATTTGGTTTCAGTTTTCCCCCTGCGCCTAGACTCATGCCCATTCCCACTCCCTTTGTCGTCCGTTGTCATGCGTTTTGTGTGTCAACTTCAAATGAAATGAAATGTCTGGGGAATTTGTAGATCATTAATAAC
This sequence comes from Drosophila putrida, assembly GCA_037043535.1. NCBI lineage: Eukaryota > Metazoa > Arthropoda > Insecta > Diptera > Drosophilidae > Drosophila > Drosophila putrida. The sequence goes on from JBAMBI010000065.1 coordinate 1,525,312, forward strand.
GTGGCACACAAAACAGCAAAAAGTATAAACGCATTGGGCCACTTAGGAGCCATGAATGGGCGTACGACTAAAGACAACAAAAACAACAATGACTACTCCACCAGTTGCCAGTTGCCAGTTGTCAACGGCCCCCGAATACTATGAAGGGACCAACAAAAATACATAATACTCGTAAAACTGCCAGGGCGGCTGTAGCATAAAATTGGAATGGCAAAAATTAATCACAGCACCAGATTGGAATGAATGAAAATGCAATCACTGCCGGCTACAAGATACCTTTGAGTATATAAATATACGCAAATAGACTGTGGCTTAAGTATGAGGCAACATGAGATCAGCTGTTTTCAGTTCCCTTGGGTAGTTTCCATTCACAGTGCAAGGGCGAGATTTAATTTTAGAGAAATACATATACCATATAAATGTAAAGAGATCAATCACAGAGTCAGTGTGATCAAAACTTGAACCCAAACTTTACTCAGTTCATTGAGTCATTTAAAAATGTTGCTGTCATTAATTGATATTCAATTTCTGATGATTCTTTATCAATCACATAAATAATAATAACAATAATTTATATTTTATTTAATTCATTCCAACTACTCTATTAACTATCAGATCTATAAATATAAATATTAATATTTAATTATTTATTTATGAATTATTAGAAACTCTCTTCTCTCTCTCTCTCTGTAGAATTTCTGTAACTCATGCATTGTACATTTTAAATCAATTCTCAATCAATTCAATCCTAACTCAATCTTATAACAATGTTTCATGAATCCGTGAAGTTCCATACCCAATCATATTAGCTCCCGGGTACATCTCTTATTGAAATCGTGACGTATTTTTAGGATATCCATGGCATGTTTAAGCCTCGGCGATTTATGTGGAATTGAAACTAAATTCATGTGCATATTTTTGTTGGGTTTTTCATTTCACTTTTCATGTTCCCCTTCCCCTTCCCATCTGCCTTCACTATCAAACTGCTACAGCAATTTTCCATTTTCCATTTTCGTATTCGCTTGTTTCCATTATTATTTCGTTTTCTGGTGCAGCTCGCGTTGCTTTTGTGTTTTGTTAGTTTCGTTTTAGACGTTTTTTTATTTTTTGGCCACTTCCGCCCAAAATTTGGCTTTGTTTTTGTCTGCTGCCACGCTTTTTTAACGCTGCACTTGGGAATAGAAGCTAGAATAGGGAATAGAAATGGGAATGGGTATAGCAATAGGAATGGGCCCCCAGCCAAAAAAGAGACTACAGAAAAAAGAATGGACTCCGGGAGGGGGCGGGGTCCATAAAATATGGCATGTGCATCTTTGCTTTGTTTGCGTTCAAATTTGGAATGAGAAATGTCAAAAAGCTACAACAGAATTGAGTAAACAAACTATAAAAGCAGATTATGAGACTTATAAACATAAACTAAACGGCTGAGCATTTATTAAAAAAATGAACAAGAAGATACTATTTAAAGAGTTATTATAAAGATAAAAGATAGAAATAAATTAAAAGAAGGTTCAGCTATAATCGCTGGTAACTTAATTAAGAAATGAAGCTTTGAAGCTTTAGACAATTTAATAGTTTAACAGCTTTTAGTCGCTTTTTGAAATTTTGAAATATGCATCAAGTATTTTTTCATCGGTGCTCACTCATGAATATTCATCGGACCCAAACACTTGATGAACTCGTAAATTTTCCGACACTGCCTTTTAAATATGCATGAAAATCAAATTTGCCTTTTGCTGCACACAAGTTGTTATTTAAATTTATATATATAAATATGTATATATATCTGTATATTTTATTGCCTTGCCGTCACTTTCATATACATATATTCAACTTGGGGGCCCACTTGATATGTGTTTTATTTTTTAGTTCTTTTGTTTTATATCAACTTAATTGTGGAGGAAGAAGAGAAGGCAAATTGTTTGACTTAAAAGCCTGCCTGTATCATCAATCGTGTAAAAATTTTGTAATTTGTAAATATCAAACTCATCGTATAGAGGCATTTGTCTAAAAGTAGATATAGATGCTATTGACAAGATTGATGGATAGATAATACGACTGATAAATCTCCATTACGGCACACATCCTTTCCCAGTGACATCCGCTGAGAGTTAATTTGAAGACAGTGAGACAATGATTTGATTTTGGCCGTGTCATTGTCATCCTTATCCTTAGGTGATTTAAGGATACGCCCAACCATCACTTAAATAGCAACCAGCTGCCAAGCAACTGCTAACCAACTGATTCTTCATTTGTCATGACCCAATGACAATGTACTCAGGAATCAATATAATGGCAACTTGGCTATTTTTCCGCTAAGTCTGGTCTTGGAAAGTTGGTGTATAGACAAAATCGTCTTATCACCAGATGAGATTCTGATAATAGTCAATATCTAGCTATTTTAAAAATAGCTTTATTGGAGGTTTCCAACACTGATAGGGGTTGGCCTTAAGACAAACACGGCTCTGATTGTAAGTGTGTAGAAAAAAATGCAGGAGCCATAAAATAGTCGATTGATTGGAATCAATGATGGCATTTTAACCAAATCACAGACCCATTTACAGCAGATACCTATTGTAGACGGACTGACAACTCTAAGTCGAGGTTGAAGATAGATGCCAATAAGAGATACTTCAAAACTAAGCCCGAAAAGCCGACGTGTCATCGTTAAACGGACCACCAAAGTCATAAAGTTTCATCTCCAATTGATTGAAGGTGTCTGTTGCCAATTGTTTTCACATATAAAACTGGGACCATAAATTGATTTATAGTTTAGCCCAACTGACCATTGAAAACACTCGGCAATGGTTCAGGAAAAAATGACTCATTATTCATTAATTTCCATTCTAAATTTGAACTTTAAATTGTTAAAGTTTTTCTCTGTTTTAGATGATTAAATCAGAAAATATAATACACACAAATAGAATTAAAATTCTGTTTGTACAAACTAAGTTATTATGGAAGCTAATTAGTTTTATAGAAATGGAAATGCTATTATTGAAATCAATAGATTTATTTTTAGATGAGCTGAACATGCAAAGTGCCTGAGGATATTCAGATACATATGTATGTATTTATATATGTACGTTCCCACTCGACTAATATCGATTTCTTTAAGTAAGCAAAACAGACAATTTGTTTTTCATTCACTGTGTGTGCATAGAGTCAGATTCTGCAGCATGAATATGAGCATAAGCATCAGAATAGTAAAAGCATTTCAAGTGAAAATAAATAGTATGAAGGCAAGAACAACGGCCAAGAACAGCCAACAACAACAACATCAAAGGAAGCATACTCAGACTCACACACACAAAAATGTCTATAAGCAGGGAAAATCGCTTATGCAGGAAGCACTTTTCTTTGGAGCTCCTGCTGAGATTTTCCACGCAGCCACTGCTGCAAGGATAAGAGCCCGAGCTCTTATCCTCTAACTCTGCAGGCTTCTTTTCTCTCCATGTACTATGTGGGAACGTGATTTCAGCATAATTCTGTATATCAGCGCATAAATGGAGCATGCCAGTGACACACTCTCACTCACACAGGGATTCTAGAAACAAACACTCACATCGTCAGAGTCACGGCCACATGTCGCCAGAAGCTGCACTTTTCCAGTTTACTGCGGCCTCAGTTCTCTTTTAGAGAATTCCCAGCACCCAGCACCCAGATATCGCTAGCGGGTCAAGTACATTGAAAACGAACGCCAAATTTGTTGAAAATCTCTGCACATATGTGAGAAGAACATGTAAAAGGGGCTTAAGCCATCCGAAAGTCCCACAGTTGCTTAAATGTTGAATGGGTGGACTAAGAAGTTAGTCATTTTACCTAAAGAGCGAGTCTATTAACTATACAACTATTCTACTTATATTTCCAATGATCTTAATAGACACCTATTGTACTTTTTAAAAGTATAGGGACTAAGAAGTGCTTCATCCAATCCAAAGCGCCACAATTACTTAAATGTTGAATTGTTATTGAAATTTAGTCATATTATGTCATTCTACTTCAATAGAATATTAACCTGTTTATATTTCAATTGCTTCATTATTACATATAATGCTTCGCTTACTTTATGAGCTGCCCTCGCCGTCTGGTATGTTGAAGCGGCCATCGATCAGCTTTGGGAATCGAAAATCATCGAGTGCCAATTTACAATTTGCAAATCGAAAAGGCATCCGACGCCAATGCGCAATCCTCAATTGAGAGTCGAGAGTCCGCAGGCGGCACATGGTGAACAGGCACGCCGTCAAAGCCAGGATTCTGCCTTGACCGCATCAACACACACTCCCTCACACACCACGGCACACGAACCCATACACACAAACATACACACAAACATACACACACACTCAGACACATCGATAGGTGGTTGCCAAACATGAATCATGAAATTCAAGCGGTTTAAAATTGAGCCCATTGATTTTTGAGCTGAGCACGTCTACCCGGTATCCTTCCTCTCGGTTTTTCCTCCTCTGCACCCCCGTTGTGTGAGGAGTCTGGCCTTTCTGTGTGAGTGTGTGTGTGTATTTGTTTTAAAATATTTCTGGCTTTTCTGCATTTTCATTCATGCCGCACAGCGTCAAAGGCCGCAGCAATCCATTCACATTCACATTCACAGTCCCATATCCCAATCGCATATACATTCACAGGATGTTGTTGCGGGTGGGTAATTTTTCAAGTACTTGCTGCCATGTTCCAATGCTGTTTGCTTAGCTTCTGTTCTCTGTTCTCCGAGAGCATCGAGTGGCACGGCTGAAAAGGGTCGGGATATCCTATGTGTGTTTTATGGGTTTTTTCCCAATACATATGTATAGATTGGGAGCAGAAATCACAAGGATTAAAATGAGCAACATCCGCCAGGACTCCGTTTATTTGCCTTCGCGCTTAGCGCCGTCAAGGGTTTTGATTCCATCAGCAAGGATGCTCCTCAGCTGCGGCAACACCAACCAGCATTTTTACAAATTGTTGTACAAATATTTGGTATTCAAAGTTGTCTGCAAAAGGACAAGAAGAGACTCCTTCTGACCAGCCAAAATAAAAATTCTCGCTACGCATTTATTGAATTAATGGATTATTTCTGTGTGAAAACATCTGCGCTCTCCACAAATTTTTTGGTTTATTGTTTTTTTTTTCTGTTGTTTTTCTTTCGTTTTTATTATTATTTATTCAAAACACTTTGACTCGTGGCATATTTATTTACTTGTTTTCCATTCTATTTTGCTATATTTTGGAAATTGGTTTCTATTAAAATTAAAACTCATCAATATTAAACACTATTTAAATAATTATGTGGAAATTTGAATTTCAATCAATGTTATTTCAAGAAAACTCAAATTAAAGCTAGAATGTTCGCTTTAAAGCGTTGCCAATGATAATTTAAATAGGCTGTTGCTAGGAAAATATTTATTTGTATTTTACCAAAGGTCAAACTGTCTTTAATATATAAATGAAACTAAGTTTTACATTTTTATTGACCCAATTACTTACATCCAATTTGTTTCTGTGGCTCTACAATTTGGCTGTTTTCGCTTTCATACACATAAATGTTACCCTTTTGAACTAATTTTGCTGAAACTAAAAATCTCGCCCAATAGTTCGTTGCATGTTCAAATTACATTACAAGTACGTTTAGCCAAAAAATCAAAAAAAAAAAAAGGCCACAATCGCAACTGGAACTGTGGGCAAAGCACAAAAAACCATGTAAAATTTCTATTCCAATTGGCGAAATAAACGTGCAGAGGCAGCCAACAGTTGTATTTGTAGGCTCGTTTTTATTTTTATTGGCCACATTCATTCCAATTGCGGCTACTCACACACACAAGGCTGGAGTGGGCAGGCGTCTAAACACATGCCACAAATTGGCCAAAAGGAAAAATCGAGAGACGCCAGTAGAGTTTTCTTTTTTTGTTTCGCATTAAAATGCACTTGTTAACAAGTAATTTGTCCGGGAATGGCAGATATTTGCTTATCGCAGTCATGAAATCAGTTTAGAGAAATAAAAAAGGTTGAATATTTGATTAGATAGCAACGCCATCGGGTTGTTTGTATTGTGGATTGTGGACTGCGGACTATGGGTAGACTTTTGGGGCCCATATTGACATCGAACCAGCCAAAAGGGACAATGTATTTTTAAATTTAATGTTGCCTAAACTGAATGCTCCATTTGAATAGCTTGTTTGACTTTCGGATTGCTAATTAAAGTTGATACTTTTACTTAAATATGGATAGGAAACAATCTCATATAATTATTCACTTTTATGGAATGAGGAGATGAGTGCTCTGAAGATGCACTTAAAATTAAGATAATGACTACTCCATTTAACGTCATGAACAAGCTGCGCTCTTCCCACACATAAAGAAGGCACTTCATGAGCCTCAAATGGAAACACACAGAACTTAATCTTTATTAGAGCATATGACTGAAGAGCTAAAAAAAAATATCGTATACATATATGAGGGGAATGAAACTTGAGCTGAGACTGCTTATAACTTTAACACTTAAGCCGCTGTGAAGCACTTGAAAATAATACTACAATATGGTTATGGTTCTTAAAAAACAACAACGAACGAGAAAAGTCAAGTCAAGAAATCCCCAGCGAGACCAAATCAATTTCAATCAAACAAATGCAACCGTCCGAAGAGAGGCTCAGGCATCAAAATCCACTCAAGTGAACCAATAAAAGAAAACATGGAACAAAAAACAAAACGAATCGAACCCCGACAGGAAAAGTCAAAAATACTGAAAGCAGAGGGGTGCTGAGGGATAAAAAAATGAAATGAGAATGAAACTGAGAATTGCGGGACTGAAAACGAAAACGAAAATTAAATGAAATTGAAATGAAATGCATGTTACAATATAATTGAGAATAATCAAATTTAAATCACATTTGGCTGACGCTGATCATAATAATCATGCTGATGATGATGAGCCGAAGATGGCATCGATAACAGAATGAAAAATGCTGTCAATGGATCGAATGGAGTTGAGGGTAAGGCTCGAGTAAGTGTCACAGTTTGTCACCAACAACAACATAAATCCAATTACACATGGCACAATTCGGTCTCGAGTCTCGAGTTTGAGGGAGAAATTCGACAGGCGATTTGTTCGAAAATTTACAAATAGTCCCGCAATCGTATCCACATCCGGATCCGTATCTACATCCCCCGGTCACAGTTGCAGTTGCCATCATCATCATCGAATTGCATTTCTATCCAAGCGCAACATTACGAGTACAAACTCGAAAAGTGCATTTCTATTTTCCAGTCCCTAGTAATTAACGTTGAAGTCTACATGTGTGTGTGTGTGTGTGTGTGTGTGTGTGTGTGTGTGTGTGTGTGAATGATTTTCGATGCCAGATGTTTGGCCTGAAAGGTTACGCCTCTGTTTCAAAATACACAAACGGAAAAGCCAACAAGCAGCCTGCAAAAGCAACGCATAATCACAGTACGTGGTAATGAACCAAAGACAGTAACAGTAACAGCAGTCTAAATTCCAAAAACAAAATCCATTGACATTTTATCGAGTTTCAATCGATTTCAGTAAATCCGAAATTAAACCATTTCTGGTTCAAGAGTCATGACTCTTGTTAAAGTCATGACTTGGTTTAAAAGTTGAGCTACGTGTTTTTTTCACTAATATAATGAATTTGTAAAGTTCATATATTTGGAAAACTAGGCTTACATTTTTGGAATTTAGAATAACCAAAGGGCTATATATATAATATATATGCATATTCGAGTTTAAGGTTCGATTTTATTCGTTTTTTTGGTTTTTAAATGAATTTTATGAAACAAATTCTCCCTTTTATATTGAGTTACCAACACCAACTAATCATGGCTTATACACAAAAACCTGGCAAAGTGTTTTTCTCATTTCCCTTTTAAATTAACGATATTTTCAAATAAAGTTCCCGACTGAATAAAAACTGAAAATTTCAACAAAATGTAGCAACCCCTGAATTGCCATTACCCACTAAAGTGTTAATGGCTAAATTACTTTTCATTCTTTTTATTTTTTGTTCCATTCGTTGTTGTTGTGTGTCTTTCCGCACCGTAAAATTTGGTTTCATTTCACTTTGAGTTCTGTTGGGTTGACTCTGTAACCCTGCTACGTACTTTTCCCATTTCCATTTTCATTTCAAAACATTTCGACTTGTGTTCGTTCTTGTGGTTACGCTGTTTATTTTTCAATTGAGGTTTTGACGCAATTCCGTCAATGACTCCCAATGTTTTATTTATGCTACAGTCAGTGTGTGTGTGTGTGTGTGTATCACGTGTGTGCGGGTCGATACACTCAATGTAACCCTATCAGTTCTGGATACAAATGTATGTGTATGTATTTGAAATAAGGGATCTAACACTCACCTTCATCAGCCGTCGCCGGGTGCTGCTCTCCCAGACTGCTAGGGACTCTTAGCGCCAGGATAAAGGCAGCCAAGGAGAACCACCACAGTAGTGGGAAGAAGTTATGCTCCTTGTTGTTGTTATTGTTTCTGCTCCTTGTGCACATTGTGGCAATTGCGCACTGCGCCTTTTAACAGAAGGAGAGGAGCTTGTTTCAGTTCAATCTGTGATTTCGACTCTTATTTGGCTGCCTGCTTCTATATTGACAGTCAGGTCGGGCCCTCACCTGGCCCACCTTTATGTACGTGTGTATGTGTGTGTAAGGATGTGAGTTCAAACTTTTCGCTTTGCTTTTGTTAATTTAGCGTTTTTCATAAGTTTTTCATTGCGCCAGACAGCTTTTCCGAGTAACTCGCTAAACTTTTTCCAGTTTGTATTGTTCTCATCGTATTGTATAGCCTTGCATCACTCTCTCTCTCTCTCTCGCTGTCTGTCTCTCTCTATGTCACTTTTGCTATCCTTTTTCGATGGTTGTGTTTATGTGGTTTTTCGTCAATTCAATTCGATTTGATTTGCATTCGGTTTTTGCCACTGACGTGCGTCACTGTAAATAGAAAATAGAAAGCAAAACATTTTCACGTATTAGTTTTCATTTATGCATAGCGATAGCGACAACAACAACAACAACTACTGCAAAATATTGAATTGCAAATGAAATAAATCAAAGAATTCCTGAAAACTTTGTATTTCGATGCTTTTCATGGCATGCAACACATTTTTGCTCTTTTCATTAGCAAAATTATTAAACATTTCGATAGCGATTTGTACTTCAGAATTTTAGATGCTTTTGTTGTGTTTAATTTGTCTATGAGATACTGTATATCAATCAATCAATAGTATTTCAATTGTAAAAACTAAACGTCAAAAAGTTTTCATAAGCTTTTCACAGAAAATTATAGAAATTCGTACAATGTGATACCATAAATGTTAATTGTTGAAATTCATTTAGATTTTTCTTAAATTTTCAGCTCTAAGGCAAAAGCGTTATTAAGCGTTAAACCAACAAGCCCTGTTAAAGAGTTAAAACAACAATTTGACACGCACATAGCCCGAGAATTTACGAAAATGGCTTTAGCCAAGTACAACAAGAATAATAAGAGCAACAGCAGCAAACGAACGAGAAAATGGAAAAGCTTCTGTGGAAAAATGAGTCATTTGGAATGCATGACCCCTGCCGAACTAATGTAATCATTTTGATGGCAACTATTTAAATATTAAAAATGCCCGAAAGCGCTCAGAGCTCAGAGTGCTCGACAGGCACAGCATGGGAGCAATATATTTTTGATAGATTACAGTACTGAAGTCCCGCTTGGAACTGGAACTGGCAATTGGCCAAGTTGTGATGGTCAATGCCGAGGGCCGAGTAAATAATAAATAAATAAATAAATATTTATTTTAATATTAACCGAGAAGGGAACAATTTTGTCAACCTTTCAACATGACAATACAAATTGACCTCAATTTTTTATAACAAATACTGGGAGTCGACAGAAAAGGGAACGAATTTAACCAAAAATGAATGCACAACAAAAACAAACAAACACACACACACATCACTTTGAGTTGGGGGCTGTCATTTACAGTGAAAGTCTTGCTGTGTGTGTGTGTATGTGGCCAGGTGAAATATTGCTTAATATGAAGTAAATACAAAGATTTAAGTAGCAATCAGGCTCCAACGAGCTACAACTTCTTCCTCCTCCTGATAAACTTTCCCCTCAACGTGCTCTAGTTTATTTCTTCTATTCTGCTTGAAGCAATTTCCCAAGATTTTCTCTATTTACGGCAGTTGCCCTCTCACACTTATGCACAGACACAGACATACACCCCAACTCTTAATCACACACATACATTTACATTGACACTCTAACAGGCGAACAGAACAAACGTGAAGGTTTCAATGAGACCAGCAGGACCGCTTAAGGGTGAAAAGAGGCCCATCAAAAAATTAACATATGTACATTTCGCAATTTATTACCATTAACAACACAACACTAACACAATAACACAACGTAAACAAGAAACTTGAATTTGAATTCTTCAATCAATCGGTGTCGCCTTCTGATGTATCTGATCCAAACGGTTCCTCATCCATATCTGATCCAAACGATTCCTCATCACTATCTACAATAATAATACAGGGTTTTCCAAACTTTTTCATATAATATGAAAATCTTGCGCGACAACACGGACAACGATGCTTGTGAGTTACATAGTTACAAAATTCTTCCATGCATTTCGAGCAAAATGAATGTTTGCAATTTAGGATCACCTCGTCCCTCTTTGGCGATAGACAAAATACGCACAGATCAACTTCTTCATTAATTTTCTCCATTATATAGCTATGGAATCTAAACAAATTTTATATTTTCGTAATAATAAGTTCAACACATTTACAAATGTAAATGCTTCGCAGGCAACGTTGATCTGATTCATTTATAATTTTATAAAACATAGTAAGGTTTTCGATGCCGTCTTTTGTCAAAGTATCCCTCAAGCCGCTCCTGTGTCCCTGCTGTGTCTAAGGTAAGCTACAATTTTCGTAACAGCATGAGCAGGAGCGGAGCAGGAGTATGGGAAAAGGAACTACCGAGTGGCAAATGGCAACTGGCAACTGGCTACAATGCATGAGTTGCCATTCATAATATTAGCGCGTCGAGGCGATGACGACGATGGCAACCAGGACGAGACAGAGTGTTGTACAAACAAAGGCTCAAGCCATGTGCAAGGACGTTGTTGTGGGCTCGACAACGAATTGGTAAATAGAGGCAACCGAGGTAATAGAGGCAGGGACTGTGGCTGAGACTGAGACGTAGGCAGAAAAGAGTGCCACAAACTACACGTGTACGCAAAGCAATCAACAAGCAGGATACGAGTCGAATGAGTAACATAAATAATAAAAACGAGAGTCGCAGCCAGCACCTACCATACCATGCCCCTCCCTCAATCTACCACTCACAATATTCGCATGAATGATGTTTGAATGGTAAATGTGTGAGTGGCAGACAGACAGACGCAAGGATAACTTGCCAGGAAGGCGTACAACTGACAGGACGCTGCTTATTTATGCTGTGCCTATTGGCGCCACTTGAGACCCAAGACCCCAGAAGACCTGGGAGAATCATACCTCGTCTCATTTGAATCTAGCGCAAATAGAAAATATTTATGTATTATGCAAAGCGAAATGCGTAGTATCCATAGAATTGGCGATGGAGCTAGAGAGAGAGATGAAGACATTGCCAAATAATAGAAACCTGTTGGCTGAAAATCTAATTTTCATGCACGAACCGGAGTTCCCACCGAGCCTAGAACGTGTAAATATACTCAAATTTACCGATAAGGGTGCGAGCACACTGGCAACATCCACGTAGATCAGGGACTTGTGAAGGAAACGAAGAGTCGAACCAGCACATGGGTATTTAATTTGGGTTTATGCCTCCGTTCCCTCTTCCAAAGTTTATGTGAGTCTGGTAAGTGCAGATGTTAAATGTACGAGCAAAGTTGCTCCCTTTCTTATGTACATACATTTGTATCCGCAGTCGACCGGATAGATGGCCAATTGTTTATGAGCCTATTGTCGAATTGGAGCAACTGTGTAGAGCGTAAGACAAGCTTTGTATTGGCCAAAGTGATTGGTAGTAGAAAATCCCAAAGGATTTTTTAACTTTTTCACTTTTTCCTGCTTCCTTGCGCAAAGCATGCTTTAATTCACGATTGGGGAAATTTATGTAAGCTTAAAGCCTGTCGCCCTTTAAGTTTTCCCCTCACGTTGCCAAACATTGACGGTTCCCCAAGTTGCCCCATGCCAAGACAATTTACATAAGTGATTTTCTTGTGAGTCTGAGTTGAATGATGTTTGCTAGGTGGGCGGGTTCCAGCCCGCTTTGCGTGATCTCTACATTCCCGGAGATTGAGGTAAACTGCGTCAAAACAGGACAACTTGATGCCAACCAAAATTTATGAACAGAATCTGCACATGCAAAATAAATTACGAGACAGGTCTTACTTCCAACAGAGAGGCTGAGGATAACGTCACATTGACAGCTTCTAGTTCTTATTTGACTGGGATGGATGGATGGTAAGGATATGGAGAAGAGAGAAGGGGTTGTCGACATGGTGCCAACACTGTTGTTGCAGTAAGTGAAATTAATTAAAAAGGACGCATGGCGTTAGTCAAGGATTGTTGGTAGTCTGTGGCAGACAGCAGGACACCACGACAGCAGACTTGCAAGCACACAATGAATGGGCAAAAAGATGTCAACACTTTGTTCAAGATGATGACGTCGTCCTCGTCCTCGTCCTCGCAGTCCTCCTCGTTTTCCGCCTCATTCCCTCATTCATGCTCATCATCGCCTCATCCGTGTCGTTGTTGTACTGTCCATTGTTTGCTGTCATTGTTTCATATTGCTCTTCTCATCGTCAGCGGCGACAACGACAACGTCGTCCTTCTGCCGCTGTTTATGAAGTGCCAGGATATCTGCACGTCGCCTGAGAACGGGGCGCATTGTTAATAATAGAATCTTACTTCTATTTTTGCTCGTTTCGCGTTACAAACTCAGAGCAACACAGCAACACAGAAACGGCAACAATAAGCACTTATTCTTTATTTTGTTTCCACTTGAGTCTGCAGGGAATTTCCTTTGAAAGAGGTTACTTTGCTCTTTCAGTTTCAGTTTCAGCTCCAGCTTCAGCTTCATCTTCAGCTACAGTTTCAGTTTCAACGTCTTTTTATTTCATTTCACGTAACTTCTGTTTTGCCACTTGAAATATTTTCTTTCCAGCCTTTTATAAATTAATATTCCTTGTTTTATTTTTTCGAGTAACGGGTTCAAGTGTTTAGCGGTTTTTTTTTCTTTGTTGAAGCGAGACATTTAAATAATTAAATTTAATATTTAATGCCACGATTTTGTAAAGTATCGTGTATTTGTCAAGCTCTCATTTCGTTTACTCTTTCTTTCTCTTTAATTTTTATAAATTAATACTCATATATAAATTATTCTGGCACAAAATTGAAATTTCATAGAACTTTGTGCTTTGTCCGCAGTTTACACCACATCAAATCATGCTTAAATTCTGCGGTTAAGATAATTAATTAAATTTGTTCAAGGATCTTTACTCTTTAGTCTGGCTTCTTGCTTGGCTAAGCAAACATTTTCATTTTGCCTAATGAATTTCTGACAAAAGATACAAATTTAAAACTTTTCGCAGCAACTTTTAAACCACTTGAATTAGACACAAAAATGCCTTAACTAAAAGCCACACAAATCAAAAGAGGAAAAGAATTTCAAAATGATTTTAAAACGTTCTAACAGATATTCGTTGTCCTGCCTGGCGTTGTCATGAGGTCCTGTGTCCGTGTCCTCTTTCTGCTGTGGTAAACCACACACAAATTTGTTGCACGAAAATGCACAAAAACTTTAATAGTGCATAAACAAAAATATGTTTCACATGTTGCTTGTTGCTTTTGTATGTATATGTTTATGTATATGTAGCAAAGTGAAAAGCAAATAAATTCAAATTGCATAAAATGTGCAGTGTGAAAATATTTGCGATGAAAAATCCAATGGCAAACAAAACAATTCGCAGAATTTCTACAGTTTTCCCATACAAAAACATTTACGTATAAATTTGTATATTATTATTATTTCAGCATATATATTTTTTTAATTAAAAGTAAAAAGCCAATGCGGCGTGTGTCCATGTGCCCTCGGGGGGTGGGGGTATCTCGACAGGATGCGGGCCCTGTAGGCGCCAAAGAAACAACTAAAGCAGAAATCACAATGCAGTGGGTTGACTTTTTGACACCCTGGAATAAGTATTAATGACAAGCAACTCAATCTTTAAGATCTAATTAATAATGATACCCTCTGGTTAATTAAGTGACTTAGCAGTCAAACTAAAATTTAAACTCATTCCTCAATTGATTTGAAGAGCAGACTCTCTTTAGACTCTCTTACAATACAGGGTATACTGAATGAACAGCAGATGGAAATCATAAAAAATGCATACAACTACAATATGTATAAATAGGTGTAACGAATATTGTTTATTCCTTTAAATGGATTCGAGCCCATGATGCCTGTGTTCCGAAATGTTGTATTTCTCTCTCTCTCTCTCTCTCTCTCTCTCTCTCTATCTATCTTTCTCTTTATCTATCTGTTTTTAGTGTCCTCTTTCTCTTACATGTAGCTTATAGTCCCCTTTACCTCTTTCTTGCGCCTGTCACTCTGTGTAAAAAAAAGAACAACGTGATTTTTGTTGTTGTCAGAGAAGAAAAAGAAGAAGAGCAGCCGCTGCGAAACTCATGGGGATTTTCAGAGGAAAATGCCGTGTAACGAGCCAAAAGGTGCGCCAGACACATCACACACGACCCACACACACACACACTCACACACCTACACCCAGAGGTAACCACACACACGCTCACATGAAACTCTAGGGATCCTTTGCGTATTTAAAATGTATTACAAAATGTTTGGAAAATTATTTTCAAATGTGCCGCTAGAGAATTTATGGGGCTCTGGCTGCATTGAGCAGTTAACAGACAACGAGGGGAGGAAGAGATTAGGGTTCAGACATTGGTAAAAACATGTTTTATTGGCACACTTGCGTGTTTTTATAAATTTATTTTCTAGGGTTGAGAAAACTCACTGACTTGAAGAAATGTGTAACTGGAAGAGAGGATAGAAAAAGAGGGAGAGAATGGTGGGAGGGTGAAAGGCTACACGACAAAGGACTTTGTCTGGCTGCTTTGTACTTGGCGGTTTTCATGGCCTACGCACGTGCCACAAGCAGCCTACAATAATTGTGAATGTGTGTGTGTTAAGGTAAAGGTATGTGCAGGTGTGGGTGTGTGCATTAATTGACGGTTTATATAGCTCTTCTATTACACTTATTTCGGTTTCGGGGAAACAGGATCTCACAATCAGGCAGGCACTCATAGTGCCAAGTGGGCGTCTCTGTCTGACTGACTGTCAATTAATTGGCTGCCGCGTGAAATTAATTGGATTTTTACGCACTTTATCTGTGTTTTAATTACTGTGTGTACAAAAACAGTGTTAGGTACTGTACGATTTACAGTCACAGCCAAAGGTATTCTTCTTCCACAGGCAATAAAATTTATTTACTCAAGTTTAGTTTCATTTCAAGTAAATGGACAGCAACACGTGAAGTATATTTGAGTTTTAATACCTGAGTGTGAGTAAAAATTGTCAGGCACTGTATGGATATGACAATTTAAAGTCACGGCAAAAGGTTTTCTCTTCAATTGACAATCTTTTGTTTGTGCTGACGAGCATTTAGTTAAGCTATCGATTTTACTCAAGTAAATGGAAATAGACATTGGCAGCAACACGTGAACTCTATCTAGGGACCATTAACTGTTATCTGCCCCCCCCCCACTCCACAATTACTGCACCACCTTCTAAAATGTACTTTGAATTATGATGCGCGTATGCCATGTTATAACCACCACAAGAACAACAACCACCGTAATACCTGTAAGTAACACACACACACACATAAACAACCACAGACCACTTTGGGCGCAGCGTCGTCGGCACTTTGGACATTACAGAAAAGTTCTCTAACTCACCGTCCAGACACACACACACACAGATACACACGCACAACTGTAAAGCTGACGCCAGCCAAGCCCCCGGACTCTCACTAATGGAGATTAACTTTAACCCACATCGGCGACAACAAGTAGCAATGCTTCGGAGCTCGAAAACAGTTCACTGGCAATACTAGAAAATACCCTTTAGTAATTATGATTCTACCATAAATGGAAAAAAATTGATTATTTTTGGGAAAAACTTAATCCAACTCACTGATAACTAAATAGTTTTCGAAACGTATATAATAACAATTTTTATATAATATTCTGAATACAGACTTACGAAATTACGAATGTTAAGTTTGCATTTTAGAATACTTTAATTTCTCTGTTTAGGAGAATCAACTTGGATTTTCTGTTATTAAATACCTCTAAACATTGCTTGCAGTTCACAGTTACACATCATACCCAACCTTGTCTAAGTTAAAGGGTATTGACTCGTGTGTACAGTTTATATTGCGTTTTTGTGTCTCCGGCTACAAGGCTTACATTGACATATGCACAGAGAAAAACACGTAACAGCAGCACGCAGGCTAAAGTTGAGGCTGAGACTGGGAATCTCTCATGGAGGGAGGTGCAGGAACCAGAGAGGAGGAAAGGGGGAGATGTTGGGTCACGCACAGCGCGCAAATTTTTCATCGTTAACAACCATAAAGAAGGCAAAAACCGACGAAGCTGGCAACTGGTTAGCCAGGAACAGGAGGACAGCCAAGTAGAGTGGTCAAAATCCAGTGAGACGGGTGGTTGGGGGGTGTTGGGGGTGTTGGGACGAAGCGACAGACCACAGCTAATGCAAAAACAAACACAGCAACCAAACAAATTTGCACAATGCATACACAAGGCGAAGAGGATAAACGATATGGAATAGGATGGCAGAGACGAAGGCAGCGAAAGAGCTGAGGTGCAAGATGGCTCAAAGGATGAGGTAGAATGAGAGGAGGAGGAGGGACAAAAAGAGGCAGTAGTGGCTGCTAATAACAAAACAAGCGAAGCTGACAACAACAATAGTTGCAACAACTACAACAACAACAGCTGCAATAGCACATGTTTGCTGTTTTTATTTCGCATTATTACCACCAACTCCCCCACACCCTCCCCCAGCTCTACTGTTAAACCACTTCTTCCCTTTGTCGGCATCTGCTTTGGGGGCTTTTGGCTTTGGGGCTGTTGTCGCTTTTACACTTTGCCATCGAAAGTACACAGCGCCAATTATTAAAGGCGGTTCGACAACAACGAAAAAAAAGTAGCTTTACAATTAATTTGTTATAACTTGTTTTAACTGCACCTTGGAACAAAGACTATTTAAAAGCGTTAAACTAAACATTTAAATTCCTTAACAATTTATATCTTTATCGAAATTGTAATTGATTCTGTGTTTGCAATTGACAATGAAGATTTCAATAATTATAACATTTACTTTTAATTTTACTCATTTTAACATTTGGCTTAAACAAACGTTTAAGTAATTGATATAATTGATAAAGTAAATATTATTGCCATTGTAAAATTCATTTACAGCTGTTTTTGTTGAAGATATTAATACGTTCAATCGAAGATTTCAATAATGGTATCATATATTTTACTTTATTATTATTCTGTAATAAGTTTGTATTGAATAATTTCTTTTAAAATTTTTGTAAAAAATACTTTTAGTCAATATTATATTATTCCAATGAGTCTAGTATTATTATTTATAATTTCTTTAAATTTAAATTTCAACATCACAGAGTTTCCATTTATTTTTGCTACACTGTGCGTATGCTGATGCGTCACAATATTCCACAGTGGCCTGTTCTTGTTCTGCATTTACAATATTGGTTATGCATACACTAATGCAAACACATACACACACACACACACTCACAAACAATATACTACACACATGTGTTGAGTGTGGCGCCAACTTCATGTGCATGCCACCTAGCTGGAATCCCTCGTCGGGGCATGCTCCTGTTCCCGCTCCCTTTACCCCATTCTGAGGGGCCATTTGCAATCCCTTTAGGTGGCGTCTAACACAGTGAGGAGGGTGGAAGGGAACTAGGCGTGAATTATGACCTATTGAAACCTCAAACAAGTCGCACCACAAAATACAAAGCACCACACACAGACACAGACGTCCATTACAACACCTACGCGTCCTAACTCATTCCATTTTACCCTCGGTTGTGCAACATACGAGTCATAGACAAACATACACTCCTTTCTTTCTTTCTTTCGTTTTATATTTATTCATTATTTTTGTTCTCTCTCTCTCTTTCTATGGGTCTCCGGACTCGGTTCTTTTAGCAATTTTTACTTTATGACTTTATTTTGTCCTCGTTTTATGCATTTTTTATGCTCCGTGTCGCGGTTTTCTCACTTTGTTGGTCGACAAATCCACTGCCAGTTCCCAGTTCTCAGTTCCCAGTTGTTCTTACCGATCCCAATCCCTATGCTCAACTCCCCCGCACCCTTTGCCATACCCTTTTCAACAAAAAGTATTACCACCCGCCCTGTGTCTGTTGTTGCACTTAGTTTGTTTTGTTGTTGTTGTCGACAGAGTTTTATTATTTATGCATTATTTAGTCGAAACGACAATTATAGGTTGTTAGGAAGTTTTATGAGCCCAGGATAATGTGAGACATGTGTGAGACATAAGTAAAGTCAAGGCTCCCCAAAGGATGAATATCCACATTGACAGAGGTGCGGCCCTTTTAACCCTTTTGGAAGTTAACTTGCACCCTTAGTCTGTTATACATACATACATACATAATATCTATGCATACTACATTAAGTATATCAATGAAGTGATAATAGAGAATACTAAGTGAATGGACAAAAAGAGGATATGCATAGACAAACTAGCTGAGTTTATGTTTTTTAAACCTTTATAAAATCTTTCCACTTTAAGGGGTGAATATAAAAAATTCAGCTTTCTTGTCACATTTTCAACAGATTTATAAAAGATACATATTTATAAATGATAACATATGTATATATATTCTAGATATTAAGTTAATACAAGTCCTTTTAAAGTGACTACAAACGAAAAGGGAAAATCCCTATCTAAAATTATTTTAAATAGATATCAATCAAAGCAATTATAAACGAAATTAAGTTTATGGCAATTAAGAATTTATAACTGGATCCACAGGCACGTCGTCCTCATAAACCTCAAACAGTTTCAGCTCACACATAAAAATAAAACTAGTTGGTATCAAGATAAAACTAAAAAAAATAATTGCTATAGAAATAACAATAATAATAAGGCAACAAAATAATTGTGAAGTATACATAAAGTTGGATAAATTTAACGCAGTTTGGCTCGCGCAAATTAAATTAATTTCCCAGCTCAGGCAAGCAAGGACCCAGAGAGAGAGGGGCAGAGAGAAAATTTATTGGAAAAAGGAGCGAAAAGAGAATATGTAATGAAACGAAATGGGGAAAACACGCGCCGCACTGTGCATTAAAGGAGAACTCTGAATTATGTACAATAATAAAAAGTTATGACTGTAAAATTTTTTAATTGCACATTTGGGAGAATTTCTTTCTCTCCCTGTTTCTCTTTCTCTGTCTGTCTCTGTCTTTGTTTTTGTTTATTTAATTTTAAATTCGTGTGCACACTGAATGCTATTTTCTTTTGCTTTTTTGCTCGTTTTGGTTTTTTATTAGCTACATTTTCCGGGCAGGCGACACTCAAAACAACTTCATCGACATTTTTCCATTCAACAAATTTGTCGCAAGACAATGACAAAGTTTATTTTGGTTTTTGCGGTGCTCGAAAGTGAAACAAAAGTTAAACACTTGGCCAACAACAACAACAACAAGCAGCTGTTTTTTAACAACCTTGTTGTTATTGTTGTTGTTGCTTGTGTGTTGTTGCTTTTGTATTTGATTGGGACAAACATCGTCAGGCGGTTTTTTGTTTATGCGAAAAATGAGCGATTAATGGCCGTTAGGCAAAAATGCTTTCCACTGGCTTTTCCTCAATTTGTTTATGTGTGTGTGCGTGAGTGTATGCATTTTATGTTTACTCTTGTTCTTCTTGTTTCTTGTTCTTCTGCTTGAATAAGGAAATTGAATTTATTAGCAGACATTTCGTGGGCTTTTGTTGCCCTTAAAGAGAGCTTTTGGGCAAATTGATGAATTTGGGTTAAATTCGGCTCAGTTGAGACAATAAATCATATTAAACATTATAATTTATAAAACTTTTATAACAGACCTACACTAGATAATTGAATTGGACTATAACCAAAGTAATTAATATTTAATTTAATTATCTTTGTTCCAGCTAAGTGACTGACTAATTGACACACTTTCAATTAAAGCCAGTTTTGACGTAGCCCCAATTTATGATAGGAAAACTAAAATGTGGTTCTTGCAAATGCCAGTTTTCAGAATAAATTCCAGATTTCATCCATTTAATTACATCGAAAAGTTTTAATGTACAGCTTAACGCTGTGTGGTCGAAACTTTGTTTACTTAATGTGATGTGTGTTTAAGTCCATTTGTAAAATCTGCATTACGGGTAGAAATAATATTTGAACAAAGAAACAACAACAACAACAAACAAATAACCCATTATCCCTTAATTAAATATAAAATAAACACATAAAAGAAAGTGTTTTTTATACTGCATAATTCCAACAACTGTAATCCTCTGCACTCGTTAGGAATAACATTTACTGTGGCAGCTGCAACAAATTTCAAAATAAAAGTTCTTAAACTGAAGTTATGCATATGATGTCCTTCCCCATTTAGACTTTTGGCTAATTTGCTTCCTCTTCTTCTCTCTGCATTTGTGTTCTCCGCATTTTTTATTTTTGTTGGGTTTATTTTAATCTCGCCAAGTAAATTTACAAATTAATTAAAATAACAAACAAAACGGCGACAAAAAGGACAAGCAACAGTCGCTGAGTGCCGCAAGGAGTTGGATCTGGATCAGGGGAGGGGTAGGGGTCAGGGGTCCGAAATCTCAGCATAAAAAAATGCGACAAAAAGTCAAAACAACCGCAAAGCAACAGAGCAACACAGCAACAACAACAACAGCAACACACACACACACACACACACACACACACATACAAAATGAAAACAAAATTAAGGCACTAAAACAGCAACAACAACAATGTCAAATGTCACTGAGTAGTTGAAAAGGCAATTTTCACAAGCGCCTGTCGCAGGCACAACACGAAATAGGAGCCGCTAGCCAGGACCAAGACCAGGACGAGGACGAAGACCAGTAAATGAAGGGACACCGCAACAATAGCAACAACAACCAAAAAACCAAAACAACAACAACATGGAATAACAACCACAGCAAGGACAACGACAAAGCGTCAGACCGCCAACCACCGACGGCAAATGTAAAAAGTCAAAAATTCTAAGGGAATGAGATTGGGAATGAGAATGAGGGATAGGGGATTGTGGGCCTGAGGGGAATTGGCATGGAAAAGCGCGCCACGGAAAAGCGCGTAGAACGCACAGAAATAATAATAATAAATGTAGGCAGTGGGTGGCAGGTGGTTGGTGCCTTTGGGTGGTTCTCTTTTGGTGGTGAGGTGGTGGGTGCTCGTTTCGACGGTTTCAGTGAGCACAGTAAATTATAAATTAACGCTGCAGGCGACGCGAGGTCAACGTTGACTTCGCTACGACCTGTGTCCTGTATCCCCTTGCCCCTCCATTTCCACAAAGTCCCTCTGCGCCCTCTAACCCAGCTTTGTGGTTGTTTTTTGTTGGCTTTTGTTTGGTTGCTCACACACGCAATTGTATGTATGTGTGTGTGTGTGATGTCCTTTTCACGTGCGAACCAAAAACGCGGCACGCGTCAAACTGACCGCAACATAAAAAGCGAACAACGACTGAGAAGCAGAAGCAGAAGCAGCCAAGTGGTTCAACAATTGGTGGCATGGAGCCAACAAAGCTTGTGGCATACACTAAACTGGAGTGAGGTGTCAGAGGAATGAGGAAAGGACAATTCTAGAATTAATTTTAGACAGAGCGAGCTGAAGTGGAACACACAAATTGATAATAAGATGTGAGCTAAGCTAAGCAGCGCTTAGAGCGATAGAAATTAACTTGTTTAGCGAAGATTTATAAACAATTTTAATTTTAAATGTTAATAAGCTGCCTCGATAGTTGTTAGCCAAATACGAAGCGAAGGAGCAAGGAAAAATAGATAGGTTGGAAATTAAATTACGAAAATTAAAGTAGACTAAAATTGAAAATATTTAAAATAAACTGTTTCTTTTAATTAAACTAACCTCTGTAACTTCTTATACATTAATTTCCATAATAGATACGAACTTAAGTAAAACATTTTTAATAGACTTTTAAAAAGGAATTCATACAGAAACTAGAAACATTGTGCAAAATTCTCATTACAAAAAGTTGTTTTTTTTTTTTTGAAATTCAAAAATAAACTCATTTTCACTATTTAAAACTTTCAAGAAATTTAAATGCTTTCAAGATTCATAACAGCCTTTGTAGTGGGAGTTCACTGTACCTGCTTAATTACAACTAATATTCAAAATGGACAACATATTTGTTAAGCAAATCCCACTGCACGCTTCAATTCTCCAAATGCTCACTAAGTGGGAATTGGAAGGAAGTTTTCGCATTGCAAGGAGGGTGTGAAGGGGAGTGAAATGGCTGCACTTGTCGGGGATGTTTTGGGGCATGGGCAACATCGGGTGTCGGCAATGGTTGCAGGCTGACTTACAATACGCATGATAAATATGCGGGAAACATGCACTCTGGAAGGGGCAGGCAGACCCGGCACGACATAAAGGATAGACCCCATCCACCCATTCACAAACACACACACACACACAGAGAGGGAGAGACTAACTCACACCCATTTTGGGGGGCAGTTTCGACACGCGTGCACAATTAAAAATTTCATTGACTCGAAACATGGACACGGACGGACATCCGTCTGCGGGTTCTGCAAATAAAGGAGGGGGCGTTGAGGGGTTGCGGGGGCGGGGTTGGGGTCGGGCATAAATTAATGCTTAATTAGTATTGTACAACTTGATGGGCATTCATAATATAAATTTATTTTCAACATATGCAAATTACTTTGTTATTTAATCCTTGTTTTAATCCGCTGTCCAAGGAACCGTATCCTGTGCTCCTTCTCCGTATCTATTGTTGTTGTGTTGTGTCCCACTCACTGAGAGCTAATTTAATATTTCAGAAATTTTTTACACTTTTCAAAACACAGGCACACTCTTGCACACACCGACACAAACACACACACACACGCACACGTATATACGCACAAATCTTTTGTGTGTGGGACAGCTGCAGTGTCCATAATCTGCATTTAATTTAACGGCACACAAAAAGGACACTCGCCACAGCTTCAATGTGCTTGCTTTGTTCTCATTAAGATTTTGGCTTTAAATTCCTTTAAATTCTTGCTCTCATTTCAGTGTTGTTGTTTTAGGGCCTCAGGTGCCTTTTTTATGCGGCGACCCGTCAAAATCAGAATTCGAAAAAAGACCGAGAACGAAACGATCGAAGGAGAAAAAGACCAACTGACACTGGACGTGTTGGACAGGCAGGGGAAGCACGCGTAACTCCCGACTGGTCAACTGGTCAACTGGTTGCCGCTTTGGATCTTTTAATAGCTTTACTGGGCAGACGATTATTATTATTATGACGACGACGACGAACGTAAGAACGAACGAACGAACGCGAATCGTTTATTGAAAGTTGCGCCAGCCGCTACAACTACCACAACGTTTGAAACTCTCGGCAACACTGACTCGAAAATTGCAGCACGAAGTCAAACGAATGTAAAATAACAGCGAATGTTAATAACATGTCTACAGTATGCTTTGTGGATTGTGGGTGGATCGCATGCGCTGCTGTCACATAACATTGTGAGAGCACCGCTGATTCAAATGCATGCTGTTAACGGTCAAGGAAGTTTTTGTAGTTCTACTTTAGAGATTGACACAAGCAATTAATGTACTATCAAACATTAACATATGAGTCACTAGAACTGTCATCTTCATCATCATATTTATCCCTGACTTAAAGTCCTCCATTCCTCACTAATTGACTGCTAATAGTTTGTAATGCAAACTAATTACTTTATTTGCATAAACGTTGATTGATACGATGTCTATTTACAAGAAAGTACTTTGCGGGACATGACAATACACATGTACAATGTTCATTATACCTCAATACATCTGTAATCATGTAAGTATTGATGAGTGGATGGATGGAGTTTACATTAAACGAATGACATACTTTTCTGACATGTCTTCCACTGCATGTTATGTTATGTTATGTTATGTTATTTCTCTCTCTTTTTAACACTCTCGCTCAGACAGTGTTATGTTCTCGCGTGCTCTCACTGTTAATGTTGTACTCAATGATTGTGGATCTTAATGTTAACATTTATGTTGCGGCTCTTCGGGATATTTTTCTAACAGTTGATTTAAATTTGAATGAAGAATATTACAACTATAATGATTTGGAATGAAGAATTGGGCAAGTTTTAAATAAGTAATAGTAAATATTTTAGAAATGTTTGAGCTCTTGAATATAGTCACTTGACCAAGATCATTTTAAAAAGGGGCTCTTAACATTGTTCAATAAATATATGAATATTTAGGAGTAACATGATCCACACTGAGTTTGAGTTTGAGACAGTGTTGCCAGGCGATGAGTGCCCGCATAAGCTAGATTTTCAGCAAAAATAAGCTAAAATAGGCTAAAAATTAAAAAATGCAACGAAACATACAAAATCATTAGGTTTTTAAAGTTTTTTATTTAAATAAAGTTATTTAACAAGTCGACCTCGTCACATTCTTTTTCATTGGTATATTTATTGTTTGTTTGTATTAGGCTTATATATTTTTTGTGGCAAGCTATAAGAGTGACAACATTCTCCATTTCTGCGCAATCCATATTTGTAAATAAAAAACAATTATTTAAAAAAAATTATTATGATTTTAAAAAAGTACAAACCTTATGCCTAATATTGAATTTAACGTATTTAAGTGCATTCTGTTGCGCAAATTGGTCTTAACAACGTTCATTTGACTGAAAGCGCGTTTCACTTCCGCATTTGACTACAGAAATGAAAGTATTTGAATGGCAAATAAAGCAAGGGAATTAAATGGGTTATTATTCCCTGCGTCTTTATATGCCAGTACCTCTTCCCAAAATTTGACAGTTTCCGTGATGTTTTCCCATTGAATCAGATGAATTTTATCAATCTGTGATTTAAATTCATCAATATCGATTAAAAGCAAATTCACGATCATATGAATTAATGAACAAGCTCCGATATTTTTATGCCATGAAACATTTTGGTGCTTCGAATACATTTATGGCTAGAAAATGCTATATGAATTTTAAAATAAGCTAGATTTATGGCTATAAGCTATTTGCAAATTTTATAAGCTATTCCGATTTTAAATATGCTAGATCTAGCCTGAAATAGGCTAATCTGGCAACACTGGTTTGAGACAACAGTGCTGTTAATCATTTATTAAGAATATTACGTTCCACAATTCGGAGTAATGTTATGTTAACAAAAATTCTTTTATCTTTTACTGACCTGCACAATAAGAAGAAACTTTGTCTATTAAATATAATTTAGACAATTGTTTTTTAAAAATAGTACAAATTTAATTTGACAAGATCTTCTTTAACAATATAGTCATAGAATTGAAATGCATAAATTTACTGTATATACAAAAAATACCACACATATTTTAATTGGAATTTAATATCAAAGAGTGAAAATATGTCAATTACGGGTTATTTATAATCCAACTGAGAATTTCTTTTTCATTTTTTTGCGTACAAAAAAATATTCTGATAAAAATGCAGGTAACAAAAAAAATCCTTTAAAGTTATCGAACATTTAAATCACCAACAGGCAACAGGCACTCAGGAGTCCGATTATTTTGATTTTTATCAGGAATATAAGCGATTAAATCAGAAAATGCGCAACAGAACTCGATATTCTGCTTTGTTTAGTTTTGTTTTTGGGCGATGAATGCAATTTGAATAGCATCAAGGATAAAAGCAGAAAATGCATTTGGATCTGCCTTTTAAAGTATCAGAATACGTCTTCAGAAACAGCAACAACAAGAACAACAACAACAGAAATCAACAATAAAGGCAGAAAAAATAACAGCGATTTTAATACCAATTAGAATACTTTTTCAGTCTTAACTCGTGGTACGGCAAATGAAATGCGAATGGAGCGATAAGTGGATGACAAACAAGGGAGGCACGGAAAGAGGGGAAGAAAGCAGCAGCAACAACAACAGCAACAAAAACAACAAATGCAGTGCCCAACTAAAGAAATGGAACCTGTTCGCTTGGGCACGCGGCAGGTACGAGAGCATAACAGAAAAAACAACAACAAATATGCTGGGCAGGAGTGGAAAAAATGTAAAACTAAATAAAGCAAGACAGAAGCCAAAGTGAGAGAGGGAGCGGGAGCGGGAGAGGGAGAGAGCAAACGGGGCTGTAAAGATTAAAATCAGAATGACAGTAAACAGCAGCAGCGAAATGAAGAGCGAAAGAAAATAATGCAAATTCAGATGGATATCAAAAGTTGAAGTTGTGATTGGTACGAGAGAGGGGGCAGAGGGCAATGGACAGGCGGACGGACAGAGAGATAGACAGACAAACGGCAGGACAAATGAATGGGCATGGACAAAATGGATGGGGGAGATAGAGGATGACTATGAAGCATTCATCTAGAGGCAACAATACGCGCATTACACGGCACAAAACTTCAGGGCGAAGCCCTGCCCCTTATTCCTAGTACAAGTATATATATAAATATATATATCCAAGTATGCAGAAGAGAACAAAACAGAACAGTCCTCAGGTCATTGACCCATTTGGTGTGCAGTCGACAGCAGGCAGCAGGCATTCAGCATAGATGATAGCCAGCAAGTGGTCCCAGCCTGACGTGGCCATAATGAAAAGATGCAACTGCCACAAAGGATAAACTTGTCAGTCATCGTGGCAGTGACGAGCATCCAAGGAAAAGGAACACCCATCACTTCCAGCTACTTCTACGATTCTAGATAAGATTGTATTCAATAACAGCAATTTCTTTCAGTGTAGCATCTTTTTGAATCAAGACGGAAATTTAGTTAGGATTACGATTGCGCCAGTTTGGCCAAAAGTCGAGCAGCTTCAATTGCTTTTACATTGCATTTAGCACTTTTATTGTTGCTCTTGTTGTTGCCTCATAGATTATACACTCCCAGTCACTTACTAAAGAATCTTCCTCCCCTTCCACAGCCTGTCATTTGCATAGTCCGACCAAAGACTTCGTTTTAACCTCAACTCTGCTTGTTTCTGTTTTTATTTCGGTTTCCTTGTCTGATTTCTAATTTCAGTTGAAAACTCTTTAAAAGGTTGTCCCGTCCATCGTCCGTCGGTGAAATATCAAAGAAAACACAACAAATTAGAAAATGTTGTCTTCCTTAAGTTATTACAGCTTTAAAATGCTTTCAACATGTTACCTAATGTCCTGTGTTCCAGCTCAGCTACCTAAACAGTGTCCACACACAGCACAGACAAGACCGAGAGTTTTTCACATAATCTGCATTATATTTTCATTGTCTTTTCCAGTCTGTCCAGTGTTTTTGTTGTTGTCGCACCTGTTACACATTCTGTTTTCGTGAGCCTTTTGTCTTTGAAACTGGCCCTTGAAACTGGCCTGGCGCTTCGATTTTATAGCCCTCATTAAATGCGCTTCGCTCACAGGTATTTTCGCGTCCGAAAATTCATTCAGTTTAGCATTTTAATTTTATTGCTTTTCCCTCCCGTAGGGTATATGAAATGGGTTCTACAGACAACAAGAGCGGTCCGAGAATATAGTAAGTAAGCAATTTAGTTTAACTTGTTATTTTTCATTTCATTGGAGCAACCTCTCTTTTGTATTCGTGATGGAATGTCATTTGAAAGTTTAAGGAAAGGATAACAAAGTCACAGACTAGATGGAAAAGAAATGATAGTTTTCAAATCAAAACTTGTAATACTTTACTAATTAAAATGAAGTATAGGAATAAATCAGTCTTTAGTTTCACATACAAACGATAGACATTATATGGAGAAGTTAAAACGTAACTTGTTGTTTTCAAGAAAAATGTTGTTTAAATTTATCCTGGTAGGAATAAATCAGTCTTCAATTATAGAAAAAGGACTCCTTATGGAAATGGTAGATTTTTTCTTAGAAGAATCAGTCTTTTAGCTTAAAGTTCGTCTATTTTAAAGCGTTATTTCGGGTAAACTCTATTCATGCACAAATTGAGCATCAATTTGTGTGGCATTTAAACACATTTTACAGTTGTGCGCCTATTTCACATTTATTATATTCCTGGCAAACAGTTCAAAGCAAACGTAAAAGCCAAACAAAAGTGCCGGCGTGCCGTTTAATGAATTTTTATTTGGAAACAGCCGTAGATTCCGGAGTCCTGTGAGTCCTTCCCGTTCCGTTCCTCTTTTAGCCCTGCTTGAAGGTCATAAAAAGGGTTCACAGACGATTTGCTCGAATTAATTGCGCTGCCATTAACGAAGCGAGTCAGAGACAGGAACGTCACTTGACAAAGCCTGTACCTCCCCTCCCCTCCCCGACCCTCTATGGCTTTTCCAAAATTCCCCTTGACGAACATTTTCGCCGAAATTACGAGTATTTGCGTGTAATTTGTTTTCGCCTTTGTTCGCCGATGAAAAAAAAAAGACGAAATTATAAAACATTTTTTGTTTATTTACTTATTTTTATTTCTATATATGTGTGTATGTGTATGTGCAGTATTTGTTTTATTTGATTCCATTTTGATTTTTATTTTCATTTAGGGAGTCAACAGGAAATGCAAATTGAATCGGGGTTAGCAATCGTGAATCTATAGCAACAGGTTTCCATTAATTGAATATGTTTTTTCTCTCTCTCTCTCTCTGTGTTTTACTGTTTTACTGTTTTTTGTTGAATTTCCGTTTTGTGCAAACTTTTGAGAGGGCTCCCAATCAATTGGTGAGTTTATTTGTTATTATCAAAATATTTACCCTTTTGGGGTATAAACATCACAAAAGCATTTTTAATAGGCTTAATGAAGAAAGTTGATTGGATTGCTGAGAAAAAAAGGTCACAAAGTGTTTCGCTATACAACCAGAAATTCGAGAGAATGCCAAAGTTCACTGGCGGATTGTATCAGCTTCCATAAAATCTTTAGCTTTGCGTAAAATCATTTCGATTTTTCTTTCTGTTTTTATGGATTCTGTCTAATATTTCTTCATTAAGCTTATACAAATTGATCAGATATTGTGTATCTTTAGCTGCGCATCAGATAAATTTGTTGATCATTAGAACAACAAATTTTTGATGATTTCTTAATTTGTTTATTCAGGCAACTAAAAGATACATTTAGTTAAACGTAGATACATATCTCAAGCCGTTAAAATGAATACCTTGTTGTGGGTGCTTCCAAAGTATCATTAATAGGCAGTTAACTGCCGAGTGAAATAGTTTTGAGATAGAAAAATGAATCGCAAATGATATTTGGATCAAAAGCAACAACAAAAGCTACTTCAAATGATCAAATAAAGTGGTTGTATATTGTATCCCTAGCTCTAGGTAGCTGCTGCCTTTAATGGGCATCATCAAGATTACGCCCTTGGAAATCAAGTTCATCCTGTAACCCATAATTATCTACTACATCATATTTAAA
This sequence comes from Drosophila putrida, assembly GCA_037043535.1. Classification (NCBI taxonomy): domain Eukaryota; kingdom Metazoa; phylum Arthropoda; class Insecta; order Diptera; family Drosophilidae; genus Drosophila; species Drosophila putrida. Next base: position 1,555,030 of record JBAMBI010000065.1, read on the forward strand.
TTCTCGCCCCTAGACAATAAACGGCTATGAGAATGAGAATGCAATTAAAGATGCGTAGAAGCAGCTCGATCGACGAGCTGAGTTCACTCAACTATTCAAGAGTCATGGATTTGATTTCTTAATTTCTTATCGCGTCGATTACCTAACATCCGACCTGGGCTTAAGTCATAAAAGCGGTGCGGTGCGGGCGACAATCCACAAGACAAGAGCCCTAACCTAAGACACCAAATGGTCAGCAATCAAAAAGACACAAAGACAGAGAGAGAAGAGAGAGAAGTATGGGGAATGTAGTGATCCCCAATACAATCCAATCCAGTTAATCCCTGGCGTGGCAGCTGCAGCTCGTAAAAAACTACGATGAAAGAGAACCCTTTTCTCAGGGACCGAAACAAAGCCAAACGATTTTTCCAGTTCCAACGCGTTGGAATTGGAATTTTTATTGTATCCGCATCTTTATGGGCGTTTATTAATTACCCATCGAGGCATTGATTTTCAGAGGAGTCGGCGCAATGCTTTTATCAAGACACGAAGACATCTACCTGAAAGCCGAAAGCCTCCAAAATGACAAATCCAAGGCGTTGAATTCATTTGGCGAGGCTTTCGATAAAGCGTTTAGCTTAAGTCGTCTCCACTGATAAATCGCAGCTTCTTGGCGGCGCGGCGGTTGCATTTCCTTATTGATGACGGCCTGTCCGGCAAATGACCAAAATAAAGATAAGACTCGGCCCAAAACAAGACCTGAGAAAATGCAACCGTTCGTCGAGATAAGCTTCCACAGCCTCAACCTCAACCTCAACCTCTGTATGTGTCTCAGTCTCGGTATCGGTCTCTGTTTTTTCTGATTCTGTCTACACATTTTCAGTATCAAGTTCGGAAATTGAAAAAGCATTAACATTGTGCTGTTTGGCCGTAATGAGCTGACTTTAGCCTTGAAGGTATTTCACAGCTTGTAAAGGTAGCCCAAGTTGCGATAGGTGTGAATATGGTGAGAAATGCCAGCGATAAGACTCAACTCGAAAATTTTAATTAAGCATCTGCTGTGCGGGGTAGCAGCTTTTGAGGCTTTAAGGATTGCGCGTTAAGTCGCTCACCTAATTGAATCAGCCTTAAAAAAGAGAAGAGAAAAGGCGTGTCCTGGCATGCCCACCAAAGTAAAGGCAAAGTAAAAGAGCCTTAAACAGATGATATGACAACAACGCAATGAAGCCAAAATAACAACTGTGACAGACAGGCTAATACCCTGCAGATGAAGAGATAAAGAAATCTTCGAGTTTCAGTTTTCGAGTTAAGTTTTTTACAAGGTATCTAAGAGTCGAGCCCCAGCTGCGTCTTCAACTTGTTTTGACAAAGCTGCGACTTAATTTATTATCACAGAATCAAAAGCAAGTCCTTAACTCAATTGAGTATGCTATCTAGCAAGACTTAAGCTCCTTTTGAAAATGAGTTGACCGATAAGGAAATTTTCAATTAAAATCTATATTAAAGCTCAGACTATGAATGTGGAATTCCAGTTGGTGAACTGATTATCCAATTTTTCTGTGACAAACAGATAGAAATATTTATGTTTGGTTGCTTTATTATTGAAAATCCCTGCGTTTGTATTTATCAGGATCATAGAAGGACGTCATCACGATGCGTCCATTAAACTTGCGGCCAGTCAAGGCGTTAAGAGCCTTCTTGCAATCCTCGGCAGTCTCGAAGCGCACGAAGACCTTGCCACAGCCACTTGGAAGGGATTCGCCTTTGGGACGTGGCATCTTAATGCCATTAACTTGACCATATTTCGCGCACTCCTGTTTGATGTCGTTGCGTATGTCCACATATTCCTCATCGTCCTTCAGATCTTCTGGCTGAACCATATTGAGCAGACAAAGGATTTCAGTGGCCTTACTTGTAGTACTTTCAGAGGAAAACCCAGGCACCTGAGGCACTGGAATCTGTGTGGCAGACAGATTGCGTACTGCGACATTGGCTCGTTGCACGACGAGCTTGCGATCTCCCAACTGCATCCCATTGAGTCCGGCAATTGCCTGTTCCGTGATGTTGGGATCACGATACTGGCAAAAGGCATAGCCTTTGTTTTGGCCCGTCACAGTATCTTTGACCAGATTGAAGCCACGCAACTGGCCAAAGGGGACAAGCAGCTCCTGGACTTGCTCATCGTTCAGACAGACGGGAAGACAACCAATATAGATCTTGTGCTGTGAGTCCGGGACCACAGAAGAAACTATGTTCTCTGAAAGGGATCCTATTGCCGAGTCTGAATCTTGCATGGTAGACACTGGATGATAGTCATGGGGTCGTCGAATCTTTAGGTTCAGGCCGCGATAGTTAAGGCCATCAAAGCCGATGGCCTGGGTGGCCTCATTCATAGAGCGGAACTCAAGGAAGGCAAAGTTCTTCTCAAAATTAACTTGGCAGGTGAGCACAGCTTTTCCATCATGCACGCCACCATTTAGCCGCTTGATTTGTTCATTGAAGAATGTCATCATTTCCTCCTCGGATGTACTAAATGGAATGTTTCCCACGTATATTCGACGTGCCTGTCGTGTCACCGTCGCAAGCGCAGCCGATTCTCCAGTTGGAGGCGCATCCGGAAGAATTCTGGAGGCAATCTGGCCACTGGCCTGCATTGCCTTATACTGCGATGGAGTAAGATGCTCATAACCCATCGGTGGTATATCCCAGGCTGAACTGCGTTCCTTGCGAAAGGTCTTCTTAGAAGATTCTTTATTGAACGAATGTACCGTAGGACGCTTGCCACGGGATCGTGAAACATTCTTACGATTGTCAGAACGCAATTGATATTTTTCACTGTTTTCTCGACCCATTATTAAATTAAAACTCTCAATTACTTGGTGACAACGAAATGAAAGTAAATAGAAGTCAAAGTTTAGACCTGTTTTCTGACAGTCTATGAAATTGAGGCAAAGGCAACTTTGACGAGATTTAAAATAAAATTTTCAAATTGTTTTCCGTTTCTTTTTCTGTCTCTTCACTTCATCAACATTCCTTAACAGTTCCGATTTACATATTATCCATCATATACATATGTTGAAATGATAATTGGAAGGCCTCAATTAACTCGTCTATCATTAATCGAGAATTTAACATTCACTACGAATTAAAATAATAAGCTCGCAGCTAAAAAAAATAATAAATAAAATGTAGCTGCGGGTGCAAACTCAACGATTTCATGCGAATAATGTCTATAATAATTTCTGTTAATATTGCTAATCAATTATAATTGATGGGGCCCCGCAGGGTGTACTAATAGGGAATGTTTTCAAATTCGATGAAGCTGCGTGTGTCGGATAGAAAATTGAAGTCCCCTTCGGGTCTTAGCCTTGTGTGGTCCAAGCTAGAAGCTAAAGAAAGGAGAGAAGAGTAGAAGAGGAGAGGGGCTTCAGGCTTTCAGCATTCCAGGGAAACGACTTCATTTTGGTGGTGAACACAGAAAGAGTCTCAATTAATTCACAAAAGGCGACACAATCAAAATGTCAACTGACACGAAGATGTGTAGATGGAGAAGCAAAAGGAGATGGAGATGGAGAGGAAGAAGATTGGTTGATCCTCCCACACACACATGCACACACAAACAGAGAGCCCGCAACAACAACAACTTTGTCGTGAATCAAAAAGGCATTCAATCGAAAAACTCAAACTGTGTGATAATTAATGTCCAGAGAATTGGGATCCCAAGGCGATTCAGGCTCTGTGTGGGGGTTCCACATAGAGATTCGGGTGCCTCTTTCCAAAAGGATAATGATTGGGCCAGCAACCGTTTAATAGCCATTTGATGGCCAGACACCGATCGCACAGATAGCCAAGATTTATAACCATTTCAAAGATTCCAATAATTCAATTCCAATTGGCACTTGTAAAGTGCGATGCCACAGACACAATCTCTGAGATGTATTTTTCTTAATGCTAAATTAAATACATTTCATCGCTGTCCAAAAACCAATTAATTCCTTTTTACCAAGTGTTTGTTTTTTTAGGTTTCATTAAAAGATTCAACCACAACCAGAACCAGTCCCGAACCGAACCGACCCCAGACCACATGACAAACGCAATTAATTTGAACATTTAAATTCAGGCAACGCTTCTGCAGACATTGACGATATGACGAAACCTCCCGAAATCGACGAAATCGAAAATTCTTCTCAACAATCTTTGATCGTTCGCCTCGATGTCGATGTTTTTGGTTCGTTATTATTGAAAGGCGATAAATTAATTTTGAGCAACAATATATATTTATATTTTTTTGGGTATATTTGATAGAACGCTATAAAAATGCATAACAATGTGCTGAATGGAAATGGAAAATAAAACTCATTATAATGTATATAGCATATCAGATTGAATTGATTTCAGCGATATGAAGTGCTCAAATATGAAATTGACAAATTTGAATAGGAGAATTTGATTCTACTATAACAAAGCAAATAAATATTTATACTTATTTAAAATGTATAATCATATTAAAAGTCAAAGCAAATAAACTCTTTAATTACATTTTAATTCCAGAATTCTTTGCTATTCTCTCTTAAATTTCATCTTCACATTAGGTTGGTTCACATAGTTATGGTTCATAGGATTATGGGATTCTTGGAAACTATTTGTACTCCATTAGGTGTTGTTCCCACACAGTTGGTATTAGTCATTGGCAATTCGGACTCCAACTCCAGCTCGGCGTGGTCACATTTCTGGCTCTAATGATATTCGTTTTATTGGTGTTGACGTTTCCCTTTCCGTTTAACACGCAAAATTGAATATTTTTGCAGCAGACGTGGTCAATTTTGTTGATATTTATATTTGTATTTATATTGAAATACTCATAAATAAATAGTTGCTTTTTTATTTGTTGCAAAGGCAAACTATAAAATGATATGTAAAGTACTGACCACACACAGAGAGAGAGAGAGAGAGTTTTTGTTGCGAGTTTATCGGGACAACAACGGGATTGGTTTCTGTTTAACCCCGGGGGCAAATCAATAAAGAAAGGGTCAAACCCCGATACGTCACAATGAGTTGAAGCTTCAGCTTCGGTTTGCGGTTGGAGCGTTCCATGAAAATGGCACTTATTTTTTGTCAAACATACCATAGATGGATAAAAGTTTTAATGAACTGTTTGGTTGGTCAGTTTGGTCGGTTAGTTTGTTGGTAAGTTGGTTGGTCGATTGGTTGAATGGTTGGTTGGTGGATTATTGGGTTGTTCGGCTCGGTTGATGCGTGTTTCAATTGATTTGTGGCCGCAGGCGTGTGAACGTGATTTTATTATCAAATATATTTTATGCTGTTAGTTTTAGTAAATTAAATAAATCAACAGAGCAAATAGAGCAAACGATGACAAGCAGTCCTCCCCCCTCTTCCCCTCTCACTACTTTATTGTTACATTTGTTTGTTGTTGCTTTATTTTTCGGTGAAATGTCAACAAGAATATTTCAATTTATATTCTGATGATTCAACAGAAAAACAATTCGCAATTCACATTTTTTGTACTTTGGTTTCTCTTTTGTTTTCTCATTTGGCTTTTTCGGATGCCCTTTGCTTCAGTTCAGTTCTCTCGTAAATATCTTTCGAGTGCATCCGCAACTACTTCAGATTACAGATTTCAGCATAACAATTTATTTTGATATGTATTTTTATGCAATTTCTCTCTCGACAAATTTGTCGTCACTGCAACCGAAAGCAGTCTGCGCATCCTTCATTTCTTTTTGTGAGGAATTTGCATCATAAATTGTCAGCAATGTCATAAAAAGATTTTCTTTTTCTCCATTTTAGTTTTTGTTGAGTTTTTGTTTTTTAAATTTTGTTTGTTTTGTTTTTTGTTTTTGCATGCAACGTCATCATCATTGCTGTTGTTGCTGCAGTTGTCTTTTTATAATTTTTTATGTTTTATATCGAGATATATATATTTTGCAATTTGTGCTGCAAAAAATTAAAACTAAAGCGCTTCCATTTCGCCAGTTTGCCAGGAAGAGAGAGAGAGAGGGAGGGTGGGGGGGGGGAAAGCGAAAGCGAAGAGAGAATTTCTAATGACGTTCCGGTCTCGGAAAGACGCCGAAATTATCTGCTTAGAGCTTTCTGAACTTCTGACAGCGAAATGCGACAAAATGCTGTTAGAGCACTTGGTAATCCAATAACATCCAGAGACACAGAGCATCTTCAAGTTGTATGTGTGTGTGTCTTGTAGCTGCACACTGGTAATTGCATTTGCTAAGCTCGAAAGCTGCCTTGCAATTTTAACATAAGTGAGGTTATGTCGCGTTGTTTTCTCTGATGTTGCTTAAGCTTATTCAAGGGTGCCTATGATAAATCCATCCCATAATACTCTTGAAGATACAATACTTATAATTAGCAAGTTTCATGTTACTTTAATATAACTTAGATTATCATAAGTTCACCATAATCAAGATTACCTCGAGTTTAATATTCAATCCAAACATATGTAATTGCAATTTCCATACTAAATTTATTACTCGACAACTTGTTTCTTTGATTATATACTTTTTATAGTAGAAGAGCCTTAAAGTTGAAAAGCTAATTTCGCCCATTTCGTGTTTTTAATGGTGTCTGTAACACATCTGTATGCGATTTCATCCCCCTTTTCCCCCTTAGATATCTACAACTGCAATAGAAAGTCCGACAGTCCCCGTTGTGGTCTTTGTTGGGGTTTCATTTCTCTAACTGCATTTACAATATTTATTTGCTGTTTTGTTCTCCCCCTGGAAAATTTAACCCTTGAACGCACTTCAGAAATTGAATTCTATGCATTGTTGCTGTGGCTGTTCGCCAGTTTTCCCCCTGTTCCCCTCTTCCAAAAGTCTTTGCAGTTAAATTTATGTTTTTCCTTTAGCCATTATGGTCGAAATTGTTATAATTCAATAACAAGATTCCTTGGCTGGTCCCTTAACCGCACCCTCAACCTCACCCTCACCCTCACCCCCACCATCAACATCAACCTCACTCTCACCCTATACCACCGCATAGTCATCGTCATTGCTTTGTTCTGATTTCCTTTTCATAACCCTCCACCATCGTTTCCTGTCCTCCGTCTCCGTTGTGAGGCAAACGCAGAATGCGTTAAAATCAATTCAGAATTTATGCGCTTTGGCTTGTAATTTATTTTATGAATGTTTAATAATCTGTGCACTGGGTAAATTTATGACAATTGCATGTTAATTGCCTGCTTGGCGCCGATATGTCAGTCAAACAGTCACTGGGGGGTAAGTACCCAACTACGCCCATGGTTATCTAGTGGGCTACGGGCTGTCGCTGAGGGACATTTGACAATGCGTCTCTCGTTTTGTTTACATTCAATTTCATAAGTGGCAAATGGGGGAGCCTAGGGCGAAAAGTGAGGAGAACATGAGCAACTGTTGTCCATTGTTGACTCAGAGTTGAGCTGAGCTGAGCTTTAATGCCCCTCCCACCCACTACTCCCTACGTGGGAATCGGAGGGCGACAACAGTTGACATGTTGAGCACATTATTAGACGCCCTTTCAAGTTTACGATATCGATTCAAGCTTGTTCAGGCATTTCAAAATAAATGGTTACCCAGGGCTTATAGCTTTGAGTGGCGTCTGGGAATTGTGTTCTTAAGTGAAAGCTGATTGATAATGAGCACATATTGAGGGGCAATTACACTATAAAACATGAAAGGGAAACCACACTTGAAGTTGTCTTCACAGTCACTAAGAACTAACAATATAGTAACTTTAAATTAGTATAATTAGCAGTATAAGGAAATTATTAAAGCTCACACATTGGAGCTTAATTATTATATAGAATCCTTTACAATCTGTATTCTACGAAGCCTTGACCATTTTCGAACTTTCACTCCGTTGCAGTCTGTTATGCAGAACCTTAAATCATCCATCACAATCTATGCTCCAAGAAGTGTATATCAGCCTTGACTTTAGCTGGATTATGGCACAGTTTATAACCAAAACAGTCGGTCAGAGCTTGAAAATCGCAGCATAAATCGCCAGTGACAACTCTGGTCTGTTCAGTTTCTCAGTTTTGCTTGTGTCTCGTGCTTTTGCTTCTGCTTCTGCTTTTGCCTGGCAGCTCTTCATCACCTTCAGTGACACTTGTTTGTCTAAACGCTGTCGCGTGGCGACCTTAAGGGACAGAGACAGAGACCCCAGTAGAGAGCCCTCTGTACGGCAGGCAGAGCAGCGACCTCGTGATCTCCTCTTCAACTTTGCTGCAACAACAGCAAAACCACATCAACAACAACAACACGAACAACAAGAACAACACATACGTTAACTTGAAACTTTAAGATGATTTATTAAACTCTACACATCATAAGCGAATGCGTTTATCATTTTTACTCTCTTGCCGAAGTTGGAAAAATCTTGAAACTGGCGACGTTGACAAATGACAAAAAACTGCGTCGCGTCCATTTACGCTGCTCTTAGCTCCAGCTCTCGTTTGGGAGCCTAGCTGCTCTTAATTTTATCCAGCACGCGCATCCGGCCAGTTTACTAGGCCACGGGGGTAAGCCGGACCAGAGCCCGTATCGGAGTCGTAGTCGGAGTTGTAGTCGGAGTCGGAGTCAACCACAGTATTATCATTAAATATGCAATAGATTCACTTTTTGCACGCTTCTGTGAAACTTTTAAAGCATCAGAAGTCGCATAAATTATTCTGTTAACAACTTGTGTCAACATGATCATTAGCAACATATCCACCAGGCAACAGCAACAGCAACAACTACAAAGAACAACTCCTTGGGATAGTAACATAATATGATGGCATTAAATGTAACTTTTCTATGTGCCAACGGGAATTGCTAAAACAAACATGTGTAAAAAACAATGCTTAGACATTTGCAATGTTAATGGAATACTTAATAAGCTTAACCTGGAAACTGAATCCATCTAGCAGATAAACATATTACAGAATAAGTTAAGAGTTGGAACACTATTCACTCGCTTTTTATCTCAATCATTCAAATTCTATATATTGGGATATATTATTGATTTAGTTCAATGAACTCTAGTAATCTCTCATTTACAGAACATGCCTCTGTCGATAAGTTATTCGACTATTCATAGACCTACCACTAACAATTACAATTATGACTAAGTTGAGGAGTTCCAGTCGTCGCCAGGCACTGCGAAAGTCCTAATACATAAAGAACAACCACAACAAAGTATCTTTTCCAGTTATTTGCAGTCGTTGAAGTGGTTAAAGTGGTTGAAGTAGTCATCGTCTAAGCGCCTTTTGAAAATACATGTATGTATGTGTATATACTCTTTTAAAAGTTATCACAACTAAACTAGGAAGTATGTAAAGCTTCTTGACTTTTCGAATTTTTATAAAACATTAAATGTAATTACCGAAATGTATCTCGAGCAAAAAACATATAGAAAGTATTTCTCTAAGTATCTAATAATGGTTTTGTAATTTAAAATATTTTCAAGTTCCTAATTATTGTTGTTAAAAATTGTTGTTGTAAAATAAATAAATAAATTTTATAATCAAATAAATAAGTAATATTTGTAAACATTTTCAAGCAGCTTTAGAAATATTCGATGTGCCACACAACTTATGAAGAGTAAAAAGCAACAATTGCTGCAATCTTTAAGAGTATTTACTCTTCGTTAATCCATTAAACTATTTAGTCTAGCCAAGCTTGTTTATGATTAGAATGCAACTGGGGAATAAATCAACTTAAAGTGCGCATGATTCATACAATTTTTATCGGGTTTATTTAATCGTGCATATTATAGGTACGCACTTCCTTCAAGACTGAGCCGGAGCCGGAGTCAAAGGAAACCAATTGGGGGTATCCACAATGCGAACACAACACAATACAATACTATACTGAGCAATACAAATACAATGAAAAAGTGATGATTTTTCAAGCGCCAAACAACGTACATGCAACGCCTAATTGGATTTGTTTTTTTGCCGAGTGTCGAGTCGAGTGTGGACTGCGGAGTGGTCAGCATATGGAGGAGTAGGTTGTGGCACCAACCAGCAGGAGGCGATACTAAACAATAAATGTGGCACGAATGTGCAGACACACAGAACCCATTCAATGGCTCTCCAGGTACTCACTGTATGCTTTGTTCCGTTTGTCGTCGTCGTCGCTGCATAAAGTGAAATTGTGCGTAAAATTCGTTGGTCACGTTTCCACGTCTGTTGACAATTGTTTTTGCCCTGAATGAAGCATGCAACGTTTGCGCTGTTTCGTAGCCATTAAAAGCGTGTGCAGGTCTAGGTCCAGCCTGTCCCATGTCCAAGTCCAGGTCCAGTTTCAGTTTCAGGGTCCATATTGCACATCCTCATCCTCATTCCAAATGTTTCGACTGCAGTTCGTGTCGTTTTCATCGCTCGAATAAGTGCTGCAAATCTTTTGTTTAGACCCGACATGTGGCAAAAACACAAAGACACAGGGACACAGACATTCGGTGAGGTCCAATGTGAGCGTCCCTCAATTAGGCACAACATTTTTGCTGTCCGAGTGTCAGTTTCGATCATATCGCCTGAGCCAAATTGCACTGGCGACAGTTCCCGGACTGTAAGTCCATTGGACACACCTTTGTCTGTGTTATTATTGGCAGGGATTTGGACTCATTAGTCGCATTGAATGACGCATGAATGTTCGATATTCTATCCACTGTTCTCAGTGCTATCAATGCAGGGTTTAACGAGCTGCCTGTGTTCGATTCTGTGGTTTCTATTTCGACTCTTCGACTCTTGACTGCAATGGCTAATCAATGAATTGCAAACTTTAGACTTTAGACCATGAGATGAATGAGAATGAGTGAGTATCTATAGGAAAGTGAATCGATAGATGTTTCAAAGATTTCGAAATATTTAGCCTCCTTGTGGAAAAAATTTATATCTATAGGAAAGTGAATCGATAGATGTTTCAAAGATTTCGATCGCCTTAAATTCCAGTCAGCGATGTGGAATGGCAGTATACCAATAAACGGAAGCAACAGTATACTATTTTTCCATAAAATCAGTAAGCAGCGAGAGAGAAGAACTGAAGTGGGCCCAGTACTTAGTCAACAGAAAAGAAAAAAGGACTTAGTAAAGGTAAGTACATTGGTTGCTTGGTTGGTTTGTTCGCTTGGATGACTTGGTGGGGAAAGGGGAAAGGGGAAGAGGAGGGCGGTGGACACTGGTTTCGAGGAAGGTATAGGTATAGGGGTATAAAGGGTTTCGCAAAACAGGAAAATATTGTAATACAAGTGAAATGCTTAACGGTACAAAGACAAAGGGCCAACACTGAAGTAAACGAGATTTATGAAATTGTTATTGAAGCAGGCTCCTGCAGGCTCCTTGGGGCAAGGGAAGGCCTGGGGTCTTAAACTGAGGTAATGCCAACTGAAGTACGTTTCAAGTTCCAGCAGGAAGAAACATTTGCAAAAATATATAAGAAGAGTACTTGAATCAAGAGTGCTCGACTTATAGATGTCCTATGAACGAAATCATCTTGACTGTTGCTGTCGATGATGAAAATATGAATTATTTGACTTAAGAGATGTTACATACATTTGCTCAAAGAGATGAAACCCTTGCTTTTCCTACGGCACAGGGTATTACTGGCCGAATGGGGTCGATTGGCTGGTGAATGCTAGATGCTCAAAGCTTATAGTGGCTTACGTTGCTTGGAAGCGCTACAACAACAATAACAATGATAACAAGTTGAAGAGAAGAGTCTGCAAATCTAGAATTCAGTTTGCATTCGAGCTCAAAGAGTACAAAAATAACTGCATGTACTTACGATATGATACACTATTTATCAACTTTTTCATCTGATCCTGTTGCTGGTCTTGAAATGCACAAATTATTTGTTCAGCTTTATTTCATTCGCTTCCTGACTCCAATATACGTTTTTATCGATTTATTCTCCTTTTTTGCTTTACTCACTTTCTACTTTTCGCACATTTGTTTGCAATGAATCAGTTGTTGTACTCAACTTTGCTTACTCACCAATGCCATCCCGAGGACATGTTCAGTTTTAAGCCTTTAGTTAATTTATTTGCTTTAAATAAAATTGGAAAAATGTGTGGGTAAAATACCATTTGATAGACTGTGACTGAAACTTAATGAATTATTAAGGACCTACCAAAACTGTTGACTTTGTGAAACGGAATAAATAACTTATTCACAATTGGTTTTAAAAACAAAAATATAATTATTTAATTTATTGCAGATTGAAATTGAAGTTAACTTTTACTGTAAGGATCAGAACTCGTATAAGTTGTCAGTTAAATGATCTAACAACTATTGCATATAAGTATATTATAGTAAATTATATATATTATATTATATTTACTTTTAATATAAAGATCTGATCTTTTAAAAACATGTTATTATAATTATAGGATGTGTCTTTTACTACAGCTGCCTGTTACTTGTCATACGTTTAGCCCATCTGGAAGGTCCTTGACTTAAGCCGTCACTCGGTTTCTGGTAAGTCCACCGAGACAGCAACCAGGCCAAACAATCTCGAAGTGTCCACCCGTGCATACGACTTGTGGAATTTAATGTATCCTACGGCATGGGAACAACAACGGAAAGGTCCTTACCAACAACCAACAACCAACAACAACAATAAGAAAAAACATGAACAAGAACGGGAACAAAAAATAAAAATAAAAAACTGAGCAAATGCAAAGCATAAAAAATACAATAAAATTCGAACATGAAAAGCCTATTTAAAATGCTGACATACGAAATGCGAACGAGCGAATGAACTGAGCCGCTCAACACTTGAGGGCGCCACAGTGCAACAACGTGAAAAAAAACAAGGAAGAGAAAAAACAGGAGAGAACGAGAAGGAGGCGACTGAGCGAATTACCATAAAATAAAAAACAAAAGGCGCGGTTCAAGCCAGGGCTACTACAACAACACTGCCACCAAATATGTATGTTTATGCCGCTGCAACAGCTACCACCCCCCACCCCCATCCCCACCTCACGGTATTTCTCATCCCCCCGCACCCTGCAACGCGAATGCGAAAATATGAAAATTGAGTGAAAATATGTAAATGTAATGAAATATTGTTTTCGCTGGCAGTGCGCAAAGAACACAATAACAGGAGTGCCGAGACGACTTCGCACATGACGTCAAGGATTTACTTAGTTACTCAGGCCCCAAATGCCCACTTGGCACTTGCCAGGACCTCCTAAATTTATGCGTAACAAGTCGCTGCTCCATATATCATCTCTCTCTATTTCTCTCTCTCTCTCGCTCTCTCTCTATCTCTCTTCTCACTGTGTTCCTATCTCTTCAAGACTGTGATTTACACTCTCGTTTTCGACGAGGAGCCACAGTCACCGCCCGTATGTCTGTCGTACTGTCTAACTGACGGATTGACAAACGGAGGCAAAGTATTGAAGCCGCTTTGCTGTTATTTAAATTATGAAAATTATTCAAACCACAAATGGAATCATCATCATCAGTTATAGCTCCCTTCCCCAACAGCCGTAATACACGCACTTAACTATACTGAAGTAAAGCTGAAGGGATTTCGAATGAACCGCAGTTACCTACAGACAGACAAACATACAAATAAGACAGGCAGCCATATGATTATATTGGGTGTCGGGTTGAGAGGGTAGAAATATCCGCAGCCAACTGGCAATAAAAGAAAAGCTCATTTATTTGAATAATGTGAACAGATTTTATGACAGACATTGGAATTCAATAGAATGTACATCTGCATGCATATATATTGTATATAATACATATATATTATATTGGATTGAGAACTTTACAAGTCAAAGTTTTTGTTTTTTTAAGTAATAGTCTCAGTAAGTAATAGTCAAATATACATAAGTAATTTAAGTAATAGTCAAATATACATATGCACATACTTCTGCAAAATGTACTAGTATAGATCTAGTCCGTTTGCAACCAGTCAAATTACCTATATAACTAGTCCTAAAACTATTTGTTTCTTACACTTAATTCCTTTTAACCATAGTTATAAATCTACTGAGTTGTTTAGATACTACTTGATTTCATACTAGGTATAGACCAATTTTTATACCCTTGCAGAGGGTGATATAATATATATATAAAATGATACAGAATACATATTTATAGTAGTAAAGAAATAAAACTTACCCTTTTACATAATATTTTATTAGATTTACAAAGAATTTTCACAAATTACTTCACTACACTGTGATCAGCAAGCTGAATTCACATTTAAACACCAAACAAAAACAAAAAAAAACTATAGCCTGACTAAAGCTGCGGGCTACAACACACACACTTCATAAGCGAATTTAAAATTCTGAACGAAGGCAATTAAAAGGAAAATAAGCAAAGTGAAGATACAAAAACGCACGCATACATATGTATCATTGCATAAGTGAGAGAGCGGGAGTTAAAAAGAGCAACAACAACGATCACAAGGAGAGCGCACACAAAGGAAGACGCAAACATTCGCAATGCGTAGGAAGGAGCGGGATAGCGATAGATAAAATGGCGCCAAAGAGAGAAAAGCGGTGCTTCGCTGGCAGCTATACAAAAACAAAACACTTGCAAATATTAAATATTACATTTAACAAAACTAACACTGTTTAATTTAACAACTTTCATATGCATGAAGTGCACCAAACATTGCTTGAGCCTTCAACACACGATTTAAGCCAATTGGACCGATGAAACTACGATTTTTAATAAAAAAAACGCGGAGCTAATAGATAAGGCGAGCTTAAGAAAAGCGATAAGCGATTAGAACTAAACGATAGACGATTATAATCGATAATTATTGATGTAGCAAAACAGCAAGCTAGCCCAAAGTAACTATACAGATTACATTAGTAGCAAGTTGAGTACAGGTCTCGCAAAGGTTATAAATTACAGGTTATAATATACAGGGTATATATGTTGGCAGTTGCTTTTAAATTATTTCTATTGTGAAATTCAATACTATATTTACATACTGATAGTTTCTTAAGTTCATTTACTTACATTTCACCCACTTTCAAAAATAAATAAATTTTCGGCAGAAAATTTTACTATGGAATCTGAATTCTCAATTTTATTTGAATTGATTTGACAGTAGCATTAGTAACTATAGTTTTGTATTGTACTTTCTAATTAAATAATCGCATTGGCAATTTACAAACAACCAAAGATATTCAATCTAAACTGCAGAGCTGTCAGATAACATGAAATGCACAAATTAGAACCACTTAAAATTGGAAAGCACTCAAAATATGGTCAGATTGAGAGAGCAGAGAGTGAAGCCAAGAGACAAGAGAAAAGCCCTGGTCAAATAAATGAAATGAGCGTTAGCCTCAATTCCAAATGTCATTAATAAATCCCAGACGAGCTCCTTTACCGTATGTGTATGTGTATGTGTATGTGTATGTGTTTGTGCAAATAATAAACAAATGACACAAAACAACAACATTGCACAAAATGATTGTACATACATGAAAAATTCTCCAAGTAGTATTTGTGTGACAGCAACTGGCAGCTGCAAATGTAGATACAAAGATACTAACAGATACTCATAGGTAGATAGATGCACAGATATTTACTGCTAATGAGTTAATTCAATTAAGAAAACCACACATCAAGCCAGAAGAAACGAAAGAGAGAGGGCAGGGAGGGAAAGTCTAGCGTGATCCCGGCAGTATTTGACTTTGCGATTTGACAGTTTTCAATTAGTCAAAGTGTCATTAGGTCACGATGAAATGCTGTCCATGCTGACCAGGTAGACAGTATACCCTATCTTGATGTTGACCAATACACGCTGTGCAACTCGACGTGAGTTGTTTGCTAATGCAACGAATTGTGAATGCTGTGTAATTGATGAATTCCGTACAGTTGATTCCAATTATAAAGCATGTGATCACTCAGAGGGGTATTTGAAGTGTTTTCTTCTCCAAACCTATTTCACTTCTTTTGGATAATTTTCCCAAATTCAATTAAACCTTAACTGAAATTGTGAAATAAATAAAAGAACAATTGAATGAATTCGAAAAGTTGAGTCTCTACTGTCAGGCCGTAGAGTTGTCAAGCAACACATCTGTAAATAAATAATAGCCCTGGGTCAACCCCTCGACTGCCCCTTGACCGAGAATCGGTTGAGAAGGACATTAAAATCGACATTGCTAATTTAATGAGTTTTCTACTCGCTCAACGTTTTGAGCTTTGGCCCTGAGCTAAAATAAACACTCGAGCGTTAATGTACGAGATATTTAATTTATACATACTTATATCAACATCTGAGTCGAAGCCTTAGCTGGAGTCTGTTTGAGTATGAGTACTTTTATGGTTCAGGACCTGATGAGTCAGTGAGGAAGGTGGCAAGTGGCAAGTGGCAAGGAGCAAATGCCAAAGGCGCCAATTTCTGAAGCGTTGTTATGTCCACGTTGCGAGCAAGCGGCCAATAAAAATCAAATATGGGACGGTGGCAGGTGCAAGTCGAGAATGTGGCCCATCTGGTGTTCAGTTGAGTGGCAAGGCTTTTGAATTAGAACCTGTCAGTTGTGTGTCTATGTGCCACCATCTGACGAGAGGGCCCCTGACAGTCCAACAGTCTACAGCCCACAGCCAACAGGCAACATTCTACGTCCTACATTAGTCCAGGTAACGACAAGAACTTGGAAATGGGCAGCAATGTCTAGAGGCTACCATCTTGAAGCTTCCATCTCCCAGGCTCTTGGCACGTGGCGATAAAGAAGACATTCATGGCACTTTGTTCGAACATTAAGTGGATTTAATGTAAAGTTTATGTTTTCCTTAGGTTACGTGGTCGATTTCCGTTTTATTACCTTAATTAAAAGATTGGCTCGGTACTCTCGGTTACATTGGCAACGTTAGTATAATCAACGATATTTATGGCTATTTGAAATATTTATTTGGCTTCTTACCATTTTACGGTCGACCTCTCAAGACACACACTTTTATGACCACCTTTGAAAATGTGCACAAAAATTAAAATCGCATAAATTGAACTTTTTTAACGTCTCTGCCAGACATACAACATGATCAGCTCTATAAAGGTGCAGAGATCATCATTAAAATTTTTAAAAAGAGTAAACGGAGTATATGGTAGGTGTATTTTGAAAAGATATTATTTTGATAGTGTTATCAGAAATATATACTATTACCTAACAAGGCATAAAAAAATGAAATCCATATTAGTATCTGATAATATTATCGAATCAAAACAAATTTTGACACCTCAATCTAACAGCTAGTGGTTGGGTGGGTGTTTATTGCCTGTTGCCACGCATTGTTGTGCATTTTGGGATTGATGTAAAGTTCCGTCTTATGGAGAGATCAGCCATAAATACGGCCATAAATCGACCACGCAATTTGCACACCTTATACTCTGAGATACATCATCAACTGCTAATGTTGATGCTGCAGCAGATTGTTGCGGCTTATCGAGGAGATAAAAAAAGAGACAACAGACACTTTCAGTTTTCACAGCGATGTCTCTTTAGGCCACGTTAATCGGTTGAATTAGCCGACAAAGCGCAGAGAGCACGCAACGACTTAACTCTGATTTTCAGAATTCCAATTGTGAGTGAGTTGGCTTACATACATATGGTACTCGGGACTACAGGGGACTAAGCTGGTATCATAAAGTTGAATAAATAAAAACAGATAATACAACACCAACGATTCCACAGAGAATGGGTCATCATTTACTGACCAAACTTGCCTTTCAGATAGTCAAACTAAGCTCAGTGAAATGATAACGATCAAAAGATCATTTAAAGCTAAGCATAAATTTCACATCAAATTCAGAGGATTATCAATGAGCATTTCACATCAAATTCAGAGGATTATCAATGAGCAATACAATGAAATCTTTACCTGGAGAATTATCAATTTAAGCTGCTGCAATAAAAGTTTACTGATTTTATTTAAAATAAAATTTAAAATCTTATCTCTAACTAGAACTCTTACAAACTCTTAAACTGAATTTCCATTTGAGCGATGAGAAATAAGATATGAGTGTGTGTATGTGTGTATACTTGAAATGTTTTCATTGGACAGAATATTTATTTATATTGCTCATATGACGAAATTACTCAAAGCTTCTGCACTTTTCTCTAAGCGTACGTTTGTAAATTTAAATAAATAACCAAATAAAGGTAAACAAAATATTTTCTTTGTGAGCAGCTTTTTTTTCTCCTTCTATATTTCTTCACAAATCCACTTGCAGCTACAAAATGTATTGTCGTTGTTGTCGCTGTCGCTGTTGTTGTTGTCATTGCGGGTATAAAACGCATTTTACAACTTCTCTTGAGATCCGGCAGAGCGCTTGACAACCCACTTATGGACCAGCAACCAAGGTGAATGCAAACATGATGTAGCTAACAACAAAGAGAGCAAAAACACATGAAATTACAATGACGAAGAGAAGATACTCTTAAGAAAAAAGTTTATCTGAATATTTTTCAGTTGCTTTCATATTTTTTCAGTTGGATTAGAAACCATAATTAGCGAAGTTGAATAATATCATTTAAGTATTCGAATATATGTAATTTTTAATCTACAACTAAATTCAATAATATCATTCCTAAATAAGTTTCAAATTCCAATATTCATTTTACATCGAAATATTCTTATAGTTTCATATTTTCAAGCCTAGACCCAGAGAAGAGCTTTCAAAAATAAAACGCTGCGGGAAACAAAGTTACCAAAAGGCTTTTGGAAGCTGAAGAAGTCGTTCAAGTGCCGTAGGGTGTGGAGTAAGCTAGGCAAGGTAGTTGTTGAGGGGCGCGGGACGAGGCTGCTACTGTTGCGACTTTAATGCAAACAAAGGCGGTTAACTGGCAGACGAGGGAGAGAGTGATGTACAGAGAGGCACCGAAGAAAGGGAGACAGCAGTATAGCCCGCTATTTATATAGAGTGAGGCCTTTCACTTGGCAGTAGGTTCTCATTCCCCTATCGTCATCGCCATCGTCATCATCGTCACTTAATTGCGTAGGTAGGTAGCCGTGGAAACGCAGTGCTTCAGCAGCTACTTCACTTTGGGCACTCAACGGGCCTCCGGCCAGAGCCCTATTTGCCCCAGCGAGATGAGCACCGTAACCTTCCCAAAATCCTACCCCACTTTTCTCCATCCATCATCTCTGTTCATCTTTGCTTCGCACACCTTTTTTGTGGCTGTGTGTGTGTGTGTGTTTACATTTTTACTAATTTACAGCAATTTTCGTTGTACTTGAATACAAAATGCAACACTGCCACGCGCACTCACCCTTCGCCTTCCCTTGTCATCCCTTGGCCATCACTTTTCATACGCCCCGTGTGCTACTTTATGCGAGTGCGCGGGCATCAAGAAGACGCCAAATGTTTGTTGATGCACCTGCAGAGGGAGAGGAGGCAGAAGCCCAAAAAATAACAAGATGATGTTCAACAGCAGTAAGACCAACAATAACAACTACTACAACAACAACAGCAGCAGCAACAAAAACAACAATAGTAACTACAAGAGTAACAGCAACAATATCAGCCGCAGCATTAACAGCAAAATATTTAAATGAGGTTAAGTTAGTGTAACAACTATTTAGACACACTCTCCACTCTCTCTCTCCTCTGTCTCACTCTCTTTCCCTCTCTTTCTATTTTTCTTTCTGTGTGCCTTCCACTTATTCCTTCTGCTCTCGTTAGTTACTTGTTCTTTTCCTTTTTTCCTTGCAGTTTTTCCCGAGATTATACAAAAACTTCCAAATTTATGCAGCTGCTGTACTAGTGAGTGTGTGTATAGTAGCTGTGTGTGTGTTTTTATATGAGGGTTAAATTCTTCAGGCCAACGCTAATTGGGTCAAGCACTCCAACAGTTGACAAAGAAACCTGTTACACCTGCAAAAGTTCCTCTTAGTTAGACAAGAATTTATATAGCTTGTGTGTTTGACTGTGTGGGGGAGGAAAATAGTTTTCCGAGATACAATGGATAACTAAAGAAATATATATTAAAGTGGAGCATTGCAATAGGTACTTCTGATTGCAAAAGTTCAAGGCTATGACTTTAGTGTTGTTATATTAAATATAAAAACGGATAGTCGTATATTACGCATTGAGTTAATTTTTATCTGGAAATTTCTTTAGTTTTAATTAAATTTCATTGGCTCAAAAACAACTAATTTTATTTTTTATTTAACCGACAAAACTGACAATTTTTAGCCTACGGCCACATTTGAAATAAAATACAAATAAGAGCGAGATAAAATCGACAGAAAATATAATCGTTGTATAATCGTTGCGAGCTCTTAAGGTCAATTGATAAAAATTCTGAAATAATTTATTAAATGGGCGAAATGAGGTAAAGGAAGTCACGGCCCAAAAAGAATGCAGAATGTCACTTAATCAAATTACAGAAAAAAAATTATATTCAATTTAAGTGATTGCATAATGACAGGAGCATCGCATCGTATCTGTTCGCTGGGAAATTTCACGTGTGATAGAGGAATGATATTTAATATATTATAATGTACTACAAGTATTTACCTATATACATATATGTACATACATGTAGCTTCAAATTTTTATGAAATTATCACCATAACAGACGGCTTGTCCAACCTATAGGTGTGAGGGTGGCAGTGCAAATATAATACAAAATAAATAAACAAGCATCACGAACAAACACACACTCGCACACACATAATAAATGCGTGGCTTCATTATTAATAACAAGTATCTGTATCTGCATTTGTATCTTTATACATTTGTATATGTATCTGTTTCTGTGGCAATATCATTTCTGGGTATCCGTATGTTTGTTTATTTAGTCGTGTTTCATACTTTCCCCGTCCCCGGAGCTCGTGCAGAGATAAAATGTCAAAGTCTCAAGCGAAATCAACAAGCACATATCCTGCGGATATTTTGCTCAACATTTTGTCAGTTCTCAGTGGCAATGTTGTCACTCAGTAACCCACACACACACACACACACATTCCCTCCCCTTTCCTCACTTACCAAATGATACATGCTCTGTGCTCATAATGTTGATGAAAACAAGTGAGACTCTGAATAATGAATTGCAATTAGCGCAATTACAACAGATTGTCACAAATATATAAAACGAGTATACAACTACCTGAATTATCTCCCCTCGCTTCTCTCCTCCTCCTCTTCTTCACTTCTCCTCTTTCCAAAGTACCAAAGTTGTGATGCACGTGCATGCAATCATTTTATTTTAGCTAACGTTATAATTTGAATAATTCAACAACTGGACCCCCTCCAAATGTACAGCAGCTGACGACTAACTTAGCATATAACAATTCGGTTCTAGGCCACATCTGCTCAACACTCACACAATTTTCTAGCAACCCTAAAGCTAAACTTCAGCCCCAACCCCAATTCTCTCAATTCCAATCCCTTTTCAGAATATCCCCTTTCCCCATATGCGACACGAGACAATTCTGTAATGCACAGTGGGCAGTTGGGAGTCAGTTCGCTACGGTTTGGTTTTGGTTTTGGTCTAGTCTGGTCTGTTCTGTTCTGGTCTGGAGTGGTCTAGGGCTTGGACTGGTCTGGTCTGGTCTTTTCGTCTCGGCTCCCTTTCATTGTTTATGAGCGTATCGAATTTTTGGGGTTACTTGTGGTTCCACTGGGAACATAAATATTTATTCAGCGATAAAAGAATTTGGGTTATTTTCGTGGTATATAAATAGCACAATTTAACTTGGTTAACCTAAGCCAGTTCAAATGACGAAGAGACGAGGGAGGCCATCGAATATTTAAGTATAGAGTGCAAATGTCAAAGGAGCTATAAAATGGGGAGAAAGAGATATGTGCATACTAACATTAGCCAAAAATTCCGAGATACGGATACGGATACTATACAAAGCGCTTTGGTTACTACACAAAAGGGTTACTGAACCTTATTTATACATAGCTAAGTAAACTATTTAATAATATTTGAAAGTAGATTGAATATCACCATTAAGGTATGAAGCACAAATGCATTTATAATTAAATTGCAACTACTATTCTCAGAATTAAACCGTGAAAAGGTCTGTCTTTATCATTCTAAGTATTGAAAAGAAACTATCTCTATGTTTTTTGTAAAATAAAGCTATCTATGCACACTTTATTCTTCGTCGGAATTGGAATATGAACCACCTCCATATGTTTCTTAGATTTAAATTTAAATAATTTTTACAATTCTATTAAATTGGTACAGGTTATTTTAATTTCAATCAATCTTTGTAACTATTTCCTAAGCTATTGTTCGTATAAAATAATCCTAAATTCCACAGTGCGGCACTTGACACTGGTTCGCTGTGAAATAGAGTGTAGAGTGTTGGAACTTGGCCTGCGGCATTTACCACAGTACAATGAAAATTACAGAGATGATGACTACAAAAACAACAGTGCAACCTATTAGAAATATAGGTGAGTACTTCCCTCCTCCCGTACCTTCTTTCCCCTTAAGTTAGTTGCATGACTGTTCGCCCGTCGTTTCTGCTCTTGTGTCAATATTGACGCAGACCATATCTTTTATGACATATTTTTTGGCTACTGTCAGCTCTGGCAGTTGTCGGGTTTGTTTGCATCCTCGCTTACCCGTTTGAGAATTTTATTTTGGCTCTTTTGAAACAGTTTGAAAGCGAGGGGAAGGTGTGTGTACATACACGTATGTATATTTATGCTTATGCCATATGTACATATGAGAATAAATATATTTATATGAGAGTGCAAGAGTCAGAATGGCAAGTGCACACGTGGCTGAAAAACAAATCCAAATCCAAATCCCGTACTTGGCTGAACTTTGCTTTGGCTCTGCTTTGATGTCTCACTTATTGTATCTGGGTTACTGGGTAATGCAGTACGAATTTTGTGCCGAAAGAGCTCAGTTCAGTTGTAGAGCTTAATGGCTGTAGAGCTTTATGGCTGATGAGGGGTACGGGAACCAACGTCAGTTCGATCACATTTGCATTATGGCCCCGTAAACAAGCAACTTGACAGGTTGTCTACATTTTTGGGTGGCACTTCTGGATGACAACTGATGGAGGCACACACGCTACACAAACTGCATTGAAAATGGTCAAGAAAATGAATTTTGATGTAGAGACAACGAACATCAAATACTCTTACAAACCTAATGGAGATAATGGAGATAAAATGTATATTTTAATGAGTCAGAATATTGGTATAAACGCAATCTTTATTTTAATCGTTGAATGTGTAAGGTTATTAAAAGGGAATTCTTCAGACTGTCAGTTAACTCATAAAACTACCGATTGCGAACTCTTATTTGAACTCTTATTTACCTATTTGGAATTATATTTTAGTCGGACAATTAATATAATATTCTATATATTGAGAATTTGAGAATATCTTTGTTAAATAATTATTTAATTAAATGAGTGCTTCCCTTTAAAATATTTAAACCAACGGCAAATGTATTTCATGCTACCCTTTAAAGAGTATCGTAGTTAAATTTGAAAATCGAATACCATAAATTAAACGATTCGCCCAGTTTCGAATGGACGGGTGCAATGTGCGTCTGGAAGTGATAGAGAAGTATGACAGAAAGGGGGAAGAGGCGGGAACTTTATACTCATAGCACACCTAGGCGACCAGGCGATTTTCTTGGAAGCACAAGAAGAGGTTTCACAGTGGACGAGTGTCAACTGTCATTGGCTGGACTTAAGTGGCCATAAAGTAGGCACATCACGTGGTTGTGTGCCACTGACAGTTGCAGGTGTTGGCCGCTAGGTGTCGCACTGACAGTTTGGCAGCCAATGCGCGCCCTGGAATTTTAAATGACTCAACGCCGCGCCGTCTTGCGAATGGCAATCAAACGAAAAGGATCATTCCATGCGTGAGAGTATTCAATTACTGACAATGAGACGAAGTCGGTGTTAGAGTCGGAATCGGAGTTGTGCGTTGAACCAAGGTTGCAACATGAGTGGATTTGAGGAAACTTAGTTGAACTTGCTGCTTCCGCTTTGGGAATCTTTGCAAGTGGCGATCAATTTGCATGTACAAATCGAGCACCAGCCAAGACCTCCACCGCAGAAAGCTGACAACAACGACTGACAGCTGAAACCCTAGAAGTTGGCAACCGTGAGCAATTCCTCAATTTGCAGTTGAACCAGCGACGATCACCTGACGATCCCCCCTCTCACTTCCTCACTCTGTTAGTTATTTACTCTATGTGTATCTGTCTTTGTCTTTTTCTTTTTCTCTGTCTCGTTCTGCCCCTCGACTCGCGTATCGCATTTCAATGACACGACCACATTCCGCGCTTTGCAGGGTTTCCAAAGATACATCTAGATTTCCACTTGGCATTGCTATTGCTGCACTCTTGTGGCACGCACTGTGCCCCAAATGATTTCTGTGGTCAACTTATTTAAGTGGGCGCCCCTTTCTTTCGATCAGAGTCTTGTAATCTGATATGAGTTTAGCTTAAAACTCAATTAATTTGAGTCTGACTAACATTTGACATAATAAGCGTTTCCCTTTTAACGTTTCCGGCTCGTTGTTGCCTTGCCGACAAAGCAACAACAACAACACAACAACAACCTTAACAGCAACAACATCAATGCAGCACGTCGCACACGTTTCTATCTTGTCAATAAATCTCAATATCAAAATATGCAATATGACCACCCGTATGAACCAGACAATAGTTCACCAGATGGAAATAACTAAAAATGCAAATAACTGCACGAATGGCAAATGCGACGAGTTGAGTTGAGTTGAGTTCTGTATATGTACGAGTGTGTATCTGTGTATCTTTGTATCTGTGAGATACGCGCATAAATCTACAATAGTGCCACGCCTCCCTCTCCATATTCCCGCATTGAAAGCCTAGTTGGATTCGCTTTGTTTTGTTGTGTTTTGAAAATGTTTCGGGGCGATTCTTTCATTAAACGCGGCGCATGCAAACAATGAACCGTGTTGACAGGTTTCGTTTTTCCAACTCTCGTTTGATTGATTTAACCTGAATCGACTGACAGGTACCAGAGCATTTTGGCATGCCCATGTCATGAGATACTCGTCTCGTATACGTTCTCCTACAAGATATGCATAACTACACAGCATACTTATGGATATGGAAATACTCGTACTTATGCTAAACGCAGTCCAACAACCTGGGCGGGACAAACGATGGAAACTTCCATTTCAGAAACTCAAAACTGTCGATCACAGAATTTAAGTGCGACAATCAACTGAACAGAACTGTGGAGTAATGCAAAACCAACACCACGCATATACATATTCATATCGTATATCTATGATTTCAAAAGAATAATTGTCTTTTGCATACCTGCTTAGTGTGTCTTGGAATTGGCACAGGTGAATGAGGGAATAGAAATAAAAATAAATATGGTTACTCATTATAGTTTTATTATACAGATATAGAAGAATAAACAATTTAAATTTTCAAAGTTTCAATTATATCACACCATTGTATTAAACAATAATATAAGTTTCTTAAACAATATTGATTTTATTATTATTTTTGTCTATTCTTTTCAGATCTCAACTTTGATAGTTATTAATAGAGCTCTTGTCAAGGTAGAAATCAGTGGCGATTTACCGCTATATCCTTTGTGTAATCTAAAAAAACCGTGATGTGCGTGCAGTTTTAAACAGTAGATGTGAATAATTGTGTTGGACAGGCACCGCTACATGATGACGAGAGTTGGCAACAAAGAAAAGCAAGACATGTATTTCCTTTGGCCAAATGTCGAAGACAATTGACGACTGTCTATAGCTCGGAGCTGGACCCGACGCGAATCCCACTACACTCCAACTGCACTTAAAATGAAACTCGACTTGAATCATAGATGCAGCTCATGCGAGACGAATGTCGGGATGGAATAAGATAGGTGTGGGGAGCGGGAGCGGGGAAAAAAGGTAAATTGATTGACAGTTGAATGATTTAATGAGCAACAAGATAAACGATGCCCGATGCTGCCAACCGCAGCGAAATGAATTACTTATTTTCATTCGAATTTCAATTTGAATCTCTTGAAGGCAGAGAAACAGGCACTCGCAACTGTGCATAGTACTGTTCAAATAAGTATCTTTTAGTTGCTGTTGAATAGTTGTAACACGGCGGTCCATAAAAGATGCTTATCTTTGCAGCTCTGAAACTGTGGCGGCCTTTTTTTCTTGCCTCGTCATTTGATGACGTCGACATGGACGACCACGCATTTTGTGTCAACCAGTCAACGGTCTGGGAATTGATAAACTAATGTTAGCTCAAGTTGTTGTTGGAAAAATAACATGTACAATCGAGTCTCCATAGTTGATCATTTCTTCGATGCTCATTTTCATAATATAAGCAATCTCTTATAGACCAGCAGTGAAATGTTAGAGTGCCTAAGATTTTGAAGAAAAAAACAAGGAGTACCACATCAAAATATTTAAAACAAAAATAACTTTAATTAGGCTTTTTATAAATGTAGAATAAATGGATCAAATTATAATCAAAATGACACTCCCCATAAGAATCAGTTGTCTTTTGAAAAGTTATGCACAAAAATATTAAATATCTCATTTGAAGTTTCTCTTATACTAATTTCGGCACCATAAGTTTATTAAAAATTAAAAACAATATGAAAAATTTCACATTTCCACATTTTTCTGAAACATTTCATATTTTTGTAAAAATTTTGAATTTTTTTGAGTAAAATCAATTTGTAAGACATAGTAGAAATTATTAAATGCTTATGTACTTCCTGAATACAAAGCTTTATTGGGTTTAGCGTACTATACGAACATTTCTCTTTGTGTGTAGGGTGAACTGAAAAGCTTCTCCTTAATTTTCCATTAAATTTCTTACACATAATTAAATTCGCCCCGCCATTTAAATATGCATCTCCAAAAAGGCAACAATTGCATTCAAAGCTCTTTTATTTCTTTTTATTTTCTTTCTTTTTTCTTTCCGTTGATGATTTTTATGTCATTTGCGTGTGATCAGAGCCCCGAAAAAGGGGGACCACTTGTCGTTGTTCGGGACCGACCCACGCAACTCTCAGATACTCTCAGACATTCACGGAGTCGCAAGTCGAATATAATTTATGTATCGGGCAAATAATGTTTAACGATCTTCAAGCTACATTTATCTAACAGCGGGAGAATCTTATCTCTCCCTTTGTCATGCACTCTCTCTTTCCTTTCGTTGCCTTAACTCAGCATTATTGAATTATTTGTCAAAATTCGTTGTATTTCAAGATATTGTATTTATAAATTTTAGATAATTGGAAAACTAAGCAAAACAAGTCTCATTTTAGATATACAAAATTGCGGATAAGATGCAAAGCACTTTCCGCCTAGCGTCGAGATGCTAACAAGAGTCCTTAACAATGGCGCTCTGCGTAAGCTGGCCATGAACAGCTGCGTCACTGTAGGAGCCTTTAGGAGCCGTCCCCTTGTAAAGCCAAGTGAGTCCTTTCAGAGCTGTAACTGTAATTGCAGGCAATTGCATGACCGTAAATGGCAAAAACAGAATACCCTTAATGAACAGAGGCGTAAGATAATTCCAAAGCTGGTGTATCTGCACAATCCATGGAAGTATCTCGTAACCAAATTCAATTTGTGGAAGCTCAAATGGCTATGGGATTATAGTTTCAGTGAAGCGGAGTTTATCGAAGGCTCCAAGCAGGCGGCCATTGTAATGACGGACATCATTCGACAGCAGAGTACGGATAAGATTGGTAAATATACGACCCCAGTGGGCTTTCAGCAGATCACCCGCGATATGCTGCTCTCCCGGAACGATTCACGGCTGCAGCTGGTGCGCTTCGAAAAGGAGCATCTCCGACGGGCGATACCCATGAAGGTGGCAACCCGAAAGAACTATGGCCGCAAATACGCATTCATCGACATGTTGTTTGTTGGTCTGCGTAATACGAAGGACTTTGATTCGCCCAGCGAACTAGCCGAATTCAATCAGGTCCTGCGGCGCATGGATACCGAACTGAAGACCCCAATAGAAGTCATTTCAGTACCCCATCGCATTGTTTTTGCCGAGATCTTTATACGCTTTCGAAGGGATTACACTGCCGAATGGCGGCGCAAGGAGGAAGCCGCAAAATATTCACCGAATGACTCTAAACGCCATTATCATCACTCGGAGGATCCGTATGCAGACCAGTCACCGAATCTTTCACTGGAAAGTGTCCTGGCGCGAATTAATGATCCTGGCTGGTCGATATCTTTTTACAAAATCCTGACTTTTGATGTGCTCAACTTTGATCCGCAGCCAAATAACAGATCATAGGTCTCCAAATTATCTGTGCAGAAAAACTCATTTTGCTTATTTTCACTCTGAATAAAATTAAAATTTATTGTATGTCTTTGCCTGTCCAATGGAAGGCTTTAGGCTCTTGTATCTTTCAGATACAAGATGCGGGCATCTTCAAATTTATTACCTTGAATTGTGCTCACACCTTAAATGTAACGTGCTTGTGAGTATTATTGCCTTTGTTGTTGGAATTGTCACAATCTCACGGCAACAACAACAAATCTGAAGTGAGGTCTACACATATTTGTACCAAATGATGTTGTAATGAGCCACATTACACGATTCACTGTTGTAAGCCGTTACCATTGTCGTTTGGCTCTAATTAGTTTTCAAACATGGGCTTGCCATCACCCTGTCCCAATCAATTTCAATCCGTAAGCCTAAAGAAAGAAAAAAAAACAACATTGTTTAGCATTATACATATCTTTTTCACTATGTCTCCATGTTTTACACATTTTTGCATAATAATTTGTACATGCTAAACAGCTAAACCATACTATAAAGGTTGTACTTGAATGACTGACATGTTACAGCCGTTTCAATTGAAATTGATGAATAAATAGGTTCGATATTTAACCAAAAATGAATTCAGATGAATTATGAACATGGTAATCGTAGAAAAAGCTAAGAAATATTTGATTAGGATAGGTTAGGTAAGGTTAAATGTGTTGTTCGCAGTTTATTTAGAACTCTTTAATATAGTTTATATTTAGGTTTAATTTAAGGGTCAATCTCATTCCAGAAATTCGCTTTGAATTAATGTTTGCAATTTGTTGTTTAGCTTTATTTAAAAGTTGAAAATGTGATTGACTTTGGTTATAAAAGCTATTTGCGTTAAATAAATAAAAGCAAATCGAAATCCGGGCAACTAATGGCAAAACAGCGTCAAACGAGAATGAAGAAAGAAATAACAACACGTCAAAAGGGAGAAATAATTTAAATAAGAAAACACAAACAGCTGTTGCAGTTCTGAGGATGGAAATGTGCCAGATTCTCACACACACACCCACACACACCCACACCCAGAGAAATCCTTATACAATCATACACAGCTACAGCTACAAGCAAAAGGGATAATCTCATTATAATGAAACGCAAGTTATGCACGCGCAGCCAACAGCCGCTAGATGGCGCCAGCAAGGCGTCAGTCAAGTGTCGCCCGCTCAGCTTAGAGAAGCAAATGAAGGGACTGGAGAATGGCAAACTTACAGCTGCTGCTGCTGCTGCTACAGCTCCTGCTGCTGGACGGGGTGCTCGAGATTTGAATGGCTTGACAGCCGGATCTAGTCCTCTGCCATGGCATGAGCTGACATGCGAAACACGTTGGCTTAAAAAAAAGATTCCGTATTATAATAATTTATGTATATATTTTGCCTTGGCCGGACCATTCAATCTGTGGCGTGCACTTGGACTGTCTATCTCTGTTCTAAGATAATGCACAGTGGGTCAATAGCAATCTGGGAAGGCTTAGACTAAAACTGTTTAATTAATAAAATAAATGAGTACAATAATTTACATAAATGCATAAAATATTTTGTTAGTTGGATTTGAATTAGCCCAAAGAGTAAATTCTAGACATTTAAAATAAAAAAGAGTACGCTTAAATAAAATAAACTTTCTATGAACTTCATCAAACTTTTTTATATATAATCTCAAGATATTTTCTCAACTATTTGTATGCGTTATTTCTAACCAATGTGTAACCCAGTATCCTGTGTCCACGTCTTACTTAGATGTTTAACTGGCAACTAAACCCCAACCATAAATAATACAAGCGGCTTAATTTCAAACTCATTTGCAAATATTTACACACAAATCGAGACCGTGGAACCCTTTCGCAGCGGATGAGGATCCCAAATCCAATCCAACGTGTAACAGGTGCACGAACCAACCGACGTAAAGTCGGGTTCAAAACTTTTTTCATAAATTCTTTTACTTTTCGAGATTAATTACAAGCCTTGCGTAATGAGCGGATTTCCGGAACGTTCTTTTCGTTTGCTTACCTTCCAGTCACTCCTTACCATCTACTTCGCAATTTTCTCTTCCCTTACTCTCCACTTGTTTCTCTCTCTCTCGCTGCTCGTATATCTTGCGTTTAATAAAAATTGAATGAAATTTATGAATTATTTGCGCGCAACGCATAGAAATGTGGCCACCCACATTGGACACGAAAGGTGAAGTCCGCCTGCAATCGCTGCTGTTGTTATTGTTGTAGCTGTTCTTGCTGGAATCTCGGCAATGTAGGCATCCGCCAATCGTTGATCTTCATTAGCGGTGCCGACGCAATCGCCGTGGACGTCGACGTCGACGTCTCTATAGACATTGTTGGAGGTGCCTCTAAGTTGCTGCCGCCGCTCTAAAGCTTGAAATTTATGGCAACGCATTTGCGGGGCGCGCTTACGTACATAATACCATGGCCAACAGCAATGGCAACGACAACAACAACAGCAACAATAGCTATAACAAAGTCTGGCTAATAAAGCGTCGGCGTCATCGTCATCGTTCTTGGTCTTGTTGTTGGTGGTGTTGGTATCGTTGTTGTTGTTGTTGTCATGGCTGTCCTTTATTAGTTCATTGCTTGGCTGCTTTGGCTCTTGCCGGTTTGTTGGCGCTCGTATCCATTTACACTTGGATATTTATCGTCGCGGTTGTCGCGTCGACCTCCTGCTTTGCCTCCAATGGAGTTGTCCCATAACTTTAGCCGTGAACAAGTTAAATACGCCATTTAACACAACATTTAAAATGCATATCGATCGTATATCAAAAGGTCGTTTCGTTTTCATTACATAATCTCAGCAAAGCAGCGCGTGTGAGAGTATCTGATAGATAGATGATATCTAGATACTTGTTCGAGAACATAACAGCTAAATTGAAAGTATTGTGTAAGTTATCACCATTCTATGATGGAAAGTTCTTCCTGCGTCTTACCAACTAGAACTACAGTAACAATTATGGCTTAATTATTATAACATAAGCCACTTTCGGCATGTGTCCCAGTTTAAATACAATTATTTCATTAATGGCAGCCTTGATTAAGCTACGCATGCGTGTAGTTAAGAGCGTTGCCACTTTATGAAAATTAAAATTATCGATAGGAATGGAAGCATCCACTTAACAAAACCCAATTGAAAGTCTTTTAGTAAATCAATTCAACTTGAAGCAATAAAAATACCAAAAGTTTAACTTTAGTAATTTTTTCGAGCTCTCGACCAATTGTAATGCCATTTGCAATCTCGTTTCCAATTTCGAACAGCTTTTAAGCCGCTTTTAGGCATTCCCCGAATATTCGACGGACCCTCACTCTGGACATCCGTTCATAAAAACGAACGTCAACAGTTTCAGAGACAAGCGGGGCCAATATTTATGATAGGCACTGTAGGAGTATTGAAGAACTGGCCGCCTTGCTAAATTGCCACTTGGCGCCAAAAACTGGGAGTAAACTCTGGAACAGTTTGGTCCACCGCTGTCGCTGTCAGCACTAAAAAGTATCTGCATAAATTTTATTTTCCCAAAAAAAAAAAAAAGAAAAGAATTGAAAATTTTTGCAAGTAAATTTTTAATTTAAAACACATTTTATATGCAAAAAGAGCAGAAATCGCGTCGGAAGAGAAAGAGAGAGAGAGAGATGAGCAGAGGGAAACGGAAGAGGCCGCAACAAAACTGAAACATAAATAAATCTGAAATTTTATGCACTCAAAAAAGCTCGAAGCAAAGGGACTACAAGAGCACGGAACTCTGACATTCGCCAAACCAAGTGGAACATACATAAAAGCTGTTTGCGACTTATAAAATGGAAAAAAACAAAATAAATAAACAAACTTTTGTTTTCCAAAAATAAAAAAAAAGTTCTACTCAATGTGACTGTTATGGTTTTTATAGTTGTTGTTGTTGTGGTTGTTGTTGCGGTTGCTGTTGTGGCAACCCTGTTAAAGCTGCTTGTTGAACATGCAATTTCTTTAGGCTGCACTGCGTTCGATTGCTGCGGTTCGGCGGCAACAGCAGCTGCAACAACAGCGGCAAGGACAAAAGCCAACAATGGATTATTAGTGGCTCTTAAGCAAACACGGCTCGTTGCCGGTTATCGACTGCGGGGCGTGGCATCTGTGGGCGACGGGAGAGGAGCGACTTATGGCACCGCACGAGCACAACAAATCTGCAAGTGTGTGGCAGCATGTGTGTGTGTGTGTGGTTGTGTGCGTATGAACCGTCGCCTGCTGCTGTCGTTTAATCTTGCCCTCGGTCTTCGTCATCGTCGCCGTCGTCGTCGCTGGTCGCTGTTCCCTGTGCCGCATCCGCCACTGATTTATCGTTGAAATGTGGGCGTTTTTAATTAATTTCGCTGCGTTGCGCTTCCAACAGATTTTCGCTTGGTCCGCTCATAAAGCGTCGTAATAAAATACAAGAAGCACACAAAACAAAAAAGCGCGGGTGTTCTAGTCGAGTGTGCTAAAATTATATACCCTGTACCGATTGTTTCTAATGCAAAGTATGTAGAACATTCACTGCTTGCAGTGCCATACACTTGCAATTTGTACTGCCTTGACGAGTTCATAATAACAAACAAAAATTTTAATCAATTTAATTTACTTTATCATCAATGCTTATTATATATTAATATTTTGAGCATTTCCGATATGTATGATTATGTTCTGCTCTCACCGTTCCGCAGTGTTGCTTGTTCCGACTAACAAAATGTTAATTACAATCGATTATTACCAACTAACATCTCGATATGAACATTCCATCTTTAATTGGCAGTGTTATTATATTAAAATTACTATGCAATAACATGAATAAATCGCATTGATTTAAAAAACACAAAGAATTTCTTTGCTTACAGGGTATCACACCAGTTAGCACTTTGGTTTTCAATCTCAATCTGATTTACTTATAAATACCGCACTCGCAAATGAAGTTCAAGTGCCAGCTTTCAGAACAACCAAAGTGTACTCCAAGTAAACCACAAGAAATTGCGAATAGGGGTTGATTGCATTTTGAATAAGGGCAGATGAGGAGTACTTTATGGAATTGTGCATTGTGGTCCAAATTTCAAGTGTTTTTCTCAGGTGTGAAGTGCAAATTCAGTAAGCAGAGAAGCACGAGACTTGAAGAAAACAAAACTGCTTAAATTCATAATTTAGCTTATAAAAATTTATAATAAAAACTATAGTTTGTTGAATTAAATCATATAGAAAAACCATTCTATGTCGAACAACTCTGGAATTCCAGTGCTTCCAAGGGTTAAACAATTTTCAACCCAGGTTATATTATTTTGCATTATACTTTGCATATTATTTGGTAATAATATTACATAAAATATTCAAAACCACACTCGAGGGCACACACCCTAAAACATTCATATTTAAAGGAGTAATTTTATTTTTGGCTAATTTTGTTGGTGAATCCAAAAGTTTGTTCTCCTTCTTGTTTAGCTGCTTGGCAACTTTTGCAGCTTTTAATTCTAATTTTCACGCTGGCGCAGTTTTGACGCTTTTGCTAATTTGCCTTCAACTTTCCACTTTGGATTTCCAGGGAATTAAGCCAGCAGTCGACTGTAACTTGACGATGATGATGATGATGATAATGATGATACATCTGCCAGTCGACTAAATAAGTATTTTGTCATTGCTTCCAAATGGAGATTCATTGCATTGCAAGTGATTCAAGTTTGAAAAAGGTTTGAAGAGTTTTTGAACTTTTAATTGAGTAACTAATGCATTGCAATTGATTTTGCAAACTTGTCATCATAATGTGGCATTGTGCAAAGTTCGTATGCCCCATGAATTGCTGTCAGGCGGGTAAAATGTGTTACCAAGGCTAGCCAAAATAATAAATTCATTTAGCAACTGCGGTTAAATATTAAAATTTCTCGTTGCCTGCACAATTATGCGGAAGGAACTAATTAGGACTACAACCACGAAGAGGCCTCCCCATAGTCTCCATTTACGTACAGAGCAATATTAAATTTCATTTTATTGCATGCTAAAGTTCATTACGAGCTGCAAATTCAAATTAAGCTATATAAACGAAGCAAAAACAAGTTGTTCTTTTGTTTTATAAAGAATATCGTGCAAGGCAAAAAGGAGAAACATAAAACAAATTTTCGCAAATTAATAAAGGACCCAACTTAATATAAACTTCAATTATAATGCACTTTCTTAACAAATTGCTTAAACAATGGGTCAAAGCAGTATTCAGTATTATACATAGTTTGTTTATTAAATTTCATTATGTGTTTTGTTCGATTCAATAATTCGAATGTTGGAGTAAAGGTAGTAAATGTGAATTCAGAATTTAATTTAAAATATTTTATTTATTTCCTTTTGTGTTATTGTTATTAATTTTCTTTTGTTCTATCGTCAAAGTTAATATGTTGAGCGACTATTTCTCCCTAAATAAAGTTCAGTTATTTAAAGAATTTTTTATTTAGTAAGTAATTAAAATAGATATATAAAAAGTCTTACATACCAGGAATTAAGAGTTCTTTAAGTAATTAAAAGTGATATAAAATACTAGTAGAGTATTTATTTGGTTCAGAAAACTTAAATTTATCTCACTTAACTTCTTATCTATTCCATACCAGTTACCAGAGGCTTTAAATGAAATATTGGCAACACTAAGAGAAACCATTATTCTCTTTTTGGTCTGTTTTATTGCTGTTGGTAACGCCTCCAATTTAACTATCAGGCGGTAGACTTTGAATTTGAATATATATTTGAATGTCTTTGCATGTGTTTAAACTGTGAAAGCAATCTTCGTGTATGCTAATTAAAAGGCATAAATAATGCAATATTTGAACTTCAGCTGTCTGCAAACTTAATTGATTTACGAGTTTCAATAAAGGCGCGAGGCTCGTCATTTTCATTTTCCATTGCTTTTCAGTCGGCAAACTTAAACAAACTAATTTCAGCCTAGGCAAGATCTACCCCACCCCGGGGGCAATAAAGAATTTTTACGATTAAAACCAACGGCAGAATGGAACTTGAACAGTGACTGCGACTGCGACTGCGCCACAGGCCACGGAAGCCGCTTGACATTGATTGGAGGGATTGGAGTTGGAGTTGGTGTTGAAGTTGGAGTTGGGATGGTGTTAAAGTGTCCATGGCTGTGACGAAGCCAGAGTGAGTAGAGTGTCCACGTCGAGTTCTTCAATTAGTGTAAACACAAATGGCAACACACAAACGATGACACTGCTCAGAAAGACACCAAGCGAAGCCAATTTTCATTCTCCTCATCTTCTCTCTCTCTCTCTCTCTCTATTTCCCTCTCTGTTTCCAGTGTAGACATTTTAATATTTAACACGCCTGGGAGCAGACGGCGATGGCGACAATGGAGCTGGTAACGCCAACATATTCCACGAATATGTTTCGTGATCATAAAATTATAATTTATGAACAAAGTGAACGCGTGAAGAGCACCAAGGAGGCAAGCAATCCCAATACCAATGCCAGAGTCAGAGTCAGTGTCAGAGTCAGTACCAGGGCAGGGAGTTTAGGGCAGTCGCTGGGCACTTGGCTGGGCGAGCTTATCTGTTGCTGGCATCTAAGTGCACATACACTTACATATGGAGGAGATCCCAATGGAGATGGAGATGCAGATGTAGTCGATACAAAGCAACAACGAACGCCGATGACAACGAACGCAGTTGACGCCGATTTGGAGCGACGCGCGCGTCAATTTTTGAAGTGGGACACAAGCAGCGGGAGCTGATAAGAGAAGAGAAGCGGTAGCGGGAGCCGAAGACTGGGAAACACTAAAGTGGAGACTAAGGGTGATGGTGTTGCTGCTGCTGCTGCTGTTGTTGTTGTTGTTGTTATGGCTCTTGTTGGCTTTCCAGGAAAGACGCCTCCGGCGGCGGCAGCTCCAACAATATTTTCTTATTTATTTTGTCTCTCGCTTTGGTTTGGATGTGGATGTGGATGCGCTTGACATTGGGGGCAACTCGCAACTGGCAACTGGCAGCTCGCAAGTTCTTTGTTGTTTGTTAGTTGTTGTTATTGTTGTTGTTGTTGGTGTTGTTGCTGTTGTGCCATCTGTGGTCCGTCGTGGCAGCCAACTAATTTGCGGTTTTGTTGCGAACCAAGTCCAGCCGGCATTCAAACCGAGAGTGTCTGTAATTTCCTTTCCAGTTTCAGTTCAAGAGTCCTAAGTTCGAGACTCTTTGTTATTTTGCCACTTAACCAACTCGACACGCCCTCCAGCCCCCAGCACCGCCCCCGCTCCATATACTCTTATGCCGATTGCCTTGGTTTAATAAGTTGTGTTTACTGTGCAACCTTTTGGGTCAGACCGGCAAGTCTCTCAAATTAAATTCGAAATTAGCCAACGGCAACTTCCAACTCTCTTCGGTTCGTCTAACTAACTCTGTTTGTTAGTTTTAGGCAAATTGCAGAAGCCTTTCAATCCGTCTAACCCTGCGTGCTTAATTAAATTCTTTTCAATTCTAGACATGAACCAATTTCTGGCTTGGCCCAAACCAATGCTTTGCATCTTCGTCTGGGCTTCTGGTCAAACTTGTCCGAGTTGGCCAAGTTTGACAATTAAATAGGTATTTATGCTGCATTATTAGATCCAACTTTCTGAATAGGCGGCACCCAATTTGATTACTTTCGATGAGATTGAAAGAATTAAGTTATGTTAAACAAAATTTGTATTGTCTTGAAAGAAATTAAGCTCTACATTCTGTATATGCCCAGACTCTTTAATGAAGTAAGTAATAAAAAATATATCATTCAGTCGGGAGATCCCGACAGTAGAATACCCTGAGGTAGTAGAGAACGTAACTCAAATTTTATATTCATTATATTTGTGTTTTGTATTTGTGCTGTCTGTTTTGTACTTAAAAGTCTAAGCAACAATGAGCACGTTATTTTCAAAATAACTAAATGAAAACATAAAAAAAAACAATTCTAAATCTATAACAAAAATTAAAAAAAAAAATTAAAGAATTTAAGCATGCTTTTACTGGGGTTCGAACCCAGGTACCCCGTTTTGTTGGAATTTTAGGTAAGGGTACCCCCTTTACTTTTTCAGAAAAAAAAATTTTCAAAATTTTAAATCTTGATTTTGTACTTTTAATCAACTCCTGGTGCCAAAATTAGTATAAAATAACACTTTAAAGTTGATTCTGAGGAGTTTCATTTTTTTTGTAAAAAATCATGCCAAAAGTGACAAAAAATTTGACTTGTAAAGTTTCCAGTCCCCAGGGTCACCAGATTTCAAACTCGCGTAACTTTGTCAAATCTTACCCGATTTTTATGCGGAATGTCATTTTAGTCATGATTTGATCTATAAATTTATTCTACATTTAAAGATAGTTATTTTTCAGAAATCGATTTTTTCGATTTTGTTGGAATTTTATGTAAGGGTACCCCCTTTACTTTTTCAGAAAAAAAAATTTTCAAAATTTTAAATCTTGATTTTGTACTTTTAATCAACTCCTGGTGCCAAAATTAGTATAAAAGAACACTTTAAAGTTGATTCTGAGGAGTTTCATTTTTTTTGTAAAAAATCATGCCAAAAGTGACAAAAAATTTGACTTGTAAAGTTTCCAGTCCCCAGGGTCACCAGATTTCAAACTCGCGTAACTTTGTCAAATCTTACCCGATTTTTATGCGGAATGTCATTTTAGTCATGATTTGATCTATAAATTTGTTCTACATTTAAAGATAGTTATTTTTCAGAAATCGATTTTTTCGATTTTGTTGGAATTTTATGAAAGGGTACCCCCTTAACTTTTTCAGAAAAAAAAATTTTCAAAATTTTAAATCTTGATTTTGTACTTTTAATCAACTCCTGGTGCCAAAATTAGTATAAAAGAACACTTTAAAGTTGATTCTGAGGAGTTTCATTTTTTTTGTAAAAAATCATGCCAAAAGTGACAAAAAATTTGACTTGTAAAGCTTCCGGTCCCCAGGGTCACCAGATTTCAAACTCGCGTAACTTTGTCAAATCTTACCCGATTTTTATGCGGAATGTCATTTTAGTCATGATTTGATCTATAAATTTGTTCTACATTTAAAGATAGTTATTTTTCAGAAATCGATTTTTTCGATTTTGTTGGAATTTTATGTAAGGGTACCCCCTTTACTTTTTCAGAAAAAAAAAATTTCAAAATTTTAAATCTTGATTTTGTACTTTTAATCAACTCCTGGTGCCAAAATTAGTATAAAAGAACACTTTAAAGTTGATTCTGAGGAGTTTCATTTTTTTTGTAAAAAATCATGCCAAAAGTGACAAAAAATTTGACTTGTAAAGTTTCCAGTCCCCAGGGTCACCAGATTTCAAACTCGCGTAACTTTGGCAAATCTTATACCCGATTTTCATGCGGAATGTCATTTTAGTCATGATTTGATCTATAAATTTGTTCTACATTTAAAGATAGTTATTTTTCAGAAATCGATTTTTCGATTTTGTTGGAATTTTATGTAAGGTACCCCCTTTACTTTTTCAGAAAAAAAAAATTTTCAAAATTTTAAATCTTGATTTTATACTTTTAATCAACTCCTGGTGCCAAAATTAGTATAAAAGAACACTTTAAAGTTGATTCTGAGGAGTTTCATTTTTTTTGTAAAAAATCATGCCAAAAGTGACAAAAAATTTGACTTGTAAAGTTTCCAGTCCCCAGGGTCACCAGATTTCAAACTCGCGTAACTTTGTCAAATCTTACCCGATTTTTATGCGGAATGTCATTTTAGTCATGATTTGATCTATAAATTTGTTCTACATTTAAAGATAGTTATTTTTCAGAAATCGATTTTTTCGATTTTGTTGGAATTTTATCTTAGGGGTACCCCTTTACTTTTTCAGTCAAATTTAAATCAAATTTAGTCAAGATTTGAAATCTATGACTTTATGCGCAATCAACTCCTGGTGCCAAAATTAGTATAAAAGAACACTTTAAAGTTGATTCTGAGGAGTTTAATTTTTTTGTAAAAAATCATGCCAAAAGTGACAAAAAAATTTGACTTGTAAAGCTTCCAGTCCCCAGGGTCACCAGATTTCAAACTCGCGTAACTTTGTCAAATCTTACCCGATTTTTATGCGGAATGTCATTTTAGTCATGAATTGATCTATAAATTTGTTCTACATTTAAAGATACTTACTTTTCAGAAATCGATTTTTTCGATTTTGTTGGAATTTTAGGTAAGGGTACCCCTTTACTTTTTCAGAAAAAAAAATTTTCAAAATTTTAAATCTTGATTTTGTACTTTTTCAACTCCTGTCAAAATTAGTACAAAAGATCTTTAAAGTTGATTCTGAGGAGTTTAATTTTTGTAAAAAATCGTAAAAGTGACTTTGCTGTAAAGTTTCCACTCCTGGTGCGCAGAAATTCATTGAGTACCCCCTTTAAAGTTGATTCTGAGGAGTTTAATTTTTTTTGTAAAAAATCATGCCAAAAGTGACAAAAAATTTGACTTGTAAAGCTTTCAGTCCCCAGGGTCACCAGATTTCAAACTCGCGTAACTTTGTCAAATCTTACACGATTTTTATGCGGAATGTCATTTTAGTCATGATTTGATCTATAAATTTGTTCTACATTTAAAGATAGTTATTTTCAGAAATCGATTTTTTCGATTTTGTTGGAATTTTAGGTAAGGGTACCCCTTTACTTTTTCAGAAAAAAAAATTTTCAAAATTTTAAATCTTGATTTTGTACTTTCAATGAACTCCTGGTGCCCAAATTAGTATAAAAGAACACTTCAAAGTTGATTCTGAGGTTTAATTTTTTTTGTAAAAAATCATGCCAAAAGTGACAAAAATTTGATTGTAAAGTTTCAGTCCCAGGGTCACCAGATTTCAAACTCGCGTAACTTTGTCAAATCACCCGATTTTTATGCGGAATGTCATTTTAGTCATTTGATTTGATCTATAAATTTGTTCTACATTTAAAGATAGTTATTTTTCAGAAATCGATTTTTTCGATTTTGTTGGAATTTTATGTAAGGGTACCCCCTTTACTTTTTCAGAAAAAAAAAATTTTCAAAATTTTAAATCTTGATTTTATACTTTTAATCAACTCCTGGTGCCAAAATTAGTATAAAATAACACTTTAAAGTTGATTCTGAGGAGTTTCATTTTTTTTGTAAAAAATCATGCCAAAAGTGACAAAAATTTGACTTGTAAAGTTTCCAGTCCCCAGGGTCACCAGATTTCAAACTCGCGTAACTTTGTCAAATCTTACCCGATTTTTATGCGGAATGTCATTTTAGTCATGATTTGATCTATAAATTTGTTCTACATTTAAAGATAGTTATTTTTCCGAAATCGATTTTTTCGATTTTGTTGGAATTTTATGTAAGGGTACCCCCTTTACTTTTTCAGAAAAAAAAATTTTCAAAATTTTAAATCTTGATTTTGTACTTTTAATCAACTCCTGGTGCCAAAATTAGTATAAAAGAACACTTTAAAGTTGATTCTGAGGAGTTTCATTTTTTTGTAAAAAATCATGCCAAAAGTGACAAAAAATTTGACTTGTAAAGTTTCCAGTCCCCAGGGTCACCAGATTTCAAACTCGCGTAACTTTGTCAAATCTTACCCGATTTTTATGCGGAATGTCATTTTAGTCATGATTTGATCTATAAATTTGTTCTACATTTAAAGATAGTTATTTTTCCGAAATCGATTTTTTCGATTTTGTTGGAATTTTATGAAAGGGTACCCCCTTAACTTTTTCAGAAAAAAAAATTTTCAAAATTTTAAATCTTGATTTTGTACTTTTAATCAACTCCTGGTGCCAAAATTAGTATAAAAGAACACTTTAAAGTTGATTCTGAGGAGTTTCATTTTTTTTGTAAAAAATCATGCCAAAAGTGACAAAAAATTTGACTTGTAAAGTTTCCAGTCCCCAGGGTCACCAGATTTCAAACTCGCGTAACTTTGTCAAATCTTACCCGATTTTTATGCGGAATGTCATTTTAGTCATGATTTGATCTATAAATTTGTTCTACATTTAAAGATAGTTATTTTTCAGAAATCGATTTTTTCGATTTTGTTGGAATTTTATGTAAGAATACCCCCTTTACTTTTGCAGAAAAAAAAATTGAAAGAGAGAAAGAGAGAGGGCGAAAACTCACAACAACAACAGCAACAACATATTAAATTAAAGAATAAAATAATTGCGGATATCTTCCGTGTTTATTATCCGATCTTGATCAAATTTTCACAATGCATCCTTATGAACTTAAGTATTGTTCCTGCCGAAGCGCATGTCTCTAGCTTGATAATTACCAAAATGGGCGAAGGGGGCGTGGCATCCAAAATTTGAAATAAACTTGATCTGCGTGCAAGTATAAGAAGTCTTCATACCAAATTTGGTGCTTCTAGGTCTTACCATCTCTAAGACCTCGTTGTTCACACGGACAAACGGACAGACAGACGGACAGACGGACATGGCTA
Source organism: Drosophila putrida (assembly GCA_037043535.1). NCBI lineage: Eukaryota > Metazoa > Arthropoda > Insecta > Diptera > Drosophilidae > Drosophila > Drosophila putrida. Next base: position 1,596,667 of record JBAMBI010000065.1, read on the forward strand.
TATCGACTGAGCTTGTCGCCCTGATCAAGAATATATATACTTTATGGGGTCTGCCACGCCTCCTTCTGCCTGTTACATACTTTTTTTTTGAACAAACTTAATATACCCCCTCAGGGTATAAAAATAATAATAATCTTTGAGTGTACTTAAACATCAACATACCAAAGATAATTATATTTCCTTTAAGAATGGAATGGGAAATATCGGTAATTATAACAATATGCAGAGACATTTTTATGTATGCATGAAATAACTTCAACCAATTGCTGGGGCACATTTAAAATCCAGCATAATTATTTATATTGTACAGAAACAAATATAACAAAGCGTTTGCTTGAATGTGTTATTGTCGCTTGCTAAATTTAATGAAATTCGACATGCAACATAAAGTAATTTATTTTTAATTAATTTATAAATGCAGCGACATCAAAAATGGAAGCCTGGCCAGAAAGCAAAACATTAAACAGACTCGCCAATAACAACAGCAGCAGCAACAACAACAACAAAGAGGACAAGACCGGCTTATCCCTTGTCAGGGCGTCGAAAATTAAGCCTCGGCAATTTGCATGATTTTATATTTCTTTTTTTGCATTTACATTTTATACATATATACTATATGTACATACATATATATTTTATTTTATAAATGTTTTCGAGCAACAAGCGGCACAAAGTGTCGCTGACAGGCGTGTCATCAGCACTTTGAGCTGACGCTGCCGTTGCCGTTGCCGTGACCGTTGCAGTTGCAGATGCAGCAATGTAGCCCCCTGGTCACGCCCCTTTTTTGGGTGGGCTACAAACAACTCGCAAAACACAGCAGCAATTTCATTAAAATTTACTGCACGCTGCAGAAAAAAAATGGTTGCGGTCAATTAACGTCAACAGCGGCAGCCCCTCCTCGGTTACCCTACAGTACCGCCCCTTGCCCCGTTATCATCCCGCCCGTCCATTACAACCCTACCATCGTCATGCTGCTCATTAACAGCACGCTGACTTTACTGGCATTTTGTTTATTGTTGCTGCCGTGAATAAATAAATACATTTCATTGACATATGCTCAAATAAATAATAGAGCAATTTTTTAAATTATTACTCCCAGACGCACAAGCTTGCGGTAGGTTTGTCGGTAAGAAGAGGGTACGAGGAGGACTATCCGATTATCCTGGCCAGTGAATTATGATTGGGCTGTTAAGACATCCGGACGCGAATACGGACCCAGACTCAGACCCGTGCTCCGACCGTTGACCACAGCGGCATATAATAAACTGCTGAGGCGTTGTCCACAATTTTTAATTTTTACCGAACAATGGAGACAATGAGATTGGGATTCCGCAGACATATTCAGATATTCCAATAAAATGAACTACAACAAAGAACTATCAGCAAGTAATATTACTTAAAAATATAAGAGGCATGCTAAAATTCAATTGTGTTTTCATTTCCGTTAAACTGCAGTTTCTCTTGTTAATCAACCTTGCCATTAAGTAATGTACTTTGTAACTGAACATTGCACTTTCCACTTTGTTATCTTTACATAATCAAAATACCATGTTATGCTTATCTCATATTGAATTATTTCAATGCGCTTCCTTTAAACATTTATCTGTGCTGTATTCATTTCCGACCTGTTGCATTGACCAAAAATGTAAAGCCACAAAACTTCCTCCTCCTCTCCTGGAGCGATAAGCAGCCACAGTTTGTGTACTTTGTGTACTGAGTGTTGACTTTTGTGCATAAATAAGCAAATATTTATGCAGTGACTTCTGCTGCAACGCCTGCCCCATGGAGGCACAGTCAAAATGTCAATGCCACGGCGATAACAGCACGAGACACGAATGCCAATAACGAATTTCGAAAATCAAATATTCGCCATAAATAAGCGCAAGTCGAGAAGATGCAAGTTCCAAGAAGGAGTCGTCTCTGTCTGTCTGCCTGTCTGTCCGCTGTCTGCATCTGCCACTGGGAGACGATCAACAATTCAGCATTTTAATAATATTTCCCTTTCAATTTTTTCTTACACCTCTTTTAGGTGACTGGGTGCGAACAGAGTGCCTCTCCATGTGATATCTTATTTCGACCGAAATTGTTGCACTGCCACCTTTTGGCGGCTCGATTCCCAGATATATTTATGTGCATGTGCGGCACAGGTGTGACAACATGAAAATTTATCTGCGGCATCCACAAGTCAGCCTGCAACCCGCCCCGCCCCCTCCGGCAATCCTTTATTCAAGCTGTGACTGCGGAACTCGCGGACGTCGCAGAATATATGTATGAGAGTGCGAGCACAGATATTGAACTTGCGAGCTACGGTCCAGGTAAAAGCTGGATTTATTTGCCAACCATGGCGTGGTGGTAAACCTAATACGACGTAAACTTTGCAAATTTGTTGGCTTTAAACAAATAGTCGGATGTTGCACAGAATAACACCTGTGGCTGCAGCTTGTTGCACACACTACATACTGAAATAAATTGTATAATCAATAAGAGCAGGTCGGACTTAATTTAAACTTTTGACACTATTCTTTGGAAAAAAATATTGAATAAATAAAGACAGTTGTACACTGGTTTTTTCCATTGGAAACATCGCAAAAAGAGTGAATGCAGTAAATATGTAGGTACTTCAGCTGTCAAACCATTTATTGCATAATTAGTGAACAACTGTTTGTATAAATGAAAGCTTCTATACCATATACCGTGCATTGGCTAGGTACCATTGAAACATAAGGTCTGGATCCCGTAGTTTCATTTCCTCGGATACAATAAATTCGGGTAGCTTACGACCTTTGAACCTTACACCAAACACCAGCGCATCGTCATAGTGAAAGGCACACAGAATTGCATCTGCTTTCAAATGACGACTAAATCCATTGTGGAGCGTAATTACGGGTTTTCTCTGTTTTTCGTTTAGATTTAAAGCCTTGGCAACTACAGTGCCAACGTTTTCTTCAATCGTATTTTTCAATGGAGTCTTCCGAGGACGCCCCTATGAACGAAAGCTCATTACAAAATGTTGCAGTTAATACAAAAATATGATAATATACTTACACGTGGACGTACAGTCTCATTTCTCACATCACCATATGATACTGAAAGTGGTGCTGAAAAGAAAAGTTATTCGAACCGAGTCCCAAATCCACGTCTTACAAACTTACCTTGATTTGTTTTGCCACCTAGCTGCTGATAGGCTCTCCTAGGAGGAACGCTTAACTGCAATATTCATAGATTAGTAGACAAGCCGGCCCTAAACAATATTTAATAAGCTTACTTGCTTGGGCATTAAATTTCTTTTCCCCACCATATTGTTTGCTTTGCGAGTGTCGACTGGCAACTTGTCTGCGAAGAAAATCGATTGTCAAATTAATAGTGCTCGAAAAGGTTATTCCAAACTTTAGGGCTGTCTATCAAATTGTAGAAATTTTCTAGCATGCGATAAACGGACCGAAAATTCAATTTTAATTATGCTACACGGTTGTTTCATATGATTAACGGGTGTTTTTCTTAATGAGATTAAATTAAGTCCTTAAATTACCGCTTTAAAGTTTATATTTTTGCTCTGTATGATGATGCTGTGCCTTCCAGCTTTTATCTATAATGCAGAGCAGCATAAATTCTGTAATCGAACATGAAAATGTTATTGGACTTGCAGTAGCTTATTTTTTCCAATTGGAGTCGATGCAATCATGTGTGGAAACACCATGTTAACCAGCTGTGATTTGCCGCCAAGTTTCAAAATCAAAAAATAGATTCATAATTTTAAAATCTGCCCATTTATAGGAGGCCATGAGAAAATATGAATCCATAAGAGTTCAGAATTGTAGTCAGTAGGAAGTCTCACTGAAATCTGCTTCATTCAAATATTGTTTTTTTATTTCCGGAAAATGTCTCAGGAAAATCAAAAGAAACGAAAAGTGAATATGTCGAAAGCCTCTCGAGGCATTTGGCTAGTGAAGGTGCCAAACTACGTGGCCAAGATATGGGATAAATCTCCCTCGGATATGCACGTGGCCACAATGCGTGTGGAGAGTTCTTCGGATGACTTGGAGCCGCCCAAGGTAAAACTTTTATTAAGCGAGGAACTGGTTAATCTGGAACCAGATAAATTGATTGCCAGAGAGCACGAAATAAAAGCATCGAGCTCGTTACGCGGAACGCAGTTAACGGGTATAATTTCCACGGTCAATGATGAGGAACCGGCAATGGAGGGTTGGATAAGCCACAAAATGGAATGCCATCCCGTATGTAACTCTGAGTATTTCGAGATGAAACGGCAAGCCATACGTGGTGAGAAGCCCGTTCGCTGTGCAGAGCCCCTCAATGATATTGTGAAGAACTTCAAGCCCGTCAACAGCCACATCCACAATGTAAATTACGTCCTCTCTCTATATCAGTATTGGAACTTATTGTCCTTTTATTTGTTTTAGCGAGAAGAGGACAAACGCAAGAAAGAGGCTTGCTCAAAAATACTCGGCAGAGAAGCAATTATGGAATTGCTATTCCAGGCCTTTGAAAAGCATCAATTTTATTCCTTGAAGGATCTAGCGTTTATAACCAAACAGTCCGTTTATCTATTGAAGGCAGTACTGAAGGACATCGGCGACTACAGCAAGAATCCGGCGCATAAGCAAATGTGGGAACTGAAGAAGGAATATCGTCACTATCAACCGACGGGGTCTGATATACAACAACAGAAGCCTTAATGATCCAACATGATAGGTTATTAAAATAATTGCTTTTGTGACACCGCAAAAAAAAAGATCTTTTCTTGGCCATTTCGTGTGTAAAAGTCAATTAGCAGCTATGCAGCAATGGAAAATCAAGATGCTGACAACATAATGCCACCCAGGTGCTGTCACTGAAGGATCGACCACACACGACGATGACCCAAGATGGTAACGAGGCTAATGAAAATGAAACCTGGTCACGCACATACAAAGTTCAGTCGCTTCTTCTCGACTCGTGGGCAATATGAAACATTCAAATGCCACATATAAATTCATGTTAATCCACACAGCGGGTCGTCTCCAAGGCGCCAGTGGATTTTTGATCTTGACTATACCACTTTTCATTTCGTAGGAAAGTCTTTTCGTACCTCTGTCCGTCTGTTTCTGTCCCCTGTCCAGAGCGATTAGTGCTTCATATAACCAAACCCAAGGAATCGAGTTGCTTATGAGAGCATCCAATGTTGGGGCTGTTGATGGGCGCCAGCTTTTAATCATTATTAATTATATGCTGCCTTGGCGCATAAATCATTTGTGCTTACTCTGCATTTACCATTTACAATTTGCCATTTACCTGCACCGGGGACCACAGATTGCGATAGTCATCTGGCCTGGCCTGGCCAGGACAGCACACTTCTTGGCCTGGTCAGGACGATTATTAAAGCTGTAGATAATCTATGTTTGTACCTAGACAGAGCACTGAGAAATGTGGTTAATTATTTAAAGTCCGTCCAGCTGAGCATCAACAACTAATTTATATCTGCTCCGAGTTAAACACATGCTCTGTAAAAATCAGTCTCATTTTATTTAGAACTATAAGTCGCTACGATCTATTTAAGGTTTTCTTTCTTAAATAAGAAGCATATGTCCAATTTGGATACATTCCTATTACCCATGGCAATGGCATTCCGAGCTAGCATTTCGGCTTCCTCCAAATTCATGCCGTCTTTCCATTCCTTCTTCAAATAATCTAAAGCTATATCGGCACCTAGGCCCAGGGCTGCAAACGAGACACGTGTGTGGGCACCAAAGGATTGCAAAGTAACCAGGTGCATGCCGCAGGAATCCTGCCCAGCCAACAGCAATTCGGCATCCTTGGCATTCTCATACTTCTTGGAGAGCAACTCTAGGGCTTGATTTACCGTAGGTCCCTTGAAATCAGATATGTTTTGCGACATGTTCTCCAGTGTGGAAGCTGTATCCAGCAATGCCTCATGATTAAAACCACTTTTGATGGCGCAGCAGCTGAAAGTATATTGTTTAATAGATTTTCGGCTAATATACTTACTATCATCTTACAAGATGTGATCGTCCAGATAGTAAATGAGGTTACTTATCATGTTGATGGCCAGTACAACGCCCTCATCAAATTGTACACCGACCATGATGCCACTGGCATATGATTTAAGTAAGGATTCGGTTAAGACAAGGTTCATTCTGGGAATGTTTTTTGCCGGCTTACCTCTGGTCATGGTCATGATACGATATATACCTGGCACTGGCCATCTTAAAGAGCTGTCAACGGTCTACCAAAATGATCTTTCAGGCTAATGAGCTGTAAATACATATACAAATACTTATGTTAATGAATTTGCCAGTTGAGAGCACAAGATGTAAGCGATATCATTGAAGTTTAGGTCTAATACGAATATTATGGCTTAGGTTTATGGGGCTCGGCCACCAACTGGGCAACTGCAAAGTGTCAAGTCATCACTTGACTTTGGTCTGGCACTCCATCTGACCCCCGTTTAAAGATATGCATGACCAGATTAGCGGGCGTGTCGACGCGAAAAAGTGTCAACCGCAGGCGCCGCTGGCTGACAGCCAAGTGGCCAGTGACATGGGCCCGTTTAGACCTGGTCTTGGGTCTTTGGGACCACACCGGTAGCTCACAGATGGCCGTTGACATTGTCTAGTTGTGCATCCAATATCATGATGATGTAAGCGATATTGACACGTCGAGCCTAAGCCGCACCGATGACAACGACAACGACACCTACACAGAGGGTCAGTCAGTGGACTCTCTGTTGGTTTATTTGTTGGATGCATGCAACTGGTTTCTCTGATTTTAGCCAACTTTATTACAAATTAAACGTTCGCCTTAAAAGACCATAAAAAGTGGCAGCTGCAACTTGTCTTTGGTCTAAATATAAACAAAAACTGGTTCTTGGCCAAGACCAGAAGGACACATTTCGCAAAGTCGTATGCAAATTTTCAATGGGCATCATTAATTAAACCCAACACGAGCTAACCGATGTGTTAATTAGCAAATCCAAAGACCCAAAGCCACAACTTACGACGAACTAACCAAATGCGTTCCAAACTGCAACTTAATTGCTGATTCTTATCAGTCAATTTAATTGCACGTGGTTTTTGTTGCAGCGCGAAAGTTTATTTTATAAAAATAGCAGTGTTGCGAAATTCCCTACAGAAAGAGTTAAGAAAAAAATTCCTTCATTTCTTATATGCTTACAATATAGTACAATACTTTCAAAAGTTGATTATTTATTATTAGAAATCCCACTTTATTATTTGTAATGTAACAAAATGCGAAGCTGAAACAAAGCTGCATCACTTTCGATAAATGCACAATTGACAACAGTTATTAGTGATGTATAACCTGATGCTCATCGATATATTCCAGGGCTGAACAGATTACTTTTGCAAAACATTTTTAAATGATGTTGTATATTTTTGTACTTGTTTTTTGTTTTTGGCATTTATAAATGTTCAACAGCAAGAAAAACACTTTAGTTGAACGATGACAGCAATTACCACACAATTTGCATGCCTTTTATGTTATTTTTACTTGCAAGTTGAAGATGTTGCTTTAGACAGTTCCTGCTTGAATCACTGCTGGGCTGAGCCAACAATTCAGTTTCAACTCACATTTCATTAGCTCGTTATGGGGACCACCTACGGCTGACAGACAGTTGGGATCTCCGATGGACGACGCCCTCTTGTAAAGACAGACCCACAACGAAGCAATTAAGTTGAAAATCAGTTGCTAAAAGCATCGAAAACAATCAGAAAACGAGAACCGGCCCAGTCCTCGGCCCAGCCAATTTTTAAGTATTTACAAAAGCGCAAAAAGGTAAAAGAAAACAAGCCCAAGTCAAAGGTTCAACAACGAAAACACTCCAGGCACATCAAATGTCAATGGATTCGTTTCGATGATGTTGAACTCAAACGAAATCTGGTTATTGGCATACATATTTTACACTATAAAAGTATTATTTATATATTGTATAATTTGTGAACCTCTCATAATTTAGCATAGCTGTTTGCAAAAGAAATAATGGTTCAAGGACTAAAATAATTTATGGTATCTATCATTTGATAATTGATTATATTCTTTGTTTCTTTGATTCTTTTGCTTTGTAGGTATTTATACAATTAATTTCTTAAAATTGTTTATTTAATATAATAATATGGTCTGCAAATTCAATTAAAAATGCAAAGTTTTTTTAATGCTTCAATTACGAAATTCACTTTTCATGTTTGCGCTTTAATGTTTAAGCTTAATGGAACCCGACATCGACTTGGGCATCTGCTACTTTCCCAGACATTGATCCGCATCACCAACGGGTACATCAATATAAACAACAAAAGGAAATCGGCAAAACAAGAGCAGCAATTGGTTTTTATCGAATGGAATCGCATCGCGCATCGCGCGTCATGTCGGATGATGTCGACTCGCTGATTTAACGCTGATTAATTGGAGCAAAATTATTATTACAACATGTTATTGGGGCTGTAGCTCACTGTTCTTTAATCGGATTGCCTTTATTGTCCGTTTTTGCGTACCCTGGGACATATTTAAGGGTAGTATAAGTTCTGAAAATGATAAAAGTACAATGTTTAACCTTTAAATTCATTATTCATGATATTCTTTAGTAAAGACATTTAAAGTTGCGATGCTTACCATTTGAAGATGTTTTTGGAAACCTTAAAGTGTCATAACTTTATCAAAATTAAAGATTTATAAATTAAAACTATTCTAAAATGTTCTACTACTAAAATTACGCGTATGTCAAGCCATTCCCTGCACTTTGACATATACTTTGACATATACCATAACTAGTTGTCGCTGGCTTGGTGAAGAAGAATGACTGTCTTTGGACGTTCCTCTGGCAAACCTTCTAATTGATTTCCAAAAGCCCTATTCATTTATTACGAAGATGTGCAAGCATTTAAACCACAATTTTTATTTATTTCGCAGTATCGCAGTAACCAAAAACAAATCCTTAAATTGCATAACATATCGCCCCGCCACGAGAATCATTTATCAAATTCAAATGAAAGGGGCAACGACAAGGGGTCTTGCTATCGGAGACCAAACAAAATACAAAGAATACTTGTAAAAAAAGAGAAAAAACAAGTACAAGAGTAACTCGAAACGCGAAACGGGCTAGTAAAGTGAATTCCCGTGGAGCGTTTAATCAAAATTTACCGGCGAACGCGCTGCTGACAATGAGAAATTGCAACAAATTCACGCGCAACGAAACAACGCGATGGGAGTTGCCCCTCTAAGTGGAATGGCTAAAGGGGGAAAGGATGGATAGTTTGGTTAGTACAAAAACAAAGCGTTTTTCGGAGGCGCAGACAAAAGAAATGCAAACAACAAAACTGCGATCACGTATCGGCATCGGCATCGGCTTCGGCGTCAGAGCTCAACAGATTCCGAACTTCAGGTTCAGGTCCAGGTCCAGGTTGAGTTCCAAGCTCCATTCCCAATTGCAACAGCTCCCGCTGTTAGCTGCTACTCGATTTCCATGAGGCTGGCTTCGATGTTGATTCGCTTGGATATTGTTTTTCTGGCTTTTTGTGGCAGTTGTTTGCTGTAGTCGTTGCCGCGGATATGAAAAATGATGCCGCAACAATTTTAACAACCAAAAGCGCTCAGGGTCCAACTGGCTACCCACGCCCCCTTCACTCCGACTGCCCCCTGTTTTCTTCGTAGTGGCAAGTGAAGTGCAGTTCTCGTCCTCGCACTCGAAGTTGATTGATGGGCCATAGCATTCAGCATTGGGAAAATGCACCTCACCCACCTCACAAATGTGGGCGGTGACTGCCACTGTATAGTATATGGAAATGGAAATGCACCACACGAAATGATCATCGAGTCGTGCAGCGGCTGGCATGAAATCAATCTGGCTAAACGGTAGCAAATGGGCGTGTACTCATACCCATTCATGTAGGCGTAAGAGCTCCCCAGTCGTTATAGATAACGCAGTTTTGTATTTATATCGATCACTCTATCAGGTGGGCGGCCAAGTTGCAAAAACCGCAGAAATGTTGAAGCCACAGGCCGATGAAGGCGGAAACAACATAAATTGAAAGTGAAGTGCAAGAAAAAGCTTAATAGTGAAATGCTCTGTCTACCATCTGGTATTTTTACAGTAGTTTCTCAACGAACTTAAGAAAAAATTACATCTTCTTTGGAAGGTAAATAGGTGTAAAACTATTTTAAAACGAATTATATTTATTGCATTGAAATTAGTGAAAAGCTGGTAATTAATTAGATTAAATAGTATTGATACAAAGAAACGAAGAAACACTTACATTTTCGTACTTTTGTTATAGAAGATATAAATATATGTTGTATTTTTAAAGGAACTAAAATATAATGCAAAGCATTGTAAATAACTTTGTATCTAGTGCGAAAATTAATAGGTTATTTCCTTTATTGTAGCACTGAGAAATAATAAATGGGCAAATTTATTCTTTATCCTATCAGCTGTAAGCTCAAGTTGGTCTGAATTCAATGAAAGCACAAATATAATCAATTGGTAGATATTTCTATTTATTTGTTATACAATTAAATTTAATACTTCTAAGATTTTGCCTAGCAATTTATAGTTGCGCAACTATCTATTAGATTTAAAAACATTGAAGGAGAATCAAATTGAGTGGGCAAATACAAATAAACTGTCGACCTACAGTTGGAGATAAGAGCGAAAACATTTACCAACATGCAAAGAGGCTCAAATTTCGCCACGTGGAGCCGAGCCGCAAACGAAGCCGTCAATTCACCTTTGGAGTGGCCCTGAGTCACAGTAGAAGGCGGTTAGTTGCAAGTAGGCCACAGATGGAAATTGGAAATATGCCAGTAAAATAAACAGTTATTGAGTTGACTTTTTGACACTTCCCGCTGCGATAGGCAAGTTGGTCAATAACAATGGGGTAGAGAAGTCGCCACAACAAACACCTGGCCAACTCTAGGTATGGTCCACTTGGAGCACTATTAATTAAATTAAATTTCGATATAAATTCAAATGGGTGAAGCGTGCGCGATTACGAATTCTAATTGGAGTATGGGAAAGCCAATTAGACGTTGTAGACCAACTGGCCCGCCCACTGTGTGTGTGTTTGCCAATGTCCATAAGTCATGCTGCTTTTGTGTGTGTGTGTGTGTGTGTGTGAGTTTTAGCCCACTTGTAATTGTTTGTGGAAAGGTGTGCAAAGCTTACATAGCCTTCCTTTCGCTACCTTGTGCCTGCCTAATTCTTTCACTGGGTTCACAACTCTTTTTTTTTTTTTTTGTTGGTGCCCTTCTCCTGGCACTAGCATCAAATTTCATTAATCACGCAAATGCTTATCGTCGAGGCACCAGCACCAGCACCAGCACCAGTTGGAGTCTCCTTTCTAAGAGGCCTTCTGGGTCCAACAAGTAGTCGTTGTGGTAGTCGCAATCGTGGCCATAATTTGTCTGCCCTGGCCGAAAAGCCTTTCCAGCCAGCTAACTGTGTGAATGTGAAAATGCGCTTGCATGACCATCACCATCACCATCACCATGAACATCACCATGACCATCACTATCACCATCACCAGTATCATCCAGCTCATGTCCAGTCATTGCCTGGCTTCTCCAGGTCAAAAGAGTAAGAGAGAAGAAGAGCACAGAGCTGGCAGCATGTGATTATGCCCATATGATGGCTATGTACGGTGTGATGGTTCAATTTCTCTGAGAGGTGTGTGTAAGTCCAGACTGTTGCCTATGCATTCTGTGAAAATTCTGATGATGTGTAGGCGGCTTAACTGATGAGTATATCTTGCATTTTGCAGCTGCAGGCAATCTTTCAACTATGGTATACTATAAATAGGCACAAAACCATAACAAATCGGTTCACTAAAGTCAAATTGTTCCATTCAAGCTTTTCCATATCCGAACTTCTCACAAAGTGAATCAATATTATTGAAATTTGTACAATTGTTCGGGTTGCCTAAGAAAATTAATAAAAATACCGCAAACTCAATCTCCAAGAAGTAGGCAATATACATATATATGTATATAGAAGCATGTGTGGTTTTTAATCTTATCAGCAACAATTTAAAACATTTTCTTTATAGAATTATTATTAAAGAGTCCTTTCTCGTAATGGTAATATCTTGATATCACCTTTAAGTACCAAATCATTCTTATTTCAATTTGAATCACTTTACTGTTCTCGGTAAGAGCTGAACACGTTGACACCACAAAATAATTTTGGAGCTTATTGGATTTGTGAGGCAAGAGACAAAAATAAACCCATAGTACACAAGTTGAGGACATAGTTAACAATGCACTTATCTAATTAAGATATCTGGCGGTGTCTTATCAGCTAAATATTAAATTAAATGCACCCCTGACAGTCGTAACTTATGTCCTGTTTAAGGCCTCACGATGTCGCGCTATCTTTGCCCCATTTGGGTGCTCCTGTGACTCTGCTGGTCGTGCCACAACGATGCAGACAGTCAACCTGCCACCCAGGTTCGACACGGCCTTGTCCATGGTGCCTTGGCCTCAGTTGAGTCTATTAGCAAGCCAAATTTTCGTAACAAGAACAGGAAAGGTGGCACAAGGACTGGAACTAAAGTGAAGAGAATTTTGGTCAACAGCATCAGAGGCGACAACGATGCCAGAAAGTGTGCAATACAATCTTGAAACTTGAATAACGGAAATAAAAATTATGAGCACGAATATTTTAACGTTTGCCGATTTGCATAAGAAAACCGTTAAGAGGCCCGTCCTTGGCACTCAACAGTGGCCACAAGATGAAGTCGCCGCCATGGCCAAAAACAAAATTTGTTTTGGGCACGCGCACAATACTCTTCCCTCCCCTTCCCTTCCCATTCCTTCGCCATTCATCTCACCCTCTATTCCTTTTTCCCTATCCATAGCAGTCATGGAGTTTATTGTTGTTTGCCGTTGTAATTGATAAGTTAATTTACATTTTTATTGAATGGCCCTGGCAATTGTTGTAGGTGTCGTTGTGCGTCTTGTCATGAAGGTCAGGCATGTTTTGCATATTACTTTTAACCTCACCGTGTAAATGATATGCACAGGAAACGAAGAGCCCAGTTTTTTATACTTTATTTTTAACCTAAAGCATTTATGGTTTGTGTTCCCAACAAATCGACTGTACACAATACAATACGCAATTGCGTATACGCCCGATGGGATCACAATATCCTTACTTGTCATAGTAGTATCACTAGTAATTTTCCTAGAACTCGTGATTACAATTAAATTATAATTTCTCTATTTGAAATGATCTACCGATTTCACTATTTTCTATATATCCCTAGAACATTTAAAAAAAAGTCAGACTTTATTGCAAGGGTATTTAATTTTCGATCCTCAGAAGATGTATTTGCTTTCGCTATTCTTTTTTGACTGGGTCACTGTTAGCCCAAAGAATTGAGTGTGTCCATTTTATAAATGTACCAAAGCCCAGTCGTGCATGAAAAGTTAACGAAAATTGATGTTGCATGTTTCGCCAGGCAAAACAAAGCATAAATTTCTCAGTTACCAGTCGCCAGTTGCCAGTTACAAGTTGCCAGTTGCCAGTAGCCAGTTGCATGTAACAGCGATTCGAATGCATCGCTCTTGATATCGAAGTCCTTTCCTTCCGCAGCTTCAGTTCCAGTTCCAGTTCCATCACCAGGTCCTTTCTGGGGGTACAACAAACGCGATGGTGCATAAATTTCAGCCAACGAATTCAATTTGCGTAACGCATGCCGCGATGGCCATGGCCATGGCCATGGCAATGGGAATGGGAATGTGGAATTCTGTTTCCCAGAGAATTGCCAAATTTTACTTTTCAAGTTTCCTTTTTTTTTCTTTGACTGGACAGAGGAAACAACAGGCGCAGGGCATCCGCAATGCGTTTACTTCACGTGACTCCCAAATGGAGCTAAAGGAGCATCCGCAATATCAACTCCTCCCATTTCCCACATGCATCTCACGCAATCAGCGCCTAATCTGCATCCCATCACTGTCTGAGTCTACATACCATTTCTGTTCTTGTTGTTGTTGCTGTTGTTGTTACTGTTGTTGTAACTGCTGTTGTTGTTGTTGTGGCATGCAAATTACCTCGTTGACTTGCGGTCACAGTGGGTGGCAGTCGAGGATCGTCCAACGGTGGCAAACCCGTCACATGTCACTGCCATTGTTGTTGCCATTTCTCATGTCTCTTCTGATTTCACTTGATGAATTGCAGTTTTTGGCTTGTAAATGGTATCGGGATAGACTTGGACTGAGACTGAACCAGGTCAGATCTCATTCGCTTTGGAATACCCATATCACAAACTACATAAAATAAATATAGTTCAACAATAAGTTGTTTGCTTGGCTTATTAAATAGACTTTGAGTTTAAAGTACTTATTGTAAATAATAATTCAATATCTTCTTTTATCTGAATAATGTTGTGGACCGAGAGCCAAGACAGACCACTTTTGTTTTGGGAATACCCATATCCCAGATTACCCAAAATGAAGATTGTTAAAGTATTTGAACTTGCATATAGTTGGTTAAGTTGTTTAACCTATCTGTTAAATTGGCTTAGAAAACACTCTTTATAAACACTTTCTTTATGCATATCAATGGTGATATTTCTTTATTTCTTACTTAATCTACTTTAATATATAATCAATATATATTTATAACAATATAGGATTTTGTTTTATTTTTCTAGGCATTTAACGAACTTACAAAATGTCGAATTACTACAGAATTAAATGGTTGGTCTCATGGCATTTTCAATTTAACGGCCTGTTTACACTAGCAACAAATACAACAGATAAACAAATACAAATATTATACAAATATTCAGTAAACTGAAATCGATTTGTGTGCGCGCCGGCAAAATTCATTGAAAGCATTTTTCAATTAAATGCAACATTTTTTTCCTTTTATCAATTTAATGCTTAGCTGGCATTTTCAACGCAGTCGCTGCCGGCATCGGTATTGACGTCGGCGTCGCCGTCGTCGTTGACGTTGACGTCGCTGCTAGCATTGTGTATTATTAGTTTCGGTTCTTCTTCTTGTTCTTCTGATTCGTCCCCTGTCAAAGTTTTTGTCTTTTGTATCCGTCTATCTATCTATCTACCACTTATTGGCGTTACTTCCTGTGCTTTGGCAAGAGGTTATTGAAATTGTTTCGAACATTTTACGCCTTCCCTTGGGGGCGTGGCCTCTGGCGTATTGTATGTATATATATATATATTTATTGGCCTCGCGACTTTGTCACGTGTCAATATTGGGACTGGGCAGACAGCTTGCCAGCTGGAGGACATTCGCGGCAGCTCATTTAAATTTTAATTTGTATTGCGTTTTCAGCCCCATCGCCATCAACTTTCGGTTCCCAATCCATCTTCTCTTCCACCTCCTTGGCCACTTTTTGGGGCAAAAAGTTTCTTAAACTGGCAGCTGCGGAAACTTTTAAGGAATTCCCATTATATTTCAAAGCGTTGCCGGTTGACTTTTTGGCTGCGCCAATGAATATATTTGATGAGCATTGAGTGAATACCCTATTGATTGTGCCCATTCACACTAGGGTATTTAAGTAATTAGACAATAAATATCAACCAAATATGGTGATTCGCAAGTAGTCGTAATCAGCTTTGAGTAAGACTAAAATGTATAATCAAACTCTTAGAATATTTGTTTACAATACAAGAGTAGTCGTACATTTTGCGTAGTCATAGAATCTACGCTACTTGCGGTATTAAAACAAGCTTAAAGCTTTTAATTCATTGAAAATTCATTAAAGTGTTGTGTCAATCAGAAAAATGAAAAATTCAACCATGCACAGATTTCATGCAGATAACTAAAATCCGTACAAACGAGAGATGTTTTTATTTATGGACTGACATTTTGGTTTGCCAACGAGAAGACACGCACACACATACACATGTGTTTCCAATTGATAAAAATATACATACATAAAAAAAATATAAACGAACTCAAAAACATCTTTAATCGATTTATGAATTGTTCAGCATGTCACGAGTGTAGGCGAGAGAACTGTGGAGTATTGTTGCGATTGATGCGTTCAACTGCCAACAATGAACCAATTTCATTAAAATCGCATAAATTCAAATAAATAACAACACAAGGAGCAGCAATAGACTGGGAACTGGGCGCGAAAAAGATTGAAAGATCGGGTTGCATGCGGCCCCGACAAAGATTTAATAAAATGACACACAAAACCGAGCAGCACAAACATAAAAATCAATAAACAATAAAGTTGATTTATGCGTCAAAGTGTCAATTGGCAGCAGCAGCAGCAGCAACGGCAACGGCAGCAGGAGCAGCGGCTGAATTCGTTGGACATCCATGGCGTATGCGTAATTGCATTTGGACGGTCGTCGGCCTGAAACGCGTTTAAGTGCTTCATTCAATATTCGAATGTTGCCTGGCTTTCCAGCTACCCAGTTACCCAGCTACCCAGCTACCCAATTGCCCATCTGCCCATCTGCAGCAGCTGCATTGTGTTGGGCTCATCACAGTGACAGCCACACCCACAATCCTTCAATCCTCCCTTCCCTTCTACCCCTTTGTCATTTATTCGAAATATTGCTGCCATTCAATTGCTGATTGAAAAATATGCTTTTGATTTTATTGTCGTTGACCGGCAACTGTTGCAGTTGTTGTTATTGATGCTGCAGCAGTTGATGCTGTCATTTAAATGTTGCTCCTTCTGCTCCCGCAGTTGCTATCGCTATTGCTCATGTTGTTGTTCTTCAGCTTTGACGTACTGTAGTAGTATTCAATAGAATTCATCCGATTGTGGACTGACTCCACAATTCATCTGTCAACCAAATCATTTTCTGGCTTCAGCCATTTATCTTTGTTAGCGCTCGATTGACGCCGCCTTTGCTGCCACACGCTAGTTGCAAGTTGCCAGTTGCCCGTTGCCCGTTGCCAGTTGTCAGTTAGTCACTGGTCAGTTACTGTTGCTGCTATTGTGGTGCGGTTATTGATTTGGAACAGCGGCTAATTGAGCGCAACTGTAACACGTCCATCTCGTCATGATTGCCTTTTAATTGGCTTTCAATGTTTTATTTTGCTGCAAACTGCAAACAAAACGATTTGCAATTGAAAGGAATACAGTTAGAAATTAAATTTTAAAGGATAAGTGTCTATATATGTATGTAGAATAAATCAATTCAAAGGTGGTAATTGTTATATGATTTTACTCGCACTGCTGTACAGTATATATTTGACTACCAATAAATTACTTATTATTGAATATTACTTACTCACATATCTATATAAAAGGACTATTAACTGAAAAATATAAAACTGATTTTACAATTGGTTACATTTCTTCTGAGTAATAATAATCTCAGATAGACAAAAAATAAGATTGAAAGTAGAAAGTTTAATAAATGTACATGCAGAAATTTAAGCTAAAGATGCCTCAAATTCCATATTATCAAAGGGTATTCAGTGTGTCCCCTCCGACCTTCGTTTGACACACGTTTCACCTGTCAAAGGACCTTGATAAAACAACACGTGTCACAAATTCTGAGCTGCATTACCCAGCGAATTCCCTTAAATCTGAAATCTGTTGAGCTAATATGACACACACGGTAATACGAGTGACTAACAGGACACCCTGGCTACACTATCCAACACATTGCAGTCTCAACCAACCGCCTTGAATGGTGTGCTTTTAATCTGCACGGCGACAGCATTAACTTTTCAGTTGGGTATGAAAACAGTTACACTGCGAGAACTAACTTTATTATTTTCTATATTATAATATTATTTTATTAAATTTATTATTAAAAAAAATAAAAAACAATCTGTCAAATGTATTTTTCAAAAATCATTTTGAGAAGTCGGATTATTTTTGATTGCTTCTTAATATTTTTGAATAAAGTTAATAATTTTAGAATGTTTCTGATTTTTTGTAATCGTAACCATTAAGTCTAAAATAATTTTTCAACTGCCAACTATATAGTCACTACGATTAGGTCCAAAAATAATTTAATTGATTATTAATTTTAATTTTTTTTAATAAGTGTATGTGTATATTTTGTATGTCATAATTAAAGTTTATTAATTTATAAAGGTGATAACTTAATAATAATAGATAAATAAATCGGAATTTTTACAGTGCATGAGAATGACATTGCAACTACAAGAGCTGGAGACACTATCCCAGCTAATACCAATTGACAGCAGCTTAAAGCCTCGTCCCGATCTTTAGTTGTACATTCCAGGCAGGCAGGCCGGCAGGACATTTTATGAGCATATTTGGTGACCAAATGCTCGGGGAACTCTGCAGGACATGTCAGCGGTCATATGAGCGTCGGCTACTTAGGCAACAACCAAAAGTTTAACGTGACAGGCACAAAATGTTGCCCCTTGTCCCTCGTTTGGTTCGCTCAGTAATCTGCAAGCAATTTGACTTTGTATGCCCGACACACATGCGGACATGGTAACGGTAAGGATAACGGTCGAACTGTTGAACAGTTGAACAGTTGGGCTGGGAGGATACGGGAGGAGCTGTGTAATGCTCTAAAATGGACTTCCATGCTCATTTATTCTGCACTTGCTAAACTTTCTGACCAACACTGGCACCTCAATAAAACAATTTAAAAGTCATCGTCGTCAACATTTGCTGCTTCGTCCTCCTCAGGCTGTTCCTCTGTCTATCTCCCTATTTCTCTCTCCCAAGTGAGTTGTCAGTTTCTCCATTTATTTTGTTGCTCTATATGTGAGTTGCTGTTGGCTGGAACTGGAACTGAAACTGCCCCAGCCAGACACATGTGGCAAGTGGACAGTGGACATTGATCACCTCAATCCCAACCACATACACCACTAAATTTGACTTTAAGTGCAGTCTCCGTTTAAGTTTTGCTTTAGGAACAACATCAGTCGAAACGTCTCACGTTGTCCTTAGGGAGTTCTGTATTGGGTTGAGATAGGGTTTCTGATTGCATTCTTCTTGTAAATTGGGCAATCAAAAACTTTGAGCAGGTAAATTGAAATGAGCTGATATGATTCAAAACTTTTCCTTTTGCAGTTGTCGACTCGCAAGACAGCGTTTAAGATATAACGTGATAGTGTGGAAATTTCAACAAACTTTTATAATCGATTTAAATGATTTTGATTGAGAGTCCAACAAATGATATAGCTTAGATGTGTGCTTTAATTTTCTACAAAATGTAACTCTACAGAAACTTTCGAGAAAGACACATTTTCATTGCATTTGTGAAGTCTATGCTTTTTTATTCTCCTCAACAACTTACTCTAAAAATATCTCGTCCAGCTGTTTTCTATTACGGCGTAAAGTGCTTTTCTTAGAGATGCACCTGCAGATCGTGTAGGATTTGTGTATGTGCACGACCTCAAACAAGCTCTTTAAATTCTATATAATAGTGTAATTTTAATATCTAATGATACTCATATTTGCAATCTTAACGATCATTTTTACTAATGAAATTGCCATTAAATGAACTTTGTGCCTGTACCTTAATGACAACGTGAAAGAATTCCTTTTACAAAGTCGTGCCCAAGTCCATCTCTAACATGCAATTATCGCGTGGAAAAAGTGCCAACAATTTTAAGGCAAATGCATTTAAATTAATTATGTGCAACACTCACAGTAATTTGCATTTCAGGGGTCGCCGTTTTTTGGTCAACTCTTGCCATTTTTTGGCACATAAAACACCTCATATGAGTCCTCGTACTTATGTATGATGTTTTTTTTGCTATTTTTTTCGAAAGGTCCAAAGGATTCTCTGAGTTGCCTGGCGTGCATACTGTCTGACTGGCCTCTCACTTCAAAGTTAATTATGTTGACATAGTCAGTTCCAGTTATTTCTTTCTTTCGCAGCCCTTTTTATCAAACGGGCGACCACGCCCACACAGCTGCCCATATACACAGCATGCATTAAGAATTCATGCCACACCCGGCGCTACAAAGACGCCCACGGGCCAGCAACAGCAACAGTCGATGAGTGGTTCACAGCAGGTGGGAAGGGGGAAGGGGAAATGGGAAAGGGAAAAGGGAAAAGGGGAGAGGCGTCTAACCGGCCGGCTGCCAAGTTACTCAAATTAATTAAGTTTCGCCTTTGCCAACATTGCGCATACGCCCCATGCGCCAGCGCCAGCGCCCAGTTCCATCTGCCCAGCCACCCATACCATATCCCATACCATTCCAATCCTACTATGCCCTCTTTACCCCTCCCAAAAGTGGGGCCTGTGCAACCTTTCAATTTTTAAGTGACATTTGCCAGACTTCTCCTGGTGTTTAATATTTTCTAACCACACCGACATCCACAGTCACGCCCTCAACCCTGTAGTATATAAGCAGCTGAAATTTAAAATTAATTGCTTTAGCGCAGTTTTAATTATTAAGAAACTATTGATGGAGCCGCAACCGAAAAATGGGGAAACTTTTTCCACTTTACTTTACAGTTTCCTCTTTAACGTTGTTTACCGACGTGAACACTTTAAGGGACAGAAATTATGTTCTATTTTCTAAGCTTATTGAAAATTTGACTGACTTTAAATTTAAACAGTTGCAACTAACTATTTCAAAGCAGATCTCGATAAGTAATGAACAAAATTAAAATTAATTAAATAAACATAAAAAACTATAAAGTTGATACCAAGAGGGCTTTCATTCTTAATTGAATCTAATTGCTATCATATTAGAATTTTGAAAATCTTAAATTACAAATCGACATATTTCAAACGTTTACATATTAAAATACTTATATAATATATTTTTTTATTGATATTGCTCCTGATATATATTTTTTGGTTTCCTAAGAGCAGATTTAGAATAAGTCAAATAAAGATATCTAGTTTAGAAATATAACCTAATTGTAAGATACTTGTCTTGATATTCACTGCTATTTGTTGGTAGATCGGGGCTCATTATTTTAGGGAGGAAGGGGACGATAACATTGACAATTACGCAAATTAGCCGCAACTTGGGCATTGGTGAGTCAGTTAATTGAGCTCAGCTACCAGAATGGTAGCCTGACCATATAAGTGTGCTTATGTATGTATGTATGATGATAGTGGCAATTATGGTAACTGTGGATACACTGAGAAGGAGGGGGCAGAGACGTTGGCAGACCACGGGTCAACTGCACGTGCTGCTGTTGTTGTTGTTGCTGTTGTTGCTGTTACTGTAGCTATTGCAAATTCAATTTGGTTATGTGCAAAATTAGCAACAATTTTCTACAAATAAATAAGAGACCGCCACATGTGGCACCCATCGACAGCCGTTGCAGTAACAGTAACAGCAACAGCAATAGCAACAAGAACAACAAATATGTATACATTTGTTTGTTTGTGTGTAAATGCTGGACAAGCTCTGGCTTGGGTCCATTTCCTTGTGAAGTTCAGGCAACATTTGTAAACGAATTTGTTTGCTTGTTGCACATTTCGAGCCGACTGCTCGACGCATTGTTCATTGTTGGTATTGTTGCAAATGACGTGGCCACCGCCGTTGCCGCCGCTTTGGTTTGACACGCATGCCATACCCTTTATGTTACTCCCCTCTAAAAGTGGGTGGCTCGTGGTCAACGTTTGACTACGTGCCTCGTTGGCAATGCGACGCATTTAAAAAACAATCAATTTTAATTTCAATTTAAATTAGTTGCTGCTGTTGCTTTTGCTGGACAACAGCCATACCCCGTACCTCCTACCCCCGCCCCCCCACCCCCCCACCATTCCTTTTTGCAAATTGTAGCCGCAGCCAACTTAACGCCGCTGCATTGACCATAAAATTATATTTGCTCATTTGTGTTGTTGCCTTTTGGCTCTTTGTTGGTCATTGTTTCTGTTACCAGTTGTTCTTGTTGTTGTTGTCGATTCTGTTGTTATTTCGGTGAATGCAATTTTACCATGGTAATTTCGTTTTTATTGTTGCTGTTTTTGGGTTTAATTGCATTTAATGCTAAACTCTGCCAATTGTTGTGAAAATCGCAATAAATTTTACTTAAAAATATTCCATGCATTTCAAATGCATTTCATGCCAAATTTTACTCGTCTCTCAACAATTCTATTATAAAATAGTTTTCCTTTTTTCTTTTAATAATTGTTTCACACATTGTTATAAATTATTATCAAATTAAAATTTTAACAAAATTTTCACATCTCCTACACTAATGTGAAAATCACCAATGAAAATGTTACAAATTTCATTTTGGATCAAAAGGTTAAATGAATTTAATGTCATTCTAATTTATTTTATTCCATTATATTTCTAATTGTGTTTGTTTGTTGGTAATTGTTGATTGGGTATTGACCTGTTTTCAGTAAAATTAAATTGAATTTACATAAACGTAACAGAAAGAAAGTAATAAAAAAAGTTTCATTAGAATTTAATTTGAAATACTAATTTAACTTTTTGTTTTACATCAACTGTTAAGCTATAAACTTAGAAACTTAAAAACAAAAATCAATTTATATCGAACCACTAGTAGATTCACTTAACCCTTTTCGTCTGATAAAATTGAGTATGACCTTTGATACATTAACCATCTCAGATCCTGAGGCTACACCCAATTGTTTGGGCAAAGTGTAGAATACAGACTCATATGTATAATTTAGTTTTGCCGGCCAAGAAGAATAACTAAAACTGATTTGTACTCTGGCAAATTGGGATTAAGTGTGCAGGTTTCGTTAACGGTTTTCCCCGTGGGGCTTAACCCAACCTAAATCAATCAAGCGAACATGCGAAGCAGTGTGCCAAAGAATGAGGATACGCAAGGATTCAGACACGCAAATCAGTCGCAGCCGCAGACCGGCGTATGGGATTACAGATACATTTGTATCTCAGTTGGAAGACGTTGTGTATGTGTGCGTGTGTGTGTGTGTGTTCGTTTGTTTGCCCGCTAGCACAATTCTACTTAACAGCAATTTAATGTAATTTACGTCTTAACCAGGAATTTAACATATGCGTTTAAACAAGCTGCAGATACTCGTGGCACTTGTATCCGACGGATACATTGAATAACTAAAGGGTGGAGACTGCTGCCTCTGCCACAAAACATGTGTTCCTTTAAGTAGTGCCAAACAACATTGGGTCGCCAATGTTGGCTGGATAAATTATTGGGTGTTTTGCTGTGCAGATAGAATCCCAACTCGTACTTCTACACAAACGCAAAACACCATCACCAAGCCCAACACCAACAACAACAACAACAACAAGAAGAACAACAACATTTGCGTATCTGCGGTTGCGTGGTCTTAACTTGTAGCCGAATCAAAGCGTTTAATGGCGCTTTTAATCTTGTTAATCGGCCTTTTGCCTGGTTAGCTGAGATTTCAGATAGTTTCGACCGCTGCGATGTTGCTCTTGTTTATGTGTTGGGCGTTGCACAGGCGTGTCCATTGAAATTGCTATGTTTAATTCAAATACTGTTGGGTTAGGGAGTCGACTATATGTATAGTTAAATTATAATAAGCCCTGCAGGCTTAGTGAGCCAATTGTATAAATTTGTTGCATACTTTCGTGCGTCTTTAAACCAGTTTCGCGTTCTTTGCTCGCTTTAAGCAAGTTAGCCGGGAGAAGACTCTCGACATTTACTTGATCTAATGCTATGCCACATTCGCTTTGAAATTATTCTATCCTCTGCCACTTGGGATGGCCGTTTGGCTGTTTGGCCGTCAAGGACGATTTTGACATGCTGTCATCCTTTGGCGCGTACACGGCACGAATGAATATTATTTCTTTATGCAAATTTGCTCAACTGCTGCCACTTGTTGTTGTGACTTGGCTGTCAAGTCCTCAACATGGAGCATTCACATCGTCCACGTCCACATTCTCCCGCAGCTCCACAGCTCCACTGCTCCACAGATGAAGCTTCCCCAGTTCTCAGTTTGCCCATTTGCGTGATATTTTGTTGAGCAAGACAAATGATTTCCATTTAATTTATTTTCGCTGCTTATTCTTAGACTGTAAGTGGCTGGCGAAAGGATTTAGCTGAATAAATTATAGGTTGAATTGTAATATCTCTGTCGGGGGAAAAATGGCAGGGAAATGCGAGTGCGGGTGAGGCCCTGACAAATGTTGAACTAGAAAATTTGGAGCTGCAAAATGGGCGATATGGCGAACTGAATTTATAGTTATTTTATGCTCAGTCTCAAGCCGTAAAAATAACGTCGCACGATAATGTCTAAGAGAAACACAATCGAAGAGATCTTCAAATAATGTACAGATATAAATGAATAGTCAGTCGAAGACTGTTAAAAATGTGCATATTATGTGTGATATTGATATTAAATCGAATACTCGTACTAGTATCTGTTAATGCTCTTGAATAGCTTTAGCGTGCGTTAGTTGTCGACAATTACCCCAGAAACACCCATCTTATGGTCGTAATGAGCTTGCATGCGATTAATTTTCCACTTGAGCTGCTGATTTTCAGAGCAGAGCAGAGAGACATCGTCAGGGAGTTAGTTCATAAATCATATGCATTGTCATTGCCAGCTTGCCAGATTGCCGACTTGCCAGCTAATCTTGACTGAGAATTAGGAGGTGGCAATCGCGCAGTCGCCTACTTAATATTTCCGCTCACATGCCGCTTCAAACCCCTGCTTCACATCATCTCACTCGTATCGCAGGCTCACGTCAGATGTCACTAATCTAAATTTATGCAAATTGCCAACTGTCTGGCTGGCTCACATGCTGCATGCTGCATGCGGCATGTGGCATGTACTGGTACCCCGGCCACTGCATCTATCCCCCATGCACCAGCAACCACATCCACATCCACATCCATAGCCACTTCCAATGCAGATGCATTTTCAGATGAAGGCGACTTTGCAACAGTTGTAAAAATTGCAGCTAAATTCAAATTTGACATGAGGCAAGGCGGCAGGCGGAGTCAGAGTTGGAATCGGAATCGGAGCTGCAAGCTACAGTCAAAGCCGCGACTCGCGAGTGTTTTGCTGGCATTTTCTTTTCTATTTATTTCTGTGTTATTTTTTGCGACTGTGCTATGGTAGCTTTCAGCTTCCATTCATTTGGGATGCAGTGGTTGTATGGCAGTTGCCAGTTGCCGGTTGGTTGCCAGTTGGTTGCCTTGCCAAGCTCTTATTAAATTAAAACGAAGGCGTTTAAGTGCGCCCCAAGCTGCAGCTCAATCTGATATGCAAAACATTTTTGAAATAACTCAGCCGTAAATACATACTCGTAGTGGCAGCAGAGAACTCTCAGAACTCTCTCAGTTTAAGCCAAATTAATTGAAAAAGTTACACGCATCGCTGACTGAGACTCTGCTGAATCAGATTTCAGCTTGATTAGTTGGCCTGGCCAATACGGCAAGCTGCGAAAACGCTTGTACGCTGATACTCTTGTGGCCAGCTGCCAAAGTCTTACATTTGGCTTCCACTAGCAGCTCCTTTCATTTTCAATATCGCGCTTGGCACGCGATTCCATTAACAAGTCGGCGCCTTTTATAACTTTCTGGTATTGCCTCAATATCTTCCTTTTTTACTGCTGTACAAAGTGTGAAATTATACCGCACTTTGCTTATAGAAAACATCTAAAAAAATAAAATTCATTGGCATCTACTCTCAACAAAACAAAATAATTTTAATTTAAAAATAACTGCAAAATAACCATATTTAATATTGTTTTGGCCTCATTTCTTCAAAACAAGGATGCAAAAAGATTTGTGGTTTCTTATTTGGATCATAATGTTCATGTCCGCAGGCCCAATCGTATCCAAGAGCATAGGCAAATATTTGACCATCGGCATTAAAGCAACATTTAGTTATGGCCTGATCTTTGGTGTTGCTATGGAATAGGTTTCTCCGAGATTGTGTATCCCAAAACGAATAGGCGCCATCAGAGCCCGCTGTGACCAGCGTATTGTGAACCGGATGATATTTAACATCGTTCACCGCATAGATGTTCAAATATCCTGACGAGCACATAGATCGATGACATTTGAATAAGAATGATAGCTTGGAGTTATTCAAATAATGTACGGCTGTTCGTCCCTCAATACCGCCGACAACGAAGCCAGCTGGGAATTCCTTGTCTCGGAAGAAGCTAATGCAACGCACCTGTTGCGTTAGACTGCTCTCCAAACACTTGGAATTCATTGGTATTTTGTCCAGTGTATAAGTCATAATGCTGTTATTGGCACAGACGACAGCAGCCATTGGATAAAGGACATCGGCAGCATAGCAACGTTCGGGAAGATATAGTTTAAGCATCGGTGTAGGACTTCGTGTATCCCAAAACTGACACTCAACGGTTAATCAGAGCTTTATGGAGATTTCCAATGAAGATTCCTCACCTTTACTGTCTTATCCCAAGAGCCGGTCATCAGACAGGTATAGTGGGGTGCCTTGATCCAGTGACAACTGCGAACGCCTGCATCATGAACTCCTATTTGGATCAACTGATCTGACTGCAAATCCCATTGGTATACCTCACATCCAATGGAACAAAAATAGATTTTGCTACTGTCATTGCTCCAGCTCACATCCATTACCGGGGCACTGACTTTGCAATGCAATTGTGGAGTTGATACTCCGTTCATTCCCACATTCCAAATACTTACAGTATTATCCCAGCTGGCAGCACATAGAAAGTTTTCTGGAGCTGGACTAAACTCCAATGCCGATACGGAATCGCTCGGAGGCGTGCTCACTTCATAGTCCATTGATCGTATCACTTTATAATTTTATGTAATATAAAATGTTCACTTCTGACACACTTGTTATAAAAGTGTTTATCTGCAATTCTAAAATATATTATTAAAATTTGCAAGGGTTTGCAAGGATATCAGGAGTTGTAAAAAAGGCTTCCGTATTTAGTCAAATTTTGTTTGTAATATTTTTGATTGCAACTTCAACACTTTCGAATCAATTTTTGTTTTGCTTCGATAGTTGCTATTTTTAAATTGAAAATTCAATAGAAGTTCCTGGCAATGTTTACTCAATTTCACGTCCCTTTACAGGATTCCACACATTCAATTTGCAATCTCTCAACATACTTTTCAGGCATTGTTTTTTTTATTTTGCTAGAAATTGAAATTATGCAGTGCCGGCTACAAGGTCGATTTTTGCATTGCTGGAATACAAAAGCTACCAAAAAAACAATTCCCCAGCCAATATGCGAGTGTTTCAATGAAATGAACAAAAGCAGTAACAAAAAGTATCTACAAGGTACAAAGACACACAACATACACACACACACACACACACACACACACACACACACACACACACACACACACACACACACACACACTGGAAAGTGTGCAAATATTTTAACTAAAACACCAGCGAGTTACTTTTATCTGTTGTTGCAAATAAGAATGAGTATTTGTGGCACTCCCACTCCCACTCCCCTGCCACGCCCCCTCGGGCAACCCACGCGGCTGCAAACATTGCCGCTGTTTTCAGTCAACATAATTTCACTACTTTTATGGGCAAAGTAATGCCCGACTGAGCCATGGAGGGACTACATCCTACTTCCTACTTCCTACATCCTACATCGAACAGATTCAACTCCTGTTCTTCATCCTCTTCGCAGTTGCTCTGTAACGGTCCTTTTAACGCCACGTACAAGTTGAAAATTTTAACATTTCCTTTCATCTCACGCGTCTCGCGTGTGCAATATACTGAATGTGTTTTGTGCAGAGCCACGCCCACGCCCACGCCCACGCCCCGCCCCACCCACATCCCGCGCCTGTCTGAAATTATTGGCCTCGCAGCATACTTTGAAATTTACTGAGTTTCACTTGTAATGCTTCGCTATATTGAAATTAATTACAAACAAAGGATGTTGCTGGCAGCATGTGTATCTCTATCTGAGAATTCCCCCTCTCAAGAACTCCCCTCCCCTTTTGCACTCATCATTTCTGTTGAGCTTCTTCTCGAATTAATGTTTTGCCATCGGCAACATTTGAATTCTAATTTCTGATGTTGCTCAAATATAACATCAAATACAATATATATACATATGTACATACACACATACATAAATGCATAAATGAAAGTACTCGTATGTATAGTTAATATCACATTTAATGTTTCTTTTTTCAGCTTGATTAATTTTTAGTAGTGAAAAAATAGACTTAATTTAAATTCAATTTGATAATTTCACGCTAAACTACATAAATTCATTTAATATTCATTGTTCAATCCTCAATTGTCGAGGGCTTAAAAAATGATTGCATAAATAAACATTAAAGTATTGTTTATGAGATAATCGAGTTTGTTCTGAGTTCCACTTTCTCATAATAAATTTGCATACAATTATAAATTGTTTATAATTCAAGAATATCCATAAAGTATTTTTAAGAAATTTAGGCTTAAATGAAATGTGGAAAAAATCTGTAAATATGTTTAATAACGTGATCCAAATACGAATAATTAATTTGACGCAGATGTAAATAAAAATATAAATTAATATTTAAGAAGTTATTTATTTGTATTTTATCCAGAAGTCCCTTTATAAGTTCATTCAAATACAAACAATTATTCGAAATTTTCTATTAGTCAGTAACTGTAATAGACCAAAAAAGAGCTATGTGCTTTTTTTTATATATAGTAGATTACATTCTGCGCTACTAATTACAAATACTTTACAAACAAATGAGTATACAAAAGGCAATTTGCCAATTGTGCAAACAATTTTACAAGATAAACAAAAGCGTTTTAGGTTGAAGTGGGAATATTACATTTTCAGGAATAATTGCATAAGCACAAAGAAAATGCACTGCAAGGAATAACTTTTAAGAAGACAAACATGATGTGAAAACGCCGAAAGCCGCCGACGAAAGTCAACATGACAGGATACAAAGAGAAGTTGTCGAAAATTGTTGAAAAAAATGGCTCTAAAAGAAATTCGCAAGGATGTTTGTGCATGTTTGCATACCAAATATGAAGATTACGTAGGCGCCAGTGGGCGTGGCAGCCAAAGCAATTAACAACAGAGAATGTTGCTTTCTTTCTCCGAGCAATTCCTTTAGGGAACATTTTAGGGCACATTCTGTAGCCAAATTGCCGCAACAATTAACAAAAGATACTTTTCAAGCTGCTCTCAGACAAGCAGCTAGACAGCCACCGCGCGACTGCCACGCCCCCTTTTCAGTGGATAAGCAGCAAATTTAATACAAATCTGATTTTAGCCCAGACAATATGAAAAACACAAAAAAAAACCATGTCTTTATATCCAAAATATTCTATATTATTATGTCTAGCCATAAGCTCGACATGTGCATGTCTGCCTGTTTGTCAGTGTGTGGGTGAGTGTGTGCGTGTTTGTGTGAATGTGTGCTAATGAAATTTCAGGCTTTATGGCATTGAAAATTGTTTTTTTCATGAGGAGACTGCCAAAAGTGCAGCCAAAGTCCAAACCAAACGATAACTAAAACTAGCATTCAATTCAATTTGCCGCTTCATCTTTCTGAGAGCAAATTTCCCAGCTACACTATGGGCTAGAGATGTGCTCGTGACCAGAGTTACAAAACAACATTCTGATTAAAAAAGCTATTTTTAGAGTTCGTGTTACAAAATGATTACATTGGATTACACTAAGTTGATTTAAGCGATGATTCACGTGACTATCTCTAGCTCAAACAGCTAATAGGACATGGAGGACGATGGAGACTGGGCGGCTGCGGTTGAAATTAAAAAGGAATTTACCCAAATTGCTATTGAAGCCCGCGAAGAGAAAAGCGAAGAGAGAAGAGAGATGAGAAGAGAAGAGTTTGTGAGGCTTTTGCTTTTGCGGTTTGGGCAAAGTGCCAGGCAAAGTGGAGGCAACAGTTGCAACTTGTGGGTAATTTGGGGGGTGCTTTTGGGGCGACAGTTTAATTGGGTTAGCAACGTCAACTATAGTCGCCTCCCCATCGTCGGATCATTGGCGCTGACGTGTCATGAGCCGATTTCAATATGCGGACTCAACCGAAGTGAAGTTGAGAGCCGCCAATTCCAATCCAACTCTCAATCCCCCTCCTTCCACTTCCAATCGATTTTGGTGCACACCGTTCTCTCGATTATTTCGTAATTAAACGCAAATGCACTGCCCCGCCTCCTCCCTGGGGAAGTTTCTTTTTCGGCATCGCACAAATGAAACGTAAAAGCGTGGGCGTGGCAAATGAACGTTGTTGTTATTGACTGACCACCAAAGCAGTCCTCAGCAGTCCCAGCTCGAATGTTGGCCATGTTTGCTGACTAATTAATGACACTTGAATGCTTGATTTCACTGGCTAAATGCCGCTATAAGCCATGCCATTTCATTCCCGTTCACCATGGCCTTATCTATGGGTCAGTCGCAGTGACGGCCTTCATGTTTGCGTCGAGCTTAACGAATTTCACATTCACATTCTCATTTTACAAATGTTAATGACCTTGTCCATTTTGCACTTTTCCTGTGCCTGCTGCACTAACTGTATTTGTTGGCCCATTCGCAATTCTGCAAGCCAGTGTTGTTTACAATTTGACGATCCAATTGTTTTCGGATTCAAATTGACGAGGAATCAAACTGCTTAACATTAAACTATTTAAGTAGAATTTGGAGAATGTTTATTTCTGGTTCTAAATACATAAATACGGACTTTATAGATTCTGTAGTTGAATTTTTATTATTTTCAAAAACGCATAGCAGTTTGTTTATATTGTAGTTCGAATGTAAGTATGCATTGTATACTATTGTTTAGATTAAATATCCACGTAAGATTAAGACCCTTTACTTTTACAAAGATGAATTTCACAATATAGACTATAGTTGTATCGTTTCGAATTTTGTATTGATATTTCAATATAATTGCATATCATTTTGAACTACATAAAATATATAATATTTAGTCATTGCAGTGCGTGTACAACAAAATAACATTCGCAAGGCTCTTAATGTGCATTTGCAAAACATTTCATTTATGCCAATTGGTAAAATGTTCACACTTCTTAAGGGGCGTTAAATGCTATGATTTGTTGTTTTGGAAAATTTAACACCTATGCAACCTGCAACCAGTCATACAACCGCAAAGTTGCAACAGCAACTAATTGCTGGCAGTTGTAGGTGCAGGACACCGACCGACCAGAAGCACTACAGACAGAGATCCAGACCCAGACCCAAAGCCCCGGACTCGGTCCTGAATACAGCATCATAATTAATTCAAATTTAAATTTCCTTTGGCGCATCGCACGCGCCATTTTACAATGTTGAGACAGAGGGGAGGTGGTCGAAGTGGCGGTGTCGGTCAGGTGGCCATAATCATGCGCGGCTTTTAGCGTCTGCCACGCCCATATGTGCGAATGTGAGAGTGTGTACATAGTGGCTGCTGCCTGCCAGCATAATAAACTGTTTAAATATTTAGTTGAAACGAGTTTTTAATGCTCATTTGCGCTTTTAGCAGCTGGCAACAACATTTGAAATATGGGAAACGGAAAGGAATTCTCCATTTTTTGGGTGTTCGGGTCAGGACCCAAAAAGGCCAAAATTCCGTCATTGCCATGCACTTATTGTTGCTGTTGATGTTGTTGTTGTTGTTACTGTTGCTTGGAGTCGTCTCGTCGTGAAATAGCCCCTACATAATTACAGATTGCGATTTTAACATGGTTCGCCGAGTCAAGCAGCTGTTCCACGCTGGATCCTTCGCCGCTTATTAATATTTAATTATGACAAAGACGAGAAGGCTTGACCTTTTTTTTTAAGCAGCACTAAGCAGCATTTTGTCTTCGCCCTCAATCTGGGCTATATTCGTAATTTGGCTGATTCTGTTGAAGGTAATCAGCTCAGCTGGTTAAGCTGAAGTTTTTAAAGTGGACCTTGTCGTTAAATTTCAACAATTCATAACGAGTGAAGCAGTACATTTATGTCTCGCATATACATAAACCTTTATTTCGAAAAGCAAAAGAGAGATAGAGAAATCCTTATTTCAAATTTGCCTCAGACTCCTTCATGTGTTTACTTTCCGATTGCCGAAGCAGAAAATGCAAACAACGGCAGCAAATCGTGAAATGAGACCAAATTTCTGAGTAATGTTCACTGAGGATTAATTCGTTGGCGTTGTGCAATTTTTAAAATTGCCTGCAAAAGTCGAGGGATAAGAAGATGAGGAGAGGAGCCAAAGGAGGAAAAATACTTGTCTAGTGCGTGTTTCTGATGCTTTGCTGTCATTTTACTGAGTGCTGTCTCATAACATGGATAAGGTGCGAAAATTGGCACACAGTGCAGCCTGCAGCCATCAGCTGATTGTACGCAGTCTACAGTGAAACTTGCCAAGTGAGTCCAGTGGAATTGCAGCTGGTCAACTGCTGACCCCGCAGTCAAAAATCTCGGCAATAAATTAAACGACTAAAACAAAACTTTCTATAACCAGATGTGAGATACCCTAAACAAACTGGATTTGCCTGTGAACTGTATGAGAATTACAAAAAATATGGCAAATGTATTATACATATTATTAACAATTACTTAAACTTACAACCTTATATAAAATACTTTGCAGTATAGAGTATAAAGTTGAATGCCCGTTGGCAACAGAAAACTAATTACTTGATCAAACCATTATATGATATTAGACATGAATTTAAAGATATCTGTCAATCACAATACGCTTAGCAGTTATTTCTATTATCGTTGTAAAATATATAAGCATTTTAAATAAATAAAGTTAATTCTGGAACTTCATGACGTATGAGCAATGCGCAATTTCCTCAAACAGACAACTTGTCTAAGGTGCTAAATTCTAGTAAAAAAAAATGAAAAGAATAGCAACAATATTTCAAGTGGTTGCTGGGCTCTACAAATGTGCCACTAAAAGTTGCACAAAACAGCCACCAATCAGTCAAGCAGTCAGTCAGTCTGTCAGTCAGTCAGTCAGTCATCGTGTTGGTTTACGGATGCGGATGCGGGAAACATATTCTATCAGCTGCATCCCTTAGCTGAGCTTCTTCTAAACTATGCCAGGATAAACTGCCGTGGAGGGAGGTGGAGAGGAGTCTGTTGCTGAAAACGCTTTTCGGTTTGCACAAAATGCAATTCACCAGCAAATGACGCGTTCCACTAACTGACAACCATTGTAGTTGTTTTAGCTGTGGCAGTTGTTGCTTTTAGCCATGGCCTTTGCCATATTTTGGCTCTCTATTTGCTGGGTTCTGTTACACCCAACAGTTAAGCTGACAGCCGGCAAACTAATTGAAACGCAGCTGAAGAATGATTTAGCCAAGCCGCCAGAGTCCGGAATTTATAGTTCTGAAAATAATATTAGATAAATGGATATTTTAAAATTTATATTTATTTAACAGAATAAAATTAAAAGTCAAGATACTTTTATTCTTTTCTGAATTGATTAATTTCTTGCATTCGCCGATTACAAATAGTATACTTAATTGAAAAGAAATTAAAATCTTCAAAATTCAAATAACAACATAAATATGTATGTGATAAGTTAATTCATATAATATAAAATATTATATGATTTCACATTTTTCTTAATAATTAACACAAATGAAATTCTTCAAAATTAAAATATTATACGATTAGTTAAATTTGATAATTTTTTTGAGATACTCTACGCGACTGTCAGATTTGTTGTTAACATCCGAAAATATCTGCCAAGAGGTGCAGCCAGAATTTTTATCCTGTTGTTCAATGCATTTAATGACCCTACGATTTTCTGCCAGCAGCGTCAATCCGCAAGGATATTCAATGAAAACAATCAGACCCAGCGATTTCGACACCTCAATGATGCGCTGCAAATATCGGCTACAAATCCACTGCTGCAAAAATTAAATAATTTAGAATGGGAGTATAACATACATAAGTATAAAACATACCGGTGAAAGGGCATCTTGGGCGTATAAGGTGTTCATAAAGAAGGCTTTTATATATTGTATGGTGACAAATTCGGCCAGCTGTGCCAACAACATGTTAATCAGAATGAACAATAGAGAAAGCTGACTTTACTTACCTTTTCCAATCGCCCTAAGAATAGAACCGACTGATTGCTTGCCTTGGCTAATGCTATCTGGAAAGCCACTAAAAGTACATCCATAATGTTATGATCGGCATGATGCCAAAAGAGTCCGCTCTGATCTCTGGTCAATTTGATGCTTGTGCGTACATTGCTTAAGTCAAGATCCTCCACAGTCTGCAAATGAGATAGATTTATTTGACAAGTCTAAATATTATTATTATTATTTATGCAAGCGTTCAATCCATTTCTATTAACATCAATTGAAGATATAGTCTCTGCATCTATCTTGAAAGTGACTGGAATTTAAAGGTATACACTTACCACCTGATTCAACGCAGTGTACCGATTCAGGCGTTGCACAAAGAACCAAACAGTGTATTCATTAATGGTAATGAATTCAAAAATCTGACGAACATGCTCAAAAATGTTTAGCACAAAGCGACGAGCGCTGAGTTGCAATGCTTCATTAGCAGCCAGGTAGTTTGTGGTCAGATTTTCCAAAAGCTCCTGATGCTCATAGTCCGGATGATCAAAGAGCTTGGCAAAGGTCTCAAATGGATTGCCATCTCTTCTGCAAAATAACCAATATTAATACACAGTTTTACAAATTAAATAAGTTCTGTGGAGATGTATTCACTTGAGCTTGCTGTAGCAATCAGCATCGACTTGAAGGATGTTTAGCCAGTTGGTTGCACAGTTTGTATTGACATTGTTCAATAGCTCGGTTGTATGTTGCGGCTTGGCAAAGAACAGATCGTGAAAGTCGGAAATGGAAAACTCTTCCCAAAATCTAGAATTAATCTGAATCATGACACGTTCAAGGAAGTGAACATCGTCAAAGCGACGAACAGCAGTCACTTCATAGTTAATCCTGCGATCTCTACGTCGACGATTTTGTCGACGCTCATATCTCAACTGTGCCTGCCTTGAAGTGCTCGGTTCCATGTCCAAATCGCTTTCTGAGTTTGGATCGTATGGATTGTAAATACTGCCAAAACGCGTCAACTTAAACGACATTTTCACACAGCCATTGCCAACTTGCAACAGCGGCAAGCGGTGCAAGCTTTCTGATGTGGCATACTCCATGTTGCATAGTAACTTCAGAGCCTGTCCGACTGGAGTGATTATTGGAGATTGCGAACACACACCATTCGGTTTGGCCAGCTTAAAGAGCAACAGATGTACGTTATCCTCTTCCGGAAATGTAATTTGAACATTTTTGCACCCCAAACAATCCTCAATGGTGAGCTAAAAAACGATGACACTATTATATTTCATTTAAATATTCGTATTTAAAATACCTTTGTAATGCGCAATAAAGTTTTGGCAGTTTCCTCATCCATTCTCAACAATGCTAATTATCAATTAGCTGGCTTTAGCTTTTACAAGAACGCTTTTCACATTGACCGCGAGTTTCATTGTAAACAGTGTTGGGAAACTGCTGCTGCTGCTGAAGTTAGTGCAGCCCTGGGATTCGTTAAACTGAAATGAACTTTGTTTTGTACTAAACTTGATGCCGTAATACACTATCAAGAATGTTGAATACTTCTTATACTTTAATTAAGTATTGAACTTATTTATTTAATTCATAATTAAATTATAATTCTAATATACTAATTAGAGAACTTCAGGCGAATTGTAAATTTCTTAGATCTCAGATCTGGTTCACAACAGTCGCGCGTTCAGTTCTCCTGATCAAAACGCATCTAAATTAAATTAAATTAAACTAAATTAAATGAAAAGTTGAAAACAAAGTTACTCAACTTATGGCAACCAAAAAAGAGGGACTAATGCCTGCTTTCCACGAGCACTGTCATTGGCGTTATTCGGTGTCAAGCGACTTCGTCTGACTTTGATCTTTTCACGATAATTTTATACGTTATTCAGCCATTTGTCATTAATCTAAAAAAAATAGAAAAAAAGAATCATCTGTCCACTTTGTAAACAAGCGTTGTTTTGTTTATAAAGTATAACAATGCGAAACAGTGTCAGAAAATTGAAATTATGAACTTTCGATAAAAAAAAGTACTACAATTCGATAGACCGATTGTAAAGGAATCGAACGATCATTTGGCGGGAATGAAGAGATTGTTGGGAATGACGCCGAATGACGGTTTGTGGAAAGAGCCAACAAAATGTGAATCAAATTGGGAATTAAGATTATAAGAGCAGGCCGCAAGAAGTGAGCCATTAAATTGGAACAGACAAACATAGTACATAAAATTAGGATTCACGGCTTTCTAAGTGCCTTCAAAGTCCCGACAGTGTACTCTCTGACCAACAATTAGTCCAATGTGGCATATTAAAATCGCTATAAAAGTGAGTCCTCCATATTGAGATGCTCACGAGCTTGACGAACTTTTTAATTCACCCCCACCGCATTGACGGGTCGTAAAAATGCCAACAAAGTAATTCCTTTCCACAAGTAAAAGTCAAATTGCGATTTTCTTTTAATTTAATAGGCTGCTCGCTGATTTTCGCTGATTTTATGACCTAAATATCGTAATATTATGGATTGTAATTCAAGAGTAAAGAACATAATATATGTATGAATTTTAGCTTGTTTTGTGTTTTATGCGCTTTTGAAATATTTAATGATGATTACACTTTAGCGCAACGCGTGTCACTTTATCTCAGACTTTGACCATGACCATTTGAGTATCGATTATTAGGGCTTAACGACTGTCCAAATAAGGACCGTATATTATATCTGTGGACCACACAGGCAGCTGTTTTAACTAATTACAACAGCTTTATTTGTTGGCAATGCCAGCGGCTTCCAAGAAGTTTAAATAACTGCAATTCGATTTCCATTACCATAACGTAATTCAATATGCCTTAAAAAACCGCACACAAGCAAATGTTGTTATCGTAAAATATTTACCTCCATTTCTCGCATCCCCAAATCACTTAAGCCTGTGGTAAAATCGTTACGATGATGCCTAAAGAGCGCAGACAGTTGCAATAGAGCTGTGGCCACCTAATAAGCCAACTTTGGCTCCCCATTTACGTGGACAAGATCGGGATCGAGAACGAGTACAAGTACGACTTGTACTATTCACCAACTCGTAATGCTAAAGAAATTATGGCAATTTAACGGACGATCGCGATCCTCCAGACTCCAAAGTCTCACATCGCAATTAGATGGGCCTTCGAGGCATTCTGCATTGGAGTTGAGCTGAGCTCTGGTACCAGAGCGGTCGGTAGTCGTTGAGATTTTATCGCAAACATAAATTTCCTCAGATAAAAGCGCGAAAATGTTGCTCATGACTGGCTACATGTCCACACAAACATTTACACACAGACACGCACACACACACACACACACCTATGCAGAGAAAAGACTCTTATTCCATTTGTTTGCCCCGCCTCCACAGTCTGATGTACCGCATAGTTTTCGATCATTGGTTAAAAGAAATTATAGCAATTTGCTTGTCAAATTGTTGCAGACCGAGGCAATAAATCGAGAGCTTTATGAGGTTGTGTGGTGCCGATCGCGATAGAGATGTTTTAGAAATAAATTATCCCCAAGGCTCACTCAGCTGGATATCCTCGTTGGCGGTTGGTGGTTGGAGGACTCCATCTCCATTTATTGCTCGTAAACTTGTAAATTGTGCAATTTCATTGGTGTGGCTTTTACTTAAGCCGATCATATTTTTCCTCCACTAATTTAATGGTGCTATACCACTGAATAGTTCAGAGACGGATCGATCGATGATAAATTAATTGAAATATGTATTGTTATTATGATTTATAATATGGAGCAGGTAATTTGGCTTTTTGTACGGCTTTAAGATGACCACGAATTTGATAAGAGGATGATTACACTTAACCTAGTAAACGCTATGATCATTACTATTTTCTGATACGTAAGAATTTGTGTGTAGTAGACGTAAAGGATTTCTTGACTTTAAAATATTCAGAGTTGGGCTTGATGAAACCTTTAAAAAATGATTGTAGAAACAACAATTTATTATTTAAATCAACTGCAGTTGCAGAAGCTAGTTAATTCAGACTCTGATTCTCCCCAATTGTCTGAGCTGTTCATACAATATAGACCTGTTTATTCTCCCACTTTACCTAGTTTAAGCCGGGCATTTTTATTGTCTTTATGTTATGTATTAAACTTGCACCTGACATGGTTTTTGTGTTCGGCTCTGAAAGTGGAGCCATATGTACAAGGTACAGTAACCATTGGCAGTAATTCGAAATGTTTACGGTACATTTAATTTCATTTGGATTATTACAATATGCTTTGGGAGCTTGGCTGGGAAGTTTTTGGCTGTTGCCTTGGCTCTCTTATGCTCCATTTGCGGCGTTTCTCTCGGAACAATGAGCCATGAAGTGGGCGGTATTTGGTATTTGTAGTTGGCCGTGAATAACTTCCTCTCTTTCTATCTATCGCTCCATCAGGTGCTAGATGCCGGCATACTCGTCTTTCATTGTTGTTGCCAAAATGTAATTGCGAATTTCAGACAAATGTGAAATTTGAATTTACAAGTTAAACTTTTCTTGTAACGAGTAAAATCATTTGTTTGGCTTGCTTACACACATACATACACTCAGTACCATGACTTTTCCTTTTGTATGCTGAGTGTGCAAGATGCCAATTCTCGACTTAGTTCATTTGTTCCATTTCAACGCTCTCACCAGAAGGCACAAGGCATCAGGCATCTTTCTTTCAATAAACAAATAAACGTGCCGGTCTCCAGATTCCGTTCCTTGAATTTGGTCATCATATTCACAGTTCTTTCAATTTCAATAGCAACCGTTGGTATGTTTCCGGCTTTTTGTATTCTGTTTCATGTCTTTTTTGTACTTGAGGAGAATTGAGTTAAATTGAAGCCATAGGTAGTCCAACATAAAGTATTTATATATGTATGTGTATGTATGTAGGTATGTACATGCAAGTACAAGTGCATAATTGTCTGAACTTTTGTGAACAATCAATAAATATAAAGTTAACTTAACTGCAAATCATGCTACTGCAAATATTGCCTTGAACATTCAATTCAAATTTGTACTTTTCGGCTTCCTTTAATTGGGTGCATGTATGTGTGTGTTGTGCGTTTGAACTTGCAAGCGGCAACAGCACCGAAAAAACCGAAAATGAGCGCAGAAATATCAGGCGCACAAAAGTCAGCAGCAGGTGGAATTTTCAATTTTAGTGACTTCATAATTCCCTCAAAATAATAAAGTTCAGCTAGGCACTCTGCTGCAGGTTCCGTACACTGTATACTTGTATGCGAATTGAAGGGCTCTCTAAGCCCGTCTACTGTCACCGTCTACTGGTCAAAGAGCTGTGGGTCCTCTCTCTATATGCGTGACTAACGGCTCTCTAAGCAGCACTCCGTCCCCCCACTGCCTCTCTAGGCACTCTAGCACTTCTCTAAGTGCTGATCCTTCCCGAAGCTCTGAACATGCAGATATATGTACATACATACAAATGCGTGCTGTTACATTTATTTATGTACGCTTGCTACTGATCCAGTTTGCCTGGAGGTTTCAGGCTCTTTAGACCAGGACAATACATACGCAGTAAGATTTTTGTTTACATTTATGTGGAATTCCATGCAATTATTTGCAAAAATTGGTCCACAAACTGAAAATATGCTCTTCCCCACCACTGCCAATAAAATAACGCATTTTAAGTTTATATTATCCGCAAATAGTGCAGCTTAGAACAGCTGAGTACGATAATGTGGAGTTCCCCTAAATATGTAAAAATAATGCACAAGCAATTAGCTTTCAAGGCCTAACAAGTAGTCTTACAAAGGCTGAATGCTATACACAATAAGCGTTTCTGCTGATCGACTGATCAAGCGATAAAAGCAATATACGTATACATGTATATCGATACGTTGTTTTATAGTCAACAGATATTTTCATTGAGATTGAAGTTGCAATTAATGCGAATTTGTCAGTTCCAAGTAATCAGCGAATCGAAAGGGTGTTTTGAACTGTGGTCTGTTTAATTCATAATCAAATATAAAACACCATTATATAATACCTGTGTATGTAAATTGGAAATATGGATGAACTAGATTTTTATGAGCTCAGTGATTCAATGCTAAAGGCATTTAAAGTTCAGTTTAATGACGAAAGTCTAATAGCAGCTGAATCAAATTTTGCCACATATTTGCAAACTCGGCAATTAAACTGTGACAATGTGTGTATGGTAATGAGAATGCTTCTCAGTATTGAGGACATATCAACAATGCATATTTTTGCTCAGCTTGAGGAGACTAATCGTGTGGCGCACGGCGATTATAAATTTTTTAATATTATGATAACACAGACAAGGCAGAACCCTGAGGATGTACTGACAGCCGATATAGACGAACTGGTACTTGTACCTACAGCCAGTTTGTTATCCTCTCCACGGCCAAAACATATCATTTTGGATCAGCTGCCTCACATACATGAGTCACTTAAAGATTATGACGAGAAGTTAAGACACGTTGGTCAGATTACAAAGGTAGAGCGCACCAGAGTTCACTTCAGATGCCCTTCGTATTATCGGTCCAAACAATTTAGGAAAGAAAAATTCAAAGAGAAATTCAAAGAACAGAAATTCAAAGTTATTTTTCGTTCGAACCGTTTTCCGATTCGCTTAATGTATCAAGCACTAGATTTTCTAGCGGCGTCTGCTACGATTCGAAACTATTTATTTCCTTCACACAATAACCAGGATGAAAATCTTCAGACATCCGAGACCGGCATGTCGGAACTTTTTCCGCTAATCAACGCTTCCATTGCAACAAACACTGAACAATTACAGACTGTAAAGCAAATCTTTGCTGGTCCCAGTACTTTGGCGCCCTACATTGTATTTGGACCACCTGGTGAGTAGCAGAGTGGAATTTGACCAGAATATTTACTAATCGAACCCATTATAGGAACCGGAAAAACCACAACAATTGTTGAGGCCATTCTTCAACTTTATCTCCGGAAAAATACACATATCATAGTGACTGCCGGCTCGAATTCAGCCTGTGACACGATTGCATTAAGAATATGTGAATGTATTGAGCAAGATGCAAGATTCACCTATAATCGTAAATTGCCTAATGAAGCTTTATTGCGAGTGTTCTCGGGCTCAAAATCTGAAAACTATTTTAAATTGGTGCATCCACTGGTATTGAGAAACTCTAATTACACGCTCTTAATGAAACTCAAAAGAGCACGTGAGAGAATATCTGATTTATCAAAGCAGGAAATAGCTGATTTATTAAAGCAGGAAATAGATAAGTTATTAAAGCAATTTAAAAAAATGATAAAATCACATCGCATTACTGTGGCCACATTGTGTAAAGTTGGCTCTATGAGAGAGCTTCTCCGTGAGACTGTAAAAATCACACATATATTCATTGATGAGGCGGCTGCATCCTCAGAGCCGGAATCCCTGCTGGGGATCGTGGGCATCAAGGAGGGGAATTGTCATGTGATACTCGCCGGTGATCATAAACAGTTGGGTCCAGTTATCAAAAGCAAACGCGCATCTACATTGGGACTGGGTCAGTCTCTTATGGCCCGTCTGATGGACAGCGATTTTTACAAAGTAGACGACAGTGGTAACTATGATTCCACATTGCAGGGCCGTTTACGTCGAAACTATAGATCTCACCCGGAGATTGTAGGCCTGTTTAACAAGCTCTATTATAATAACGAGCTGATACCCCTTGCACCACTGCAGAGGGTTAACCAGGCCGCCAACTGGAACATGCTGCCCCATGCTGCACAGTTTCCCGTATTATTTCAGGCTACATATGGAAAAA
This sequence comes from Drosophila putrida, assembly GCA_037043535.1. Taxonomy (NCBI): domain Eukaryota; kingdom Metazoa; phylum Arthropoda; class Insecta; order Diptera; family Drosophilidae; genus Drosophila; species Drosophila putrida. The sequence goes on from JBAMBI010000065.1 coordinate 1,638,357, forward strand.
CACAACGTAAGCCGCTATCTTACAGCAGTTACAATGAATTGGAGGCACAGGTGCTTTGCTGGTACGTGTGGATTTTGCTCAAAAATGGACTGGGCAACGGCCTAAAAGTGAACCAAGAGGATATTGGTGTCATCACACCATATTTGGCTCAGTGCGCGCTTCTTACCAAGATGCTCCGTCAACGGGGTCAGGCTGAGGTTAAGGTGGGAAGTGTCGAAAGCTTTCAAGGACGTGAGAAACCAATTATTATTGCTTCGTTTGTTTGTTCCTTTACGAACACGGCTTTCCTCTCCGATCGTCGTCGACTGAATGTGCTCCTGTCGCGACCCATGTCGCTGTTAATATTAATTGGTAATCCTCTCAGTCTCTGCCAATCTTCAGACCTCAAGTACATTATCGATCAGTGCAAGTTGCACAAACATTTTTTAGACAAGAAAAAGAAAAACAAGAAAAAGGAATCAAAGATAAATAAAGACGAGAAAATTGAAAATCATATAAAGGAAAAGAAGAAAAATGAAAGTAAGACAAATGAAAACAAGAACAATGAAAACGAGAAAAATGAAAACAAGAAAAAGCAAAAGCAAAAGAAGAAGAACCAAGAAAAATTGAAGTCGATTGAAACTCAATTATCCAGTTTATCCTTGAATAGCACGACTGCCCCGGATACGTCTAAGGATTAAAAATCAAATTTTAAAAATTTGAAAACTTAACTTTGGCTTTTTAAGCAACTTTTACAAACATTATTTTCCAACATAGTTAAAAAAACGAACGTTTTAGAATATGAGTATAAAATGTTACACAGTATTTACTTTATTTTTTTTTAAGTCCTGCAGCCTGGAATTTGAAATGAAAAATCATAAGTATAATATTAAGATACAAACTTTACAATGATATTCATATAATACTATATTTCAAAGTAGATGGAAAAATAATCAAACTGAATTACGAGAATCAACAAATGGCTATAGTTTAAAAAACAATTTTCAAAAAAAAAAAGAAAAACACTTTACAAACTTGCTGACAAATTAACTGAAGTGAATCAACATATTATTTAATTTGTAACATTCTTATTTTCATATAAATACATGTATATAATTGAAGTTATAAATACATTTTAATATCACAGCTTATGATCCAAGGGTATTTAGCAGTCAATGATTGTAAGAAGCTCTCCGTTTTGTTCAGTGCCTTTTGCGCATTTGTTCGGCTTTGTGTTCGAGCTCCGTGGGGAGCTTTTGTGTTGGAGCGTCATACCGAAAAAGTTGCATTTCACGTATTGTTGGCTTTGGCTGCATTCACTTTGATTCTTCATATTTTCTTGCTGTTGTAATACTTCAGACCGAGGACCAAGGACCAAAGCCAAAGTGGTGCGTTCCGGTCTGCCGCATAAAACACTGCTACACACGCCCATAACCCATAGACCATAGACCATAGACCGCAGACCATGAGGCATGCAGCATGAGGCATTTGGAATGGGGCATTGCCCACTGCAACCCGCCCTCGTATGCACACATGCACAAATACAATTAGAGACTTGGTTTGTTGGCTCAACTTGTTTGCTTACATTCAACTTACTTCACTTCTGCTGCGATAGTTTCTTCCATTTTATGTGCCACTTGCCACTGGCTCATCCAAACCCCAACCCCCGTCCCCACATCACTCCATCAAAAGTTTTTGGCCAACTTTGTTCTCGTCATTGTGTGAGCGCCTTAACTTAATTTTGTGGATTTCTATGCATTTCTCTTCGTGTTTATCTGCGTATCTGTGTGTATGTGTGTGTGTGAGTGTGTGTGTGTGTGTGAAGTTTTGTGTTTGTTTAAATGTTGTATAATTCACTGATTTCTTGTGGCTTTTGTTGTATTTTTGTTGGTCGGCAAAGAGTACAACTGTTATATTGCATTTGGTTTCAAATCTAACCTATTCTCGTTTTTGTGTACTAACAAAAATGCAGCTGAGAATTGTGTAATAATCCTTTAGACGAAATATGATTAAATGGAATAATTAAACAGTTTTCTGAGCCTTAAGGCTGCATCTTAAAATTACTTTTTACGAGCAATTGTCTATTTACCTTGTAAGGTAAGGGACCCAAAGTTTCATTTCTTAAGCAGATAATAATCCATATCGAATTTTTCAATTATATTTCAATACTTAATACTTAGACATAACCAAGAGAATTCCACGTTTGTCAAGAGCAAAAGAAAGAGAGATGGCCTCATGTTGTATCCAAAATTTATTGGCAGCACTTATCAGATTCGCTCATAAATCTGGGTAAAAAAAGCCGTTCAAAGCCAATTTCTCTTCACCAGTGCTGCATTTCTGGTGAGGCATGGCCAAGAGGCCACGAAGGAGGCGTGGGCGTGGGCGTGGGTGGCTGACAGGCAGTGAGACATTTATTTGCATGCCTCACTGTCCGACACTGGTCGCACAATCCACAAATTAACATGACATTTTTACAAGCCCAAACATGTGTACATATGAGCCTCCGGTCCGAGTTCGTGTGTCCGGGTCCAAGTCACAACTGCTCGAAATTAATAGCCAGTCAGCCAGGCGGCCAGGCGGCCAGCTGAATATTTAGCCTGTAACAACAAGAACAACTAGATATTGCCCAGAACATGGACAGTTATGGACACGGGCCAAAAAGTCAAACATTTGAACAGCATCTGCGGCTGGTGAATATTGAGATCGAAGCGAACAGGTTGTCGGTTTATGCATGTGCCGTCTGACCATAAATTTAATTACTCGAAGCACACAAAATGAGCAAAACAAAAAGCCATTAGCTCAGGTGAAGTCAATTTCATTCCAGCCCATCTCATTGTACATTCTTCCTCCCCGAAATAAACCCATTCGAAATTCAACATTATTTTGCATGCCAGACATTCGATAATCTGGGCCAAGTGATGCTCACACACACACACACACACACACACACATTCACACACACACACGAGTAATATTTTCACTAGTCCATAAAAGGCAAAAGCTGAGTAAAATCCACAAGCACATACACACAGAAATACATATATTTCCATATAGTACACCGAAATCATGACAAAACATTTGGCCAAACGAGTTTTAACTTTTTGTATTTTGAAGCAAATATTCATGCATGGCAAGGACGATGATGAAGTTATCAGCAAAAACAGGCAAAATGTTGGCACAGTTTCAAAAAAAAAACAAAAAAAAAATGGAACAGAAATTGAGAGACTACAATCAAAAAAGCACAGTGTGAATTCTAAACAACGGACAAGGCACCAGCTCTCACAAGCAGGAGCAGGTTCAAAAAAGGACAACGCATCCTTTGACTATCCTCTGAGTCAGTAACAGCTCTCTCTCTCAAAGCTGTAAATGCTTTGTGCAACATCAGACGAGTGCAACAAACGACAAGTTAAATTCATGTTGACTTTCATGTTTGCCATAGAACTCGGAAATCATAATTTTTGCTGTTTAAGCACTTATTTCATTTCTGTCCTTGTTGACGGCATCAACTTGAGGCTTTTCAATATCAGTGTAGATTTATCCTGAAAATGTGACAAATATCAAATGGGAAAAGCTGTCAGCTTCATTTTTACGGACAATTGTGGCTCGATGCTCTACTATTTTGATCAGATGAACTACAAGAACAGCTTCCCTAACTTAATTTATATAATTCGAAAGATCATAAAGACGAAAGATATTTGAATTTCCAAATGGTCTTTCGAATAGTTTTTCATAAGAACAAAAAACTATTTTTATAGAAAAGTGGAAGTTATTCTTACAAATAAATTGATCTCTGCGTTGAAATGTGTATGGAGGAATACTAAATTTCGGGGATTTTAGGTGTTATAAGAAAAACCACTTTAAAAAGTTATTTTGGATATTTTAACTTATCAGTCATACTTATAACTTATGTGAGACTTTTAAAAATAAAATAAAAGTAGTTGTTATTATTTTATGTTTTATTCACCAAGAATTCTAATTGATTTTATTTCTTGGTATTGGTATATTGTTTGTTAAGCCAACTTACAGGGTTTGAAAAAGTTTCTGATTGTTCTATAATAAACCTGTTAAATACCTGTGAGTCCCCCTTTAAAAAAAAAACAATTCAGGATTTTCTTTCAACTAAATGAGCAAGGACACATTTTGAAGCATGCACATTTAAAGAATTTGCAAAATGATATTTTCGAGGTGGTTTTAGTAGTGCACCTGTCGCCAGCTGATGTTCCTTATACTGTTGTTCCAGTTAGTTGTTGGTGGTGCCACAAAAATATGACATATGTTGATGCCAACATGAAGTAGTCCGCAAAATAATAAAATGATTCTAATAAATTTTGTGCTACGAAATATTCCAATGCACTTATTCTATGGGTTGCTGCCTCCAAGCGGAAATTGCACATTTTGCAGAAAGCATTGTGAGTGTGTGTTCTGTGTGTGTGTGTGGACTGCATGTGGAGTATAAAAGGAATTAGGAATGCAATTTGAGGTTATGTTGGCAATGTGCGCCCAAGCAGATCGGTAGTAGGTCCCGGTAGTCGCCTTCGTATCCAAGCAACCGCATTTGTAATATGTGTGTGTCAGTTAGACAAACAGACAGTTGGTCTGGCAGTTGGACAGATGCAGACGCAGCAAGCGACTCACACCATGGATCTGGTATGGAACATTCAAATACCATAACTTAACCAGCCGTACTTGAACCTCTCATCCTCATTGGCCCCCACATGGTTTCATCCTTAGAATTGCCTAGATATTAATAGACACAATTTTGAGTATTGCTTCCGTCATGAATAAAATTTTCGTAGAGCAACGCATAACCACCACCACCACCACCAACAACAACAACAACGACGACGACGACGTAGGGTTTTCAACTTTTGACAAGGCAACCTAACAGACACTTCTCCACGACCCCACCACCCCACCACCCCCACCTCCCAAAAAGAAACTCCCTTTGGGATGGAAGTGCACTCACATTGTCGTGTGCTTCAGTTTCCTTGGGTCTGTTTCTCTTTCCCTTTGTCCCTTTTTCTCTCTGATGCTCCCAAAGTTTTCAGATGTCCGTTCGTGGAGCATTCAACGTCCATTCAGCTGTCTGTTTTTGTGGGTTTTTTAATTTTAATGATGCCTCATCCACCCAACAACCACCCCTCTCCGCTGTCCCACAACAAAAAATGTAAAATACTAGCGGGAGCTGCTTCTGCAAAATTCTCAACCAAAACAATTTTGGGCATGTGCATTTTATGTACGCATTGGGACCCGGCTCAGATGGAACTCTATGGAAAGTATTTGTGTGTGTTTAGTCGTGTGTATTTGTGGCAATGCTCAGGCTGCATCTGGATGGCAGTTTAAATGAGATTATTTTAGTTTTGGCATAGTTGAAATATCTGCAAATTTAGAAGGAACACAAGCAGCAGCTCGTTTTGTAATTTGGAAACGGAAACGTTCTTTAACAGGAAAGTATATAACTATTTGTTGGTTTCCAAGTCGGTTTCAAGAAGGAAAAAAAGATACAAATATTAATATGCTGTGGAAATATATTTTTCTAAGCCTTCTTTGTTAATAAAGTCACTCTTCGGAAACTGTCAGGCCACTGTTGGCGCCAACTTCTTTTAAAGGTGATGCAACTGCAATTGAAGCCTCTATAAAATGCGGCAAAAGAAAACTTGGTTGAATAAACAACTAAAAGATTTATAGATATCAAAATATAGAGTGTCACATAAAATATTCACACCTTTGCTGTCAGAATCTAACGACCAAGAAAATGACTTACTTTTCGCCCGCACTCTATCCCTATCCCCAGAAAAGTCTAGGTGTGGGCATTGGTATCCCACAATCCATAGAGTAGACTCTCGTAACGCCAGCTGATGCCGTTAGCTCGATAAAGCCATTGTTTATATTCTATCCAAAGAGTTGGATTGCATTTTGGCCATAAGTTGGCAGCATTTTTTATGCGTTCATCATGCGGTCAGCATAAATTTTTCATCGTTCGCTCTCTCGCTCGATGGTTGGTTTGTTGGCTGCTGGCTTTGTCTGGTTGGCTCATTTTTTAGCCAAATGTCTTGATATCGGTCTCCGGCTAGTTGCAACATGTTGCCAATTTTGATGTCTGAATGCCATAAATCAAAGCGTTTAAAGCCAAATCCGCAGCCAAAGAGAAAACCCCACGCCAAATGCATTTGTGCCCGACAGCGAAAACTGAAAACTTTTACTTCCCCTCCTTCCTAAAAAGTTTTTAAACGACGATGTTAGCTGTTGTTGTAGTAGTTGTTGTGGTGTTTGTGGATGTGGGTAAGTGTAGAACTCTACAAAGCTTTTGGGAAGACCTCTTACAGCATAATACAGAATCTCATTGGGCTAGTTGGTCAAATTTTCGCTGAATGTTTTAGAAGATCAATACCTTATACCTAATTATAAAAGTGTGCGACAATCATTTATGATAAATATTGTATTTGTTTAAGAATGTACGAGAAACTCTTACAGAATGTTTAACAATTAGGTATATTTAAACTCGGCCAGCTTGTTGGCTCTGACAAGGCACATATAGACATATAGTAGACTTTTCGGATATTCAATTTAACGCCATTGGGGCACTTTTTTTCCTACAAAGGGAAGATTGTTTATTGAATATCGTTATATTTCTTAAGGATTGCATTGCTTACCATCACTGCTACTTTTTGAGTACCTCAATGAATCGTGCATTGAGGGCGAGCTAAAAACAGAAATAGTTCCATATAAGAGAATTTAGGGGAAAGGTTTGAAGATGACTTACTTTAAGCCATTGCGAGCTTCCCTATAGCCACTAGAATTACTGCCATAATCGTATTGTGATTTCATGCGAGGCTGTTGTTGCTGCTGTTGATTATGTTGCTGCTGTGTCATACTCTGCATATTGGGATAGTTTTGAGTATAGTTCCACATGTTGTTGGGCATCATTTGGGATCCGTTGGTACCGTAATTCATATAGTTGGTGCCTCCTGCTGTAGATCCACCATATAATCTTCTGTTACCCTGTTGCTGCATTTGAGGCATTTGAGGCATTTGAGACATTTGAGACATTTGCGGCATTTGGGAAATCTGATTATTTGGACTCATTTGGTGCATGGAAGATAGTGGCTGTAGATCGGGTACAACAACATTCATACCGCCTCCATCGATGCCACCCATAAATGGCAGCATCGTCGTGCTACTTAGAGGCGTTACAGCTCCAGGAGGTAATTGAGACATCGTTGGCATCGAAACTGGCGACATGGTCATCTGGCCCTGTCCCTGTTGCATAGGTTGCATCATGCCCATCGGTTGTGGTTGCATAACATTCCCCTGCATCGGATACAACATTGGAGCCATTTGACCCATTGTCGGCATTGGCATCGAGCTCATCTGCGGCATATTGCCCATGGGTAGCTGCATTTGATTCATATTCATATTCATGCCTGATCCAGGCATGTTCATCATTGGCATAGATGTTGCACGTTGTGACTGGCCACCCATCTGTAAAAAATATTGGTTACTCATAGAACGCTCAATTTTAGATAGCCTTTACCTTATTGCTGCCATCGTCGGAATAGTCCGCTTCATAGGGCACCTGTAAATAGTTTGTATTCATTTTTAAAATTTCTGGGCTTTTCACTTGGAATTTGGAGTAAAATTTAAATTTTTTTTACGATTTTTAGTGTTTCGATCTGAACATGAGAAGTAAAACTAACTAAAGAATTGCTGAAAACATATGAAATAGATCAGTGAATAAGCAGAGCCTGCTGGGATAATAAATTTAATGCTGGACATGTTTATTATTAGATCTTTCAGGGAACTCAATTAGATAGACAAAGTTTAGGTCAATCGTTGAAGAGCCTCGTGTGTAACTTTATGTCCTACTTGTTCTCCATCTCTCTCTCTGTTACTCATGACTTGACCCCAAGAGTCATATAGGTGCTATGTGGGAGGTTTCATTTGCCAGCACTATCCATACCTATACCTATAGTTAGCCAACACAATTAATTTTACCTCCGCTTGTCATTTTATTGTTTATCTACATAAATACGAACACGAGACGAGAGAGCACCTCCCTGCCACCTTCCACATGGTCAACCTTTGGCTTGGCGTGTCATTTATTCAGCAGGGACCGCAAAGCCGAGTCAGCTATCTAGGGTATCGGAAACGGGATCGGGATCGGGGGCAGTTGTCCTGGCTGTCTGCCTGTCGGATATCCTTGCTTGTACACTAGTCGTCCGTTGCCACACCATTTATGCCATTAAGTCATTAGCTTTGTTTAACAAATAACAAACTGTCAATGAGTTGATTAACGATGTTTTTCGCATGAACTGCAATTAGCTGTCGCTGTTGCTGTCGCAGTCGCAGTCGCTGCCCCCGTTGGTGTCCCTGTTGCTGCCACCGTTGCCACTGATAAATGGGTGTGATTTTCTACCAGTATTGCCAGTTGACTTGCTGCCTGCTTACTTTGTGGCTAACAAAATGAGAGCAACAGCCAGCCACTTGGCCATGTTAGCGATGAGGCGCGTTATTGATGCACACCAGGCTCCATCGTCATCGTCATCGTCATCATCGTCGTCGTTGCTCGGCAATTATTGTATGTTGTGTGATGAGTTGCTGTGTGTGGCTGCCACAAGCCACAGTTAAAGACAGCAGCACTCATAGCACAGCTCGGATGGCAGCGTCAACGCAATTACTACCCGTTGACAAGTGTAATGTCAGTCAACGCCAACTCCTGTTGCTCCTTCTTTAGCTCCTCCTCCTGTTCTCAGTTCCCAGTTCTCAGTTCCCAGTTCCTTCTCTAGTTCCTGCTATGCCTTCTGTGTTGACGTGACGCGCTTCATCACTCACTCGCTCATTCATATACACCCATTTCTCATGGCAACTAAACGACACTCGGCTCATTTCGATATTTGCAATTTATTCTCTATACACATAGACAAAGATACAGGAGCGCATTGAAGTTAAGTAGGGGCCGCATTTTAAACAAGCAACATTTCTAAGGTAATTTCTAGAAACATAGTAAATAGATAGATAATAACAAAAAGCGTTGTTACTTATCATTGCAGTAATTATATTTATGTTAGTTTATAATTGAGTTCAGTAAAAAACTCTGGAAATCATTTAATTCATATTACTCCTGTGATGCAGCCCTGTTTGTGAAATATTCACACTGTAATTATTATGCAGAATATGCACTTGTTGTAACAACTTTAATACACAATGTTGACGTAATAGGCAAGGGGATCCAGTGTGCTATGGACAGTGGATTGGTTCATTGCGGAAGCCAAAAACATACAAATGCGCTCATAAAATAAATTAGTTTCTGTGTCCCGCTAATTGCCTTAGCCCAAAGTTAATTATGGCCAAAATTTCAAATTTTCCAAAATTGGAGTTGTCAAAAACATTTTGACATTTCCCACTAGGAAATTAGTTTAACAAACTTTTGCGTTTTCGTTTTTGTACTCTTATTTAAATTTGCATTTGTATTCGTGCTTCTTTGTAATGGTCCTTTTTTCTATTACTTTATGAACTGTTTACTAGTTTTCACGATCATAATTACATGCATATTATTATGAGCTTTTGTGAGTCCAACATTAGACAGGAAATTGTATTCGTACAAAATGACATCAAATCCCATTCAAACTGATTAAAACAAAAGGAACCACATAATAAAGAGCCATGTTAGTATATATATATATATATATACCTGCGACATTTATAGCCAAATAATTGCATTAAAAATGTATATCTAATGGACATATGAGAATTACTCACTCAATGCATTATATAATGGCATTTAACATGAAAATGAATACTTTCATTTGAATATAAAATGCTAATAGGATTTGAAATTAAATGTACAACATTTAGAACACATTTCCGAAAGCTCATGAAATGTGCCCATAGATATACATAGTTCATGACAGCAATATATGTATATACATACTATAATGCAATAAATAAAATTCATTAAATTGTATGATAACTTTATTTATTTATTACTTCCTCTCTTATCTCCTATCGGATGATTTGTTGTAAGATCAGAAACTGTAAGATATTTATACGAATATAAGCTCTGCTGCGAAAAATACCATCCCACTTTGTGTAATTCCTGTATTGCATTGTGCTCTGTGATAATTTTACAATCGGTTTACAAAGAGCAAAAGTAATGAGTTAAGGAAAAGGGCAGACGTAACAACAAAATGCAAAATACAGGTCTCAAACCATCGTATGCAATTTTATCCCATACCGAACTCATCTCGACAACCTATTAGTCATTATGCATGCATGCCAGGGCAAGGCAAGTCTTTGATTCAACACCTTAACTGAGTTGAACAAAGGCGTCATTAATTAGAAATGCTAAAATGGTGAAAACTAATCTGCTAAAAGCTTGAGCTCTCGCCCTCCTGGAGGCTCATTTGTCTGCAAGGATCAACGATGTGCTGGTAAGCTGGTAAGAAGCAGGAGCAGGAGCCGGAGCAGGAACAGGAGATGAATATGGAGAGGGAGTAATAATAGCAGGAGGGTGTGACATTGTTTGGCACCGGCTCACATGCGCTTAATGAACTCTGAAGCTGCTACCAGCTACAACAATGTTGCACAGGATAAAATGCGCCAGTTCCAACAACAGAAAAAGAACAAAATGAAACTGAACTGAACTAAACTGAACTGAACTGAGGAAGAGCAATGAAATAAGGCGAACTTGAGCTCGACAAGCAAAAATCTGTGCAAATCACAAAATTTTTGTTGGCCCAAAAATGAAGGCACTGAAAAGTGGAGCTTGAATTTGGATGTGTGTGTGTGTGTGTGTGAAGTGAAGAGGAAGTGGAAGTGGAAGCTGAAATCGAATCCCGAATCCGGACATAAAGCGAAATGCAGAAAGAGAGAGAGAGAAAGACCCTATTTGTAGTGGTGTTGCCATAAACTTAGTTGTATCGGTATCGCAACCTCACTCTCTCTCTCTCTCTCTCTCTCTCTCTCTTTTCCTCTCTGTCTCTCTCCCTCTCTCTTTCGGTCATCCTCAGCATTCAGCTTGTGATGCCGATGCATGACGCTTGGTTGAGTGCAAATTCAATTAACTTGTTACAACACAATCTCAGGATCAGCTTTAGCATCTCTGTAGATGAGTACGACGACGTCGACTTTGACTGCAGCAAAAGCTGGCATTGCGATTGGGATTGCGATTGGGATTGGGATTGGCATTGGGATTTGTTGCACTAAAAGCACAAGTAAAACTATACTCAAATCCTGGTCCATTTCCTTGGCCATAAGCAGCAACCGGAGGCGATTTTATATCCCAGTCCCAGTCTATTTCTATATCCATATCCATGGCCATACCCATGTCCTTCGTTGTTTCGTTCGCCAACTTTGTTTATTTTATCTAGAATTTTAATTCCAATGAAATTGGTTTGCGGTGCGCGGCAGAAAGTTACCGGAGCCAACATACGAGTATCGAGTATCGTATCGTATCGTCAGAAAATCCATCGCAACATTTGACTATTTGATTTAAGTTCTTGTAAATGCATTTTTCTTATTCAATTAATAAAAGATTTCAACGTCATGCTGTCTGGCATCCGATTGACACTGTCAGCAAATATTTTTACTTGCAATTTATCCGCACAGAAGCGAAAACAGAGCCCGTTGAAATTGACATTTGATTAGAGGCGGAGTCCGTCAGAAGAGATGGTCAGAGAAATTGCATTGCAAATTAAATAAATATCTTAGTTGGCGTAAATGGAATTATTAATTAACTGTCAATTAGTTTATGGCCAACAGGTTACAGTACGGATTATAAACCAAGCACATTTCATTCTTCATAATACCAAATTAATATGAAACGAATATCCTCATACTCGTAATCATCAGATTAAGCACTTGCAATGCAACTGAAAATGACACCGACTCAATAATATGTTCATGATTTCATTCACAAGCTAAAACGGGTTGAATACTGAATAACCTAAAGCTGCATTTGCTTTTATAGCCCGCATTTTCAAATAAAAATCTTACAAATTTACTTTTTGATTCTTCTTCCTATTTAATAATCACTGCAGCCCATTTATAATTCATGGCCTGGGCTAATTCTGAAAATACCCGCTGCCATTATGAATTCATTAGCACCTGCGGGCAAAGAAAAACCCAACCAAAAATTCATTTGCTCTAAATAAAAAAGGAGGCGAACATTTGTTGACAGTAGACAGTAGTCGACTAAAAGATACCAAGTCTTTTTACATTTACACATAATGTTAAGAGGAAAATATAGATAAATTTTAATATCTATTATATCTATAAATTCAAAAAGTAAATCTAGAATAAATATATATAATTGGTTAGTTTTTGAATTTAAGGGCAGTCTGGGGATTTTATTTTTAAAGTACCCATTTCAAGGGTATTCAAAATATGGAACGAACAATGAGAAAATGCAGAGGCCAATGTCAATAGGTTTCAAATTAAATTTTTAAATGAAGACACGCCTACGTCTGGCTTTTGCTTTCGCATATTTAGGGACTTCTTTTTTTCTGACTTGAATAAAAAAAACCCAAAGGCATGCATTTAAATTAGTTAAAAAAGTGAACTAACTGGGTATAAAAATAACACTGAAACAGCTCTTTAATAAGTATCTAAATATGCCATTGCTTTTTGTAAATTTTCTTTTGAATTTACTTGAATTTTATTTGCATGCCTGTTACCAAGAATACCATGCCATGCCGGCCATGTGATCCATGCTACGTGCAACCAATTCAGCTGTTTAAATCGCTGCCTCAATGCGATGCACGTTCGTCTGCAGTCTCAAATCGGCTGCATTTGCAATTAGATCGACTTCTGGGATTGGTAACTGCAAAGTGGGATCTGGCAACTGCAGAGGTCCTCTGGATTGAAGGACTTGCAGTGATTTTGCGGTGCTAAACATCTAAACGTCGATGACAGCTGGAGACCCAGCAGGATGCTCAGACTAAATAGAAAGAGAAGAGGAAGTGAAAAGGAGCACAGAATGAAGCAAGTGCCATTTTCAATACGATTTTCTTTTTCTTTTTAACCAAATGCGCGATGGCAGCAAATCCTGCGACATTTTATGATGTCTGCCCAGCTGATGGGCCGCTCCTGTTTGCGACATCCTTGGCAATGTCACCTTTAAGACATCGTCCAAATCAACGTCACGTAGCAAATACAACAAACCATAAACGATTCGCACGACTTGACGAATAGTTTTTGCTGACTGCTGCACAACTTGCTATAGTATTTCCTTTCCGCTCGTAATTCCCCTCCGATATCCTTCCTTCTGAGCCAAAAGTATGTGTGCAACATCCTTTGCCCGCTTCCGAGCTTAGGTTCAACTACGTGCCAGTTCTTGTTACAAGTTCAAAGCAATCGATGGGTAAGCAAGGTCATGGGGGTCAGATTGTGTGGGTATCAGATGATGGGCAATTGACCTGGCCCCAGCCTCAATAAAAACCTGTTTGCATATCACATGTGAGATCAGTGATAGTCACACAACTGATTTACGGAAGTACTGATATATGAATGAATTTACCCTGTATTACATCTTAGTGTTGTATTATTTACCAACTAATTATTCTTTTTCATAGTTTATTATATTGACTTGTAACTTACTTAAAATTGTTATAGTATTGTTATATATAATTAATACCCTATAGTCTCTTATGAAGTACGCTAAACCAGAGTTGAAACCATATATTTAGAAACTACTTCACTTGTCTCAATTCCCAACCGCAACTTGAACTAAATCTTGAAATGCCAAGCATTGGCATTAGGATTCCCAGCAGAGTTAAGCAAATTAAGGGATTTGCAGTATTCATACTGAACTTTAAAACAAAATGTCTCAGACGAATTTAGGGGTCATCAAGTTAAAAGCTAAGAGCTAAGGCAAAAGGCAAAGTTCGACATTTGTCTCTTGATTGAAGCTAATGTCATTTCAGTATTAAGACTACGTGTCCAATTGTATGGACATCGAGCTATCCGTTTGACGACTGTCTGTCTGTCTAACTGAGCCTGCTTCTTCTTATTGTTGCACTTGCAGCTTTCTACAAGGCTCTCCCCCGATTATGCCCCTCCCCATCTAAAGGCCGTGCAGAGCTTTCTGAGTGTATGTTCGTTGGTTTGTTTCACTTCAATCAATTGTCGGTCGACTGCTTTCGTTAAGTGCCATCTTTGCATGTCTCTGCCCCCTACTTCCTCACTCCCTGACAGTCTGTCAATCTGTCTATCTGGCACTCGGCACTCGATACTCGGCGAAAACACGCATTGCACACCTTTGCACCCCTCCTGACGGGCCCTGGAAGAGCCAATGTGCGGATAACGCTTGGGTCTGTCAATGGCATGATTTGGTCTTTTGATTACTTGATTACGTTTGCAATGCGTTTCCTCTGCAGACTTTGGGGCCTCCATCTTCTCCTCCATCCTCTCGTACCCTTCGTCCTCTTCCGTTTCGCAATGCGACGTCTCACCACTTGGCGGCATCGTCAATGATTTAAATGGAGGTCAAGCCAACTTCTCTGATTGACGCAGTACATCAAAGCGCCCTTTCGATTGCTATTCCCAGCCAGCCCCTTTTAGCCGCATCTGTGTGTCAATCTCTTGGCCAGAATGTAATTTGCACATTGATTACATGAACAAAATGAGTTGCGCTGCAATTTAATGCGTAAATGAAGTGTAACCGATCGGCAATTTGTTGATAGTTTTGCCGGCATTTGCAGCTGCGTTCAAGCCAAATAGAATGCTTTTAAATTGGGTCTATATATTTGACTGTTCATGTGTAGTAAACTAGTAGACATCACCCGGCTTTTCACACATTTAGTAAACTATCAAACCTTGGCAAGCAGTTAAATTAAATCCCTTTACGACGCTAGTTACTGAAATTAGTTAATAAAACTACATTTTGGAAACTGACAATAATCTGACGTAAAATGTATCGAAACTTATCACAAAATTAAAACTATTTATCACATAAAAGATATATGGCTATTGAAAAAATTGGCCTTAGTACAATAAATATTAGCACTTCCTTTTAGTAACTCTTTCAAATTGATAATAAAATTAAAACTGTTTAATATCTCAGTAATTTTTCTTGTTTAGCTTATCTAGTTGAAATTCTGTTAGAGAAGTACTAACAATTTATTTCATATACATAAAGTCATTCCTCGCCACAAGCCCTTTTGATGATTAGAAAAAGATTAATCTCCTGTACGATTTAAAAAAGACTCGAAAATGTTTCATACACAAATGGAGTGGTATTTTAAACAATATTTGTTCCTAAATCTATGTATGAACTCTTCAGGCAATTGGCTTTAAAAAGGTGGAAAGATAATATTTGAATATCAGCATATTGATAATGAGTAACCGATGAACCATTACTTATTCCCTTACACGACTTCCGACTCTTTAACAACTCTATTTAGCTGCAGGGTATTATGGGTAGACATATGTATATAAATCAGTTCAGTAATTTTCAACACTTGCCTATTAAAAACATGAAATTACAGTGCTTTTTTGTTGACTTTGTTGTTTGGCTTGGGGGCCAGCGCCTTTCACTATCCAACATTATGGTAAAAAACCCCTCCTTGAGACACCTTCAGAGAGAGCCGCTTAATTGCCTGCTTCGTGTTGTTTATTCTTGGTATTTTAAAGAAAATAATTCATAAATTAATTTGAACATGTTGGCACATACGAAAAGTACGCAAAATATATACAGCAAATATGTAAAAATGGTCGAGTTAACGTTGAAGCGTTTATGAAAAATCACCTCATAAATTTACAACAACGCGAACACAACAATTATTTTCATGCGCTGTTCCTGTGAACAGGGGCAAAGTAATTGCAAATGCTGACCGGGATCTGGATTTTGCAGCGGGAGGAGGTAAAATAATCAGGAACATGTCCATGTCGATGTTGCTTACGTGACTGGCTTTAAAAATCAACATTTATTTACTCAACAATTTGGCAGCCTTTTTGTTAACAACTTATCAAAATTATGACAAAATTGCTTGCCAATGCCACACATTCAGAGTAGACCTCTGACGGGTTAAGGTTAACATATAAGTGCGAGGTTGAACCAAAAGGTTACCACTCTTATTTCTATCCGGTATCAAACTGAACAGCATCTTAAGAGGAATTTATTTATTTTAAGATGTCTGATTGACCTGCTTAAGCTAAGTTAACATTATGACCAATAAAGGCGTAACTTATCGAGCAGACCTCGTAAATTTAAGGCGTCTTACGGCGCCGTCGTCGTTGTTACTGCTGTTGATTGGCATTCAAGCACTTCATTACTGCAATTGCCCCATCGGAACTCGGAACTCGCTGCCTGTACCTTCTGCCCGTGTACTGAAAGCCGCGAATTGAAATTTCACGCAAGTTAAACGCAGTGGGAGCAGCAACAGGATGGGGTGCGGAGTGTGGAGTGTGGAGCAGGGTGCCACATATGGGGGGATTGTAGTGCAATTTAAATGTCGGCCATCGCCAGGGTCCGGCTTACGTCTGGGTGCGGACATGCTCCCGTTTGCATTGTTGACCACTGAGTGATGCAGCCACTAGTCCGCAGGTCTATTGAGACAGAGAGAAAGAGCAAGAGTGAGAAAGGTGGGGAGAGAGAGGAAGAGAGTCCTGTCCAGCCCCCTTGTTTGGAACTTGGGCTGCTTCGCGTTTTCGCGCCGCGCAAGCCGATAATTTATTAAAGGCGATTATTATGGCCTGGTTCGAAGCCGCCTGTCTGGTTGGACTTGCGTGTTGCAGTAATTTACTGGCCTTTGTGGGGAAACGAGTTTGCCCGCGAACTAAGGACCTGGGGCCTGAGGGATCTGGGAACTGGTAACTGCGAACTGGGACCTGGGACCTGGGACTTTGGACGAGGGACTTGAGAGCTGGTTGCCTATCCCCTAGGGCCTGTTCGGGTGCCATGCGTGATGTTGTACTTGTGGTATTTACATATGAAATGTGTTAAATTGAGCTCTTTTTTAGCGCAAGTTTGTTTTAGCGAAACAAATTGCTGACCTCTCCCACTCCCCGCCTTCCCACCACCTCCCAACTAACATTGCCACAGACCCTCGCACTTTGCCACATTATGCTCGAATTATAGTTTCAACATTCCAGCAACCCAACTTGCCCCATAATCGGGCGCCGATTTGATTAAAAAATCGCACAATCATCGCGACGAACAAGGAGGCAGCAGCAACAGAAATAACAAGAAAAAAACGTGAGTGGAAAGAGAAGGAAGAGATGGAGGAGGAGAAGAGGGAGGAGGTGGAGTGGAAATAAAGGAAGAGCTGTGGGTTCACAAAGGCCCCTTAAGAATGGAGACTCCTTCACTCACAGCTGGCAAAATCAACTAACTAATGAAAAATTTGCATATCCACATGCTCAAGTGTTTGGGGGCAAAGTTGAGCTGGGCTTTTGATTTTTGTGGGCGTGGCAGAGCCGTTCAAAGTGCATTCAACTGTGAATTTTTGCAGCACATTTGTTGCTTTGTATACGGTCTTTAGCTTTGTGTTTGCAAGTTGGCTTTTCGTTGAAAAGCGGCATGTGGAAATTTAATCGCCATTTATTTCACTTGTTAAAATGTTTTTGTTCAAGATCTGGGCCACAGTCGGCATACTACAATTTTAGTTGCAAATAATAATAGGTGAATGCATATATGTAAATACATATGTACATTTAAATGTATTTACAACTGAATAGCAATAAATGGTATAGCGTAGAAATTCTTTGATTGATGATAATACACTAAAAGTTAAAGATAAAGAATTATTTCACTCAATTACAGCCCTTCTATGATTTATTTAAGAGTTGTCAATTCATTTCAAATTTTATAACTTTTAGCAGCAACAATAAAGTTGAAAAGTCCACTCTATGAAAATTGCGTAATTATAAAATCATCCTTAACTGTTTTTTGTGTTTTTTGTTTTGTTGTTTCCCTTTAGTATCCCTTAAGACAGTGACTCTGGCATGTCAAGTCGCTTGTCAATTTCTGTTGATTTGGCCAATCCACCAATCCAAAAATGTTGTTCATCTTGAGCACTTGGTTTTACGGCCCACAAAATTTCACGCAGCTTGGAAGCTCACAGTTCCCAGCGGAACTGGCCAATTTGACAGGCGGCTGTGGGACGCACAAATTGAAGACATGTGCTGAATTTTATGGCTTTTAAATAACAAGCCATAAAAGCCCATCCTTGCGATCCTTGACGCAACAACAACAGCGCCATGGAGGAAAAGGAGTCAACAAACCGGAAATTGTCAAAGGAATCAAACTAAAAGAAAAACGAAAGCAAAAGTTAAAGCGAAAATGAAAATGAAAACATTTCGTTTCTGCGTTTTATTTAAAAATAGACAGAGATACAATTTTTATGTGCATTTCTCGACGATGACCTCGCTGTTTTTTACGCATGTTTCTCTTTTTTTTGGATGGATTGACTCTATATCAGAGTTGGAGCAGGAATAAGTCAAGTGTCCGACCAAGTTGGGACAAAGTGGGTGGGCATGGCCATAATGAATGTAAATGTTCATGGCTTGTTGGTGACGCGTTTCGACGGCTTGTTGGTTAAAATTACAAGTGGCCAGGGAATTTGGTTCCGGGGCCTTCGTTAACTTGGCCACAGGGTCAGCGAGGCAGTCGGCCAAGAATGAAGAATATGTAATGAAAACAAACGAAACGAAACGAAACGAGACGAGACGCAATGCAAAATGGGTTTTTATCTTTTTAAGTTTAAGGCAGAGCTCTGAATGAAGTCCACATTGCAGAGCGACAGAACAAAGAGTAGACAAATAAATGCTATTTACACTCCACAAAAAACCGACCCTCTTTCTCCGAGGCACTGCCCCTGTTGCTCTCACACACTTTCTCTATCGTTCTCCCACTCTCTTTCCGCAGCATCGAAATGAAACAGAGCAAATAAAAGGGCGACAACGAAACGAATTCCGATAGCCAAGTTAAATGCTTGCACTGATAATGACCAGAGCAGGTAGACTAAAAGGAGATGGTGGAGAAGTTAAACAAGTGAAAAGCCAGTGGCAGTAAAAGCATTTAGATTTCACTTAAAAAGAAACTAAAAATGCAAACGAATCCAATGGAATAATGGGGAAACCAGTCCTAAAATACGAAGGTGCAAACACAACAGCAGCAGTAGCAGCAATTTGGCGCATTTCTCTTCCTTTTTCCCTGAATCCCTGCTACTGGACAGTGGGTCTGGTTGTTGGGTTAGATGCCAATAAGGCTGCAAGTGGTTGTGGCTCTACACGATGCAAAAAGCGTACCCCACAATTAGTACAGCTGAAAAGTGAACTAGTCTGAAAGCCAGGCCAACTTGTTCAATTGTTGATGTACTGTGGCAATGCAATAGGGGAATGACGGGCTAAGTACTACTCTAAAAGTCTGTATTGTTGGTCAAAAAGTTGCACCTCAATTAAGTCAAAGTTTCGAAGAGAATGCAATATTAGAACTAGTCAAGAGGTAGGTGAAAAAGCGGAAGTGAACCAGTTACGAAAAAAGTTAAGTGTCTTATTTAATATCAACTGTGTAGATGAATTGAAATTGCAGTTCCAATCGTATGGGAAATGACTTTCAGAATTTAAAGAGCGAATTTCTTGTCTTGCAAAAAAGTAAAGTGACGGATTTAATATCAATTGTGTCGCTGAATTTAAAGACAATTGGGATTTGAGTACTAGGCGTATGGGTAATGAAGTTGTTAACAATTCAATAACTTGCTGAGTTTATATATCGAATTTTTTGAATTTTAATAGCCTTTTAAGAATATCATTTGACATTGATTGTGTAGCTCAAATTAAAGCAACTCGGCATTGCAGTACGAGGCGTATGGGTAATAAAACAATCAAAGAAATCACAGAAATCACAGAAATTCATATGAAATCATTTGAAATGTATCTTAACCTATGCCATGCCTAAAACTTTGATTCAACATTCATCATACGCTCGCATTGTTTATCCAGCGATATAACCGATAATCTTTAGCTTTAAGCTCTGCATAAATCAGTAAGTGGATCCCGTTCGTCCATTCGCTGAATCAGTAAATACTATTTACATAGTTTTCTGTTGTTGCTTTTTTCTGTTGTTACTTCAAGGCGTATTTGTGGAAATAGGATGGAAGTGAAGGGCGAAGGGAAGGAAATGCAGGGCATAGTGTGACAAAATCACTTGAGCCGGCTTAACGAGGCTTGTAATTGAATTATGCGATTTTATTGTGATTATTTCAGAGCTCGGGGCTTCGCAAACAGACAGATGATAGGGTATACAGGGTATACGAGGGTTAAACAGAAGAGACAGCAGCGGGGTCCGGATGGAGTTCGTGAAGTTGTCGCTCTGAGTAATGAGATACGTAAAAGTTATTTAAACTTTTAAATCCGCGTCGCTGCCTTTTACTTTCGCATTCGCTCATTTTGCTCCGGTCACCGTCTCCGTCTTCTTCTCCGGGTTGAACGCTCATGGCTTTGGTCGACTCTTGGTATGCTACACTTTTTGAACAGCCACTTCCTAAACGCTCCGGAATGTCGGCTAGTTAAACGTTTGAAAAGTTTGCCGACTGAATCGCTGAAATGATTTGGAAAATTACAACAAAAATAACAACAACCAGACGACTATGACTACGACAGAGACAAGGAAATACAAATGAGTCGACGTTCTCTCAGTTCCCTCCCTCCTTCCCCCAGTATTCATTCGTGCATATTCCACATACCAAGGCAAAGAAAGGGTTGATTGGCATTTCTCGCAAAGTAAGCAAAAGCCTTTTTTGCTTTGCTGTGTTTTTTTTGGGCCAACACCTCCTGGGGACCGAGCATCGAGCACTGAGCACTGAGCACCGAGCATCGAGAACCGGGGACTGGCAGACATTGGCAAGTGTTTCAGTTTTTGTGGACTGATTGCAAGAGCAAGTACCAGTATGAGGACCAGTACGAGTACTAGCTGTCTGCTAGTCCTCTGTCTGCTCTGTCTATGGCCTTGTGGGTGTTTATTTGAACATGTTTTCTCTGAGTTTGCCTGCTTCTCTGGCCTGGTCTGGCTTGTGCCTGGTTGCCGAAAATTCATTTGTATTTGGAAATCCCCTTTTGATGAACTCAACGTTTTCGTGTTTGTCTGCACTTTTTGATGGAGACCCCCTTCTTATCTATATCCCTGCCTCCCTGCTAACTCTTTCCCATGGTACCTTGGTTTAATGCGATTGCTAAAAATATTGTAGCATGTACTTTGACAGTAGCTGGAAAGCCGCTTTTGATTAGTTTGGTCTGCCCCAGAAACACAACTTTAGACAAGAATTATATCTTATTTTAAAATCTGCCTATCTACACAGGGATCACTTAAAGGGTTGTCAGAAAATTATTAAAATTATTGTAGAAGAGTTCTCTCATTTTCTTTTTGATATCAGCCCCTTGGTAAGACTGCCTGATTGTGGGATAATAAATTATCATTGTAATGTAGATTTGTTTGAGCTGCCAGCCGAGCACAGCACCTGTCAGACACTTGCTCCACCTTCTTTCCTCCCTCATTCCAATTATCGTTTTGCTTTGTGTTTCGACTGCTCTTGTAATGTCCATAATTGCAGCAAGGCTCTTGAAAAACTTTAATTGCTCTTCGGTTAGGGATAGACAAGGGGTGGGCAGAGGAGCAGAGGAGCAGGGGGTGACTGCCTGGCCGAAAACCGATTTGTTTGATTTATGGGCTGGCACTTGTAGGTGCCTTTGTGCGAATACTCACCCACTGCACTTACTCCAGAACGTAGAATACTCACTTATATAGTGGCGAAATTGAATCAATAAAGCATGCATAAAAAGTTGGTGAAAATAAATTATTATATTTCGTCCCCCTCCTTTTCAGTTGCAATTAATGTCAGACACACAGAGGACAAGGACGACAGCGACGTGAAGGAATAAAAAACAATAAAAGCGAATTACATTAAAATTACACAATCAGCAAAAAGCAGAAGAATGAAGGAGCAGCAGCCGAGGCTGAAATGGAAACCTTGTTACGCTGAATGGGGAAACAAAAAGCGAAATGATTACTCAGTAAATGGAAGAAGAAGAAAAGGGGAGTTCGAGTAAGGGGAGACTGGGCAACAGGTTCTTGAACCAATTGAAAACGTTGTTAAACGAGTTTTAATTAGACGGCGAAAGCTGCAACTACATCTGGACCAAAAGCAAACTCAAACTCAAACTCAGACTGAAACCCAGATCCCCCACAGACAAATTCGATATAATGGACATAGACAACTCGGCAGGCGATTCAAGGTAATTTCAAATCATGAGCAAAGCAGAAATGGCATACTAATTAGATGTGGCTGCTAAGCACTTTGAACGCGAATGATGCGCGAAAAAGTGTGAATGATGTATTAGTGGTATAAAACACACCACCCTCCCCCTCTCACTCCTCTCACTTCTTTCCCCCACATCCGTTTCCACTCTGAGAGCGCATCAAAATCAAATCGGATATGCAGCAAAAGAAGTTCGCTTAATTACTTTCTTTGCGAATTAGCAGTGCGGAAATAACGAGGAAATTAAGATGGACATGGCACAGAGAAGAGAGAATAAGAGAGAGAGATTGAAAACTAGAGAGAAACTGGAGACAAAGGAGGAGACACAACGAAGGGACGTGCCAAAGCTTTTGATATGACGATTAAGTAACTATAAAGAAATTGGCACGTAATGAGCAAATGTTCCAAATGGTATGAGTACAATTCCATTTAACTAACTAATACTATGGCCTTATTATCTAAAATTGTCGCAAGCTTTACAATAATGAAGTTGTCAGACAAAATTGTTAGGTGGAAATTAAATAAACTAGAGAATTTCAACTCATTAAGTGCATTTTGTGAACGATTGATAATATAATTATGTTAATTTTGTTACATAGCCTAAGGAAAGAAAACGGTTTGTAAACAAATATTATTTTTCATATTGTTTGCAAACTGTTGTTTATAAAAAACACTGTAGATTACTTTTATCATTCTCTTTCATAGTTTAAAACAAAAAATAGTTTGTTGAAAAAATCATTGCAAAAAAGTCTTTTTAATAATATAATTATAATTTAGTCATGTATTTTGCAACGCCAACAAAGCTCCAGTTTATCATACGTTTCGTGTCACTTAATTAAAGCAAATGAAGTAATTTTTGTTGAATAAATCAAGCACCCAGAATGAATTCGATGAAGTCGTAAGCCATGTGACACGCAACCAGACACCTGGTTGACCAGATACTAAGCAGACTTCGTCCAGTTATCTCCTGTGGTGGGATCCTCTCGCCCACAGGCAATTGAGAATTGTCCACTGTTGAGATTGATTGAGCGTAACCTCGACGCATTTCTCATTGTCGAGTGAATTGCTTAAATTTCTTGGCCTTTTTCGCTGTGTTAAATTGTTGGCATTGCTTCACATGGAGCGCCTTCCTGTTACCAAATTCAACCCAGCCACGTACATGTCGAAGCCAGCTTGCACCCTCCATGCCCCTAGCGTGCCCCGTCTCGTTTGCTAAGGCCATCCATCTGGTGGCCTCTGTCTTTTGCGTGGATTTGCCAGCTGCTGGCGGTGACTTTTGAGCATTTCGGTGGCTTGTGGAGAGTGGATAGTGGACAGTGAATAGTGGACAGTGGACAGTGGCTAGCAGACTGCGGTCAGTGGGTTCGTTTCACGTTGGTTGTCAGCTCGCTGACAGTGGAATTGATTTAATGCTTTTTTGTGCCCCATCCACAGGTGGAGTCAGAGACTCTCTTAATTGGCCCCACTTTGGCGGTGTTTATTCATGCGTTGTGGTTGTCCACTTTTTGCTGCCCAGAAACATTTTAATTATTGCCAGAGGCAGAGCCATCGTCATAGTCATTGCTATTACGAGCAAGTGATATCAACAATCGAATGGGAGGCAGTATCACAAAAAAATGATAAGCGCATAATTGCCATCAATTAACTTGCCACTGAGGATGAGGAGTGCCGCAAAAAGTGGACACAAGAAACTGGACACCTTGAGTGCTCAATCGATGATGTGGATGTCACTGAATCTCAACTTAATTGAGCTCATTTCAGTTTAACCAAGTAGACTAGTTTGTTAGCTGCAAACTACTTATCATTAAAGCTGGGCATCCTAATTAAAGTAAGTTGTAGATAATCGACAACTTGTATTTCGCTCTATAGTTTGTCTAATGGCAATTCTCATAAATATGGAACACCTTTGATCGAAATTAAAACTAGTATATTAAATCCATTTATCATTTTGAATAAATGTGTCAACTTTAAATTCTTCATTTATATTGAAAAATACTTTTGTTTCTTAAATATTACAAGCTACCTAACAATGCAATATTAAATTTCTTCTCTTTGCCTTCGCTACTAAAAGAGCAATTAAAATCTGAGATTCAAGTGCAATTGAAAATTCAACTCTGCTCACTATTAAATCTGTAACAATTGTTTAATTCAAGTATTTTAAATTAAATGCAATCAAGCACTAGACGCCAAAAACCAGAGACTAAATCGCCGCTGGGAAATTGGTTGAGTGTGTTATTCAATCATGAATGTTGTGGGGAGATTGGTTTGGTGTTTACTAAATTTGGGAATGTGACGCTTTTGCTTTTGTCTGTCATTTTCATGTTCATACGTGTTTCGTTGCCAAAATGGAATTTGAAACTCTAGTGTATATATGTATATATTTTTTGGTTTTAAATTAAAACATTTATTTAAAAACAAGACAAGGGTCTGCAGAGCACACATATCTGAAATGCGAGGGCATTTCAATCAGCACATCAAAAACTCTCAGCACAAAGTATTTCATGTAAATTGCGCTCGCTTGTGCCGAGTTTTTCCACACACACACATACACACACACACCACTCACACACCACCGCTCACACAGTTTTTCCCCGATGCATTTAGCGCTCTTTGTGATTTATTTGGTTCTCGAAAAAGCAATACAACAAGAACAACAACAATGCACTGCAACGACTGGCACATAAAATGGGTTTGTGCAGACATTTTTTTGTTTTAATTAAAATTGAACTTAAATCGGAAATTGACAAACGCAGCTGAACTTTAATGGCCCCGGAGATGATGTCCAGAGCGTTTAAGTGATTTCATGTTTTTTGGAAAAGTGAAAAGAGCAAGACAAACAGACAAACAGCCAAACGGACAAGCAAGTCCGTGCCGGACCACAATTGGTTTTCCATCAAACAAATTGAAACACTCAGGGGTTGGACACGGCTTGGCTTTATCCGGACTCTTCTTCTCCTCCGACTGCACTTAACTTAAAAACGTTTCATTTTATATGGTTTTACCCAACGCTGCCCCTTGGGGAAATTCATCTGGTCGACGTTGCGCTATAAAGTATGCAACTTCATTGATAACATTTATTTCAAATGCACTCAAAAACCACTCAATAGTATGAAATTTGTTGCAGTTTACCTGCACATAACACACAAATACACACCCACTCATATACCCACACTCACACACACACACTTTAGACAAGCACTCACTAGCTCACATACAGTTAAAGCCTCGTCTCTGGGGTCCAACGACGCGTGTTCATATTGCATTTCGCCCAACCCGGCAAATGAGCATAAAGTTGAGTGTGTGTGTGTGTGTGTGGGTGAGAGTCGAGTGTTCCCTGTACGTGTGTGTGTGTGCATGTGTTTTGTTTGTTTGTGTATTTGGTTTATATTAAAATAGTTCTTTATTATATTTCCCACATGCTTTGCATGTCTGCCTTCGTGTTTGTCCTTGTGTATATAACAATATATCCTGGTTTTCTGTTGCATAAATTTTATTGAAATGCGCACATTCATTTCCCGTTCAATATGTGTGTGTGTGTGTGCATAAAAGTTTACACATAAATATATCACTGGGGACTACAATGGACATTCGATTCCATCGATTTCGTTGCCTAATCACTCGACACACACACATAGAGTCCCCCAAGCTGTTGACTTTCAATAGACACTTTCCATTTCCGTTGCCTACTTATAAGGGTCACCCAACTGTATTCTAACCCTCAGACAATTAGATGTATGTATATAGTATGTACAATTTAGAAACGCAAACAGTTTTAGTATTTAATTATATTAACCTGTGTCGCCAATATTGATTACATTAATTGAAGTGATTGTCCGAATTGTTGTTGTTGCATTGCCAAATAATTGCAATTTGCATAACATTTAATGCTCGTTGCGAGGTGCATTGTAAATCACAACTGCCATAACACGATTTCAATTCGAATGCAATTTATTTTTATTCAATTCACACCTTTAATGTTAACTGAGTTGCGAACTTGGAATGTCAATTAGCTTGAGAGAAAATTAATTTAAGCATTCTTATGATAATTCATTAAATTCAAATTGCTTTTGTTAGATCACAAACTTTGATCTTTGCAAATATTCTTGTTTTGTATATAGCTCTTATAAGCAATACATTTTTGACCTTAATTATTTTACCATCTCCTTTTATATGTTCTGTACATTTTATAGAAGATCGGAGAATAAGCACATAAATTATTTCAGTAACTTTAGAGCAAGGCAAAGCAAATTAGATAGACCAAGAAGCATGTTTGTTTATGAATATGAACTCTTATGTTTTAGAACGTATTTCAGGCTCTGAGAAATACAAATATTAATCTGATTCCTCAGCAATTTCTTAAAGCGACCAACCAATATTAATCTGTTTTTGCTAATTAAATGACCCTCTGATATTCTCAAATATATGTTTATGCATAAATATACATATATAGAGAATAGGTCAACTCACACACGTGCATATTTATAAGTATGTGTATGTACAATATGTCAATTGTGTTTGTTTTGCCTGCTGATGTGAATTTGGTCATGTTCGACATATAAACCTGTGTTCTAATATAAAAAATTTACATAATTCGAGTATGTGAGTTGTGTGTGTTTGGGTGTGTGTGTGTCTGTGTTTGTGTGTTGAATAGTTAAAATATGGCCAGTTGGCTTGTTAGGGTCGATTTTTGCATAAATTAGTGACAGACAGAAAAGGACCAAGTGTGGGAGGAAGAAGGGGTATCTACAAATTAGGTTACATCGTCAATGTTGTGGAAAATGAAATAAATAAACCAAAATGGTCAAGATACCGAGTACATGTTTATACATATGTTTAGCATGTCTATGCATATGTGTGAGTGTGTGTGTATGTTAAACACCATTTGCTTATTATAGTTAAAGGGATCTGACCTAAATTTTCAATGCAAGCAACTACGACACATGCAAAAGTGCAATTTCATTTAGCAACAAACGAATTAATAGCATAAAGCCAAAACAATGAGAGAGCCAGCACAGATAACAAATTACTTGCCATGAATAATAATAAAGTGCAGTAACTAGTGTCCATGGACACGCCCACCCATCCAGGACAGAACCCGTAATGAATTTCAGATGACAATGACGACAACGATGACAATGTTGACAAGCCGATGAGCATAAAAGATGCGCACAGAGCTGAACAACCAAATATACATATTTATACCAGTAAGTATATAAATTTATAAAATCTGTTATAATGTTCTGGAATCCCGCATCACCCAACAAATTGTAAATCTCTTGTTTGCATTTGAGCATAGCACTGGCATTGGCGAAATCAATGCAAAATTGAATGCAGGAACTGTGATTGTACGATATAAATTGCCTCGGAGAAGCTGAAACAATGAGCAAAATTTCATTACCGGACTATGGACGACGATTCATTGCGCCTGTGGATGGTTTTCGAGCTCGCGGAGCGGGAAACTTGCTGCAATCTTGACGACAATTGAAATGGAAAAGAAAATGAATGAAATGTGCTCACGATGATGGGACGACGACCCGGCCACCATTCAATTCTCGCCTGGTTACTTTGCCCAGCTACACTGCAATGCTGTCATCCTCATCCTCAACCTCATCCTTATTCTCATCGTCACTCGGCCTGTCGCTGTCACTGTCAACGCGACTGTCAAGATGTCGTCCCGACATTTGCCGTTTCTCCTCTTTACTTTTTCCACTTCCTCCTGCTTCTCCGGTTATTTGCATTAAAAATATTATTCATTGCAATCACAAGCATTTGCACAAAAATATCCTGCAATGTGCCCTTTTTTAGGGACTGGGCGGAAAGATGACGCCGCTTTGTCTCCGACGGAATAAAGGGATAATGAAATAGTTGACACAATTTGGCATTGCCAAAAAAAAGAGAAGAATTATCTAGGATATGACAAACGGCGAAGCGTTGAACGATGAGTTGCTAAATAAACGACAAGAACAAAGCAAAGTCAACAATTTGGGTTTATTAAAATTGATAGCCTTACGAAAAAAAGAAACAAAAAACGAAATTAAGAACTGCACTTAGCTGCGATATATTTACTATGTTTATTTATATTCTCAAATTTGCGATATTACCAAGCTACCACACATTTTGAATGACTTATAAACGGTGAAATGGAAATCATGTACTTTTCGGAAAGTAATTTATGAATATAGTGAATTGGCATATCAAAGTACTTCAAATTGAGGGAAGGAAAACTAAGGAATCATATATCAACTTAGTATTTTTATACTCCCCAAAATCAAAATGTAATTCTATTTATAACGAGCTATTTATACAATTGAAAGTGCATTTTATCAGGGTGTGCAGTAATTGATAGCTGAGTCCTTATTTAAATGCAATTCGTGGCATATCAAAATGACTTTTGCAGCACAACAACAATAACAAGTCAACTAATTGCCGAGAATTTCAACAGATATGCAACTAATGTGCAGTTGCCGCCTCCAAAGTGGCAATAAATGGAAAACACACGACGTCAGCAGCAGAAGCAACAACAGCAACACCAACAGCAACAGCAACAGCAACAACAACTACAACTACAATATCTGTGCTTTGAAGTTGCCTCGTAGTGCAACACTGCAACAACGAAGAGGTAAGGAGTCTGAGGCCAGGAGCTGATAAATTGGAAGTGCATCTGACACTGAAGTTGTCGGAGCTGCAGAAGATGTTGCTGCTGATGCTGTTGCTTGTAATGTTGCAGCAGTTGCTAATGTGGCCGTTGATGCTGCTGCTGCTGCTGCTGTTGTTGTTTTCGTTGTTGCTGTTGCTCGTGCTGTTGGTGAGGCGCGTGTCTTGGCCCGGTTGCCCTGGCGTTGCATTTGCATTTGTCGTTCTCATCGTCGCCGTCGCTGTCTCCGATGCCGTTTTCTTCGCCGCGACTCTGGCGGCTCTGTTAATGAAAATGCCAAACGAGGCATCGTCCGCAGTTTCCATAGTCATTTCCCATCTACCTCTCTTCTTCCCTCTCCCATGCCCCTTTCCACTAACCGTTTCCCTCGACAGCTGCTGGTGGTGCTCGTACAAGCACAACCGAACGTGTTACTTGACAGCAGCAGCAACATGAGCAACAATAACCCAAAATGTCGAAAGCTAAATGGCCCGACACTGGGATACCCTGTAAATAGATTATGAGAGGGTTATAAGAGTTATAATGGTCAATTTATGTATCTTAGTACATATATCAATGTAGTGGAAATATTCTAGAGTAACTAAGCATAATTCCTATTTCAGTTGTAATTATTAGCCACAAACACTTTATAAATTACAATTTATTGTGTTTAATTTAATTGCCATATAATAATTATTAAAATCATTTAATAATAATTATTATTAAAATAATAATTACATTCAAATTTTTATTTAATAGTTAAGACTTAATTTTTATTCTTAAATGTCGATATAAAGTCTCAAATAAATATCTGCATGATATTTTGATGTATAACCCATACGAGCGTTCTATCAAATAAAATTGAACTAGACATTGGAAAAATGGCCGCTAGTATAAAGCAAAGGTAGCATACATCTTAAATATTTGCTAAAATAATATTATTTTTTTAGTTCGACAAAATACTTAAAATTTGTAATAAATAAATACATGAGAAGTTTATTATTTTAGTAAATGTCAAAAATACGACTTGTTTTGTATTTTAATCGAAAAATATCACTTATTACTTTTTAAATTTTCGTGTATATTTAACTGAAAAGTTCTTAGACTTACAAATGTTATTAAATAGTAATGATTTTTTTAATATACCCATTTAAGTAGATATGCTACAGAGCGTGCGCGGCAATTGCAAGTTGCAACACACATGCAGCATCTCTGTCGTGTTGGCGCTGGTCTAAATGAAGATGCCGCCTTCCAGCTGCACATCATCCAAGCTGCCAACTCCCAGCTCAACAGTCACGCTCGCTTGTCAAACACTCTCGACTCCACACTTCCCCCCTTACTGCTCCTCCTTCTCCTCCTACAGCTTCTACTCTGTTCGCTTGGCAAAATCCATTTGCATATTTGCATCCTTATGCCTGCCAGTTAACTGCCCCTGTGGCACTCATCCCGCTATCCCCTATGCCACCAGCTAGCTGCCACCTTCCACTTTTCCTGTTGCAAGCGGCGCGGCTTTTAACGACAAAGTGTGAAATTTCATTGAATTTGAGCTCGTTGACAAAAGTGGAATGGCAACTGCAACAACAACAACAACAACAACAGCAACAATAACAACAACAACAACGACAAAAACAACAACGAAAACAACATCAACGATAACAACAACAGCAATAGTAGCAATGGTGCAGGTGTTGCACTTTGCGTGTTGTTGTTGCCTTTGCAAATTAATTTAAATTATAGTTTTTGTTATCGTCGCATGCTTTTTAAGCGCATATTAGCCGACAGACAGCGAAGAGAGAGAGAGAGAGAGAGAGAGAAAGAGCAAAAACAGAGACAGCAATGTATAGCTAGAGAGCATTTTGGAGCATGGGGCAAGTGGCATGTGGCATGGTGCACATTTTTCTGTGGAAGCAGCTAATTTTGTGGAAAATGATAGCCGCAATTAATATGCCGTCAACGTCGTTGTCCTTGTGCATTATTATTTTATGCAAATTTGCTACACGTTGAAAGTAGAGTGCATGTACGAGAAAACGGTTTCGCATAGTCAGACAACCATGTATGTGCCTCATAAAAGTGTCGGGGCGTCATCTGTAATTGTCAATGACGCCATTGATACGATGAAGTCTGGATGCAATTTATTAATTTCACACAGCAATTGTCTCACATTTTTACCGGAATATATCCAATTTAAACTCAATTAACTCCGAAAAAACTGGATTAGAAGGTGAGAATTGGTCTTGGATACTGATCAAGTGTTGGGAAAACGATGTACTGTTTTATGAGGAATGTATGTTTCACTAAAATAAGTATTTTATGCTTTATATTTTCCCATTAAGAAAATCCATTCATATTTCAAAAATAAGCACAATGACTTGGTCCGGAATATGTTGTTCATTTAATTACAAGAGATATTTAGATAAAGCCACATGGCGAGCATGTTGGTGCCACATCAATGGATGAAACAATATCAACTTTTGCAAACTGGCTGCAATAACAAGAATCACGATGGCCCACAAGGAAAGGGGCATGGGATGAATTCACAACAGCAGGACGAGCATCCTGCTGACAATATACGAGCAACTTTCGCTCGCTAACGAACTTTTTCTATAAATCAAAATAATAACTTCTAAGCTGGGAACGACTTCCACCAAATGGCGTTCCATTTCGTATACTCCTATACGTATACGTAATACGTTACGTATACGCAATGAAACGTACGTTCCGTTTGGTATTTGGTGCATTTTGTGTCTTTTTGGGTTGTCATCAGCAAATGTTGCACAGAGACAGAGACAGAGACAGAGACGAAGACTAGAGACTATGGCCTGGCCGGAAAGACGCAACCACAAAAGATGGAAATGGACGAGGGGGCGAGGAAGTTACTCCCAGCATGCGATAAATTTAATAAATTACAAACCAAATCCGCAAATTTGTTGAATTCCACAAAAATAAAAAGCAAGAGACGACGGCAAATGACTATGGGCTGAGCTGCCAGGAAGAGGGGGCATGCCCCTGCTAAGGCGCCAAATGGCAGTGGCAACATTTGCACGGCATTTTGGGAACATGTGAGACGCCAGCTGCTACACGTGTGTGCTGGGGGATTGGGGTTTTGGGAGTGAGTGAGTGAGAAGGCGACGTTTGCATTTTGTGGACAAAAGTTTAACTGTAAATTGCTTTTAATCTAATGAACATCGCTGAAGCGCCCGATGTAAAATAGAAAAGGGAGAAAAGGCCATGGAGAAGAGAGAAGAGAGTTACAACAAACGACCCTTGAAGTCAAGCTCATTTTTCCTCTGTGGTTTCATTAGGAAATTACTTAAGCTAAAAGCACATGATGAGAGAAGTTATCCACTGTTTGAGGTCAAGGCTTACTGAGTAAATAGTTATATTTAAATCAGAAAAAAAACCAGCTGATGATCACCCGAATTAGTGGCAATAATATGTTTAAGCCACAACTGGAAACTCTTGTTATCAGGCAAATGTACTTG
The DNA here is from genome assembly GCA_037043535.1 of Drosophila putrida. Lineage (NCBI taxonomy): Eukaryota > Metazoa > Arthropoda > Insecta > Diptera > Drosophilidae > Drosophila > Drosophila putrida. The sequence continues at coordinate 1,670,705 of JBAMBI010000065.1, forward strand.
ATTTATTTAACTACTAGAATTTATTATTTACCTAAAACTTCAAGTTCTTAACGGGCAGCCTTCTCCATAGTCACAGCTGCTACTTGAGCCTGAATATTATCCTGGCGTAGTTTATCAATCCAAGCTCTACTGGTACAAGGCACATTTGGATGGCTATCATTATTTATTGACTCTTTGCAAAATATGTCATGTAGATCGTCACAGTCCGTGTTGCAAATGTTCTTCCATCCCTTATCGTTGATGTGATAAAGTCGAACAATGCCACCTGAATAGGCATCTTTACTGGTGGCATGATAAATGGCTCGACGTGCCAAATCAAACGCCTCTTCATCCGTCAGATCCCATCGATACCCCGTATCCAGGACACCCAAGGCATATGGAGAGCCACTGCCCACTGAGAAGACACTACCATGTGATCGCATGCCCTCAGAGTCCACATAGATAAGTTTACAGCCTTCGTCATCACAGCCGGCTAGCATCATTCCCATGGCAAGGCCCATGCCTTTGTACTCAGCAGATATGTTGCACATTATTCTTGCCGCAGCATCGACAGTTATTCTCTTCTTATAGCGCAGTTCATGCAACCGACACTCGCGTGTCAGGACACGATCCCAGTAGACACAGTCTGCAGCGCCTCCGGCCAAGGTGCCAAGCATATAATTAGTCAGCTCCACAACCTTCTTCATGCTCTGCGAGCCAATATATTGGCCGGAAGTAGCTCTTGAATCGGCACAAAGGATCACGCCTCCTTGGTACTTGAAACCTAAGGTTGTGGTGCCATGATCGAACTCCATTTGCACCTTGGAGTGTTCCAAAATCTTGGGCAGATTCACAACGGGCTGAGGGCGATGCTGACAATGATTCATGGATCGTTAAATTGTGATTTAATTATTACATTTTCAAAGGGTGGAGCCATTAGACTGTAAGGATTCCTGAAATTGCTGGTGGCTATCTGAACCTCTTGAAGATCCCACTCCTTAAGCAGAGCATCGAATCGCTTCATACAGGGTATTTTATTAAGCCCGCATACTGCCTCTAAGGCCATACTTAAAATTCTTTTAAAAGAAATATTATTAAAAATTTTGAATGTAATTTAAAATGTTTATTGAAGTTAAAGTCAAGTTTGTACAGTCATAAATCCCATTAACATGCCATGATATTCGCTACATAATGAAGCTACTTTAGAGTCTGAGCCCAAATCTTACACTTGGCCTGGCGTCATCTTAGCCTCGCTCTTATTAAAACAGGTTGAACTAAGCTCCAATTAATTGCCAGGGTACTGCATCGAAGCGAAGGAGGACAAGGATGCAGAGGGAGCTGTTGGTCTGTCTGTTACCCTCTAATAAACTGGCAGCGGAAATTTTTAACAAGTTGCCGTTTGCCAGTTCTCCTGTTCTTGCCTGGTCTGGTCTGGCCAGAGCTGTAATTAACGCACACACACATATACTTGGACCTACACAGACATAGAAGGAGGTAAGATGAACGAGGAGAAAAAGCATCGAAACTAAACAGAAACCCTTGCCTTGGCTTTCTCTCTTATTTCGCGTCTTTAATGCAACTCGCAGCTAAACTAGCTGAGATTTTGCATATCAGATTGCCGCTCCCAGCACCGGGTCGCCTTGTGATTTAATAATCAGCCAAACTGCCAACTAACAACTGCCAACTAACAACTACCAACTGCAGCTTCCACTCTCAACTCCCCAACATCAGCCTCATCCTCGTCCTCATCTCCATCGGAATGAATAGCTTGCCTCTGTTGCATGCCCATTAAGAGGGCAAACGAACTGCGAACTGGAGGCGCGTGCAAAATGAAATGTGGCCAACGTTGCACACGCATCCCACTGCACACTGCACACTGCACACTGGACACTGAACTCTGGTCCAATGTTGCAGCTGCCAATTTGCATAAATTTAGATCACTGACAACTGATGTCCGAATGCAGAACGACAATATTTTATAGTCAATCCCACCTCGATCCCAATGGAATTCCATGGGGCAAAAACGTAAGCGTAGCAAACATTTCCAATTGCCGTTTAATTAGCAACTAATCCATTTGCTCTGGTTTCTCTGTTTGTTTTTGTTTTTTTTTGTTTTCTTTTTTTTGGTAATTTCAGTTGCCTCTCTGCATCTGCATCTGTATCTGAGACTCGACAGGTGTTGAAGCCATTGGCAATCCAATTAAAATGTCATGTTTCTTTACGATGGCGCCGAAAATCTTCCGACTGCAATTTCAACTCCTGTGGGCGTAGTCTAGTCATTGGACCTGACTTTGCAGAGAGTTGATTGGCTGCTCATTAGAGCTTCGTTTAATTAGAGCTAATCTGCAGAGTCTATCATAGTCAGAGCAGGAAGTAAGTATAACACTGATTAAGAGACTGGCACTTTCTATAAAACCGGATTTTTGAAAAGTTCTATCCCAGCAAAAACTCAAAGCTATAAGTTTAAGTTACGTCCGATCAGCACTAAATGAATTTTTAAGGCTTTATAGAAAAAGTTTATCATGAATTATTCTAAATTCTTTTTGTAAAAGTAATAGCCGAGTGAAACAACAACAAATACAATCCATAAGTAAAAAGTGCGACTTAAAATGGTTTTATTTTATTTAATTTTATTGTATTTTTCTTGTACTTTGCTTTCAGTTTATTTTATTTACACTGCTGCTTAACATTATTGTTTCGAAATCTGGCAAATCCTTTGTTTTACTGCTTATTGTCAGCAAAAGTTTCCTTGAGCAACTTTTAAGCTTGCTTAAGGCAAAGGACGAACAGAGAGTGAACAGAACGATAGAGCAGGCAGATTTCACCAACTTTCTCTCACTCTCACTCTCTCTCTCTCTCTCTCGTTCTCTCTCTCTCCCTGGCTTTTTATCCATGTCGTGTGCGTCTCTCAGACTCTCTGTGTATTTCCCCATTGACAGAAAGACGCATCCAATTTGCAGTTCATCATCTGTCCCGTCCCTGTCACACGCAACTCACAGACGGCAGACACAAATTTTGACAGGGCGCCTAATTGAGCCGAAAACAGTTTTGACATTTGCGACCGCGCGCCGCATTTAATTTTTTAATTGAAACGGCCACGCGAGCTAGGCAGCCTAATCCTACAGCTGGACATGGATAGTGATAGAGATGGAGATGGAGTCAGAGAAAAAGACAGAGGCTGGCTAACTAAAAGGCCGAGGGACGTGAGACGAGGGTCGAGGGCATAGCTCAAAGTTGAAGCTGCAACTGAAACTGAAACAGAAACTTTTGCCAAGTTGCTTATTGGGTCAACTTTTGGCTGACAGCTTGTGATGCTCGGCCCAAGAGGAGTACAAAAAAGAAGAGGAGGAGGAGAAGGAGGAGGAGGACTCAAAAACAGAGTGAGACCAGAGCCAAACCAAAAGGGAATCAGAGAAGCAAAGCGAAACTATTTTTACAGCCGACTCGCTAACAAAGTATCAAATTTTTACGACGATGCATTAAATTAAAAAGTTTTCGCCTGTTTTCCTTTGGCCCATTCCCCTCTTTCTACTCCACATCATTGATACCCTAACCATTGGGTAGGATAACTTTGACATGTAGTTTAGTTAAATCGAAACTGATTGTAGTTCATGGATTTGATTTATTATTTATCAGATAATTTCAAGGACTTTTTTTCAGATTCTCTCTGACAATACTTTCGAATGTTGTGATTAAAAGGGTATGCAGGCTTTTCCGACACCCTGTTGAATGGCATTTTAGCCGCTTTTCCGGCAACATCGTCGGTTGCTTTTAACGACTTTGCATTGGTTTTCATTGCCAAAAGGCCGCTCCAGCTTTTTGCATGGGCCCCACACAAGAGTTTCAAGTCTTAGTCTCAGTCCCAGTCTCAGTCTCGTTTTGCTTTTATGGCTGACAACATATTCGCATTCCATTCATTGCATTCGAATCTCACATCCTTGGACTATTGGCTAATTGTTGCGCTGTGGATTTTACGGCACTTTGAAAGCCGTTAATCCCCATTTTATGTACTTAATTAGTTTCCTGGCCCAATTTTATGACGCACTTTGAGCAACGTCTCGTAAATTTTGATGATCGATTTGCATCGATGCGCAAAGTTTGAAGTGCTCAGTGAAAAGATCCAAAGATAAAGCCGCTCGACCAAACTTTCAAAATTTATTGCTCACACATCATACAATAGATCCTTCCGAGAGAAATTCCATTTTAATGGGCTCTTAATATTATCCTAAAGTCTTGCCAACTTAAGGAAGATAAAGGATCCATTGTAGTACATATTAATACCCTTTTCATTTCATGTAACACTGTACATGCTGTAAAAATACAAGAATCAGATGACTGTATCAAATATTTAAAGTTTTGGGTATATAAAAGCCTAGACAAATTGGATAAGCTTCCGGGAAATAATTTGACTTTGATCTTAAGTGTTTGTCTCTGCTTTGTTTGGTTAGCTAAGACTACAAACTCTAAATGACTTATCCCTGGACTTACATGCAAACCATCTTTAGTTGTTCCTACGACTACTGTACAATAATTGAAATCGACATTAAACAAAATTACTTAGCTCGTATGCAAATTTGAGGGCAATTGCGAAGCAATTAACCCAGATGATATAAGTTTGTAAACATGTCTTTGGGCGAGAGTTAGTGGGCGTGTCTCCGTTTGCCTCTCGTTTGGCATTGTTTGTATTCAGTTAGCAAAGCTAAACTGGGCCCAGACAGAGAGGGGAATTAAATTGTACATGAAATGCAGGCACAACTTAAACAAGGGAAGAAGAGAGATGGAAAGGGAGTAAGAAATGGTTTTGCATTTACTAATACCTTCGATAATTGCACAATGCCAACTTGCATACGAATGAATGCTCCTGTGCTTCCTTACTCCACTGGGATTTTGTAAAGCAGCTTCCATCGAGAACAGGTGAATCGATTAACTCCATGTCGCCACAATTAGAAGTCATTGTTGTTAAATCATTTGTGTATTGTATGTGTGTGAATGTAGTCACTCTAACAAATAACAATTGAACTCCATTGCTTCTGGCAGTTCGTGACTAAATTATGTTTTCAGATTTCCAAATCAAAATGTGAATATACATCATTTAAATCAATTGTACACTTTTCGGCAAAACATTTCCAAAAATAAGCTGTTTTCAAGTTATGGAAATATGTCGGTAAAGCAGCCACTTAAGCTTGACTGCGCTCTATTAAAGAGGGCCTTTGCCCTCCAATCAATGAGGCAAAATGGTTTACTGACCAAACGATATTCCCTTTGTCGTCTGGACATGCTGGGTATGAATCCTGTACGTGGTCGACGCAACAATGCAACATCTTATGTGTCAATCCAAGTACCGACAAGGTGGATTCTCCAAGTGGAAGAGGAGCAATTGAAAGATGATCCGCAGCTTTCATTACCTATGCTCCTTTACCTGTACAACCCTTGGCAGTGGATTAAATCCAAATTGAACCTATGGAAACTGAAAATCTTTTGGGACTGACATTTTTGCGAAACACAATTCTTAGAGAACTCCAAGCAGGCGATGGTCGTCCTAACCAAGTTTATACATAAGCAGCGTGTACAGAACATTAAGAGATGTACCACGCCCATGGGTTACAATCAGATCGTGCATGATCTTATAGAATCCAAGAACTGGCCTCAAAAGCTTTTGCGTTTTGGGAAACGACATATGCGCCATGCTATTCTCCTGAAGATACAACAACTTTCCCATTATGATCATAAGTTTGCCTTTGTAGATGTCGTATTCTGTGCTTGCCGTCGCATCAATGATTTTAACTCCAGTTCAGAAATAAGTGAGATGAGCAAAATAATTGATCAATATGTAGAGACCAGAAATTTGCTAGTTAAATATCCCATTGTGTTTGCCGAGTTCTTTGTGCGTTTCCGAAGAGATTATTCATGTCCGGCAACGGTTCGTTCCGGACAATGGTTGATTTCCAACTTTAAAATTCTCAAATTTGACGTATTGAATTATCATCCAGAGTTCTACGTGGGCAATCAAGGCAGCAACGAAATCTATAACTCTGTTCGTAATAATGTGTAGAATATCTTACAAAATTCCAGTATCAACTATATCGGTAAAAGTCTAAGATTGGTTTAGAATAAACAAAATATAATACAAACAAATAAAATTGATTTATCTACTCTAAATTACATTGAGTAGAACGTTGTCATAAATAACACCTTTTTCTCCACTTGCTAAATCCCTGTTGAATCAGAAGCCAACCAACTACACGCACTCCTCTGAAAAGTAAAGAAACTACGAGTAAGACGTCCCATAATCCTCACGATAATGAGCTTTGTGCTATGCACGAATGCCAGGTGGCGTCAGCGGGAAGGACAAGTAAACAGCAAAGTTGTGTAAAAGTCGACAGAAGAAGATCAAAATAAAATGCAAAGTGCAAGATGTGTTGCCTTACTTATACTTGGCATCCACACTGATGGTAACTTTGTTGTTCTGTTGATGAGGCGACATACTATAGAGTCGACATAGTTCATGAATTTCTAATGCCAAAGCCCAGATAGGGTTGTTGGTGAGTTGAGTGATGGCAACAGGAGCTACAAGTGGACAACTGCATAAGGACATCCATGGACGATGAGTACTCGTGCTTGATGTTGACATTATGTTTATTTTAACTTTTCCACTGAATATATACTATGCATTCTCAGCATTTCAGTAACCTTAAGCTATAAGTCCTTTTGCCTATCAAGTGGTAATATATCTCGTCGTTTCTTGCATATCACCTGGTGCAAATTTTTTGTAAACTGGTGTCAGGAAATAGATAGCTAACGGTGGCTTGGGTGGAGGATGGTGGGTGGTGGGTGGCTTGCACAGATCTATAGTGTGGCGCTTATCGGAGGACGTGCCACTGCAGCCTGTCGATAAGTTGAATTTAGTATGCCTGCAAGGAGAGAGAGAGAGGAGGATGGCAGGGCTTCGATAGGTCCTTTGGCTCCATTTGGTGCTTTGTTAGAGCTTTGGTTACATTCGACACTTTGTGGCTGCGGTTGTTTCCACATCTCCCATAGCTCCCACAACTCCAACTGGTGCTGCTGCTCCACTGCATTTGAATTTAAAGCATGCAATTTTATGCTTTTAATTTTACGCTTAATAAATTTTGTGGCTTTGCACACAGCAATTACCCCAGCTGGAAGCCAGGAGCTAAAGGAAGACGATATCCGCCCCTTTATGCGCAAGTAATAATGAATTTAAGCAGCGTAACAACTTTAATGAGCACTGAAAGGCATTCAATGTCAGACTATAAACTTGGTATCTCTATGAGTTGAATGGCTTTCGATGTGTATCTTGAGGATGGCTTCAGAAGGATATCCAGCACTATCAAAGCTATATCAAAGCTCTTCCAAAGTTTTCTGAAAAGTAACATTTCTGCAAGTGTTCAGCTATAGAACTGAAGTTTCTTAAAGTGAGTTTCGTCTGAACTGCAATCCACACGCTCTCATATCATGCATCATTCGCTGTCAAGTTTTTAAACTGAAAAGTACTTGGCCAAGGACGTGTTGGAAGAGAAGCAGGAGGAGGTGGAGATGGAGGAGGAGGACAACAAGTTGGGCGTGTCGAAAAACTTCAAATTGTTTTCGAAATTGCAATGTCACGCTATCCACACCGCCCACAACAAGGATACAAAAGAAGGATTCGCAACAGCTCGAAAGTTTTGGGGTGTAAAAAAAATACAAGCGATATCTATCGGGTTGTCGAAGTTTCTATATCCTACGACATTCAGTTCAGCTGCTTCGAAAATCAATTTGTCAAAGAAACTCTTTGGTAGTAAAATTCTTTACCTTCCTGACATCCGCGATAACATCAGCTTTTGCCAACACTATTAGATAGTTAAAGCACTTACAGCCAAAATTACATCATGCAACGTTAACAACAAGAGCTGTGACTTAAGGGACGTATACGTCATATTCGATACGTGGCACAAACAAACATTTTGATGTGCGGATTGTTGCAGTTGATTGGGAGGAGAAAGCGTGAAGAGCAGTGGACCAGAAGGAGAGCTGCGTTAACGGCAACATTTGGTCATTTTAAGCAATGACAATTCTATTTTGCAACGAGACTCTCCTCTCGAACACTGACCGCTGTAATGGGCAACAAAACAAACGACGCCATTGACAGGATACTTGCTGCAGGACTCGGACTCGGACTCGGACCCGGGAGCATGCGTCTGCTGATGACAATGACTTTTTAAATTGTTTCATGAAAGTGTCAGCTATGGTCAAAAAGTTTAGCAGCTGCCGGAAAATAAATGAGCGCTGGCAACTGCCAAGCGCCAGGCAGAAACGATAGAAGACCTAAAGACTTGCTGCGAGCTGACCTATAGTTAACATCATGATGCTCATCATCATTATCGTTGCCATGCTACGACACTATGTGGCAAGAAGCATCTGGGGAGGGGAGGGGAAGGGGGATGGAATCAGACTTTATGACTTCATTTCACTCCCACACTCGAATGCGGTCGGCACGCAGCTCAAATTGCAGGTGTGGTCACCGCACCGCAGACAGCGATGTCAGCTGTGACTGCGGTGGAGGCAGGTCTGTCAGTTAACGTTGCTGCCAGAGATGTTACATCGACATCCCCATCGAGAGACACTATTAAATAGACATTCGTTGGCTTTCAAAGTTCCATTGAAGCGGAGCGTAAAGTGTTCTAGCAACTGCAAGTGGGAAACCCTCCCTATGGTGATGCAATTCATACGCCCCATTGCACGGGTCTAGTGCTAATCATCATTAAGGTGCGCTATCCACTTAGATTATTTAGACATCAGTTGCTTATGCTCATGTATTTTTCATCTAAATCATTTCATATTTTAATTTAAAGCCTAATCCTTTATTCATTTATGAAACATTACATTTTTGCAAGATTGCTAACTTCATCTTTTACAGCATATCTATACAACTTGCAAGGCCATTTAATATTTAAACCATTTGCATTGTTTGCTTTGAATATGGAAAATAGTAAAGGACTTTAACTTTAAGTACACATAATCCCAAACGTTATTTACTTCAAGCCAAATAGCTATCCTTATGTTGCATAACATATTTATGGATTTTTAAATATACACCATATGCACTTTATGTCTAGCACAATGCAATTTCTATTCTTTGCTTTTGCTGAAATTGCACAAAAAATTACTTTCTTAAGAATTAAAAGGTAAATTCATTTGCACATGCATGAAACTCAATTCAATTTAAATTGATAAAGTAATTTAAAATCTTAGAAGTAAACAATTTGCCTTGCAAATTGGACAAAATTCCATGCATGTCTAACCATATGCGAGGTGCGATTACATACGTAAATACACATACGTACATATGTTATACATACATATAGAAAATGCTCAACGCCTGTAAGCCTTTTGCTGGTAAATGAGTTTAAGAGACACAACGATAACAGGACTCAAAAACACTATTTAAATACAGGACGGTATAAAAGAAGTATTAAATTAATTCTTGAACTTAACTGGCAATATGGTGTCAAATATGGTTAGCAAAAATTTTAGTAAAGAAACTTTAATAATGACTAGTAGCAGCGCTTAAATTGATTTTGCAAATGACCCAATAAGTGTATAATAAAATAATATTGCTTCGGCTCAAAAGCAAAGTTGCAACAATCAAACTTTATAATTACATGCCACATTGATGTTGCTTCAGTTCTGGCCTGAATCACTTGCATATGGTAATATATGAAGAGTCCTCTTCAAGAAAAACTCACTTCTGCTTCACCCCCTCCCCGAACAAAGTTCTGTAGCCTTCATGCAGATGCGTGTGCATAAAACTTTTGCAGCTCTTTGGGTAAGTATGAAAAATATTTAAAAGAAAAGTTTGACTGAAGTTGAAAAAAATAAACACTTGAAGAACAGCTGACGATGAGGACGAAAGTCGACCGAAGCAAGGACTCAGCATGGCTTCCAGGAGTAATTGTGAAACGAGAAATTCAAAATTGAATACCATAAAGAAATACATAGATATGTATATACACAATATATTTACAGGTGCATCTTTACATAATTCTTTTATATCCTGAAGCTATCGAATCATATTTAAATTAACTGACAGACAGAATTTGGCATCTCGAACACAATAAATAATATTTACATATTAAATGATCAATGATATACTTTACAAATATATATACACGATATCTTCTAGTCCAGCAATCCCGCTTGAAGCAGCTTTCCTTTATTATTCCAAAATGCAACGCGAGGCGTTTGAATATTATTTTTAATGAACGCTCGTACGACTAAAAAATTTATATGAACCGTGCCAACTTTGCATAATGAAAAATTACTTTCATTTTAATTGGGAGCGGCTGCAAAGTAGCAGGGAAAGAGAGCAGGTAAAAAGAGAGCAAAAGAGTGAATAGGAGGAAAAGGAGTGTTAAAAGACGAAAATTAAATTAAAAGCAATTTCGTGCATTTAAGCAAATAAAGAGCGACGGTCACGTGGGCGTCACACCGTGACACACGCATATACACACTTATTAACACATATACATATGTACATGTAAGTACACATACCAGCACACCTGGCTGCACTTTGAGGTTATGTTGCAAAATGCATGCGGTTTTAAACACGTGCCGCGCAGAGGAGTTTCATTTTTTAATTAAGCTGTTTACATTTACTCGTAATGTCCCGGCATCGTACCCCGCCGAGGTGCATAGTTGTTTGTTTTTCTCTGACCCAAGAAAGCGCTGGCATCCCACTGACCTCGGCCCTCACCCGCTGGCGGCTTTGTGGGTCAAGTGAACAGCAAAGCCTTTTCACCTGTCGACAGTACAATTAAAAGTGTGCAAACAAGGATCTCACTTTTTCTTGACACTTTTCTAAGCGGTTCGTACAAAGCGAGTTCCAAAGAACTCAAGCAAAATACAGCTCAAATGACACGCGACCTTGTTGATGCGAAAGGGAAAGAAGGGACTGGAAAGACCAATCATGGGATGAGACTTATTTAACAATTAGAATAACAATTGGAAATACCACTTCTGAATGTTCTCCATAGCAGCGGTTCTCCGATCATTACTTATAGCGTGGTTGTCGATGCGTTGCTGGACGTCGGAACATTGCTTAGATAAAAATGAAAGATATAATAAGAAATTACTAAAAGGTATCTTTTAAATTTAACATACATACATACATACATACATACATACATACATACATACATACATACATACATACATACATACATACATACATACATACATACATACATACCATAATTAAAATTTTGCTTTTCATTTTCATTGTTAAAGTCCTCTCTTATTCTCCACTTTCTCTAATTCCAATCTGAAATTTAAGATATTTTGTCTTATAAATCACTGATTCAGTTTAAAATAGCTAATTATTATTGATTTGAAAATATGAACTTTTCAAGGATGTCACTTTTCAGTTTCTAGGGATGTGTGGATGAAACTTATCGATGTTATCGATAAAAATTAAATTTATTGAGCCAGTAAACCGACTACCAATGCAAAATAAAGTGCAATTACGAAACATTTTTAATAAGCTCAGTTGGTAATTTTTACACAATTTGATTAATTCGCGGCTATTTGTTAACAACCAAATACCTAATTTAAGCGCTACAGCTGAAACTTTTGCGCACTGGCCTTTGCAAAAAATGAGAAAAATTAATTAAATTGAGCAGCAAAGTCAATTAAATGCAACATTTTTGGTTAATTAAAGCCATTGAAATATTTATACGTGCGGCATAGACATGTAGAACGCCCTTTGCAACACCATATAATGCAATTAATTATATTTTTTCATCTGAGTTGTAACTTATACCCTGTAATTGTACAAACACTTAATTGGGTATAATGCTGGAGCCTATAAGTCCACCAATATTGTCCATTAAGTAGGGTAATTGGTTGTTGGTCACTTCTAACTGGATCAGACTTATTCGTTACCAATTGGTCTCAGGTGAGATAGCATTTTAAATGAGATGGGCGCAGTGGAAATCATGTTATTTAATTATACAGCAATAAAATATAGATGAAAATCGCTTTTCCACTTCAACTGATTCGCATTGCGGCAACACACAGTTTGAAGATGAACTGGAAAAGCCAGATTCATCCGTTTCTGTAATTTCACAACATACCTATCCGACTTCTTGCATATTTACGCCCAATTGACTTTTATGATGGCAGTTGTCGGGAATTTCTTATTGATCGACAATTACATTTCCACATTGAAGCTCTTGTCGCTTTATAAGCTCCATTTTTTAATAGTTGTGGTAATTCCTTCATTTCCTCATGGTAAGTGTTGGACTATGAATTAGACTGTTAAATATTGATCACAATTGTAAGGCAGATCTATCGTTAATATTCTGAGAAATGTGAGCTCCATTGTTGGACCTAGGTTAGCCTAATTGACGCCATGTCAAAGCTTCGCTTTGCCATGTGTGCCATGTGCATTGGCATAAAAACTTGATTAGTGCCGCAATGCAACCGAGGCTGGGGTTGTGGGATCACACATTTTGCTCATGGACAAAGGCTCTTGGCCGAACAAATTCTACGCTTTGTGAGCAAATTAGTTGCAATCGCGTCTGGTGGGGAAAACAAAGGTCCACATCCTAACCAAATGCAAATGCTAAGTAACGTTGCTGGGCACCAGCCTGGCTAATAGTAAATGTGGAGTTTCTGCCGAGGCAGACGTCACAGACATCAGAGACATCGATGTCGATTCAGTGGCCTTCAACAGAAGCGATGGCAGCCACATTAGCAGCTCTTGTGGTCATTACCGCTTTTTGTTATACCCTCAGCCCGGGCATGGTCGGATGGGTTCCATGGACAACAAAAGACCGCCCGTGGTTTTTCAACCGCGCGTGCCTTGTGCGGTCTTTTGACGCGAATGCCGAACAATAAGAGCGCTTTTCAATTGTTGTTGTTGCTGTTGCTGTTGCTGTTGGTGATGGTGATGGTATAGCTGCTTGGCTAACAGGCGTTGCCAATGGCCCGTCACGTCTTGTCATATGCATTCAAGCTAAAACCAGCACACACACTCGTACAAATCCAATACTCTGAGCAATCTGTGCCAATTTTAGATGTTAGCAATTTCGCATCTGGGTGAAAGCAACTGAAAGTACATACAGTTACCATTGAGTTGACAAAGTTTTACAATTTAAAACTAATATAGATAAAACAAAATAATTTAAAAATTGACTTTAAGTTTAAATTTTGAGCTATTAAATTATTATGAATTATTCTTTTTAGTCTACAGTCGAGTTTGTTGCGCTGAGATGTTATTCAAATAAATAAAAAAGACAATCATCTACTTGTGTCAACTGAGAGATATATAGAGATAGAAGTTACCTACTTTAGTCTGTTGTATCATAAATAAGTACAGAGCTATACCCTTTTCATGGTTCCGTATACTGGCAACAACTATTTGCTGGCCATAAATGTTTACTGTCATATTTGAATCCTACACAATTTATCACATAAACGAAGAATAGTAAAAACAAACTCGAAATATCTGTCTGTTCATATAATAAATGTATACACACGTAAGCAGGCGGAGTACAGATGTACATACATATGTATGTTCGAGAATAAACATAAATAAATGCATAAACTAGCAAGAGCGATCAAATGCAGCATTGGCTCAAAACTAAAAGTCGCTACAAAAATGAAAATATTTTGCTAAAATAACAGCTGAAATGCCAAACAAATCCTCATGTAATCTCCCCCGAGCGACACGACCATCAGAGAGCAGGAAAAGTATCGCAATAAAATATGTTAAGTAAATACGGAAAAGCTGATAGGCAGAATGACTGAAAGACTAAAAAAGCATGGGAAAATAAGACAACGAGCGAGAGAGAGAGAGAGAGAAAGCACAAACTAAACAATAAGCCAAAAAGTACGCTTGATTAAGTTTAACTTCCGGTTTGTTATAAATTGAGCATTTATGTGGGATTTGTTTGCGAAAACAGTTTCTACTTTGTTGGGCAAAACAAATGTTTGCCAAGCGAAGGCAACGTCGACGGCCCATCGAGTTGCCAAAATGTGGCACATGTTCATATGGGCAGCCTCATATCTCCTACTTCCCCCTGACACTCCACACTCCCACACTACTACCCCTGCCAATGCAGCCTACTACTCAGTGTGAGCACGCTCGTGTGTCTATTTCCGGCGGAAGTGGTGAATAAAACATGAAACGAAATAAAATCACAAGGCAACAACAGTGCCAGCTGCCTGCTAAGTATATATACTATATGGACATAAGTAAGGGAGTGTATAGGATCTAGGGGTTTGCGGATAGATGTTGCCGAAAGTGAACTTCCGTTCGCCCTGTTGTCCGTTAGATTAGTTTTGCTCTTTGGACACTCAACGTAAAAATGTCTAAATTATTCCAAGAGGCCAATCGAAGTAGCCAAAAATTAAATCACAAAATATGTTGACTGTAGATTTGTTATAAATTTTCGGATGTCGCCAGAGACAATTCGATATCGACACAGTTTACGTCTACAGTTGACAACCGGCAACTGGGTAAAACCAAATGATATAAGGCATTTAATATCCGTAAATAAAATATTCAATTTCCCAATGTCAAAACTAGGAAATAGGCAACACGCAGCACTCCTAGTTTGAGCTCTTGACTTAATTTGCATCTGCAGTCAGTACTTGGAAAGCACTCACAATTTTCATTGCATTGACCACTTGATGATAACTCTCCTGACCTCAGTTCCCTTTACTTTTTGACTTAAAACCTTGGCCACTTCATCACCTTTGTGGGCTGCTCCATCTGCTTTTATCAGTTGCTCCCCAACTGAACAAATTCGAATATTCTGCACTGTTGGAAAATGTAGTATAAACGTAAATTAATTCATTCCAATGCAAAAGAATTTTTAAAAGTTTCATTTCGGGTACAAGAAATCAGGGGCAACGAGAAAATTAAGAGGAGTCTTCTAAAAGGGGTTGACTGGTAAGTACTCCGACTGAAGTAACAATATGACAGAATTAACAGTTGTGCACAGGTTTTAATATTCGGTTATTCCAGATCTCAAAGAAGGTTTTTCCGCCGTTTCAATAAAGAATATAGTATATGATAAGAGACATGATCATCATTAAAATCTCTGACTATTCAATAGAGTCAACTATATCCTTTTCTCTTTCCTCCAATAAAATGTTCTCCCACACATTTACAGCACCTGTAATTAAGTGTTTCCTCCATTGCTACTCTCCTGTTAAGTAAATTTTCTTAAGAGACCCTGCCTTTGTTAATGCCGAGATATAATAATCTCAATGTGAGCTTACTTGGGCTTACATTGCACAAGATTTTCGTGCATGTAATCTTTATTGCTCGAAGCAAAAGCTTTTGGGTAAACTTAACAAACTGACAAGCAAAGCACTTGGATTTTGGTCAGAACCAAGAACTATTTATGTGTCAGAATAATCCTTGGTTGTTGCATTAATAGCAATTGCTGCATTAATTTAGCTTACGGCCTAAATTGCATTTAATTTGGAAAGTGCAGGAGAGTTAGCTAATGGCCTTGTTAATCGCCTGAAACATTAACGATCTGGTTTTCCGCAAATTATTCTAAGCAAAATAGCACACTGTATGCAAATCCAAGCAAAAGCATCTCAGCAAACGAAATATCAATGTTGTTGGGCATTAATTTATTAATTGGGCTATTTATATGTTACTATTGTTACTATTGTTAAATGGTTGGTATCGTGGATTGCGGCAACAGCAGGTCATATTACAGTGGAATGCCTTGCAGCCACATGTTAAGCGAAAAGAACACTTATGGCAACATGGCATTCTATATGAATTTGGATATGGTGACAGCCTGCAGCTGCAGCAATTTTTTTGTTCAATATTTTTGTTAACAGACGTAGTAGCCTTCTCAGTCGGGTACACTTCTAATTTCATCTCAGGCGCTGTCTCCTTGATAACCTCAATCTTTGGCTCCTCCTGCTTCGGTCCCTCCTTCATCTCAAGCTTCGGCTTCTCCTCTATCTCTTCTTCATCCGAAAAGGAATGGACTGTATACACAGATTTAATTGTTCCATCAAGATCATTGACAACTTCCGAGGTCTTCATTCGAGAATGAGTCCTTATTAGGCGTAAATTTGAAGGAGTTTCCTTTTCTTCTTTAATGTTGCCAATCGCTTCTAAGTTTGTTAAAGCTGAAGATTTATCATTTTTACTTGAAGCAGATGGAACACTGTCTTTCATTTGGTAATCATTTGTTTCAGGCAAATGCGAAGCGTCCCCGTTTGTCTCGTTAGTTAATTGATCTATTAGTATATCCGAAATTGAATCTCCGCCAATAACCTCCACACGTTTTACTCGCTGACGTTTGTGGACCAGTTTACCTTCGTCCTTTTTAAAATCAGTACTCGTCCTCTTCGTAGTGGGTGAATTTCTCCCAGAATCTTTCACTTCATTTTTGGGTTCGTCTACTGAATGTGTTACTGAGACAAGAGACTCTATTTTCTCTTCACTGGAGAGATCTTTATCACTTGGTGTTTTAGAGTCCGATGAAGAAGTGTCACTACCATGTCCTCTGTTAGGTTTTTTTGTGTTTGAATTCAGATTCTTAAGGATCACTGACCTCTGACTTTCCCCCGACTTTGTACTTTGCCGTTTCAAAGAGTCGGAGTTATTTGGTTTCACGGGCTTATCTAATTTTCCTGATAATCTTGATTTAGTCACTACCCGATTGCTGATTTTACTTTTCTTATCACTGTCATCTGTATATGTCGATAATGAGCTCCTTTTTGGTAGTTTGTCTTTTCCGTTTTTTTTAATTTCATCCTTTACAAATTTAGTAATCGATTCAGTTGTCCTAATTTCAGTATTGGTATTTCCGCCTTTTGTAAAATTAGTAATGGATTCTGTTTTTGTAACCTTGACTTCCTTTTTCCCAGGAGGCTTAGTTAGTGCCACCTCAGGTTTGTTTTTGTTAGAATTCAGATTCCTAAGGATCACAGACCTCTGACTTTCCCACGACTTTGCACTTTGCCGTTTCAAAGAGTCGGAGTTATTTGGTTTCATGGGCTTTTCTATTTTTCCTGCTAATCTCGATTTAGTCACTACCCGATTGTTG
This sequence comes from Drosophila putrida, assembly GCA_037043535.1. Lineage (NCBI taxonomy): Eukaryota > Metazoa > Arthropoda > Insecta > Diptera > Drosophilidae > Drosophila > Drosophila putrida. Next base: position 1,687,768 of record JBAMBI010000065.1, read on the forward strand.
GTTTTGCTTTTCTTATCACTGTCATCTTTATATGTCGATAATGAGTTCCTTTTTGGTAGTGTGTCCTTTCTGTTTTTTTTACTTTCATCATTTACAAATTTAGTAATCGATTCAGTTGTCCTAATTTCTGAATTTGTATTTCCGTCTTTTGTAAATTTAGTAATGGATTCTGTTTTTGTAACCTTGACTTCCTTTTCCCCAGTGGGCTTAGTTAGTTCCACCTCAATTGTCTCGATCTCATGAATATTATATTCACGTTTGTCTTCTGGAAATTGCGTTGTTTTATCTGTAGGATTTTTATTCGAATCGATTGTCTTTGAACAGCAGCAGGTACAGCAGCAAGGCTCTGAGATGATTTTGGGTATCGGATTTGGCCTCTCCTCTAGCTCAATCTTTGGATTCCCCTGCTTCGGCTTCTCTTCGATCTCTTCTTCATCCGAAAAGGAATGGACTGTAAACACAGATTTAATGGTTCCATCAAGATCATTGACAACTTCCGAGGTCTTCATTTGAGAATGAGTCCTTAAAAGGCGTAAATTTGAAGGAGTTTCCTTTTGTTCTTTATTATTGCCTATCGCTTGATTATCATTCAAGTTCATTGAAGCTGAAGATTTATCATTTTTACTTGAAGCAGATGGAACACTGTCTTTCATTTGGTAATCATTTGTTTCAGGCAATGGCGAAGCGACCCCGTTTGTCTCATTAGTTAACTGATCTATAAGTGTATCCGAAATTGGATCTCCGCCAATAACCTCAACACGCTTTACTCTCTGACGTTTGTGGACCAGTTTACCTTCGTCCTTTTTAAAATCAGTACTCTTCCTCTTCGTTTCGGGTGAATTTCTTCCAGAATCATTAATTTCTTTCTTGGGCTCGTTTTCTGAATGTGTTACTGAGACAAGGGACTCCATTTTCTCTTCACTGGAGAGATCTTTATCACTTGGCGTTTTAGAGTCCGATGAAGAAGTGTCACTACCATGTCCTCTGTTAGGTTTTTTCCTGTTAGAATTCAGATTCTTAAGGATCACAGATCTCTCACTTTCCCCCGACTTTGTACTTTGCCGTTTCAAAGAGTCGGAGTTATTTGGTTTCATGGGCTTATCCAATTTTCCTGCTAATCTCGATTTAGTCACTACCCGATTGTTGGTCTTGCTTTTCTTATCACTGTCATCTGTATATGTTGATAATGAGTTTCTTTTCGGTAGTTTGTCTTTTCCGTTTTTTTTAATTTCATCCTTTACAAATTTAGTAATCGATTCAGTTGTCCTCATATCTGTATTTGTATTTCCGTCTTTTGTAAATTTAGTAATGGATTCTGTTTTTGTAACCTTGACTTCCTTTTCCCCAGTGGGCTTAGTTAGTTCCACCTCAATTGTCTCGATCTCTTGAATATTATATTCACGTTTGTCTTCTGGAAATTGCGTTGTTTTATCTGTTGGATTTTTTTTCGAATCGATTGTCTTTAAACAGCAGCAGGTACAGCAGCATGGCTTTGAGATGATTTTGGGTATCTCCTCTATCTCAATCTTTGGATTCTCCTGCTTTGGCTCCTCCTTCATCTCAAGCTTCGGCTTCTCCTCTATCTCTTCTTCATCCGAAAAGGAATGGACTGTATACACAGATTTAATTGTTCCATCAAGATCATTGACAACTTCCGAGGTCTTCATTCGAGAATGAGTCCTTATTAGGCGTAAATTTGAAGGAGTTTCCTTTTCTTCTTTAATGTTGCCAATCGCTTCTAAGTTTGTTAAAGCTGAAGATTTATAATTTTTACTTGAAGCAGATGGAACACTGTCTTTCATTTGGTAATCATTTGTTTCAGGCAAATGCGAAGCGTCCCCGTTTATCTCGTTAGTTAATTGATCTATAAGTGTATCCGAAACTGAATCTCCACCAACAACCTCCACACGTTTTACTCGCTGACGTTTGTGGACCAGTTTACCTTCGTCCTTTTTAAAATCAGTACTCGTCCTCTTCGTTTCGGGTGAATTTCTTCCAGAATCTTTCAATTCTTTTTTGGGTTCGTCTACTGAATGTGTTACTGACACAAGAGTCTCCATTTGCTCTTCACTGGAGAGATTTTTATCACTTGGCGTCTTAGAGTCCGATGAGGAAGTGTCACTACCATATTTTCTATCAGGTTTTTTTCTGTTTGAATTCAGATTCCTAAGGATGGCAGACCTCTCACTTTCCCACGACTTTGTACTTTGCCGTTTCAAAGAGTCGGAATCATTTGGTCTCAAGGGCTTATCTAATTTTCCTGATAGTCTCGATTTAGCCACTACCCGATTGTTGGTTTTGCTTTTCTTATCACTGTCATCTTTAAATGTCGATAATGAGATCGTTTTTGGTAGTTTGTCCTTTCCGAGTTTTTCACTTTCATCATTTACAAATTTAGTAATCGATTCAGTTGTCCTGATTTCTGAATTTGTATTTCCGTCTTTTGTAAATTTAGTAATGGATTCTGTTTTTGTAACCTTGACTTCCTTTTCCCCAGTGGGCTTAGTTAGTTCCACCTCAATTGTCTCGATCTCATGAATATTATATTCACGTTTGTCTTCTGGGAATTGCGTTGTTTCATCTGTTGGATTTTTGTTCGAACCTTTTGTCTTTAAACAGCTGCAGGTACAGCAGCAAGGCTCTGAGATGATTTTGGGTATCGGAGCTTGGGACAATGTGGCCACACCTTTCACAAGCATTATACTGTGAAGTACAGCAAAACATTGTTTGTCCCCATTTAACTCCTTACGATTCGACATTTCAGAATGTTTATCAATACCAGAAGAGGGTTTGGCACATCATTGGCTTTTGCACTTTGGACACGGTTTCTTTAATTCATTTTGACAATTTTTTTAATTTATTTGTTTTTTTTCAACCATTTTAGTGGTACATTTTTTAAATTGGAGACTTGGAATTTGATGCCCAACAAACATATTAATTTTTAAAAAATAAACATAAATTTTGAAATTAAAATCTCAGCATTTCTATAATACGGAGTAGACTTGCTTTATGAGACCTTTTCAGATGAAAATCAAGACAGCTTTTCTTCAATGTTGTGTGTAAAAAAATGATCAGTGTGAATAACTGACTAATCAAGAATATTGAAATATTTAAAATTGCATATTTCCAAATTATTTGTTTCATATGGTTTGATATAAAATGGGCCAGCTTGACTACCAACACAAGTTGGACGAGTTCCAAAAGATTCTCGACGTTCCCAAATGGTACTTGGGATTATCGGACTACCAAGAAAGGGCTATCAAGGAATTGACTGATGATCTACGCGATGATTTTGAACAGGGCACAAGCTTTCGCGTTGAGAAGAGTCTAATTCGCCTGGGCTTGAGTCCACTAGTAAGCAAAAAGAAGATTCAAACTATGGTGCAATTAAGTCGAGGAAACGATTTGGCTTTCCTCTTCTTTATTCTCGAAGGATACTACATAAGTGAAAGAAAGGATGGCGAATATACGACCAATGAGAAGTTGTTAATGATTGCCATGGCCAAAATAGATTTGCTACCAACTCTCCGAGCATTGGATCGTATGTTACCACCACCTCAGCTCAGTGCCTTGGATTTAAAACGTCAGCAACGTTCGGAGCTCCATCAGCAGAAAACATGCAAGCCCCAAGTGTTACCATCAAAGAGCTCTAAGAAATCCAAGAAACTTCCGTACTTTCAACGGCAGCCACGACCCAAGGAAATTGTTGTTAACTACATGAGTAAGCCGGCAAATCACATTGCCACCTTTCCATTCTGGCCCTTGGATCAGCCACCTCAATACGGCAACCACACTGAGCCACCGTGGTTCAGTGAGTACAATTTAAATCCGGTTGGCCGTCTGGTCAAGAGTACAGTGGGTGAAGCAGTCGACAAGTATTTCAATCATATGAACCAAATAAAACTGCTGGAGGTCAAAGCAAGATTTAGCCGACGAGCTGCCTCGGCTTTGGAGAAGGCAAGACAATCTTTTGCAGAAGAGCCTCTTATGTGCGCCTATCACAAGTTCATGGTGGGAGAGGAGCAGTTAGTCAAGGACGAACTGTTCGTGAAGGCAAGAGATCGGGTAATGGAATTACTGGATGTCACTATGCCCTATCGTAAGATAAGACAACGACGAATCCTCGCTCAGCTCGAGCATGATATTGATGTTTGTATGAAACGTTATGCTCTGAAGATGGATCACACAACGGTACATACGATCTCTAAGTCTGAGTGTGTGCTATGCCAGGAGAAAAGTGTTTCCATACCAGTGCCAATGCCTCAGGATAAAGAGGGTAGAGCATTAGTAGCCGAGTGTCTTAATTTAGCCAACATCGATGCGGCCAACAAGTGTGTAGGGGTCCGACTTACTGGTGGAGGATTACGTCGTGAGCCCGTTAACTTTGATGGGGAAATAGCGCCATGTCAAAAATCACCCGAGATAAATCTAATGATTCCGGACCCCAAGGATCCTCAATGCCATTCTTCAAAAAAGAACCAACAGCGCATATCATTTTTATTAGATGATCGCAAGTTGAAGCAGCTTAGAAAAAATAGGAAAGATCCCACCGTCGAAGTTCGATTTCAGGGCAAGCAAACCAAGAAGACGTTTTTCAAAGCTCCCACAGATCATAAGCCCTATGTATTCAAGTACAAACGCATCTTTAAATCAGGTCAAGAGAAGCCCTATGATGTCAATAAGGTAATTGCCAAAGCGTTTGTGAAAGCCCTGAGGGAAGATGACACCTCCGATCCGCCATGTGCGCAAAAGTCCCCGGAAACATCCGAAGACGATATCGATAAGCTGGCAATGGAGGTCAGCGGGTGTCGACTAACAGGAAGTTGCTCTTCCACTGACGATACGAGTGATCACAGTACTCGCAGCCATGAGGATCGCAAGGCAGATATTGTTGACGCTGTGGTCCGATGTGCAAAGGAGATATGGATGAAGGGAGTCAATGTCAAAAGAGCTGAAATGGAATGTGCCGAAGCTGCTAAGGCTCAGAGGACATCGACAGTATCCGATCTTAAATATGAAGCAGAAAAGTTTGATCCCGATGACTCAGAGCTGATGAATCGTATGCTCCAGGATGGCATGAAGGAGCTTAAGAATAACCATAGATACGTGCTCGCCTCCTTGCCTGATGCCCACAAACTGCCAGTGCTTCAAGAGTGGATAAAGAGGCGTTATGGCAAGCAGTACACCGAAGAAGAGGTTGAAAAGAGTATTCAAGAGTCGGTCAATATATTCGAAATGATTACCATGTTGCAGGGACATCCACCATCGGCCGACTTGATGGGCATGGACCAATTGCCCCTTGAGAAAGAAAACTACAACTATGCAAAAGCGGCAAAGAAATTGGTAAGTAATCCAAAATTTATATAAATCTAGCTAATGTTCATACTTTTGGTATTTTTTATTCAAAGGCTGATAAAGTGAGATCGACGTACTATCAAAAGCTCAACGACATCTACATGAATCATACAAGAGCCTGTTGGTATGCCATGGGCAATTATCTATGTCCTGGGGGACCACCAAGAAAGGTCTTCTACGCCTATATGTCCGGCAATACCCGAGACATCATGCGGAATCGTGTATGGAATGGCGAGTTCAGAAACATTCGACGGTTCCGCGACAACTACCGGGAACAGCACAGCAAAGGCAAATAAATTCCTTAAAAAAAGTATTTAGTTTTCTTTTGATTTGATTTATTATAATTAAAGTAAACAAATAACACAATGTAAATGTAAAATATTTCTCAACACACATTTCTCAATAAATATGTACGTGAATTGTAATAACAAATAAAAAAGGGGTATATGGTTTTTAAATAGATAAATATGAAAGCCAGTGATACATTAACAATATTGAAGAATATACTATAGTTTTTCTTCGTTTTGAACTGTACCATTAATAGTTCGATCAAATGAAATAAACTAAATATTTTATATAAATATAAATTAAGGCAAAGTATGAGTAAAAAAAAGTAATTTTCATACTTATAAGTATACGAATAAAGCTGTATTTAAAATTAATTTAACAACAAACACTAAAATAACCAGTGAACGGATTATAAATAGTTTATTCCCATAACGATTTAACTTGCTATTTAAAAAGGTATATAAACTCAACAGTTTGAAGCGGATTTTTTAATTGTTGGAGTTGCTAGGATTAGAATCACGATCCACAGTTATCCCCTTGCTGGCCACATAGGCCAAAATAGAACGCTTTGTGCTTATTTTGAGGCTGCTCGGATTAAACTCAAGCTCTTTGGTGAACACAAAGTTAATGCCCTCCAGTTGACGAATTATATGGATAACATCGAGGAGCAATAAGCCGTCCAATTGCTGCACCTTCATAAGCAAATCCAAATCTTCTTCGGCAGTCATCGGATCCTGTGCTATGCCCTTGGAATGCTCGGGTGGCTTCATCTGCAGCTGTTGTGGCCCATTCATCACTGGAGCAAAGCCGTAGTCCTCAAACTGGACATGTGAGTTATTGTTATTGTTGTAGTTGTAGTTAGTGTCCTCGTTGTCCTCGCTGTACTCGCTATCCTCACTATCCTCGCTGTCTTCGCTTATCGATTCCACATCAGCCAACTCGGATGAGGAGTCTGACCACGCAGTTTCCTCATAGTGAGAGCATTGCAAGGGCACCTCCGCATACATCTCCTCGAAAATGTTCTCCAAATTTTTGGCCATATCGTAGCACAGATGCCCAGGACTTGTATACAAATATGTGTTGGAGAATATGAGACGCACATCATCGGCGAAATCGACGGCATTCAAATAAAAGTTTGAATAGAGACGATGCCTGACAGTCGACAGATCCATGGGCTGCTTCACAATGCTATGGTAATCAGGTAGGTCAAGATATTTGGCGTCTATGGGTTCGTAAAAAATCCAAGCCAAGCGTTTGTATCTCGTCGACAATAGGTTTCGCATAATTTCCTTGCAAGCCCTGATTTCCGGCGTAGACTTTCCCCGCTTACCGTTTGAAAACATGCTATGTAATCAAAAGTTTAATACAAATTGTCTCTTTAATAATAACTAATTTATTATTACCTTTCTACCAAAGTCAATTTCTAGTTGTGTTACAATTTGACACAATCGGACAATTAAGTTTGAGTCACACAGGGTTGTATTGTATTCCGTGTAGTGCTGGGATCAGTATAGGGAATATCGATAACATCAGCATATCGAAATTTTCTGCGACGCATTGTCCAGCCCTGCAAGTTCAATATCAAAAGAATCTGGATTTTTGAATAAGAATACAAAAAGGAGAACTCAAACTGTTTTTCCAGTTAGCAAATCAAATGTACATATAAAATTGCATGTCCAAAATAATAAAAAAACTGACTGCATCATTTCAACAACAAGCTTGTTAAATTATGATCATGATTTGATTAATGAACTGCAAAACAATGAATGTCTGACTCAAAAGCTAGTTATCGGCTGATTGGCTGACATTGTTGGACAGTGCCAAAGCATCAAACGACACACTCTTTAAAAATTTGGGTTACACACAAGAGATTGGAGTCTGTTCTTCACCATAAGTACATAACTTATGGGTATTTTATTTCAATTTGATCTTTTAGAATTTGATAAATGGCGACCATCAGCTGACATACATAATTAAACGTAATTCCACTTATGTTGCGGGTGGCATAGTAAAGATATTGAATCTGGCGATTTTATATACAGATACAAGCCAACGGTTTGTGTGGTTTGCCAACTCCTGTCCAGTAATTTGCTCTGCATTGGAATAGTTGCGTCTGAATCGCATGAAAAGCTCAATGAAGACATAGGGCATCTGGGAGCTGGGATCCTCTAGCTGTAGTTTAAGTTCTGGTTCCATTTCAATCAGCGCTTTTTTCATCTGTTTCAGATCCGCATCCGTTTCACAATCGGCCACATGACGCAGACCCACCATGACCACATCGATGATTGCATACTTTAAACCCAGTATCGTTTGAAGATTAACATTAATAGGAACCACTTGGCGTATGTCCTGTTTACGAAATCGAAGCAATTCCACACAGGACTCATGGGGAAAGTTTATCGTCTCATTGGCCATCTGGTAATAAACATTTGAAGTCGAGAAGTGATCCATTTTTTTCATATCGCGTATACGCAGATTGTCCGTCAATAAGACAGCCGCTTGCTTGGACTCTTCTAAGAAATCATGCTCCTTGAAGTTAGGATCCCATGTCCATCTTAGCTTCAACATCCGCATTTTACTCAGGTAATACTTAAATAGGTTATACTTATAGACAAGCTGCGGTGCAAACGCATTCTTCACCACTCTCACGTTGCACTCTTCATCTACCTTGGGTGGTATTAGAAAATTCCTCTGATGATGACGTAAATAAAACTGTTCTCTAGCAGACAACGCCTGCCCCATCGCTACTGTCCAATTGCGAAAAAGTTTCACAGACATTCTTCTTTTAATTTATATACAATTTTAAAATTTAAAATGTTGATAAAAAGTCAGAGCTACTCTGTTCAATGAATTTGATTAAACAGAACATGAAATAAGAATTGAATTTAGAAATATTCTTACGTTTATTTGATTTACTCTTATATCCTGTTTTTTACCAATAGCATCTAAATAAAATCTTAATTTTTTCTAAAGAAATACTGACAAATTCTGTACAAACTATACAATTTTGACGGTGCTCAAAATTTCTTTTCGGATTTTCAGTTCTCTGTCTTGAATTGCAGGTTGTTCTTTTCGGGCTCAAGGAATTCATTAACAGCTGCCTCGACCATCTGACAAGCTGTTTTCTCGAGCTCATCCCAACGTTTGTTCTCCGGTTTTCCGGCCATCTCGGCATAATATTTTATCTTAGGCTCAGTGCCGCTGGTGCAAAAGGTGATTATAAAACCATTCTTAAAGGTAAACGTGATCATCTGGGTGCTTTTACAGACTGGAAGTACAGCCTTCTTTTCTGGTGTGCTGCTATCATAGCCTGTAGTTAAATCCCGTATATGTTCAACCTCAAATTCGCCATCCAGAATACTCTTTGGATAAGTGTTCTTCTGTTTATTGTTGAAATTGCGAAGTCGATTGAAGATGTTTTGTATTAAGTTTGCATCGTTACAAATCACATAGGATGTAATGCTCGTATGGTAACCGTACTTTTCGTATATGTCTTGTAGTTTTTCCTGCAAGGACATAAACTTCTTGCCCCGTAAATAACATGCCATAGTACTCACATGGGCAGCAGCACTAATACCATCCTTATCAGGCACATTGGGAGACATCATATAGCCAATAGCCTCCTCGAAAGCAAACAATACTCTTTTCCCAGCATTCTGCTCATCGATCACCTTTTTCCCGATCCACTTAAAACCTGTCAACGTTTCGTGAAAGGTGAACCCTTCAATTTTCGCCATAGACTTTAATATCTTTGAGCTGACTGTGCTAGCAACCATTACACAATTGGATAAGTTTGGTTTTTCGGTATTTAACTTATAGATTTCCAATGCCCACCAGCCGAGAAGGGCACCCAGCTCATTACCTGTAAATAGTTTACATTTTTTATCATCTTGAAGCTCACCAACAGCTAGACGATCGGCGCTTGGATCATTTGCCAAAATAATATCACTTTCTTTTGAAGTCGCGGTTTTTATGGACAACTTCAATACTGATTTGCCGTCTTCTGGGTTAGGATTGGGCGTAGTAGGAAAGTCTGGATCGGGTGTGACTTGCTCTTTTACAGGTATAACATCATCGAGATTCAGTTTGGGAAAGGCCATATCTATATATTTATAACCAATTCCATGCATGGCAGTATACGTAATAGTTAGAGGACATTCGCAATTATTAAGCAGGAGTTGACAAGGAATTTCCCGGTGCAGAGCCCCGAAATAAGCAGGGACAACGCTTTTGTACGGATCAGATAACAACTCATTGTCTTTAAGAATATTAAGATTCCAAGAAGACTTTTTTGGTTCCAAATTCGCAAGTATGGACTTAATGATTCCATCATCGTGTGGTGTGGTGACTTGGACCCCGTTTGTCCAATAAACCTTATATCCATTGTCCTCTTTGGGATTATGAGACGGAGTTACCATAACACCAGCTAGACAATTAAGTCTCAATATTGTAAATGGAACAAACGGAGTGGGAACGAAACGCTGAAAAAGAAAAACTCGGAAATTGTTGTTTAAGAACACGGTGGCTGTTAACTCTGCAAAGCGCTTGCTGTTGTGACGAGCATCATATCCTATGACAATGCCTTGACTGCACCACTTTTTCTTATCCGGATATTGGGATTTTAAATAGGCACAGAGTCCTTGAGCAGTCCTAAAATTCAAAAAAAAAAAGAAAACTTTAGTCTTTGATTCTTAAACGAACTCAATTTATATAAGACTTACTGCACAACGACTAAATCATTCATTGCATTGAAACCAGCTCCCATCTTGGCCCGCAATCCTGTAGTGCCGAACTTTAATCGAGTACAGAGACAAGCCCTTAACCTATTTTATTGTTGAACGTTGGTAGACGCGTTAAGGAGCCATTGGATTTAAAAAATTATTGTTTACTTATCCCAATCTTGTTGCTTGACTGCAGCTTTAATTTTACGTAATGTCTTTGGATTGCGATCCCATAACAACCATTTTCTTATTTGGTCGTCTAATCGTCGATCGCCAGAGCGACAATGAAGCTTTGCAGATGCAGCACATCCCTCTTTCAGACCCAGAAACTTATGGTTCCATGTTCTCATGAGTTTACTCGGAGGGGATCCCGGAGCTGAAGAGGGAGGTACCTGCCCGGGGATCTCAGTCTGAAGACCTCCTTTCGGAACTGCCGACGCGTTCCTTAAAAATCCACCAACATTCGAAGATACTTGCGCAGCAATGCGCCCGCTGAATATCGGAAGAATTAACACCATTTCAAAAATAAATTTACTGAAAACTAAAAATTTAAGGTTATAAAAGTAAAAATGTAATTTAACAAATTTTTTGACATAAATGAAATGTCAGTTAGTAATAGAGTAAGAAAACTTTTCTGTATTTAAAAAATCATTTCGTTAATCCACAAAAACTAGACTATCAGTGGTAAGGTAGGTCCTTGAAGGTTAGTCCTCCGTCAAATGAAAATTAAAGCTAGATCGTTCCATTAATATTCTACCTGAGTCCTGACTTTCTGCCGATATAATATTTTTGTAATATCCATAGTAGAAAACTTTGAATCTTTACGTAAATGTTAACATATTATTTTTAATTGTCTAAATGCTTTAAATAGTTTATGATCTTTACATTATAAGAATATTGTAATTTTTTAATTTTTAAATTCGTCTTATCGTGATAAACTAACAAATTAACTCCTCTTCTGGTCCAAATTGTAGAGAAAATGTATGTGATAATGTGCATTTAGTCCTTTGGCTTACGTTGCAGGCCGTTTTTCTCGGGTTCGTAAAACTCGTTGACAGCGGCCTCGACCATGCGAAGAGTTGTTTTCTCAAGCTCTTCCCAACGTTTGTCCTCCGGTTTTCCGACCATCTCGGCATAATATTTCATCTTTGGCTCAGTGCCGCTGGTGCGAAGTGTGATCACAAAACCATTCTTAAAGGTAAATGTTATCATCTGGGTGCTTTCACTAACTGGAAGTACTGCCTTTTTATCTGGTGTACTGCTATCGTAGCCTGTTGTTAGATCACGCACGTTTTCAATTTCGAATTCATCGTCTAGGATACTCGACGGATAAGTGTTTTCCTGACCATCGACAAAGGTGCGAAGTCGATCAAAGATCTCTTTAATTAGCTCCCTATCGCGACAAATCACATACGATACGATGCTTGTATGAAAGCCATACGTTTCGTATATGTCTCGAAGTTTCTCCTGCAAGGACATGCACTTCTTGCAGCGTAAATAACTTGCCATGGTTGCCACATGGGCTGCAGCACTGATACCATCCTTGTCGAGCACATTTGTGGAAACCATGTAGCCAATGGACTCCTCGAACGCAAACAGAACTTTCTTTCCAGCATTCTGCTCGTCGAGAGCCTTGTTTGCCATCCACTTAAACCCTGTCAAGGTTTCTCGGAAAGTAAATCCTTCAACGTCTGCCATTGACTTACATATTTTGGAGCTGACCGTGCTGGAAATCATAACACAGTTGGATATGTCGGGACTTTCATTGGACAACTTATAGTTCTCCAAAGCCCACCAGGCTAGAAGAGCGCCCAGTTCATTACCAGTAAACAGTTTGTATTTCTTGTTTTCTCCAACCTCGGCAATTGCCAGACGATCTGCATCCGGATCGTTGGCCAAGATGACTTGACTTTTGTTGGCAGTTGCGGTTTTAATGGAAAGCGCCATTACTCTCTTACCCTCCTCTGGGTTGGGAGTTGGTGTGGTTGTGAACTCGGGATCGACTTCGACTTGTTCACACACAGGTAAAACTGGCTTAAGATTAATCTTGGAAAAGGCCAACTTGATAAACGGATATCCAACGCCATGCATGGCCGTATAGGTAAAGCTTAATTGACATTTGATGTTCGCCTCGAGAACTGTACAGGTCATCTGCCTCTTCAGGGCATCAAAGTAAGCTGGAACTACGTCGTTGTACGGATCGCATAGCAATTCATTGGAACAGAGTACTGTTTCATCCCTGGATTCTTCCTTTGGCTTCAAATTCTCCAAAATCGACTGATTTATTGCTTCATCATGAGGTGAAATGATTTGGGCCCCGTTTGTCCAATAAACCTTATATCCATTGTCCTGTTTGGGATTGTGGGATGCAGTAACCATGACACCGGCTAGACAATTAAGTCGTAATATAGAATATGGAACAAAAGGAGTCGGAACGAAACGCTGAAAAAGAAAAACTCGGAAATTGTTGCTCAAGAACACGATGGCAGTTAACTCGGCAAATCGCTGACTGTTGTAGCGACCATCGAATCCAATGACAATGCCTCGTTCAGACCACATGGACTCTTCGGGGTATTGTTGCATTAAATAGGCGCAGAGTCCCTGGGCGGATCTAAAAATAAATGGCAAGGTGAGTTTCGTAATTTCACATTTATTTTTTACAAATAACTCTTACTGTATAACGACCAATTCATTCATAGAATCGAAACCAGCTCGCAATACGCCCCGTAATCCTGACGTGCCAAATGATATGCGTTTGCAAAGTCGACAACGCAACCTAAGAATATTAAATTCAAAATTTATGTAATCTTCGTAATAATAGAATATAATTAACTTACACATCCCATTGTTCATTCTTTACAGCTTCCATAATCTGAGCCAACGTGTCTCGATTATGATCCCATTTGATCCACTTCTTTATCTGCTCATCCAGCTCTTTATCGCCGGAAAGCGGCATATTCCTGAGCTGGCATATTGCTTGGGGCGATGCACACATTTTGGACCGTCAAAGAATTTAGAAACTGTTGGGAAGAAAATTTTTAAATTATTTTTATAATACAAAACAAAAATGTTGACATTACTTTCGACACACGAGCTGTGTGTGCTCGTGCTTCTGCAACAAATTCAGGAAAAATGATTGATAAAGCTGTGATAGTGAAAATTATAAATAAATAGTACGTTTCCAAATAGGACTAACAGAATTCTGAATTGGTTTATCTATATATTTATACAATATCTCAGCCTTGAAGGAAAATAGTGCTGCTTATTGTTTCTTAACTACTTTATAAATTAGTTTACAGAATAATATCTGAGTTCGTTATCCCATTGAGTTTTTTTTTAACTCAAGAAAATTTTTCTTAATTTAAGAACAGTTTAAATTTTAACTCGGAATTCTGAAATTTATTATTAAAAATTTTTAAAAATATGTTAGATAAAGAACGTTAAAGAATTTATGGTGTTCCAAAGCAGAAATATATATTTAATAATACTTTAACAAGAAGTTATCCTTCAGCTATCAGCACAAAGCCAAAGAGACAGGAACACGCTTTCACGAGGCAACTAATCTAATAACATATGCTACAAACATATTTGCTAAATAGTAATTTATTCAAATGTCCAGGCAGAAAATTAACATAACGAACAAGCTAAAAGTCCTCACTAATTGCGCCTCATAATTAGAGACAAGTTAATTCCAGGAACAGGAAACGAAAAAAAAGGAAGCTAAAATTGGAGACAGTACAAATTCAGCTGGAACCAGATAAAACTGGAGGTGGGTGAGTTTAAAGCAAGACTTGAGGGACTAAACTTTGCGGCATATTGAATTAGTTAATCTAATTTTAGCACACATAATGTAAACAGGCTAGCTACTTATCGAAATGGGGGAACTAAAGAGGGTCTAAAGAAGCGACCCAAATTTTGGAAAAAGACAACACTAATGTGAAAATATTGGGCAACAGGCGCCCAGAGCTTTCCTAACATTGGTCAACCGCTAATATCAACTGGTCAGCCAGAAGTGGCTGACGGGACAAAGAGTACAATCAGAGGGAAGCCCGAAGGCAGTGGCACTCCAAGCACTCAACCTAACCACCCACTTATCCATTCATTCAGTCATCCTTTCCAGCGGTTTGCATAAATTTTCCTCCACAAATATTTCATTTGCATATTTTCGTTTGAGTTGTGTGTGTTGTTGTTGTTGTTGCTATGTTATTTTTTACTGAACATTTCCCCGAGGCGACTGTGTGTGGTAAAGAAGTTGAAAATTTCGAAGATGTCAACACAAACACTCACATACACACACACACAAGGCAAATCTAATTCTCATATATGCATCGATTTCAATATGTCTAAAATGTTTTTATTTAATTTGCGACCATTTTATGCGCTTGTTGCCCTCTGGATTTAAAAAGGACACGACCCCATAATGGAACTTGCCTTTGGCAATACCAGTAGATATTTCATTATTTTAAGTATCTTTGATTACTCACTATATACATATGCCAACAAATCCATATTTAAGTTAAATTATACAAATTCGAATGCTCGATTGATGGAAATTCAAACAGAGTTTAAATTGTGCTTGTTGGTTAACATCAATCGGGTTCTGTTAAAATATCCCCAAGTGCTCTGTTAACTTGCCATCCACTTTTTTAACAGCCTTGAGTGGCGCTCTGGGAAATTGCTCTCCCGCTCTTGTTCGCATTCACTGTAAACTTACGTGCCACACTGTGCTCTTTCTGTTAAAGTTCCATTTCCTAGTGGACTTAATTTTACATGTTATGCGATAACATGTAATGCAGAAACGAATGACCAAAATAAAGGAACTTGCCCCTCAATGGAGCTAAAAAATCGAGACATGTTTTGAAAGAAGCGACTTGGATTTGTTTAATTTCGAATTATCTTATTTTGTTAAAAAGCAATTAAAACATTTTCCAAAAAAGCCAAAGTTCCCATTGCGCGCTGTTTGCTGCAATTGGACTTTGAAAAAAGCGAGATTTGGCTCTTACTGTTAAATCTCTCTCTGTTGAGTTCGGTAGGTAGCCCCAACTTTAAGGTCCCATGTCTTTTTGGCAACCCCTTTCAAGTTCAGTCGTGAGCAAGACTCTGAGTAAGTTGGCAGCAAATTGGGCAGTGGAATGCAAAAGGGGTTTAAAGTCAGTTAGCTGGCCAAAAGACGACTCTGTTGATAATTAGTGACCCAGTTGGCGTTACTGTAAAATATATTGACCTGACCTTTGACACACACATTTAATTGCATCATTTATTAATGTGCCGAAGCGAATTAAACTACTACTTTGACTTCGACAGCCGCATCGAGAAATCAGTTGCTGCCTCCGGTCTTTCAACTTGCTTGTTGAAGCAAAAGTTGCACGCTGTATGCATCGTTTCTTATTGGAAATTATGCATGCACAGGCAACTGACAATTAGAGCTGTCACAGCCCCCCTTTGGATTGCTTAAGTGGAGTGGGAATCAAAGTGCTGCAAGTGCTCCACTTGTCCAAGACCAAGACCAAGTCCAACTTGCAACGAGCAAGAAAATATGCCTCTTCGATTTTGTCTTTCCTTACGTTTTGCTTTATTCGTATCTGCATCTTTTAACATGATATTCCTTTTAATATTGCCGATTTATTGACAACAAGACTTACTCAATCCTGTTGGGACTGAGATTTGGCCAATAAACCAGTTTTCTTTTGCTTTCCACAAATTGTCAATGATAGTAAAAACCATATGCATGCTTAGTATATTATGATGTATACTCTTAATCTCTTTGCGAGTCACTCTATCCATTTTTTACTTCTTTAATTCCCTAGAAGGTTAATTAAATTAAATCCCTTTTGTCTGCATTGAGGCATTTAAGCTCTGTCTGGCAGTTGACAAAAGAAATCATACACCTGGCTAAGGGCAGGTTGTAAAGGGCTCAACGGGGGAGCACACTCAGCACCTTTTGCAAAGGTAAGCAAAAAGTGTGAGATGTCGCTGCCAATATATAAAAAATATATGTATATCTATATCAGGCATAAAAAGCGGCTATATGAAAGAAAATCCAAGCAAAAAGCATCAATCCTCCAGCCAAGAACGAGTATGAGATATGTTCGAGAGTCTAACAGGCAGGACAGATGCAGACAGCAACAGACAGGACTGTCGGACAGTCGGACAGTCAGACAGGACTGACGGACAGACAGACAGGCAGACAGACAGTCACATGTCAAACATTCTTTTGACACTTTGTCATAGCATCTCGCAGTGACACTTGTCAGCAGTCGGATTTCGCATTCGTATTCGCAATTCTCTCGCTTTTGACACTGGTGTCCTTCACACTCCAGCACTCCCCATACTCTCCACTTCACAGTTGATTTATAGTATGTACGAGTACTCCACAAACACACATCTGCAATTCACATTTACTTATGAATCTTTTTTTTTTTTTGTGCGAATTCAATTTTCCTAATAATATTTGTTACTCTGTACGTGGCATGTTCTCCATTTGATTTTGTCTCACGATAAACTGGCAGCTTGTAGTAAAATAGTTGAGATGGGATAAAAAGAACATGAGCTTCATTTGTATTTAAATGCTTATTCCCAATAAATTACGATTTGGTCTTCCAAGAATAAGGATTTAGTTAGCTTTAACTTTAGTGAAATGAAGTTAAAGCATTCAAAATAATCTATAAATCTACATTCACAACCTTTCTTCACAAAGTTATATTTATTTGTAAAAAAAAATTAGCTTGATTTAAAAATAAAAATAAAATGAACCTCATTCTCAATTAATTAATATTGATTCATATCTAGAGATGATTTACTCATACTAAAGCTTACGTCGCTCTATCTACAATATGCCAATACATATATACACAAAAATAAAGTTAAAACTCTTAGCATCATAATCATAAATCTACATCTACAGCCTTTTCTTATCATCGAAAGTAATATTTATTTTTATATATATAAATGGGCGTAATTAAACCACCTGAAAAAGGGTATAAGATGTGCTATCAACACTCAGATGGATAAATAAACCACAATGAAAGTTGCAACAATTTTTGGGGCTAACACAATTAGCGCTTGAAGGCTGAGAGCAGTTTTCTAGTTAACTAGCATGCTGACGGCCATTTATCAGGGCATCTAATCTAATCCTTTTACTGGTCAAATAAATTAAAATGAAAAGCCTTTTTCGGCAGCCGCCGCAGCGTCCACTAAATTACGCCAAACATAATTAACCTGTAGTCTGTGGCAACAACGGTAACATCGGCTGCGACTTCGACTGCGACTGCGACTGCGACCGCGACTGCGGCAGAGACAACTAAACATTACATATACTTTTACTTTTATATATAGGTATCTGTTGGCTGGGCACTTTATTAAGCCTTCGACCCTTGGAACGGAAGCTCAAATGAGCGCATCGAGGCTGTGAAAAAGAGACGAGCCTCCACTTTCGAGTAGGCGATGGTAAATTACAAAATGGCGCAAATTATAGCGCAACTGAGGACCGAATAAGGAGGCATCGGAAAGCGGAAAGCGGAAAGGGGGAAAAGGGGAAAACGGGGAAGAGGAAAAGGGAGGCGTCGCGTCGTGTTGCGGCGTTGGCCATTTCCGTTCGAAGGCATTTTTCCAAATGAAGTTTGCAAGTAATCATGAAAAAGGTAATTTAATAAAAGCAAAATCGAGAAACATAAAACTAATTTAAGGATCTGAAATTGCTTGTGAAAAGCTGGAAAGCTGAAAAGCTGAAGTCGAAGGATGCTGCCGAAAAATCGAGTTGAGAGTTGAAAAATGTCGACGCCTATAGCTGGTTTTTAATCTTTTGAAGTTCAAGGTTAAGTAAGGGACCTGAGTTCACTTTAAATTGAAATAAGCCGCAGTCGGAAGTAGGAGACTAACGAAAGGATCTACCAGAAGTATTATTAAAGTTGGAGTTGAATTCAGCCAGGCGTAATAATGTACTTCACATGGTCATAAGTGAGCAACTTAAAGAGCTCAGGAGATTCAATAAAGGCTAACAAAGCAAATGGATAAGCTGCTGTCCACTCGCTGCTGTCCACTCGTAAGTAAACTATTTATATATACGTATGTAATATAAGTATAAATGTATGAGATAGAAGCAGCTGAAGGAATAGAGGGGCATCAGTTGAGAAGGGGTTAAGTCCACACACGGCAGTACAAAACATGTCCAGCCATTTCACACAGCAACTATAAGCTGGTCAAGAGAAATGGAGCAACTTGCTGACACACTCACACACACACACACACACACACACACACACACACACACACACATTTCCCCTACCAGCCGCACGTATGACAAAACAATTTGGGAAGCTTACTTATTCTATTTCTCTTCCTTTCTTTTTTATATATTTTTTGTGGTTGACTTCTTTGGCTGCGTTCCAACAAAAATATTTGCAACAAAATGTTACAAGGCCAAGAACTGCAGCAAATATTGCAAATGCTAAAGGACAACATGTTAAAGTTTAAGCAAATACATATGTATATGCGTGTCGTCCTCTCAATGGCTGTGTGTTTGTGTGTGTGTGTGTGTGTGTGTGTGTGTCTGAATTTCCCAAAGTATCCTTTTTTTCTTGTGTTGGCAGCCAGTGACCGACATTGGCTGCAATTTTATGCCAAGCTGATTTTCCAGCCAACTTGCGCCACATGCGAACCGAGTATTTAAGCAAACTTTTACGAGTCTATGCAACCTAGAAATATACAAGTGTATGTGTGTGCATGTCCTGTGCACATTTCTGGATTCTTTTAAATCATTGAATGCCACTTTAATGCCATTGAACGAGAATGCTCGTATTTCGGTCCCATTTAAAACTAAAGTCTCAGATGTTAAATAAAGTTGATTTCAGTAAATAAACTAACTTGTTGCTAAGCCTTTATTTAAATTGCATTTTTTTATTTGGACATTTCCCAGCTTTGACACAGCAATGTGCAAACCACAGTACGAATACTTGATAAAAATTCCTCATACGCCACATTGAACAAAAACTTAACTTTATTTTAAGAAATATCCAAAATAAGTAATTAAGTTGTATAGTATATTTTAGTTAAATCACTCTTCTCATCCTTCAACTTTACTTTCGTTTGCTGCACTAATTGTAAGTTCAACTATAATAAATGTCGACATACAAATGTGTGAGTATTTTTAAGCACACGCGATGACTGGCACATTTTCAAGGCAAACACACAGCACTAGGTTGGAGCCATGGCTAAAAGTAGAACCTCAGTAGCTAAAAGAATGACGAACAACAAAAATTAAAATCCATTTTAATTTCTATTATGCAAATTTTGTCAAGTGGCTTCGTCAACCATTTTACATGGAATGCCATGGAATGGCAGTGTTGAAACAAGAGCACACACACACACACACACAGAGAGAGAGATACCTGTACAGGTCGCAAGTGGTCTAGTCGGACTGGAGCAGTGGCTTGCTCTGAATGCATGCATAATAATACCATTTAAGTGGAGGCCTTTAGCTGGGAGTAAACCTCTGCTTCCCCTTCTCTCTGTTCCCCCCTCTTTTTTGCCAGGCTGAGTGGCTTTTTGAGTCTTGGTATCGTCTCGACAGAGAGTTGCATATGTCGCGGCCATGTCAACAGGCAGGATCCTGACCTAATTTTAGCCAGTTTTAACAACTTTATTTTATTTTATCCAAAAAATTGTTGGCAGCACACTTGTTCATATTTTGCATAGTTAATTCAATTCGGTCAGCATTATATTTATGAAAATATTGCACAAAGCGTCCCAAGGCAGCCAAATTTAAAGCAGAGTGACAGAGAAAGTGTAGGAGAGGGGTTAAAGGAGAGTGAGCAGCACTGCAAAGTGGGTCAAAATGAGAAAAAATGCGGAGCATTTCTCGCGGGTGACAGGCACATAACGCAACAGAACACAGAAGATTCACCATGTGGCAAGCTCACCATGCCACATGCGAACATGCTAAATGGCGCCCTTGCTACGCCCATGCCCACTCCCACTGCCACGTTTGTGCCACAAGCGTGGCACGGCGGTGTCAGCGGTGTCAGAGGCGGGACTTTGACATTTTTGGAGCAGTGTGCCGCAAGCGAAGCGGAGGCCATGCTCGAGTTTAAGTTTCAGTTTGAGTTCATGTGGTGGCGCCTCGCCTGAAAGGCAAATCATGTGCCCCGGCCTCAACCGACATGCAAATAGAATAAATGGAGCAACAGCGGCACAAAGGGAGCACCACGAGGAACCCAATGGAGTCAGAAGTAGGAGTCAGAGCCAGAGCCGTAGTCGGAGCAGCTGCGACATTGATTTCGCATTTGACATTCGCAGAGGCGCGAATCATTTTACGTATGTTGCCGGCGTTTGCCTCGAAATTCTGTAATAAAATTTTATGAGCGACGACGCCGGCGACGCGGTGTCAATTTTTATTGTTATTCCTTCGCCTCCTGCGCGGCATCATAAACTTGAAATCGATTAGTCAGGAGATAGGAGAAGCAGTCAAAGCAGTCAAAGCATTCGAAGCAGAAGCTACCACGTTGCACGATACCAAACTCAAAAGCTCAAGTGACAAAGTTTTATTTTGATTTATGACCTGAAATCATGGAAACGCATAGAATTGAATCGTATCGCGAAGTGCCAAGAAATCAAAGTCATTCTTTCGCCCAAAGATAAAACCAACGTACCAAATAAATCACATAAATTAAACGCAGTCCAATGCAATTTTACTTTTCCAAAAGTTGCAAAAGTTCCGCACGAAGAGCCTGCACTGCCCGCAGATCCTGGCAGAGCTTGGACATCCTCTGACCAGATTGCTCAACATTTTATGAAGCGGCTAAAGTTTGTATTTTGCATACCACGTAATTGAGGGCATCAACGGGTCGTATGAACGATAGAAAGTCTATCGACATCAGAATATGCTATGTCCAATCAAACTGCGTGGTATGTTATAGTCAACTACATTATTTAAGCACACTTCTTTATGTCTTTTATAGATCTGCTGAGCTTTTTATGCATTAAGTTTAATGGCATTTGACTTGGTTTCCGGATAAAAAAGTATTTCGAATTGAACTTTGAAAATCTTAAGATAATTAGCCACAAATTATGGCGTTAAAGTATTCAGATAACAAATAGAATTGACAAAATGCTGCATTAAGTTTCCCCTTCCGCTTTTGCACACAGTTGCCGCTTTTCCTGAACAACCTGCAGGGACTCTACTCCTCATATGTTAATAGCCAAATGCTATTTGCACGTAAATCGTTTGTAATTTACCCAAGTTAATAATAATAATAATACTGATTGCTGACGTAGAGTATATGCGAATGTTGAATACGCTACAAAAAATAAATATATATTTAGAAAAGGTATTTCTGTTATTGTGGATTTATAAATAACAATGGAATATTTATTTAATAGACACATTTCTTATCCTTCTGTGTTGAACGTACGTCCCCACAACTTAGAGATACTTTCATTTAGTCATTTTATGTATGCAGGGTATAATTCTGGGCAGAGTGAGCATGTGTGTGTCTATGGAAATTGACTTCATAGAATCGTTTCGTCCTTCTCCTTCCACTCCAGTCAATGCTCATTGCTCCTGGACATTTGCCGTAAGTGCGCACAATTTTCTTATTGTTGAGAGCATTTTTTTGTGGAGACCGTGTGTCTCTGCAGTCCATAACATGCGCAAATAACATAATTTTTGGTATTAAAATCAATTTTCATCGTTCCCCAGACACTGTCACTTGTGGAGCTGGGACTTTCTTCAGGACTTTCCCTTTCCTGGCATTGGGGGAGTGAATTCTATGGCAGCTCATTCCATTCTATTTGACATGAATTGGCCGCATTGTCGTCGAAATAATGCAAATAGTAATTTCTGGGATTGCCTGGTGTCCAGGCATCCAGTGAGTCTATGAAGTCAACGCTCCAACAGCATTTACAGATTTCTGTCTGAGTCTGGCTAATGACAATGACACCATTTCCATTTATTTCTGCGGCCCAAAATGAAGACCAAATATGACAATCATAAGGGACTCAATAGGATGGGGAAAGAATACTGGCTACTTCCTGTTGAGGCATGACATCATTATGACTTTAATATTAAAGATGGCGGGTGTAAAAAAACTCGTTCTTTTGATAAATTCATTTTGCAAAATCAATTCCTTAAAGGCTTACCGAAAGTGTCAAAGTGGTTGGAGAAGGGACTGAAAGGGCTGAATGGAATGTAATATACATTACAAAATAATATAAATGGGAAATAAGTATAAGTATACCAGGCATCGTGGGCGCTCAGTTGAGGGATTTGGTTTGTGGGCTGGGACTTGGCGTTTGGGGTTTGGGGCTGAGGGAACGTGTGAAAAATGAAAGGAAATGCCGCGACGCTGAGGCGGAAATGAAAAATGCACGAAAAAGAAAAACGGAAATGCTACCAACGGCGATAAGAATGCTTAACAGCACCAACAACAACACCAACAACAGCAACAATAGCAACAGTAACAAGTAGATGAAGTACGAGAAGTAAATAAACAAACAGAAAGAGAAACAACTACGATACTTCACAGTGAAAACGCATTAAAATTTCACAGTTGCTCGACATATGCAACTTCTCATACATTTTTCTCCATTTATATAATTCATGTAAAGAGTCAAGTACTCACTTTTAATGATATTTGTACGAAAGGATCTATAAAATTGAAATGATGTCCTTAGTTGCACATGTCAAGCATTTAATTGAAGACCCTACGAATCGCACGATTTGCGCTAATTGCGAAGCTTTAAACCTCTTCAAAGTTCAACTGCCCGAGGGCAAAGGGGAGACGGAAGGAAAGTAAAGCCTATAAGAAATTGGAACGTGTTACGAGTATGTGCAGTGCATGGAAAAGACAATGAAGAATGTGCTACTATAGTCCAGACAGCTAAGAATGGGTTCCAGACTCAGTCTCAGACCCAAACCCAGACCAAACTCATTCCCATTCATATTTCATGGGGCCCGAAATTGCTGCGTGTTTGTTTGGCTTTTCACACCAACTTTTTAGCTGGCCATCGTCTGAGGGGTTGAGAGGCTTTAGGACCATAACAAAAGGATCGTCAGAGCAGCCCAATTGTCACGGGTACGTTCCAGAAATGAGTCATTAAGCAATAAACAAAGCACTTGCTCGAAAAGGGGGACCAGAAAAAAATAAAGAAAACAGCGAACAGAGAACAGAGAACAGCAAACAGTAGAGGAAAGAAGGCAAAAATTTGCACACGCGCTATCAATTTGTAGCCAACAATGGGATCAGGACTCCTTTCGGCGTCGGCGCGTGCCGGCAATCAAAAATAATAAACACCCCTAATTTTGAGTTATGCAAGAGGAAATTCATTGCCCTTTGTCCGTTTTTGGGTAAGTGTCCTTCGTTCCGGCTGTGTCTCATTAAAATCAACACCAACATCAACATCAGCTTCAACATGAGAATGCGTTGATGATATGCCAGACATCTCAGCCATCATTAATATTTGGAGCTTAGGCAAATGCAACCGCATTTTCGCAACCCCGCATTCACCATCATTTTCCTGGCCACCCGCTGCGCTGCCTGCTGTCATGTATGGCATCCCCTCTTCCCCTCTCTCTCTCTCTCTCTCTCTCTCCTTCTTAAAAGCACAATTCCAGGATGACGCATTGTTTCATCCTGTGCGAGGCGACACAGAGATTTGGATCTTTGCGCCATTGTTTGCGAGCATCGAAATAATGCCGTTTCATGCATATGCATTCACGAATAGAATATGTGATATGCTCTCACAGAGAGTGTGTGTGAGTGTGTTGTGAGTGTGTGACTGCCGCGAGCCCAGACAATCAAACTTGGTGTCACTGTGTGCCAGCGAATAAAATGCTCTGTTTAATATGCAAATGCATCACGTATTCGCTTATGCATTCTATCACAAGGTAGTAGAGTAAAGTCTCGCAAATTAAAACCATCAAAAAATTGATTCGAAACTCAATGTTTGGCAACCAGAAACGTTTATTAAACTAATCCGCTCTAATTTATCTAATTTATAATTATGGTAGTTTGTTTAAAAATAATCATCTTGTTACTTGAGAAATTTCGCAGTAGAAACTGTGCCTATTGACTATTTGGCGCTAGTTAAGAACAAATGTATCTCTCCTTTAAGGCGCTACACATTTCGTGACAAAATTATAATACTCTCTGAAAGGCTATAAAAACTGGAAATAGCAAAAAGCAAAAAATAAATAAGAAATGATTGAGCAGCAACTTTTGATTGACAGATGGAAATTAGATACATAGGTGCCAAAGAATCTTTTGAAATTGAAAGTTAACAAATGAAACTTTTGCAACAACGTCAAATAAAACATCAGCGTTATTACCTGGAGTGCCCCTCAATTTGATTTCTATTATTATTTTGTAACACTCGTATTTTGAGCAAGTATAAAAGCACTTATCTAGCTCTCTTGTTATTTAACTAGCTATTTACTTCGACCAACAACGAGGCAGCTGATGTCCTCTCAACTCATTTCACTTGTGGCTTTTGTGTTTTGTGTTTTTTTTTTGTCGAAATGCTTTCGAGATCGAGTCTCGAAGTCTCAGAGTCTCGGAGTCTCGAGTTAACTTGGTCGCGTCCGTTCAAGCATTGCTCTATTGGTTTTTCCCTTCGATGCGTGCTAAAAGTGTTTTTTCTTTTTGGAGTGTGGGTGGTTGAAGCAAGAATTGCACGGAACCTGCAGAAAACCTGAGTAAACACACCGAGCAGCAACAACAGCGCCAACATCAACAAAAACAATAACAGCACCAACAACAACAATGACAAGCACTTAAAAAGTGGCGCTTTGAACTTGACTCTGTTGTTTTTGTTTCTGTTGCCCCATGGTATATGTGTGTGTGTGTGTGTTTTTGTTGCCAATGTTATTGCTACTGGGCTGGGAGGCCCTTTTCGCTAAAGTTGATGTTGTGAGGATTTGTTTGGCTTTATGTGTAGTTTCAAGGTCGTGCTCAGAGAAGCTTGCATCTCTTCAAATGGTATATGCCTTTGAAGTGGTCAAGTAAATAGATTGGGCTATGCCAATCTATTGAAAACTGAAGATTGAATTTGCATTTCAATGAAACACAAACTGCGGGCTACATTTGACCTCAGCCATTGTCTATGTATCTGTAAGCACATTATGCACAATGCCTGTTTGCCTGTGAGAAAATGCCATTATGATAATTACATTCAATTTGTAGTCGTAGCGTAATCGATAACTTCTGAGCTAATACGCTCATTACTTGGTAATTAAATCAATCAGAAGGTACATATGAAATCAAAACTACCAGAATATACACTCGTACTTGTATGAGTCTTAACACCCAGCGTGTATTCACTGTACAGTCTACACTGACAAATTTATGCACTTTGAAGTGCCACTGCACAAAAAGATTACAACTACAACTGCAATTGGGCAAAAGCTTTTGGCCATCTGCTGCCTCTCGACTGGTTAAATTTAAGGACTTGTACGAAAATGCTGCAACTAGGAGTATAAAATATTTGCAATTTAATTAAACGAAATTAAACAATCTTGGCAGCATTTGTGCAAACATGTGTGGCAATTGTGCTTGTAATCTAAATTTGTAAGTTTCACATCTAAGAACAAGGAGTTGGCCCCTGATTCTCCGCAACTTCTTTAGACAATCTCTTTCTCCTGGCAGGTTTGGCCAGATGCAAGTTTTTAGATTCGTTTCTGTGGCAATTGCTGGGAACTTTCTGTAAAATGTCTTTGCCTGGCGGCACCAGCACAAAGGACCAAGAGCCAAGGAATAGTTTCACGTCTTGCAAAATTCAAACAAAACTAGAAGGAAGCAATAAATGCAAAGCAAACTTTTCTTTCTAATGACATTGATAAAGCGACGTACAAATAAAATTCAAAGAAGACTGAAAATCAAAATAAAAGTATGAAACGATTTATATATAGTATAGGTATTCAGTTATTTATTCATCGATTCATTTATTTATTTATGCAATAAGTAATAACATTGTAATGCAAAATATTTGCATTGCTGCATTACTTGAAAACTTTTTAATGAATTTATTTTCTTTGCAGCATTTCTCTTCCCTATTTACCTTCTGTGAAATTTACAACGTAAGACAACGAAAAACATAAACATGCAACAAAATGTGAGTCAACGCAAACAAAGCAACTTGCAGAATTTACAGTTAAAGTTGAATCCAGGTGTGGCAATAATTGAAATTAACGCGATTTTGGCCAAGCTTCCTTCGATTCTCTTATTAGGTCAGGACCCATAGGAAATACAATGAACTACCACAAGTAAGAGTCTTCAGTTAGCCCCAATACGAAAACATAGTCGACCCAGCATGTCATATTCAATTAGAGCTAATTAGGCAATTTTCTAATGGTCATCAATTCCGATATAGATACAGATAGAGATAGAGATAGAAATAGAGAGAAGCTCTAGCCAAGTAGAATATGTTCCAAGAACCCATGAGGCACGCTCAGAGAAATTCAATTTTAATTCGTTATTACATAATTTG
The DNA here is from genome assembly GCA_037043535.1 of Drosophila putrida. Taxonomy (NCBI): domain Eukaryota; kingdom Metazoa; phylum Arthropoda; class Insecta; order Diptera; family Drosophilidae; genus Drosophila; species Drosophila putrida. Next base: position 1,714,611 of record JBAMBI010000065.1, read on the forward strand.
ATCCCTATCGTTGCAGATGCTCAACGCATATTAATTAACATTGCACATTTGATTGTCTGCAAACAGCAAACTACGAGTACAAACTGCAGTCAAGTGGAGTCGAAACGTTCTGTTCGTAAATGCAGACCGACCATTGAAAAGGGCTGACTAGACGTAAAACTTAATAACTTATAGAATGGAAACGATATTAATGAATGCCATTCAATTGTGAATGTTAATTGTTATGGTCGTACTCGTAGAACTGACTTATTGAACAACGCGTATAATTTCACCATTAATAATTTTTAATTTGTAATAACAACATTTTCAATCAGTATATCATTTGATCGTGTTTTAATTTATACCTTGTGGTGGGTCACCACAGCTCTGCTTTCACATTTTAATTTCAGACTACAGAATATTGTATATAGTATTGTATAAAATGAATAAATGCATGTTCGAGTTTGTTGGAGTAGCTGTCGGTGGCTTTCTGTTTACAAACTGATAATTTGACACACAAATAATATTAAAGTGTCACATTCGCGTGTTGTCGTTCAATTAATTTATAATAAATAAATAAGTAAAAGTAGCGCTACACATCCAAATATGAAACAGTCATAATTTTATGTATCAATGTGTGTTAAAATCATTTACTCATCTGCCCACGCCCACGGTTGCATTTCTGACATCACATTTAATTAATTTAATATGCATTTTTTAACAACATTAATATCGTTAATTTCGTGATTGAGCCAATTTTCATTTACACATAACAATTTCTGCCATAAGAATTAACGAATATACTGAGCGCATAGAATACGAAATACTCTTACAGATGGTTCCTATAGCGGTAATATATTATTAAGATATATAACTGCGTTTTCTGATGCGTAGAATATATAGTTACTTCTACTAAAATTTATTTATATAATAAATTGCCCGATCTATGTGAGCTGCCATATGTAAAGGGTATAAAAACATTATTTATTAAAGATAAATATATTGAACATAAAATAAATGACAATTTTATACCCTGTAAACATTAAATTAATGTAATATTGGGCTAAAGTTCAACACTTGTGGTTAAGTCCATACTCAAGTACTAATATTTTTATAGCATATTTTTGTGGGCAATCAAGTTGCGAAAGTTTGATAGCAAATAAATCGAATGGAGTGAAATAACGTGCCTTCTCTGATTAAAGGCTGTTCTTCTTCAGTCAAGCCATTCAAATTAAATCATATGTCAATAAAGCAATTTGTTAATGCATTTAAAATTAATATGGTTGATTATGTCGTGTGCAAAAGCTCTCAAGGCTATTTGAAATATCATTGAAAGCTGCCCCAAATACTTTTCAATGGATTACCTAATTGTTTAACCATCATAAAGATTGAAAAGAATGCAATCTGACAATGAGGTTAACATTTGATTAATTTGACTAATTGGCAGAATATAAAAAGTAAACAAACCAAAAAAAAGTACAACTATGAAAATGTCAGCTGACTGTTTTATCATTCCAAGAAGATGACAGGTCACATCATGGGGTAATGTCATGCCCAGGGCAGCACACAATGAACAAAGAAAGTTGTGTTGTGGGTGAGGCTGTATATGAATGTGTTTATCAAATTGTGTGTATGTATATGTAGTATGTTTGGTTGTGTTTGCTTCTGCGTTTGCGTTTGCGTTTGCGTTGGTGTTTGTGTCGTATCCCGTGTCAAGCAATTCACAAGTCAAAGGCACGGCATAGCAAGTTTCTGACAGGCCAAACAGCAGGATGCCATGGATTCCATTAAACTGAGGCGTTAACTTAGCGCTGTGATACGACGGTCCTTCAGCCTCTTCACTCCTTTCAATTTCAATTCCAAGATTTCATCACCATTGGGTTAATTAATACGAAAGATGTTGAACATAAGATTTCAGCACCCTTCAACCCGACTCCAGACAAAGTACTCGTAGACAAGTCAACTCCCTTCGATTCTGAGAACCAAAACAAACACAGCCACAACTTGCCAATTAGCTGACATGTCTTTTATGAGTATTCTACGAATTTAAATCATAATTTACGAATACTTATTCACATTATACATATTAAAGATATTTCGTTAAAGCCCTAATGAAATTTCTTGAACGCTTTCTTATCCAAATTTGATTGGCATTCCACATTTCGAGAGCAATCTCTAAAGGATCTTTAAATTTCTTGAAGCCCTGCAATTCCTGCAACTTTTCATTGGAGATCGTGTCATTTTCGACCATAAGTAGAATCAGACTCTTAATTTGCTTAGCGTTCAGTTTGTCACTGCAATAGAAAGTATATGTTTAGTACATAGATTTCCAGACAAGTTCACTCTTGAGACTTACTTGAGCATTGTGGCATGTTGCAAAATGTGGTTAGTTGTCTCTAGTGCAACATGTTTGCGGCGCAAAGCCGATGTCACTGCCTCAACATAATAATTACTTGTGGTTGCCTCTGTGGACTGCAGCAGATAGTCCAGAAACTGTTGCAGTTGTGTGAAATTGCGAGTACACCCAAGTCCAGATGCCCAGGCACTTTTCTTTGGCGCAAAGGTCGAGTTTTGGAAACGTTGCATCATCAACTGGAACTGCATCTCATTGCCATGTTCAATGTTCGTACAGTAAACTATATCTTGAAAATCTACGGGGACCTCATCATTATCCAGGTTTAATCCCAACACCTGGTTAATGCAATTTTCCAGGCCATAACGACAGGCTTCAGCATAGCCCAGGCGATACAAAACTATTTCTTGCATAGATAGTGTTGTTTTCTGTAGAGGTTTCAACCTGGAGCAGCGTTCGTAGAGTGGAGCAATTAGTTTCTTCATAAAGACCTGCAATGGATACAAAAATTATTAACAGTTTCCACTCATTAAAATTTCCTCTTACCCTAAAAATGCGTGCCTGCATACCACGCAGAAGGTCACCGTGTCTGTTGAGCACTTCAAGGATTCTTTTCCAGGGTATATGATGATGTTCATTTGGCAGATACTCCAGTAAACTTAAGGCAAGTTCATAACTCTGCATGTCTGTCCAGGCCAATGCCATGAGGTCATCCATCAATTGAGCTCGATTTAACTCATGAATTCCTCCAAGGCTCTCGGTTGAATTAAGTGTGTGAATTATCAAACGCCAATTGCGATCATCGTAGTTTACACGATAAATAGTATTCACTTGAGGATTTATTATGATCCACTCGTCGGCAGATGGTTTATTGATCAGTTCTAGAGTCCGTTCACTCCTGGGACACTCCAGCCAAAACTGCGGTTGTGTTTCATTAAAGTTTGCCTGCTGTTGGTTGACAAAGGTGAGAGGAATCCACCAACAACTGTCCGGATAATCTTGACTCTCGGCAAGCCAAAATCGAGTCTGATTAACACTGACACTGCCTGTTGTATAATTTCGACTCACACTTACAAGCGGATAGCCCGCTTGTAGTGTCCAGGAATCCATAATAGTTGAAAGATGAATATCTTCATTCTTAGCACCCTTTACACTCAAGGCTTCCTGCATAGACTGCCAGAGATCAGACTGATCAACATTATTATAGGCATGTCTCTTCACATAGCTGCGTATACCTAAGAAGAATACATCATCTCCTAGAAGCTTATGGAGCATGCGCATCGTCAAGGATCCCTTCTTATACACATAGTCGGAGAAGTGCTTTAAAATATCTTCGGAGCCCTGAACATTGCGTGAAATGGGAATTGTTGCGTTGATTGCATCCTGGCGAAAAAACATGGACATATCGTTGGCAAAGTAGCGGTCTCCAGTTCCCCACTCGGGCATTAGTGCATCCAGAGTTAAATAGCCAAAGTAGGTGGAGGGACCCTCCTTCAACCAAACATCATTCCACCATTTCATGGTCACTAAATTGCCAAACCATTGATGTGCATATTCATGTCCCAGAGTTGATGCCTTGCTCTCCTTACTTTCCAGCATCTCTATGCTATCGTTATGCACAAATTTATTCTCCACGAACGTGACGAGACCCCAGTTTTCCATTGCAGTAAACTTATGAGTTGGCACCGCCAACTGATCGACTTTTCGCAATGGAAAACTAAACTCCATCAGTTTTTCCAAATAACTTAGCGCCTTTGGTGCCAGATTCCCAAGGAAATGTCCTTCAGTTACAACCTTGGGCTGCATCCAGCTGGTAAATGTAACATTGTGATCAGTGTCACTTGACTGGGTGGCAACGCTGGTTAAATTATGCACTGCGTAGGCCACGAGATAGGTTGAAGTACGGAAAAGTGGTTCATGCTCGCACCAAATATAATTCTCAAGGTTTTTACTGCAATGACAAATAGATTGAAGTGACTTTTGGAAAAATAAGATTAATTGATATCACGTACTGATCTACGCATTTGGCAATTGGTGTGCTAGTAAATCCTTTGTAGTTCTTGTGATAGCCCAAGGTAACCTTAAAGGTGGCCTTTAAATGGGGCTCATCGAAGCAGGGAAACGCTAGCCTCGCAAAAGTTGGTGAGAATTGGGTTACAGCCAAGTAACTAAAAGCAATAGAATACAAATTTTAAGAAAAAAATGAATAGAAAATATATTAAAGCATACTCACTGGGTTTGATTGGTTATCAAATCATTGAAAGAGCTCCTATAGTAACCAGTTTCATTACGATTCAAGGGGCCTTTGAAGGGAATTGTCAGATTATACTGGTCAGACTGCTGAAGATCCTCGCTAAGATGAAGAATGTAAAACTCCTTATCGTCATTAAGCTCCGCATTCTCTATGCGATTGCTGCCTCTTTCAGATGTCAAAGTTATTTGGGTGGGATCGATAGTTAGATTTTTGGCATTCAGTGTTATATTCCTTGTCTGAACGAGCACTTGTAAATTGATCATCACTTGTCCTTCAAAATGCAGCTGATCGGATCCATTCAGATGGGTTAGTATTCTTAGATCATAATGTTGTGGCCTATAGATGTCTGGCAATCGATACGGATCATAGACAGACAGCACACCAACCGATAGTAGGAGTAGTAGAAACAGTCGAATACCCATCATGTTGAAATGAAACTATGTAGAAGAATAAAGCAGAGTTTCAATTTAAATCAATCAAGTGTGTTTTTAGTTATATTTCGGCCCTAATCAATTTTCGCATGTTTCAAAAAAAGCAATGTTTATTAAGTTAATGTGCTCGCATCTTTCTGGTTCAAGTCCAAAAAAACTTTACTATTTACATAGATGTTCCGACACTTCGTTGATCCAGCAGAGAAGGCTAAGCTACCATTTTAAACATAGACGTGGATTACGATTGACTTTGTTGCAGTGTCTCAGTAGTTTACGTTCCCGTTATTGCATGTGGAAACTGCGTCGTCTACTGGGTCCTGATTTCAACGAGTTCGATTTTCTAATTGGGGCACGGCAGGCAGCCGTCTCAATAATCGAGGCAGTACGTCAAGCAGATTGGAATCGTATACATAGATGCTGCACCAATCGAGAAGCCTGTGCCATCTACAATCTTTGCCAGAGTCAGAGAAACGCCCACTATTTGAAGCTCTTGCGTTTCGAGAGTCAACATCTATGTCAAGTGTCTCCCAAATCCGTTAGAAAGCATTACGAGAATGGACGCACTTATATTAATGTGAACTTGGCTTTTGTGGGAATACGCAACATGCGCGACTTTGCCACATTCAGCGAACAGCAAGAGATGTTGAATCTATCGAGGCAAGTTCTGGAGCAATCTCAGGTTCCAGAGCTGCATTTGGCAATCCAACAGCGAATGGTGCTTAGTGAATTCCTATTGACACTGAGAAGAGATTCTGAATCACAGGAATGGCTTGTCGACTTTTACAAAGTGTTTGGATTCAAACTGGTCAATTACAGTCCAGTGACGTTGGAATATCGTATCATTGAGATTCTTAAACCCGTTTAACTTCATTGTCAACTCACCATGCTCTCTTTTTGTATTACTCAATTACGTGCTGGCTATTACGATCGTGGCTCACATCCAAATTGTCAATATTAAGCAGGTACTCGACACTCTTAATGCTAACAAAAAGACACGTCTGCTTCCCAATCGAGACTGAAGCTAACTGAGCACCGCATCAAGCAACCAGTGCTTTTTATACTCTTTCAAAAAGTATTATAATATATTCACGAAATTTGTAACAGTACATATCCAGCCGGATGGGATCATTATATCATATAGCTGCCATAGGATCGAATGGTTAAAGATCATTCTTTAGAATAAAAGACTTTGTTTCCTAAGATACCTTTTCCAAATATACTGAGTGTTTGGTATTGTTTTATACTATATCATTACTATATCATTCTGTTTTGTTGCTTAAGATATCTCAACTAAACTCTTAGACTATGTATTTTTAGTGCGTTACACATCCTAACAAATTTAATCGAAAATCAGACTGCTATATCATAAAGTTGTCATCAGTTGAGTATGCGCAAGGGTATGAATCTTTGACGTGTCAAAGATAACTTGCGTTATCTTTATACATCATTGAATTTCTTTAACGACAAGACAGCTTGGGGTCTTCTACCTGTCAAGAAGACTTGTTTTGAATGTAATGGACCTCATAAATTGTATGAAATGTGTTTTACCTAATCAGATGTCTTACCTAAGCCCAGTAATTAGCAACCTACTTGGCAGATGGTTCATAATGAACTTCGCATCGATAGCAAATGGAAAATATAGTAACAGGTACACAGAAAAAAAATGATTTTTAAATTTGAGTTAAAACTCTTAGATTTTATCTCGAATTTTGTAAGCATTCAGCAAAGCGCTAATATAAACAAGATATTTGATTCATATAAAAGGGAGTGAAATGAAACCACCTAATCAATTTTGTACTCTGTTCCAAAATAACCGAGATCAACGTATTTTTGATATCATTTGATATCTTATATTTCCTATAATTAGATGGTGTCACTTTTTAACTTATTCAGCATTCAAAATATGTGCATTTGTGAAATATAAATATATTTTGAGAACTAAGGGATAATTTCATACTAACCCCAGTTGTCATTAAGGAAATAGCTTATTCTCATCAATCCTACTTAAAAGCTGTCATGTCATTCTTTTACCCTTCAATTAGACCCTTTCAGAAGTTTTGGAACGCTCCTTACAGTCTTATTTGGCCAACAAGGCCAGAGCTAACTGTGGCAATTTCCCCTCTCTCCTATCTCTCTCTCTCACTCTCTCTCTCTCTCACTCTCTTTCTCTGTCTCAATTCTCTGTGCCTCTTTTTCACGCACTTTACTTTTTTGCCATTCTGCAGTTTGCACTTTTGCCTGAGGGCTCTGGTGAAAAATAAACTATTCTCGTACGGAATCACGCCGTGTCGCTTTCGAAAGGCATATAAAAAATGGAGGGCTTAATTAAAAAGCAAAAATGTACTGCGATTTTCCGCTTTTTTAACGCCAACTGCAACAACACGTCGTGCCCTCCAATGCAGTACGCTTTTACAATGCAAAGCTGCTCAACTAAAGGAATACCCTTTAAACAGATGTGAGACATATAAGGAATAACATTTGACTTAGTAATTATAATTATCGATTCTAATATATTCATTTTATGTTTAAAATATTTTAATATATTTTTATTGTGATACGCCCCTTTGCGTTGGCTTCATGGTTACAGGGTATATAAGTAAAGAAAAGAATTGGACAACATTTACAAAAAGAGAACACTACTTAGTGGCGACATTTTATTTGCTGTTGTTCCTTTGCACAGACAACAGACATTTCAAATGTTCCTCGGCACGGGGCTCATGTGTCTTTTTAGCCTTTCAGGACTTTTCCACAGAGGGTTCTGGTCTTTTTCTTAATCTTTCTTTTTTTTGAAGCAACTCATTTTTGTTAATTAAAGCTGCAGAGAAAAATGAGAAACTCTCAAGTGCTCATTAAAAGTAAAAAGTCACTGAGCACAAGGGAAAATAATGATGTTTCCACTGGAGAACTGGTGAACAAATGTGAGAACAATGTTAACAATATTGCAATAGTTCAATTAAAATCGTATAATCCTTTCTTTTCGAACTATATAGTAATATTAAATAGGATTTAAATCGAGCTCGATGATGCAAAGAATTCACTTTATTCACTATTCTCACTTCATGGTGTAATTGTTATTCATCTGTATCCACACTAATCTATATGAAAGCGTATGTGCATATATGTATATATGTTCGTAAGTACGTATGTGTTTTCATGACTGTGCGTTAAAACTATACGGGCCAAATGGCGGAGATCCATCACAATTTACAGCGTAGACGGACCAAAGTTGGCAATAAAATTTAATTTATATCCTGAAAGTATTGCTCCTGTTTGTTGCCATTTTTCCGGTTTGTAGTTGTTTTTGTTGTGTTAGCTCTGGCAAGGCAAACGCGTCCAAGTGTTTGCAAAACATTTAATTCCATTTTCGATTACAGTCAAAGGGGGAAACCAGCTAAAAGGGTGGATAGGACTCACCACATGGGCCACAAGCTGGCATATTAATGCTACGGGTTTGTCCGAGCTGAGGTGCAGGCAAAAATGCAATTGCAAATTCCCGACAAATGTGAAATTTGAATTGGCAAAACTACCTGCCAGACAGATGGACAGGGAAACAGGCCAAGAGTGAGGTGGAGCGAGGCGGAGGGATGCACATTGAAACTGGCATCTGTAGAGGCTCGACTAGTGTCATTTGTAAGCGTTGTCCAACGTCCTCTCCAGGAGCATTTGTTTGGGTTAGGAAGCGAATACTCCTCGCTTTGCCCCGTCGCCTCGTCTCGCCCCTGCAGCTTCAGTTTCCACGTCGTGTGAATCAGGGCAATTGAAGTGCTTTAAAGTGCTCTATGGCTGGCACATAAATAAATGTTTGCACATTTACTTTACCTTCCCTGGCTTGAGTTGGAGGTTTGTTGCCTCTGGCTTCGATTCGTTTCGTTTCGCTTCCTGTTCCCAGCACGTTCATAACTCAACTCTGTACTCTATGTTCAGGTTTGCTAGATCCTTTATTTACTTGTAATTTGAAGCTCACTTTGCTGCAATCTCGATACAAATCCACCTACAACTCAAAAGGCAACTAGCCCACTAGATGGAACATGAATAGACCGACCAGCTCTGCATTTCAATTCCCCTGGAGAAACAGTGCCATAACTTTTTACATTGTAATGGCAATACGATTGACCGAATCTGCCAAAACACATACTTACATATATCACATGGATTCGACGAGTATCTGAGTATCTCCAACATCACATGGTAGCCAACAGTCAGACACTGTTGTTCCCATTCAGAAATTCAACTCGAACGGATGCAGAAATGCGATAACTCGTGGTTGTTGGCCCCCGATTAACTGCCATCAATGACAAATCCAATTGCAATGACTCCTCACGTTCTCAAAGCACACATGATTATGAGTGGGGACACCCACAAATTGCATCCATGGAGATGCGAAAAGGTCACAAAAGTCCGTTGTTCCTAATTGGAATAGAAGTTATAGACAGATGTAGACATTTTATGTATATTTACTTTATTGTATATCTCTAATCTGATCACTTTATCAATTTTTTTTTCCATTTCATTATTTCTAATAAACTTACAATCCTTTAATGTGTGTTTCCTATGTTTAAACCAAAAGATTGCTCTACTGTTTAAAGTGCTTCCTGTTCCTTTCTGATAAGTTGTCAAGTTGCATTCCCTAGAACTTTAGAAGATCCATTCAGTAAGTTTCAATCCACTGATCCTATTCTATAAATCACACATTACTCTGATCGCATTGGATGCCGTTCTTGAACCAAAGCAGCTCTAAAAAATTGTTTGGTACTTGATCGTCTTCAGTGTCGAAGTGCGAGTGAAAATTCGGAAGAGCGGGGAGTTGAAAGAGATGAGGAGGAAAAGCATTTGACAATGACAATGCTTTTGCGCTCTCTATTCTCGGGCAGTTAGCAAAATGTCACGTAGCAAATGTGACAGCGTGGTCAACATAATGAATGGTTGCCACCCCGGAAAGGAGCAGCGAAAAGTGCAGTATGGCACAGGTGCATGTGTTCTTTCAATAAGTGTGTGTGTGTGTGTGTGTGTGTCTGTGTGTTTGTGCATGTATGTGGGGGCCTTTGTGCGAGTATAACACATGCACTTTGGAAGTTCATGTCTCCGACATTGATTGCCTTGGCGGCGATTGCAATAACCTTAGCTCTTGTGAGGCCAAGCGCGCCCAAATGTCACGACATTACGGATACTAAAGGCAACGGCATTGGTAGCGACATACAGTAGGTTCTGGCAACGGCCCCAAAAATGTGTCCATGCACGTGACACTTGGGTTACAATTTGCAATTTGATTTTCTTCGTCGAGCGGCCGGCAACAAAGTTTCAGTTGTTGGCTGCATAAGTTCATAGATCCAATTGATTCCATCGTCGTCGTTTTGCTCCTGTGTAGGTGACAACTAGAGCAGCAATGAGTTTGTGTGTGTGATTGTACGTGCTTTTATACCCACACACATAAGATACAGTAGTGTTATAAGTTTGTGTTAATGTTTGTAACACTTGGACGAAGGCCTAAATACATAAATTACACTTAAAACGAAATTATTTTGACATTTACTTTACCTCTTTAAGTAACTAAAGTCGACTAAAGTTATTTAAAGAAAAGTAAAAATTTTAATTTAAAATTAACAATTACAATAAATTGTATAGTACTTCAAAACTAAAACTAATAAGTAAAACATATGTTAAATGGTACATACAGACTATCTTACTGTCGAGCTCATTTCTATCTGTTTTCTATGCTTTTGCTGTCGTTGTCCTGTCTCTGCATTGGCGTCTTTACATTGTTACACTTGACCAAGTCGAATTGCAATTACACACCTGAATGTACCTCTTACCCTTTCACACTCCCCCCTTTTCCCCCCTTTTGCACCCTTTTCTCGCACATGACTTTTGTGTGTTGCAATTGGCGAACAACGATTTGTGTTGGCTTTTCGTTGTTTGCCAATTTCAAGTTTACTATCATACCATAGCTCAACTCACCCAGGATAGAAAAGCACGTCGAGTCCTTTAGCCAGCTTTATCGTAATAGACTATTTAATGAAAAGACTTGTTAGTTTCTTAGAGTTGCAGTTACTTAATTCCAAGTATACTCAGTTGTCAATATAGAGGGTTGATTGCCAAACGAGTGTTTGCACTTAAAAGACCGCAAAATACGCAAACATTTGATTAAATTGAATTGCTTGTAACCGGACATAGGCCAACGAGTTTTCCCCAAATTGAAATGGGGCATTTTTCCGAACCCACTGCTAAGTGAGAATTCTACTCCACATGAAAAGGACTTCCTTCCGACCATGCCACATAAGTGGATCTTTATGTAGTAAATAATTGTTAAATTCCGTATTCAATCCTTTATTAAATAACTACTCTGTTTTAAATTTAAATTTTGATCAGAACGAAGTTAGTTTTGAAGTTTTTGCTTAAACATTCGAATGATTTAAGCTTTTTAATAATATAAATCGTTTATTCGTTTATTGTTTCCTTGTTCTCTTGCGTTGTTTGCTTTTTTTAAGTTGATATTCCAAAATGCCGTCAGATTTGTAAGTATTCCCAGTTGGTAATGAAATGATCCCATAGTTATCCTCATCAGGCTTTCATTGGTTGCCAAACGTGACTATACGAAGGTGGCAAGTGGAGGTTCCGTGGTCCATTGTCTGCTGAAACCGATGACCTTTGAAATGAAGGCGGGACAAGCGTTAATAATTCGAATGCGCCAGGAATGTATGAGAGAGCTCCTCGAGCGTGAGTTTGCACAGCAGCAAATGGAGTTTAAGCGTTTGCATACTTATATATCAAAGATTAGATAAGATAGACATCTTTTAAGAGTCTAAACTAAATTTTAATCTATGGCCTGCAACATTTTTGGGAAAAAGTTGGTGAAATTGTGCAACTGTTTCTCAAAAATGTTGCATGTTTTTTAGCTAAAGTGTGCAGCAATAAAAGCTGTTATAGTCTTAAGTTTAAGAGCCCTTTAAAATAACGCTTATATTTATGCGGTCAACTGTCTACAGTCAGTATAATAAATTGATTTTGTCAGCTTTGAGCTTTGTTTAGGGCTATTAATCTATTTTGTTGGCTCGAAAAGAAGCCACGCCCCTTGCAGCCTTTGCTGTTTATTGTTTAATGAATGAATGAGAAATTTCAATGAGGGCGTTTCTTGTGCCGAAAATTCTTTGAGAGAAACGAGCCTTGTTTTTGTTGTGCTTTCTTTCATTCCTTTTCTTTTTATCATGCAGTTGGCAAATTTGCTTTGTTTTTTGTGATCACACAGAGACAATGGTGAATAACAAATACAATCTGATTATCATGGAATGGCTCAACGGTCTTTGTTTTTGTGCTATGGTTGGGTCCAATAAAAACTCCACTTGTAATATTAATTGAAAGCTAAAGATAAACTTTGGTAGGCGCACTGTCTCCGCCACAATTCTGTTAAATTCGTGGTTCTTTTTTTTTTTTGGTGGATTCACTTCATCATCATTTGTCAATGTCCACTCTGGCAGGAGGTTAACGAAGTGTGATTCCCCCCTTTCAGCAACTCGCCATTTGCATGTTCAATAGGTAGATGAGATAAGGTTTAGATTGGACTGCACTTTCGTAGTCTGAATGCACTCAGATGCACTTCCGTTAACTTCTGAACGCCTCCATTTTGCTCCCTGGTGTTTCTCTTCGACTTTCCGCTCTTTTCGATGTGCAGTCAGCGATGTGCTAATCAAATTATAAATCGTATCCCAATGGGGGGAAGTCGTTCAAAGCAGAGCCAAGCCAACAGGACACACGGACACACGGACACAAGGACACAAGGCGACCAAACTGACATTGTCATCATCAGCCTAGCGATGGAGATGCCATCATAATTCTCAGTCGATGGTGCACACAAAATGAGTTGTGCCTGCAATTTCTTTTTACCTCCCCCTAATGCCATTATGGGAAACGCCATCAGATGGCGGCTGACATCGCATCTGGGTCGCGGGTCCATTTGCAATTGCTGCCCTTTTCCATTTATTTGTACTCTTTTATTTTATTTTTATTTTATTTTTTTTTTTTGTGTGTGTAATGTTTGTGCGTGTAATTGTACGAGGGTCGGAACTGGAGCTGGTCTATTGAGAGTCACACAGGTGTTGGAGCATGTGACCCACGAGGGGCACATTAAACAATCCATTCCTTTAATTAACAATTTGCATTTGCTATTTTTCATGGCGTCAGTATATGTATGTGCGTGTGAGTGTGAGTGTGTGTGAGTGCGTGTGAGTGCGTGTGAGTGTATATGAAGTGCTTTTGTTTCATTTAATTGCTATTTGCATTGGCAACCGTTGTTATACCCTCATAAAGGGGTATGACGGACATGTAAGTGGCATATTTGTTACAATCCCACAAAGAAGATGTTTTTCTGCAAGGGGTATTTAATATTCGTATTAGCTGAAAATGTAGAAAAACACTTGAAAGATGTGCATAAAAAAACGACAATAGCAGTGTGAGAAAGCGATGTAATAAAAATATTTAATATGCGATGAACTCATATTCTTAATTAAAAATAAAACACATGTATTTTTAACTTACATAGTTAAGATTTTAAAATATGTATAATTGCTGATAAAGGCTGAATACAATATATTGGATCCAGGTGTTCAAATTGCTGCAGATTTTAGACATAAATCAAAACACTACGTTGCTTTTTTTTAAATTTTATGTGGGCTTGAACTTTAGGGGAAAATTTGCTAATGAAACAATTTGTAAATGCGTCAGTTATGTGCAAATGTATGCCAAATAATAATCAAATATGGAATTTTTGTTATGCTGTCTTGCACTTGTAATTCATTTCTCTAAAAGTGAAAGCCATTAACACAAATCTTTTGGAATTTCCTTACAACCTCCGAACGTATTTGCAAGTCTTCCAATTTTTCTCTCATCTTCTCTAACACTCTGTGTTCATCTGTTTTGGCTTGGCATTCAGTCTGTGTTCCATTTAGCAAGGGAAAAACTGCAATCACCTTTGTGATTGTAGTTTGCTTTTCAGCTTTATCGCAATTCCATTCAACAATTTTCGCTTTGTGCACTAAAAGTATTAAATTTCTTCAAATACTATTCTGAAATAATCCCAAGCACTTCCGTCTGAGCGGAATATTTCAACAACTGCAACCAGAGAGCGGTCGGCCTTTCACTGGGATTCCCCTTTTTATTCCTTTGGTCAGCTGTGTGATACAGTCACCCTCTTGCAACCAACCCATCTAAGCCAACAAGGAATGCTTTTAATGGTTTTGCAACCATTTCTTATCATTATCAAGGCAAGCGTTTAACTTTAAACGACTTTTGTACTATTGTGGTTCCTGGTGCCTTCGTTCGTTATTGTTGTTGTTACTGTTGCTATTGTTGTTGTTGTTGTTCTTGTTTCAAAGTGTATGCGATTCATTGTCCCATCTATGTACATCCAGAGCAACAACACTGCTGGATTTTGCACTTTTAGCGCATTTCCGTCAACTGGTTAAGTACGAACAGACTTGCATATGTATGTTCCTACATTTATTTCCCTGAAACCGAGTTATATTTGAAAAGTATAACGTATCACTAGAAACTTTATACCGTATTATTATTTCGAATTTTAGAAATCAGATGTGTGTAGGTACAGTTGCTTCATGTGATACATTTGTACCAAATCTAATCCGTTGCTATCTTCAAAATTATACATTTTTCTATATGAAGAAGCAACAAATTGCTACACTTGCTTTAAATCTTGTACTTTTCAAGTGGCAGTCGCGCATTCAGTGTATGTTTGCATATATGTATGTACATACCTAATCAATACATGAACACTTCTTTAAAGCGGTATTCAATGAATACTATTCAAATCATAGAGCTTAAACTCAACACATCATAACCCCACAGACATCTGCACAAAAGAATTCAACACAATATACAAAAAAATATACATACTTATGTATGTATGTAAACATATGTATTTATAAACGCACAATTCGCTTCGTGATCAATTCGAAATAGAGATGATCACAAGATCCCACAGTACACAGTATGTTCAATTAATTCAGTTTTAGTTAAATATATGCTTTTCATATTTATTTAATTTACGTAAAATGTCTTGTAAAACAAAATACACTGAATAAATTGCTAATTGCATAGAGAGATTTAGAAAAGTTATATTGTAGTTTTCAAACATGCTTAAAATTATATTTTGTAGCATAATTTCCAAGCAGCTGAAATCAATCGCTCATCTCTAAAATATCGAAAGCCAATGCAATCGCAAATACTTACATAAATATATAAATACATATATACTATGTTCTTCTACATTCAACATTTGCTGAGTTTTGTTTTTCCCCGACTTCACTCTGAGAGAGGCAGGCAAACGAAACGGACGCTGAATCGCAAGGAATTGAAGCGATTTTGTAAACGAAGAAATTAGTTTAAACTTTAAACCTTTTGTGAAGTTCCATGGTATTTTTTTATCCCGAGGATCAAATTTAGGTAGGTACTTAAAACGGTTAAACGTTCGCTCATTTGGAATGTCAGGCTCATTAAGTAAAGATTGTATGTATTACATACATATGTATGTACAGTTAGTCAAGAAATTATTTAACGGAACGAAAAAAAGCTTATTATTACTTCTTTTTTTTTTTAGCATGTTAGATGAACCAAAACCAACTATGCACATAAATTAAAATCATATGTTTTATAGGAAAACAAAATATATAATGTTATTTTATCAAACATTTACTTGCTTACTTACTTACATACATATATACATATCGATATACATATGTTCTATCTACTATACATTTGTACATGAAACTAAACTCGCTGAATCAGTACAGAATTTCAACTAAAGCTGTTTATTTCTTTAAGGTAATCGAATTAGGAGGATCATTGAATATGCGTCTCAAATTCAGCGCTGCAATGCAGCTGATAATCTTAATATCGGCAATGATATCATTAAAGCCGCGTGGCGTCGCTCTGTTTATTGATGATGCGGTTAACATAATAAAATTAATTCAGGAAGTGAGCGAGGGTGTATTAACAGTCTGGCACCTGATTGATAACGCGCCCATGGACCACAACAAACTACCCTTTATGTTGGAAAAGAACAGTCAAATAATGGAGCGCTTGGAACAGCTCAATGATCGAATTCAGCATACGGAGGAGCTACAAGCCGAATATTTTACCCTGACAATCGAAACTTTGAAACGAGAATTTCATGCGGAATCAATGCTGGCTCACAAGATGAACGAAGTCAGTGATATGACAAAAATGATCAAGAAACGCTTCAAAGATATGATTGAATATCAAAAGTCCAGGGAAGAACTCGAGTCATACACTTTAATGGGATTTGCCGAATGGTGCGTGAAGCCGGGTTCAAACTCATTAACCTATTTGATAGACGTTTTGCACGATAACATTTTCGGAGAATCTGAGGATAATGGCATAAACTCACTATTCTCACTGCTGGTGGCCAAATATGAGACGGACGAGGATCAAATTTGTGTTGGAAATTTATCGCCACAACAATTTGCCTATGATCTATACACGAAGATGACGCTGACGGAGATAAAGGCATATATTATGATGGAGTTCTCATGGATGGCACTGCGTGACTCTGGCAAGGGTAACTTCACCTTGGAGATGTCTCTAATGCGTAACAAATATCAACAACGCATTGAACATTCTAAAAAGGTTCTGAGCAACATCATGACCCGCACTGGACGTGTTTACTGGCGCTGCGATCCCAAAAACTGGCAGTCCGAGTTGGGTGTGACTTACGACCAAGTTACTCGGCTGCTCCAGGGGTACGTGGAAAACGAGGTCAACCTAAACACTGACTCAAAATGCTTTCAATCTTGCGAAGACTACGTTGATGTCCGCACCGAAGGTTGCCTCGAGAACGAGCTCTGCAATAAACAGCCCAAATGCTCGGGACGTCTTCACAGCTGTCGTTTCATTGGTGCCCATATGACGGTATGTCAGTCCAATAATGCTACAACAAACAATTTGCGACGTTACGATTACATTAAGTACGATGACGGTCGAGTACTTGGCGACAGTGACCGTAAATCGGAGTCGGTTTGCCCAACAAGCGAAGAGCGAGCTGAATCCTGGTCACGTTGGCTCTTCTGGCGTTGCAACTACTGTTTCTGTCTGTGTGATGAGGAAGGACCACTGTCTGATCGCTATTTCAATTTACGCGACACGATCACGGACTTTGATAAAAATATGATCGTTACTGGAGCACGGTTCGTGAAACAACAACGCGTCTTTCATTTGCAGCTGCAACAGGGAGAGCTGCTGCCAGGTGGCTTGATCAATCAATCGTCTCTGGGTACCATTGGAATCGTATGATGTAACTCACGTGGATATACGCAATGGCTACGACTATCATGAGCTTACTTACGATAGTCGTTCAATGGATCTGGACGAGATTTCTGTTGAAAATGACACACTTGTGGTTACTGGCGCCCGTTTTCGTGTTGTGGACAAACATCTTAATCTGGAGGTGCGCTTTAGCACATTTAACTTTACCACAGGTCGCCTAGTTCATCCGGAAGTTAATAGTTTTTGGCTGGGTAATGATAAGACGGCAGGACATCATGATAAGCCTCGTCAGAAGCTGATGCTAAACGATCCTCAAGTATCTACGAAATCAGCACTTAGTTCCTCGCCGTTGTCAAAGGACAATCAGTATATGGAATTTGAAAGCTCCAGCGTGGACAAGGACGCTGCACAGAGTACCGTGCCATTTATTGATACACAGGATGTTGTGACCAATCCAGCTGTCCCACTCGCCGGTCTAGGCATATATCACAAAGGACGCAAAGGTTTTGGTGGCTACTTTGCTCCAAAGATTGTAACATACTACAACTTTTGGCAGAAGCTTTTGGTTTCACAAGGCAAAGTCTGACACATTTATAATCATTTTCACAATGTAATGTAAAACAAATTTGTACACTTTCTGACTCAATTTAATAAACTTTTTAACATTTGTTTAGTGACGCTTTAAACATTTTTAACGCTTTTAAGAAAATTAAAGTCAATATTTGTTTATCCATTTTTCAAGAATCTATCCCACAGTCAATTGAAATACAATCTACAGTTGGCCCTTAATTACAGCCGCTGCGTTCGGGCAAAATTGTAAACAAAAGAGAATTATAATAAACAAAATATAAATATGTGCTGACGGTGCATTTCAGAGCTTCGTGATAACAAACATACTGCATTGACTACAGATTTGTAAGCAGCTATATAATTTCTAGATAGTATGTATTTTTGTTAAAAGAAAATTTAAACTTTTTAAATCAATTTACTCAACTTATTGCAATTTCTCTTTTACTTTAATTTCAAATTTTCCCTCCAACCGTAACTTTTGGTTTATAGTAGTTGGCAGCGCGGATTTCAATCGATACTTAAAGCTGTGGCTATCGATAGCTCTGAAATATCGAATTTTATAAACTAATTGCAGGAGTTGAAAAAACGACCCCAAAATAAACTGCCAATATTTTCTAATTGCTTTTACAACAAAGAAAAAGCGTTTAAGCGGTTAATATACTTAAGTTTAATTCTTATTGCAATGTTTAAAATGTTCATACCCTGTTCAGAAATCAATTCATATACTTTAGAGTTGATTTTCACCTCCTGTCATTAGTGCGCAATATTAAAGCTTGTTTGCCGGGTGACATTAAAGTTAAACAAGAGCACATGTTGAAGCCATTGTTACTGTACCGAGGTTACCTTACACCGCATATACCACAGTTATTCTCAATTGGAAATAAATCATTAAGCAACTCAAAAGCAGCTACTTTTCGACGCCAATTTTGCAAAATGACTGATAAAATTGGACTTGACAGAGCTAAAAGCCTGGCAGCAAAAGCGGCTGTTGATCAATGGATCACCGAAGAGACAAAGGTGGTGGGTATCGGGAGTGGATCAACCATTATATTTGCCGTAGAGCGTCTTGCGGAGCGTGTGTGGAAAGAGGGCGCTCTGGCGGACATGATTTGTGTGCCTTCATCATATCAAGCTCGTAAGCTTATTCTTGATCATAATCTAACATTGGGCGATTTGGATCGCAATCCCAAAATTGATGTTTACATTGATGGTGCCGACGAGGTCGACAGCCACATGGTGCTGATAAAAGGCGGCGGTGGTTGTCTGATGCAGGAAAAGATTGTCGCCTCTTGCGCAAAGACCATTATAATCATAGCAGACTATACAAAAAAGTCACTTCGCCTAGGAGAACAATGGTGCCAAGGGGTTCCCATTGAGGTGGCGCCTATGGCTCATATACCAGTCAAGTTAAAGATTGAGGAGCTTTTTGGAGGAGAGGTCGTGCTTCGCGTAGCCATAAAGAAGGCAGGACCTATTGTCACCGACAACGGCAACTTTTTACTGGACTGGAAATTCGTAGCCAAACGTGAATACAACTGGGATGAGGTGAACCGAGCCATAACTATGATACCAGGTGTCCTGGAGACTGGATTATTTGTAGACATGGCATCAAAATGTTACTTTGGCATGGCTGATGGCACCGTCAAGACGCAGAACAAATGAGACTCGACCGGAATTTCAAATGTTCATGTTAACACTAGAATGTTTTTTATTATTACAAAATAAATAACTACGATCGTTGTCCTTTAAAAGTAACAGTTCAAAATGATTGCTTATAACTTTGGCGTCTAAAACGATTTCTTGCTGCGCCCCGGCAGCAATGTCTCCTTAATGTAGTTGAATAGGGAAAGAAGTCCCAGTTTCTTGTTTCTCGAGAAGTAGTTACTGACTACATCTGGATTATTAATCCCCAGACGTCGCTCATTGCTACCAATTGTCGTAGGCAGCACGTTGTCATTGGCATTAACGGACACAAACAATGCAAAGGGAACCATCCACATGCAGATTGTAAAGTAAGCGAGCACCTAAAAATTTTTTAAACGTTATACTTTATGTAATTGATAAGTTTATACTAAATGCGAACCTGTGTGAAGGGCACGTAGACACTAGTGAAATACTGAAAAGCCAGAAGATGATTAATTACCAGCATGACCAGGGAACCAATAAATTGCACCGAGAGCAACCGGATGAATGGAAAATTGTTCATTATGCTGAAATGAAAGCCTTGTGCCGTCAAACCGCATAGCACAATGGTCCAGGAGAAGTCCTCGAAGAAGATCAACAGGAGATAAACGAAAATCGTAAAGCTTATCATAAATAAAATAAATTTCCGTGTGGACGTTGTATATTCCTCCGCCAGTTCGGCTAAATAGTAAAGTCCGGCCACTGAAAAAAATGCCAACGTAGAATATTGTTACACCTCTTTATTCGAGCTAGCTAGTCATTTACCTATAGACAGCGTTATGAAGATAATCTGTATGGCTAGCGAAATCCAGCTAAGTATGAAGAGTAAACCCATAATTTAATTCCTAGTTAATACAGCGGTTTTTTATTAATAACAAAACAAAACAGTGACTAGTCTTAGTTGTAAGAGTAGACTAATTTTTTAGTGGCGGCGCTAGCAACACAATCCCTTAGTTCTAAAAGTACACAACGTATGGTGTAGTGGGGGCGCTGTAACAAAGAGCAGCTGCGAATATATTTCGCAAACGAGTAGTTTTAACTTGAAAATGCGACACAAAACCGATTGAATTTTGTATTTTGTATTGATTTTATTTAATTTTTCAATAATGTTGCAGAATTTTCTACATCGTTAAAGGGACTAGGCTCCCAGTGGGACTAAAAAAACCAACCTTTTTTTAATGATTCCCCTTATTTTCTCGAGCTAATAAATTAATTGGTTTATTTAAATTGAAGCTGTTGTTTCCGTTTCTAATATTTTTTAATTTAAATGTGCGCTTCAATAAAACTCTAGTTCCAAAAGTAAACAATATGACACCTGACGCCGCTAACAAACAAGATATGGCGCCACCACTGCTTTGAAATCTGGCAATTGCTTAGCACCAAAAAATCCTACATGTTTCGCGCCAATTTTTCTCGCTGCTCTCTCATTGTCAGTGTTGGGAATATTTGACACTTAAAAAGAGGCTAGATTTTGCAGTGAAAATTCTTATTTGAATCTTTTAAGCAGAACAGATTTGGCCGGAAAAAGGCTAAATTACTTTCACTTGAACGTAGAGTTGTCTATCATTATTTCGTTTGCCAAAAAAAAAGAGAAGCGCGTGGTTGTTAGTTTATTTTAGCGGCACAAAATATACATAGACTAATTAAATAACTTTAAATAGTTTACATCTAAGCAAGGGTCAGAGGGTGTGTTTAATCGAAGCAGAGAATTTGGCCCGCACCACATCGAGCTAGTGTAAAACGCTTGCCTCGTGGACCGCTTTAAGCATGTCGAATCCGAATGACAATGAAAATGCTGCGGAGCAGGAGGCGGATGATATTGAATTGCCAAATCCAGGAATAGAAAACGATGAAGCACTGGATAATGCTGTGTTTGCTGCTGCCTACCAGAGTGACGAGAGTCTTTCAGATGCCTTGGATAACGCTGGCGAAGTAGAACTAGAAGTGGATGCCGCTGCACAAAGCGATGACAATTATGAAGATGTAGATGGAGAAGGTGACGGAGAAGGTGACGGAGAGGGTGACGGCGAGGCTGCTGCTGAAGATGAGGATGATGACAATGCTGAGGATGCGGCCGACGCTGAAAATGCCAATACGGAAGATGATCCCGCCGCTGACAGACGTTCGGCAACCAAAAAAGAACTCACCCAAATCATAGATAAATGGGAACAGGAGCAAACACAGAGTGGCTACGATCCAGTGCCTACGCTAAGAAGGTAAGCTTAAAAAAGACTACATAAGCAAAGCCTTATAATACAGTAGTCTGATTTTATCAAAATTTGGACAGAATTTATAAGACATTACCTGACTTCATTCTGCGGACCTGTATCAAGTTTAATTAAGATAGCTTCAAGATGGAGAGACTAGTTTAAATAGTAACAGATCGTCCTGATCAATAATATACGCTATACACATATCGCGACATAATTAAAGTACCCTCTGCAAGGATATAATAAAGTATTCATTTAACTTGTTATTAATTGAGGAATTTATTTGCAGTCTTGCTGAGATTTTTGAGCGCGAAAAGGATGCTTACATGCGCAAGGATCCCGATCCACTGGACTTAAGGCATCCCTATAGAAGCGATCCGAATTGCCAGTATGGATTGTTGCTCAAACTGCTCTTTCGCAAGGATCAATTCATGGGCAAGGTAAGCCAATAGTAACTTCATATAATCGGATTAAATTATCTATATGAATATTCAATTTATGTAGCTGCTCAACGAATATCTGCGGGAGAACTACTTTAGTCGTCAGAACGTAAGTCGCAGCTCACTGGAGCTGAACATTATTGCCTGTCGCCTTATACTCGTGGTAATGCCGGGACTGGAGACAACGGCAGTATTTCAGACCGCCGAGGAGGACGGCATCATCAATCGCCTGTACAACTGGGCAGAGGATAGCATTGAACCGTTGCAGAGCTATGCAACAGGTCTATTGGCTGCTGCAATGGAGGTTAGCGATATTGCGATCAGTTGCCGGGATCAAAATATGCGATTGGTGCCAAAGATGATCAACCGTTTACACATGCTGCTTGCCTGCAGCTGTATGAGTAAAAACTCGACAGCTGAAGCGTCTAGTACCTCGCATAATAACTCTGCGGACAGCAGTGTCTCCCAGGGAATGCTCAGCTGGATGGCTTGTGGTGCTGCCTCTGCCCCACAGTCTCCGCAGCATAACGGAGTCAGCGGCAGTGCGTCCAACATGTCCATATTGTTTGAGAACAGCCGGGATGCATTTCCCGTATCGCGTTATTACAAGCGCATGTATATCCCACTGCATCCGCCCACAGCAGACACCAGCCAGATGCTCATCATGCGCTTCCTAACCAGCCTTGGCGAGTATCAGGAGTTTCTGGGCATGGCCTTTGGCAACAATGTAATGATGCTTATCTTTGGTCACTTGGAGGATCTGGACAGGCGAGATACTTGCCTGGCCTACGAGGTGCTTAAGTATCTTGCATCCTTGCTCTGTCACAAGAAATTTGCATTGGAATTCATTTCAACTGGTGGCCTAGAGGTAAGTTGTAATGAAATTGTACAACATAAATTTTGTAAGCATGCAGCACACTTTCTATCAGTAAGATTAAAAAACATAGATTTAAATTAAGTAACTGATAGATCTTTACTATATTCAATTCACATTTAATTGTTAATAATTACAGCTACTGTTGAACGTTCCACGGCCAAGTCTAGCCACGACGGGAGTATCTATTGCCATTTACTATTTGGCGTACTGTGAGGACGCCATGGAGAGAATTTGCAGCATGCCACGTCCATTGATATCTAGTCTGGTTCGCTATGCGCTGTGGATACTTGGTCGGTGTCATGACTCTTCCAAGTGTCATGCCACCATGTTCTTCAGTTTGAGCTTTCAGTTTAAAGTCATACTAGATGAGTTTGATGCCCAGGATGGTCTGCGAAAGCTGTACAATGTTGTAAGTAGAAATACTCTAGACAAAAATTGCTGTTTTTTTTTTTGTAATAGTACAATTAATAATGTCTTTTAATTGACAGATTTCAGTGCTAAAAATACTGGATCCCAGTCACAATGATAGCGACAATGCATCAGATATAAACGAGGATGTGGAGTGCGCTTCCCGCCAGATGGTACGACATGTGTGCGTTGCGTTGAAGCGTTATATGGAAGCACATTTCTTCTACAAGTACAATAGCTTTTTATGCCAACACTATGCTACCTCATCCTCGTCCTCGCATTATTTCAGTCAGCATCCGACAGTGGCAGCCAAACTTACCTTTGATCAGTTGCATGAACAGATTCGTACGCTCCAAGAGCATACGTCAGTGCGTGCACACTGGGAACCTGTCGATCAGCTGCTGAAACTAGGTGGCATTACGATGTTGCTGCGGATAATTGCCTTTAGCTACGAATGGTTAAATAGTGGGCGCTCGGAGACAGTGCGATCAGCATTGGATGTGCTCAGTGTATGCTGTGTGATACCACGTGTTTATCTGGTGCTCTGTGAGCGTCTACAAATGCTGGACAAAACGACAACATCGGGTATCTGTTCGGTACTGGGAGCTGCTGCCGGTGAGATTACGGCTGATGCTGAAGTCTTAAAATCCGCTCTCGCGGTGCTCTGTCATTGTGTGTGCTCGCCAATTATTCGCAAGGACAACGGGAGCAGCCTTATCAAATTTACCAACTCATCGAGAAAGAACAAAGCGAATCAAAAATATGCTGAGGAACTTGTCGAGAAGGTGTGGGAATCGGTGTGCTCCAATAATGGTATTGTTGTGCTGTTGTCGTTGATGCAAACCAAGGGACCCATCACGGATGCGGACTGTATACGGGGCATGGCCTGTCGGGCATTAGCTGGATTAGCGCGATCCGATCGTGTGCGTCAAATTGTTGGCAAGCTACCGTTATTTGCCAGCGGTCAGCTACAGGCTCTCATGCGTGATCCGATATTGCAGGAGAAACGTGCCGAGCATGTCATCTTCCAGAAATACGCACTAGAGCTGCTCGAACGCATCTCGGGCAAGACAAAACCACTTAATAATCCGCTCGATCCCTCGTTGACCAACATGCACAAGGCGAATGTTATTGCCCAGACACGTATCCAATACAACGAACAGCAATTGTATCAACTTATCTTCGAGCATCTGGAGAGCAAGGGTCTAACGCAAACCGCACAGATGCTGCAACGTGAGGTTGGGCTTCCATTGCAGACCACTACGATACGGAACTTTCATCAGTCACCCTTTGACTACAAGGGCTTCAGCTCCGGATTCAGCTCAATAACGCGTAGTCGAATGCGCAATCGCATGCAGGACGTAAATAATGCCATCATGAGCGGTGGGGAGCAAGGTCGCAGTCAGTCTGAGGATTCGCCACACTGCAGCACAAGCGGTGCTTGTAATTCATCTATGGGCACATCTGCTGCTGCCCTAGGTATACCCAATTTTAGCCATCTTAGCGCACAGACGCCGATTAAGCTGCGAAAGACAGAACGTACCTCATCCTCAATCAGTAGGTCACTTCAGAAACAAATCAGTTTGGCTAACGGCGAGTCTGGTGCCGTGGGATCACCAGATGATCACTTGGTTAATTCACCAGCCTTATATCCTAAGCGAGTCACACTCAACAGCATTGTGACAGAGTATCTGACGAATCAGCATTCGCTGTGCAACAACCCAGTGACGACATGCCCCCAGTTTGATCTTTATGAGCCACACAAATGCCCAGATCCGCGACCAAGTCGTTTACTTAGCTCCAACTACAATCTGACTTCCAGACACTTCCGCACTCAAGCTGGATTCAATACCGCACACTTTGATCGTCGACATGTGCATACACACTTTGCTCCCTGGCGAACAATACGTTCGGCGGACTACGATGATCTGGAGTTCACGTGCTGTGACGTTGTGGGTAATTATCTCATTGTGGGCACCCACCAGGGTGAGACCAAGGTCTTCAACATGAACGATGGCGTCGAACAATTCGGCAACATGTGTCACACGTATGGCGTGGATGCAATTCAGGCGAATCGTGCTGGGGATCTTGTGTTGACCACAAGTGTATGGCGACTGCGTACCACAATTCTCTGGTCCATTAGCGATAATGAGTTCCGCTCCAAGTTGCGTCTGCCTGAGGTTGGACACTGCGAATTCAGCCAGACTACGCAGGATCGTTTATTGGGAACACACAGAGATGTAAGTTGAATGTAAATGAACTGAAATTTATAATCCTAATCTTTCTGCTGTACGGTTGCAGTGTGCGGTTTTGTACGACATCAATACGGGCTCCAAAGTCTCGACATTTACTCCGACCATACCCAATCAGTACACCAAAAATCGTGCAACGCTTTGCCGCACAGATGAACTGCTGTTGTCAGGTGAGTCATAAATAAACCAATTATAACTCAATTGAACTTGAATTTCAATTCAATTAATACTCTGATCTGCTCTTCTGCTTTATTAGATGGTGTGCTTTGGGATGTGCGATCTGGCAAAGAGATTCACAAGTTCGATAAGTTCAATCAGTGCATATCGGGTGTGTTTCATCCCAACTGTCTGGAGGTGAGAGCATCTTAAAATTTAAAAATATCAAATAAATATAATAACAATGTTTAATCAATTGTTCTTTTAATCTTGCAGATCATTGCCAACACTGAAGTATGGGATCTACGCACATTTCATCTGTTACAGACTGTGCCGGTGCTGGACCAAAGGAACTGTACATTCTCGCCCATGCATGTGATATACGGCGCCAGTTTGGGTGTCGATAGAGACATCGATGTGGAGACGACTACCTATGATACCAGCTTTAATGTTCTGGATGCTTACGACTATTCAAGCATTGCCACAATTGATGTGAAGCGAAACATCAACCATCTGAGCGTTAGTGCGAATGGCAGCCTGATTGCCGTTGTGGAGGATCATAGCGGTTACGATTCGAAGCAGGAGACCTATGTGAAGATTTATGCCGTTGGTGTTAAAAAGAGCGAGCGCTCAGAAGAGGTGCGTGCGGTTAAGGACCTGGCCGTCGATGAGGGCGTCGTTAGAAACAGCGCGTCCGAGGAACCGCCACCGCCCGCCAATGCACCAATCGGTGCGCTTATTCGCGTCGTCGAAGAGGCCGATGAGGCACGCCAGCCCCTTCCGCCAGCGGCAAACTTAGATTTGCTCCCTGACAATGCCGTTGTCGATGCTAATGCAGATGACATTGGTGGTGTTGGTGTTGGCGTAGGTGTGGGCGTAGGCGTAGGTGTTGGTGGTGTTGACGACGGCATCGGCAACGGCAACGAGGCACGCGCCCGCCGTCCAAGCCGCCTAAGACCATCGTCACATGCCATTGCAAATCTAGCTCGCCAGCATGCGCCCAACAGCTCAATTGTTGGTGTGCGACGGCGAGCACGTACACTGGGCGGTGCCGGCGCGAATATCGATCTCAGAGCAATCATGCGGCAGATGGATGATATTGAATTTAATATTATGTCTATGCTTGCAGGAAGATGATGAGGAGGTGCCCGAATCCAATGAGGAGGGCTCCGATACGGGATCGGATACGGGCTCCGAAAATGGTAAGCCTTTGTTATTATTAATCAGCAACAATGTGAAAATTCATAATGCTTACAATTCCCTCCCCGCAGCTTTTGCAATTGGTCCGAATTTCATGGGTTTCCCGTTACGTAGCCACCGAAATCGCAACTTTATTGATATTGAGTCCTCCAGCGATGACGATAACGATAGCGACTTGGATGATGCGGATGATGATGATGACGATATGGCTATGGTTTCTGATAACGACGTTTTTGACTTCCATACCGATGGCAGCAGTGATGGTAATGGGAATGCAAATTCTTTAGCTTCTGTACGCATTCGTCTTGACTTTTCTTCGCCCTCAGATTGAAAGCCCCCACTCCAGTCCTGTCAACTATCCTTGAATATCCACCGATACATTGGCTCCGGCACTCGAGATCCTAGCGTGCCAATCCTGATTATACCCCAAACTTATTTTCAGCTCGTCGAGCACGAAACTCATCTTCCTTTCTACGCAACGCAACAGTAGCTCCTAAGGCACCTAGTTTTGTAAGCTGTTATCTAAAAATTATAATTTATGTTCAAAAAGTTTGTACAAAAGAAAAGTTTAATTGTTAAAAACCAAAAAATGTTAAAAAAAATTTAACAACAATATAAAACATCAGAGCTGTTAAAAAGCAATTGTATACAAAAGATAAAAATGAAATTGTTGAACAATTTTAAAATGTACAGAGTGAACTAAAATTATATACTTTTCTATTAATACAAAACACAAAATGCAACAAGCGTCTGCACTTAAATTCGCACTTAGAATCACACTGAACTCAGTATATATCTCTCTATATGCACAAAATTATGTGGTTTTCCGCGCTGATCAAACTGTTTAGCAGCATTGGAACATTGATATTACTAATAGGGCCAAAAGTGTTTGCGCAGTGTTTGTGTTTAGCTTTTATCTTATCTTAAAAACTATAGGCTGACGAGTTGGGAAATGACGCGCAGCTATGACCAAAGTGTTATATTAATCAGTTCAGTTGATTTGGCTATTTGCATTGGTCGCGTTTACCTCATGCCCGTAATTTTTCAATCGAATCTCTCGAGTTTATCCTTCAGCAATAGATAAATATGGTTATATGGCTTGGTTCGCTGTTTATCGTATTTTGCGGTCAAGTTGAATGTGTTTGATTGAGCGACGCGACGGACGAAGACCAAAATAGTAGCTGCCTATTTAGAATTGCGAATTTCAGTTACGATTTGTCATCGGCAGCGCGCGTATCGTCGACGGAGAACTTCGTTTGAGACTACTATACTATATTTAAAAAATGTATATTCCCACGTTTGCGGCGATCGGTTTAGTATTGGGAGTACTTCTTCCCGTGTACGGCAAGGAATTTGTCGAGCGCTCGGATTTCTGCATAGAAACAGAACCAACGCTTCTCATCGATATTGGTCGTCATGTGGTTATTCCCAGTGAGAAACAAATCAAATGCCTCATCACGGCCACAACGTTGACGGTCAAGGAGAAGGTTGGTCAATTCAAAAAAATATCTTTTTGTAACACGATATCAGTTGAGCAGATTAAAGTACATATTACGCTAACAATGTGCAGCAAGAGAATGTAAATTTGTTTGGATCACAATTATGCAGTACTAAAGTTCAAACTCCAGATATGATTAGTAGTAAATGATTTCATTAGTGACCTATTAAAAAAGTTCTCTAATTGATTTATGTATATCTGAATTGTTTTTAAGTCTCTGGCGCGAATCGTCAATATTTTCCGCCTTATATGGCACTTAATCAATCAACCATCAACCAGTTGAGGTTAATGTAATGCTGTATGGCAATCAATGGAAAACGGGTTGTTTAGCACGAAATCCTTAAATGACAGCACCAAGGCTCTTGAGTTATAAACACATATGGAGTGATAAAAGTCTGTAAATCACGTTAAATTCTAAAATCAAGTGGCTCACACGCCATATACTCAATTGAATTAGGATGAGATAAAGAAAGCTTGGGAACTAGGGAAGTGTCTATAGCTAGAGATAATGTAGACTTGACAGATAAGGAAATTATTTATGCGAGTGTCAATTCAAGTACTTTTTTGCTGATTAAATTGCTTGGCTAATCTCAGGATAGTCTCATCGATACCATGTGCACGGACCACGGCTCTACGACAATGAAGAAGAGCATTCATCATTTCTTTAAACTGCACAACGGAGAGCTGAATGGACGAGGAGCCCATCAGGAGATTTGCAGTGAAAAGGCAACCTCTATGCTGGCCTGGGTGCCCTATAATGTCATGATCCAGAACTATGCAGCCGAATTAAATCCCAAAGAGCGTTTAAGCTACATTGCCAAGGCTACCAACTTGGAGCGCGAAAAGACCGAGTTGTGTCATTTTAGACATACGGATTTGGTCAATGGAGTTTTAGACAATCTATTCACGTGCGTTGTCATGATTTTCGAGGATAACTTTGTAAGTGTTGCTGCAGTTGAAGTAACACAAACCATCCTTTTTAATCGAATCTCATATCTTTTTTAGTATGGCGTTGAAGATAATATTAATGTGCTCGTCGAGCTGCAGCCATTGATGTATCAACTGCGAAATGTTACCTACTTGCCCTGGCGAAACGTGACAAATAGTTACAAAATGCATTTAGGGAATGGAGTGCTCAAGAATCCCAGTGGACAACGCAAGCCAATCTACGGTAGCCTTAACTATGCATACGTGGAGAAGATTCGTCTCAACACAAGCAGCATTTACAATCAGGGACATCTGGAGAAATTGCCTTTGTTACTGGAGCATCGTGGTTCCATTCTAGAATTGAATGAGGCCGGTGAGGGTGGGCTTGATGTTCACGAACAGGCTTACTTTGGACGCACAATGGATGCCAAAAGCGATGTGAAAGTTCAGATTATTGGACAGTGGGTTGATCAGCATCGTGAATTCAGTGCCGACATCTACGAGTATTATGGCCATGGACTTGTACGATTCAAGCAGGCAATAACAAATGCTAGGCTTACATTCGTCCGCATTGATGGCACTGAGCCGGCATTTGAGTCTCCCGAGTCCAGTAATCTAGCTAAGGCATCCTTGTTCCGGGACATGGATGCAGCACCTGCCAGACTTAGTGTAAATGGTTCAATGAAGTTTGACGAATGGGAGGCGGAGGAAGAGGAATCCTCATTCTATCCCTGGTTTGTAATTAGTTGCTTGTTAATTGGCATTGTCCTGGTAGTAGTTGTTTACGGTATTGTTCGGGTTTACAACAAAAAGAACAAGGAGAAACAAAAGTATGAATTGGCTAATACCAACAACGCGCAATCATGTGCTTAGAATTTAAGCGATATGTTCATCCTTTATACTTTTTATTATGAATTTCGATTTATTCAGTATGATAAATCAACGAAATAAACTGTTTTTATTATTTTTTACTTGACTTGAGTTTTATGCCACCCACTTTTCCGTCTGCACGTACGCCGCTTGCCAGCCACTTTTCCGTCTACACATACATATGCATTGTGAGCCAAGCTCTCACTATGCGAGAGGGCATCACTCAAAAATTGTCGATTGAGATTGTTCAGCAAATTGAACGGAAAATCTCAGCTCTGGTTGCACCCGAGTTTGGGAACTTCGATATGAGGTCATAACGAATGTTTTGCTCTTCCCGGTTACAGCTGACGGACATTAGCTGTTTATCTATGTAATTGCAATAAGAGTGACCGTATCGCATGAGCGTACAAATCAGAGCTGAGATTTTCCGTTCAATTTGCTGAATAAGTTCAATCGATAATTTTTGAATCGTGAACTAAATCAGGCATTTAGTTCAGTTTGCTAACTCGAAATAAAAGAAATCCGCTTTAAATTTTTAAATTTATAATTAATTTGGTTTGCTTTAATTTAATCTTCTGCTCTTAATAAAACAATTTTATTTATTTGATTTGAAGAAGTTTAAATGAGAATCTATCGATATCGATATATAAATAAAGTTTTAACACCTTTTTGTAATAGGTGGCGCTTTATTTTAAAAATTGAGCGCCCGTTAAGCTTAAAAATATTGACTTGATTGTTCAATTTAAATTTGTGCTATGCCGTTTATTTTGGGTGGGTGCATGTGTGTGTGTGTGTTGTGCGTTTGAATTTGTAAAATATTTGTTGCTTGGAATAATTCCAGATAATGAAGACAAAATTATAAAAAATAAATAATTCACCAATGCTTGTTATTAAATGTTGATTCTTTGATTTCAATTTGTGCACAATTCAATTGCAATAATTGTTGAGAAAATACGTACAATTTGTTTGTGTTTTATATCACAGCACCGAAAAAAAAAATTAATTTATCCTTATTCCTTGCGAGCTCAAAGGTCTGCACCGGACGGCAACTAAATTGCTTGTGAACGGTCCACACTACGCAAGCGGCCAACTAGCCTCAGCAGCGGCGCAACAGTTGAGAGAGAAAGCGTCAAGTACAAGGAGACAGTTGGCAACAGCGAACATACACACGCACACTCTCTGAACCGTTCAACAGCGAACATACACACGCACACTCTTAATAGTTCAACAGCGAACATACACACGCACACACTCTGAACCGTTTAACAGCGAACAAACACACGCACACTCCCAATCGTTCAACAGCGAACAAACACACGCACACTCTCAATCGTTCGACAGCGAACATACACACGCACACACACTGAGCAGCGCGCTCTGAGCAGCGCGCTCTAAGCAGCGCTCTCTGTGGATCACCGTCCACTGCTCAGAGATCTGTTGGTGTGGTGGGCGCCGTACACTGGTATGCGTGCGTGCTACATATATAAGTACGCTTGCTACTGTAAGTTGAGGGCATTCAGAATACAGACGCCGGTGCGTACAGATGTCAAATAGTGACCGCCTCGGTGCGTATTGCGCCCTTCATTATCGACAACTCCACACAATATATTATACATAATTAATTCTTGAGTGGTATAAGTATATAAAAATTCAATTTAAAGTTTAAACAACTCATATTTCAATTTGTGCATATTTTAAACTTGGTGATAAATAACCGCAATAATCGAAACTAACGAAAATAATTCGTTGACGAACAATCGACCAACTAAGCAAAATATTCGATATAGTTAATAAAATACTGAATAAGTTCATTTGTTCATTTCGATGACCCGTTGATTTGAACTTATTCAGAACGAAACGACTCAACTCTAGTTATAACGAATGTTTTGCTCTTCCCGGTTTATCTATGTAATTGCAATAAGAGTGACCGTATCGCATGAGCGTACAAATGCCAAGCGTCCGCGCTCTCTTTAAAACAAAGAACACAACCTGGATTTTATTATTCTCCTGCTACACCTTTTGTTTATCTAAACAAAGAAGCATTTAAGTTTATTTCTTAGTGTTCAACTGGCCTTTGGCCTCAATGGCAGCTATTAACAAACTAGATGTAGTTAACTCTTAATAATGTTACTAAAAATTCGGCACGCACTGCTTGAAGTGACCAATCAATCAGCGAATCAGTCTGTCAAGCAATCGGCGGTTATAATTAACAACGAGATCATCCTTAGTTCTGGTAGCATTTTGCAGCCTTATCTGCGTCCAAATGGAGAAGGTGACAAAATCATTCAGAATTTACAGCAGTGTAAGCTGGTCGATGCACAGGACGAATCCGGGGATGAGGGTAAACTACTGCGTAAATTCAATTATCTGGTGACCTTTGATCGACAGCGTCATCCACTGACGGATCGAAATGCTCCAAATTCTGGCCAAACGGGCCACATACTGACCCGGTACACAGCTCAGCCGTTGTATGTCTTTTGTGCAGAGGAACTGTCGCGTAATCTTCACAAGATCCTGATGAATGCGGACTCTGACAGCCAAAATGTACTTCGGTCCAGTTTTTTAGTTTTGACAATGCGGGCGTTGAAAGAGCGGGAATCTTTTAAGCGTTTTCTTCAGCTCATCGCCAGCTATTTACGATATGTGCAACCTATTCACACACTTGACGATGTTCTGGTCATGTGTTCACCTTTTGGCTTGGAGAACTTTTACAAAACTATTAGCATTGGAAAGGTGTCCAATGTAATGGGTAGTTCTCTATTTGGCTTATCTAATGCTTTACCATTGGGTTGTGAAGGCTCCGCCGTGTTCAACAACAAACTGTAAGTTTTTAAGATCTAAGATATGTTAATTGATCTTGTAAAGATAATGAGGTCTTATATATTTCAGTCGTTTGGTAGGCGTTATTATCTGTACATCGTTCCAGCGGGAGCAGGAAAATATTAACCTTACGTTGGCTGCCAACTTTGGCTATTTATTGAGCGATTTTATGGAACAATTAGGAACGCCCATTACTATGTTTAATTTAACGCGAGAGCCATCTAACTTTTCTTGTAAGAATAATGTAAATTTTAATAGTTTCACTAACTGTTTCCGTTTCCTATTAAAGGGGAACGCACAATCGCAGTCATTGAGTCGTCTGGTCAACAAGGCACTGGCACCTTCATCAAGGTGCACAACAAACGATTTATACTTACTTGTGGCCATGTTGTGGGACAGGTAAATATCTCAAAGATGTTCTTTCAAACAAGTTTTATCAAATTTACTAATGTTTTCAGCTCAACGCTAAAGTACTATGTCGTGCTGCCGATCGAGAATTCCAGTCTGATGTCATTTGGTGCAATCCGGATGAGAATCGACCCTTTGATTTAGCTTTGCTTACCGCTCCTGACGATATTCCCGAACGTTATTGCGTTCGTTTATCCCGCAGTCGCGCTACCTTGGGACAAACTGTGTACAACGCTGGGTTTCCATATTATGTGAACTTTAACTTTAAGTATGACTTTAATCCGTCCATATTTCAAGGTCGTATTATTAAGTGCGATCAGGGCGCAATAATGTCTGATGGCAGCGTGCAGGCTGGTCAAAGTGGTGGTCCAATGTTTGACCAAAATGGCAGCATCCTCGGAGTTTGTGTGTCCAATATTAAACATGATGATGTTATATATCCAAATATAAATACAGCCATTCCAACTTTTGACATACGACAAACCTTACAAGAGTTCGCCAGAACCAGCGGTACATGATAAAATAATTGGTTGTATTTCATATTACTAAATATTTTCCCTTCCATTATCTCTTAGATGTGAAAGTGCTAAACAACCTAGTGGCAAGTCAGGATGTTCGACGGGTTTGGTCGCTAGAAATGCCTCCCATACAAAGCAAACTTTAAGTGATATGCAAAGAAATTCAAGCATGTAATATATTTGTTATATACTGGTATCTACGTTAATTCTAAAAAATTGTTTATACTTAAAATAAAAAATATATAATTGTAAATAAAAGAATAAAAAAAAATACATAGAATTGTATGCGTATTAATTCTTATCTAGACAGTCATTAACATGACTTTGCAAAACAGTAAGGGCTCCAAAGGACTTTGAACAGATGGGACATCGCAACTCAGCATCTGCGGTCTTAGCAGCTGCGCCTGTTGGATCCAAGACCTGAAAACATTAAATAAGAAATGGAATATATTGTAAGTGTTAATGCAGACTGCAAAAATATGGCGTACTCTCACTGGTCTTTGGTCATCTCTCAGGCTGCTTTTGCTGCTTGTTGTTGCTGATGTTGTCGGTGTGGGGCTGGACTTTCTGTCCTTGTGCGCATTAGCCAGAGCCTCGATGAGCTCTTGGTTGCGTCTTTGTAATGCACGTAAATCCACTAGATATAGTTCCTTTTCGCCAGCGTTCTTTTCCCGATCAGCACGTTCCATTTCGAAATCTCGTCTGTATATTTCAATTTGTGCTTTCAAATTTGTAATTTCATCTTCTTTCTCTACATCTTTTGCCTTTAGATTTTTGATGTCTTCTCGTGCTACATTGAGAAGCTCTTCCGTACTAGTTTGGTTAACTTTTAAGCAGTTTAATTCTTCAATATATGTATTTTTCTAAAATCGAAAGAAATTTGTTAGATAAATAAAACTATTTTACATTCTGCATACAAACCATATCTATTATTTCTAGATTTTCGGCCAATAATGTTGACAACTGTCGTTTCAGGTCCTTCACTTGAAGTTCGTGTTCGTCCCGTTTAATATAATCGCCTTCCGATTTGACAGATTCAGGTACATACTCAAAAGACGGCTGTAAATATATTTACATTAAGTTAAGGCCAAAGACTATACAATGTATTTCTTATCACTTCTTTCTACTATGATAAGAATCATATTGGTTTACATAAGTAGTTCAGCTGATAGCAATAATCAGCTATCTTATTTGACTTACCACTTGGTGTTGTTGCAGTTTATCAATTTCAACACGCATATTGTTTATTAGAGAAGATTTTTCCGATACACTTTGTCTAAGTTCATCGTGTTCTTTTTGACGAATATCTTCAACCAGACGCATCTGCTCCAAGTTTATATCCACCTCCTTCTTCAACTGCCGATTTTCGTCATTTAGCTTATCAATCTGTGTTTGACATTCCTGTAGTTTTTCCTTATACTCCTCTTCTCGGGCCGCTGCTTCTTTTCGCCATTGCTGTGTAATTTTATAATATTCCTGCATCGTATGATTGACTTTATCCAAAGTCTCTGCAGAAAAGTATATTAAAGTTTATGGAATTTACCGAATATTACATATTTTAAAGTCTTACAAATGAGTTTCTTAAGTACAAAACTATGCAAAGAATTACTCAAGATTGTAATGTACAAAAGAACAAATCTGCAGTAATTTAAATAATCTTATGGAAATGAGTATAATTTAAGGTGTTTTTTGATTGTCTTAAATTACAACAGATTTGCACTTTTATATAACACAACAAGGAATAACACTAGACATACGTTTTAATGTCATATATTCGGTCATCATTGTTTGTAGCTTTACAACATCCTCGGCGCAAGCTTGCATGGAACAAAGGCTGGGAAATTGTGAGTAGACGCTGTTCTGTTAGGGTTAAAAACATAGTTATGCAACATACAGTAATATTGGATGCTTTGCATACATACTTTAAGCACTTCGGGATTTACATCACCCATTAGGAAGCTGGCGGCCAAGGAATTTGGTTCAGAGGGCAAGGTTGTGGGTAAACTGCCCTCACTTGAATTTGTTAATTCCGGAACATTACTTTGTTGACTCAAACTGGCAGGAGCTGCAACATTCTCCGTAGGCTTAAGTTTATCATCCACAGTGTCTCCATCCTGATCGAGTGCATCGTAAAGTAGCGAGTTTCCATGAGAGCAGAGCGACGGCATAGGCGAGCTGCCCAAAATAACAAATGATTCTTCTTCGGACATCGTGCCTCTACAATCGTTCTGTCACTGAAGGTATGCAAAAGTTTACAGGTATAAAATTTACAATCGTGCGTCAGATTTGTAGGGGATTCCCCGAAATTTATACAACGATCTTGACTAAGTTCCACTTCTCACGGATTAATCGATAAATGCTCAACTATGACCCGCACACATGGATTGCAAAAGAGCGAGTGTTTTGAAACGAATATTTTCGCTTGTGTACATATGTATATCTATATGTATTTTATCTCTTCGATTTATTTTGTGATTCATACCAAAATGTGTTTTGCTGGCTTCCCCGTTTGCTGCGTCATTTCGAATTTTTTTAAACTACGCATGTATTTAGTGTACAAACCTTATCGGTAGCTTTATCTGCACCGGTCTGTGATAGCGTTTTTTCCCTATGCTTTTCAGTTACGTTTTCTGAATGACAGTTTTAATAGTTATTTTTATGCATTTTGGGCATTCTGTGGCCCATTTTAAAAGTATGACCAAAGCGAGTGTATATTAACAGCTGTTTGTATAGTGTGACCAGATCTTAAACTTAGTGTTTCGCAAAACAAACAATGCTGTTTTCAATCTAGGAGTTGTTACGCCAACACCAACGTTTACTAATATCATCTCCTTTATATAATGTAATTTCGAATTTCACCGGTTTTCTTTAACTTAACCAAGTTGTTAAAAAAATAAAGGTTTTAACGTTAAATAAATACTGAAAAACAAAAAATACCACGTACGAAGATGCGTCATTTTACAGCACTGTTGACGAGGGCCGGCCGTTGGCTTTTGAACGGGCCTTTCAATTAATTGCTTTATACTGAAATTAAGCTTATTTAAAATTACAATGACATGTTCCATTAGTTATACAATTACTTATGCAGGTAATTATTATTGATATGCACTTGGAACAAAGCAAAGTAATCTTCGTGATTTTTGTAATTTCCAAATTTGATTCTAATTGTTGGCTTTTTAAAATTGACATAATTTCAGATGATATATTTGATTAAGAACCGGATTCACCTTTTAAGGTACATTTCCATTGTTCGCTTAAAAGTACACATACTTTTTTTAATAATATGGGTTAATGAGGCGTTCGCGTGAGGATTTTGGTACAATGATGCGGCGAGGAACTGGATTCCGTTAACTTGAATTCGAATATGGCTAAAAATGCTTTGTTGTCGACACTTTCATTGCATAAATAATATGTATGCATATCAGCTTTTGTTTATTTTTGCCCACTTACAGAGAAAGATACAAAAAGCGAACTGAGATCAGTTTGGAGGATGCAGCGACTCTTTCTTTATTATTTAATAAGCTTACATTTTGGAAATACTTAAAAAAAATTGAATCAGCGTAAAATTTTTCTGTCATTGTACTTACTTTTATACTTTAGAAAGTACCTGTATCTACCCAGGGGTTGGAAAGCAATTAGATAACAAAACTCTAATGACTTGGAGTTTTAGTTTTTGTCAGATAACGTCCATGAGCTTTCACTGTATGAAAATAATATTCATAATCAAACTGGTTTGATTTCATATAACATTTAATCGAAAAGTGAATTTTTCAAATAAAACAATAATTTGTTATTTTGTAAGAATCTCTATTTCAGCTTATAACTAATGCACACGAATAAATAAAATTATAGAAAACTTAAACTTTGTTATATAAATTGTACAAATACGAAATTCAATTAAAGCTCAAGTGCATCGAAACCATTTACACAGTTAAACAAAGATTCCTCATGCACGACCAAAATCAATATCACATTCAAATCTCTCAGCCACCCGACACACTCAATCATTATACTTAAGTTTATCCTATAATCTAGTAAAAATCAATTAGGGGGCATGGTAGCCCCCCACCCTGTGGTTGGCATTTACGCTTGCCCCTTGCTGTAGTAGTAGCCAGAGCTAACGAGGGGCTGGGGCTGGGACTGTGTCTGACGGAATTGGCGTCGCACTTGTTGAGGATGAGGTGGTTGCAGCTCTCTCTGAAGAGCAATGGCCGCAAAGTGTTGCTGCTTGAGTGCGCTAATGGTAGCTATCTTGCGATGTCTGTTGGGACGTGGGATGTTGCCACTGTTTGCCAGACGATAGGTTTCCAGATCATCGTCACGCGGCAGTGGACGGTTTTTATCCTCCTCGACGGGACTGCCATCGGGTCGCAGGCGAATGACCAACGGTCCACTTAGATAGGTTTGTTGTGGCTCTGCGGTCAAGGCGGCGGCAACAGGCAACTCACTTGACTGTTGAGCTGATGTACTCTGTTCACTGCCATATCCATAGGCCATGTCCATATCCATGGCATACTTGTGCTTGTGCTCGCTGCCACTGCTGCTGCCATCAAAAAGTGGATTCTGCTGTTGTTGATGATGTTGTTGCATTGGCTGCTGATGGGTGAGTATGATGAGCGAGGAAGCTGGAGGTGTGGGCAATGGCTGTGGCTTGCGTGTGGTTATCAGCGTAGCACTGGGATGATCCCGCATAATCGATGACCAGACTGCGGAAAGAAACAACATATAAATACATTGAAATCACGTACTCTTATCATTATCACACATAGACTGACACGTAATTGTGCCAAAGCGCGGAATTTCAATCCAAAATCCAAGTAAGTAATAAACTGCAGTTGCAGCTGTTATTATCGAACACGGAAGTTGACACTCAATTCCCACGCTTCAATACTAATCTAGGTTGCTCTGGGCTGGGCTGGGCTTTTGATGGGTTGAAATTGGGTCTGATCTCATAAATATGCAATATACTCACTCAGCTCATTGGCATCACGCTGATATGGATCAAGTGACTCCAGTTGCGCATCGGAGAATGTTTGCAATTTCTCATAGCCATAACTCAGCAGATTGTGCTTGCATTGGTTCACTGGGAGTCCACCGCCCACCGTTGACTTGCAATGCACGCTAACCAGTTGTGCGAACGTGGAGTATAGGTAAGACATCTGAAGAAAAAAGAGAGGCGAAATTAGAGATAAGTTGAGAGGCAGAGACAGACTTGGGCAACAACTAACATATGAGGAACGGCAACAGTGCGTGTGAGTGATGCGCTCAAATGAAATGCATTTCAAAAGCGTGTCGAGTTGAGCAATAGCTCTATGTGTGTGTGTGTGTGTGTGTGTGTGTGTGTGTTTGGTTGTGTGTGAGGGGCAAGGGTTGGGCCTGCAGCTGTGCTCCAGTTTACGGTTCAGCAACCAAAGCAGCGCATGCCCAGTTCGCTTTATCAACGATTTGTGTATTCTGTGTTTTTTTATTCCTACTATTTTGCTATTCTTTGCGCGCATCGAAGCGTTGAATTGACTTTTAATTGCAGAATATTCTACAGTGGACGGATGACACATGCTCAAGATTGGAATTTCGCATCTGATGACGTAAATCTAGCCGGCTTTCATCTGCCATCTTCCATCTCCCATATAGTATGCTAATCAATAGGCACTCAACTGATAATTAATTGCAAAAAATAACCAAATCCGGCAATTCTTACTTATTAGCAAATGTCAAATTTTATTTGGGAGAAAAAAAGAAAGTAAGACAAAAGAATACCACATATGTACATATGTATATACAGAATTTGTGTCAGGCAAAGTCAAAAATATATATGAGTGTATTTGTTGGTATCTTGCACCTTGAGCTGGTTCCAGTAAAACCGAAAAGATTCATTTGCATTGGATTTGAATTGGACTGCGACTTGGGTTTGGGTTTGGGCTTGGATTCAAATTTATTTTCAGATTCGGATTTGCATTGCTTCTTGGCTCCGTCTTGGAGTTTTACAATTTAACGCTGTTTGCATAATGATATGCCCGATGTATGCACAAAAAGCTGGCTCAAATTACAAATTACCGTTAAGCCCACAACAGCAACAGCAACAACAGCAACAACAATAACAACAACCTGTAGCAAATATGTATGTTTATTGACCACAAAACGTGTGCAAACTGTAAAATGCAATTTGAGACAAATATGCTTTTTTCTATAGACATATGTACATACATCAGGTGTATACACACACTTATTTGTTATTGCTATTGTTGGTTGTTAGGTTTCGTGTGCAACAAAAAATTACTCAATTTTCCAAGTCAAATAAAGTTCATAAATAAATAAATGATACGTGTAGGCTTTTGTTTTAGCCGAGCTCGAATACAAATACGTCGGCAGATTCAATTTAATCCCTTATCTGATTTATTTAAAAATTTTTACAACCTTTTTTCATCATTTTTTTACTGTTCCAGCCCCTGACACAATTAAATAATTAAACAGAATCTCCAAATGAATCTGGGCAGCAACAAAAAATAAATAATAAATTTAAAAAAGAAAATATATAAAAATAAAAATAAAGGCGGGTGTTGTCAAAGTCACACAATAATTTACATAAATATATATAGTATATGAATACTTGTTCAACTTATTTACAGCGATCTTAGCCGTATAATGGTTGGCTTAATATCGCACTTGCCGATCGTCGTCTGTCAGGTAATAAATTTATAAGCAGCTTTGCAAAATGATTAATAAAACTCGCGCATCAATTCAAGTTAATTATGAAAAAATTTAATTGAATTTATAAATCCTATATATAATTATGAATTACAATATGCATATGGGAAAGCTGAGAAATGCGAAAAATAAACAACTTGTTAAGTTCATAATTTACAACGTATTGAGCAAGTTTTGTTAGAAACGTACTTGACCTAAAATCTAACCTCCATTAGTGATTAAGTTATGAATATATTTGTTCTAAAAATAAAGCCAAGTATTCATATTTGAAAATATACTATGTAGGCTCTTTAGACTCTATTGTTTTTATGCCAAATGAAGCTGTAGAATTGATGTATCAAATAAAATGGAAACCGTTAGGCTGTAGAGATTGTCTTTACGTCTAAGAAATTCCAAATTCCACTTGAATATTTCCCATTTTTGGGAAATACATAGATTTAATTAGCAGCGATTCTAATTCGCACTTAAAACCAAACCAGAATGTCATAAATATTCACAATTTGGTGTATCCCCGGAACTAAAATGCTGACCAAATGTTTGTCTTTATTTTTCTTTTTAAATTTTTTATTATTATTATTATTATGTTGTGTTGTGTCTGGTTCAATAACCTGTTGATATACGCAGTTTGCATTATGAAACAAAAGACAGAGACGAAAAAAACATAAAGATAGCAAAACAAGTAAAAGGGTAAAAATTTCAACAAAACTAATAAACAACCGGTGGAGAAACGTTGGCGTCCAGCCCGACAGCCCCCAAAGACAGACGCAGATTCGGGTAGAGACCACCTCAACATGATTGGCATTACCATTGGAAATGTTGATCCCGTTCACGTTCATTATAATGATGACGATGCTGCATTTTTGCTTACATGTCTATACATACAAATACATATTTTTTATTTTTACGTAAAAAAGTAATGCGAACATAATTTATTTATTGAAGTTCGGGTCAAACCGGCCAAACGCGTTTGCACCTTAAACATTAAGGGCAAAAACTACAACAAAATCATTGGTTGTTTTTGCAATCGAAAATCGAAAGCGCTAGAGATGAGATGAAATAAAGCGAAAACGGAAAACGGTAAACAAAATTTAATTAAAAAAACACAGGTAAAGGTACTCAAGTTGCAAATGCTTGACTAATAGATACCCTTTAACCATATCTATTTACATAAAGACACCCACCATGATTACAAAACGCATTTTCTTATATAATTTCAGAGTTTACTTTGAGATTGTAATGATGATTTAATGGTTGAAAGATGATATGACAAATTATAATTTTATTTTGGTAGGTGCCTTGTTAGGTGAATCAATAAAATGTAAAACACAAAGTTTATTATTTTTCTATACAGAATTCAATTAGAGATCAAACAATGATCAAGTTTGATTGGGTTTTGATTAGGTTTAAGTTCTGGAAACCTTTCAAAGTAGGAAGTATTTTAATTTGAAACCTAATTTGTAGACATGGCGATGTCTCTAATATCTCTAATGTCTCTTATAAAGACAGTCTGACCAAGAATTTATGCGAGTCTTCTTCTCTTCGTTACAAAGTATCAAAGCACATAAAACTTAAATTCTAATTAGCAATTTCTAATGAATTTTGTGATCTGTCTTCTTTTGTTTACTTAGTTTTGCGAAATTGCGTTTTAGAATTTCGCAATTAATTAGCTTTTGGAAATTATTTTCTCGTTTGTCTATTGATATGCGGGTACCGGATATTCTAGTACATACATTAATTACGTACACCAAATGGATGTTTGTTTTTTCAAATGTATATATCGAATTCATTTCAACGGATTGTACTCGCATTACAAAAGCAACTCTGGTTCTATTGTCTACCATTGTGTGCGAAGGGGCTTAGAATAAATAAATAAGTGAAAAAAGATACAGCAAAAGCAAAAACAGTTGGCTGAGATTATTTAAGGCGCAGTTCGCGTGCTTGAGGCTTAAATAGATGCGCTGCCAAAATGCTTTATAGGATGTAGTTAGCACGACGCATGACTTGGCAAAATGAGGGGCTCACTATAACTAATTGCATTAAGCTGTCATTAATAATTCGCATGCAAACAATATTTACAACATATTTATAATAGACGAAGAGTTCATTAACTGTTATGAGCGTGTAACATGGCCTCTCCCCGCACCAACAATAGACAGTATTTCAGATAGACAACTGGACGCTGATCCATGTCCGATCCACGTCCGATCCCAAAACCAAAGACTTGACGCAGGCGCCGTCGTTGTCACGGTTTGTTGCGCAAAAAAGTGAAAAGCTTTTTTCGCTTTATTTATTTATTTTTTGGTTTTTTGTTTTCTGGTAAAATACCCTCCCCTTTTTGTAGCAATTGCAAATGTAAATGAAAATAGATTATAGTTTTTTTTCCCCGTTTTTTTTTTGTATCTTGTTTATCATA
The DNA here is from genome assembly GCA_037043535.1 of Drosophila putrida. Lineage (NCBI taxonomy): Eukaryota > Metazoa > Arthropoda > Insecta > Diptera > Drosophilidae > Drosophila > Drosophila putrida. The sequence continues at coordinate 1,757,871 of JBAMBI010000065.1, forward strand.
AACGAAATTTAATGTTTTGTCTTGTTGTCGTTGTAACGCTCGGCTGATTTTAATGTAAGCTCATTTGGATTTATTGTTCGTTTTGGTAATTGCTTTTCATTATGCCAGCAAATGTTTGCTGTCATTTTTGCCATAAATTAAACGAATGTGAATTCAAATACTTAGTTGAAATTGCAAGCAAAAGAGATCAGAGATTTTGAAAGGCAATGAGAAAAACATATTTCCTATTCAAATTACTTGCAGTTATCAGGGAAAGCTAAGGAAATACTAGTAGAAAGACTGAAAAGTTCTCTGTTAGTTTTTATGAGGAACTTTAGTTGATTGAAGAGCTTTGAGTTCAAGAGAAGGGGATTTTTCGGTCCTGGTAACCTAGTCCGGAGTAATAATAATAAATTCTCACTCTCTAAACAGATTTTAAATTACCTTTTTGATAGCCAGGTGAATATACGTATATATATATAGAAGATATTCAAGTTTGTATGTTTGCATGTTTGTTAGGTAATTCTCACAAGCTTGTTTTTAGTTTCTATCGAGCAACACAATCAAAATCACTCGACGCCTTTCTAAATTTCCGTTTCTTGGAGTCTTCCACAAAAGTCTCGAGTCTGTTGAAACCGGCAATACTTCAAGTATGCTTAAATGTATGTTTGTATGACTGCAGTGACTATATATGTAAGTATGTATGTATTAGCAAACTGCAAACGCTCGAACAAGCGCGAAGGTAAACAAAATCTAAGCGTTTCACCGAATGACAACTGGAGATATATGTGAACACAGATATATAGACCGGCTGAGCCGGTTGAAGATCGTGATTGTCATTATGTCGATTGTCTGCAGGAATGGAACCATATGAACAATGATTAGCAGAAGCTATACAATTGATAACATGATAATATTGACACGGACAATGTCAAGTTCAGGTATGCGGCATATGATATTAATATTTATGTCAAGGATTAATAACGCTGATATTCTTCAGCCCATGAAATGATAACCGAGACATCTTTGATATTCAATTTGGATTTCTGAATACAAAAGTGAACTGTAGTGAAGCTGCTTCTGCTTCAGCTGTTTCAGTGTTTATTTAATTTTATTTCAATACATAATTTTTTTGTTTTTAAGTATGTATTGTATTTATTGTGATTCAGCTAACTATTTTTTATTATTTTTTTTGGTGAGGGGCCACTGCGACTGCGGTACAGTTATGCAAATGAGACTCAAATACCGCACACTGATGCTCATTTTAATGTCTACTGCCCATGCATATTCAGTTTTAAGTTTTCAGTTTTCAGTATTCACTATTCACTATTCAAATTATTCAACATGTTCGATATGTTGGTGTGGAAACGAACGACATAACATTAAAAAATATCAGCTAAAAGCAGCAAAGCGCCGTTAATATTTGTACATAACAATATGCGTTTGTGTGTTTTGTTAAGCACTGCTATTTATGATGTTCATTGAAAAGTTATCATAACATCAAATATGAAATCTCATAAAAATATTGATAATTATGTACGTAAATGTGCGAAAAACTGTGCTAGATTTGTCGGATTGTCAATGCCAAGGACACGCGCACCACACAACTCCATTGTCATTGTCATAACTGGAGCGAACATGGCGTATGCGTAATGTGCGATTATCACTATGATTATGATTATGATTGTGATGATGACTTTTAATGCAAATTAGAAGGTTTCATTCGATTCATTGGCTGTATGGGAAGTGGACTTACCTTTTCGTTCCGTGACAAAAACTCCCAAATAGGTATAGCCGAAGCTGAGCTCATTTGGACGGTCAAAACGCTGAGCAGGCAGCAGGCAAAGATCATTTTTGCAAGGTGCGTCATGTTGTTACCAGTATGTGTTGTGGGTTTAGTTAAGGTTATTGGTGTTTCTCTGATCCGCTTTCCTGGGTCAATTACAGACCGTTATTTGATGTTGGCGCGTCGTCAGACTTTCTTTTTGGCTCAATTAAAAGGCGATGTTGTGGCCCATTTGAAATTAAAATACAAATGCAAAACTTTCTTTTGTCCAATGCCTAAACTTTGGCTTATGCTCTTTACTTTAGCACTTCATTTAATTAAAGTGAACAACGAGCTTGACTAATTTCGTTTTATTTGCTTTATTGTTGTTTCTGTTTGTTTATTTGTTTGTTGGTGTCTCGGCTTAAAACGCAAAAGCTCGTTTCACATTTCACACCCACTGTTGAAATTCCTCTCGCACACACACACACACAGACACAAATTGACAACTTGCCGGTTTCGTTTGCGACTGCGACTCGTCTTCAAATGAAGCAACAGTCAGCGGCGCACAAGTATTTAAGCTTAGAGCGTGGTTGAAATTGAGTTGCGCGCGTGTCACGAGTGAGCACGAGTTGGTTTCCTATTGCTGCAGTTGTATATACACGTACGATAAGTCTCTCTCAAATATATCGACACGCGCGCAGCTCTGAACACAGTTGAGAGCAAAGCTTACGAGAGCGAAAATGGCAGTGCAAACAGGTGCTCTCTCCTTCTCGCGCTCTTGCTCGCTCTCTCATTGAGTGACACGCACACAGCAAACTTGTTCTACACGCTTGCATTTTAAATAGAAATTGAAAAATGCAAATAAATAAATCGAATAAAAAATTTGCAAAATTTCAAAGTCAAGTTTACTGCCGTCATTAGGTCTACTCATGTCTGGCCAAAAGCAGTTGAGCTTCAGATTGTAATTAATAAAAAATTGTGTTTAAGTACTATGTATGAACGATGTGTGTATTTTTGTGTGCATTTATTGCATTAATTACTGCATTATAAAATTTAGTAGCTTCTACTGTTTGTTGCGAAAACGAAATACGATGCGATATACATATTGTATTATTTAACAACCCATTGATAATTAATGTATATTTTTGACAGCGGCGCCAAGCTGAGCTCTTCTTTTTGTTTGAGATTTAATTTTCGTAAAATTTATTTGATTGAAAGTAAAGAATGACAATAAAAACAATCTCAAATTTGTGTCGCCAAAAGTGATTCGGATATTGAGATTACAGAAACCAGTTGTTTCCAATTATGAATACACATGATTGCTAATTACTCAAGGATGGAATTTCCACATTACATATACAATAATATCTCATTGAATGCGTAAATTAAGACGTTTTATAATTGATAAACTCCTTGCGTTCTAATTTAATGTTGATATTTATTTACTTGAATTACATTCAAGTGTTCCACTTGGTCAAACTAATTGAACTTAAATAAATCTTAATGAAGGCCCGTTGGTACAGTCACCACACTGATTGTGAGCCGTTAGGTTGTTGACACAGGTATAATGATTTTGAAAACACGACATATATAAACCGATTTAACCAAAAGCCACAGGAAACCGTTAAAGGTAACGTTAATGAGGTGCCATCTGTCAGACAGCTGCCTGTTTCTTCCCGGATTTTAAAATGGGAACGTCAAAAAACAATATTGTGGAGAATAAGCTTAGGAAGTTCCCTAAAATACTTGATAAGTTTATACTTGGTTTTATTTTAACCATTGCGCTCACAAATACAATCAGACTAGCCTAATATAAATAGGGTAAGTTTGTATTATATTCATTTACCCTGTATTCAATCTACAGATGATTGTAATGCATGAAATTGCGATCAAAGCTACTGGTACTGCCATACAAGTCTCTATCATCCTTGTTGTATAACATAAAATCCGGGCTCTGTTCATCGCCGGATCCAAAGATTGGTATGTAGTTGTTAAAGCTAAGATCCTGCTTCAGGCGCTGATCGGGATCCCGTCCTAGATGAATTACCTTTGCATACAGCTCATTGTCCGACTGCAGGGCACGATCAAAGTCCTTCCAGTGGACAAATTTGACATGCTCAGTGGGTATAGCGTTTCGGTCCAATAGCTCCAGCAGTGTATCCGAATTAACTGGCTGTACAACATTCAGTTCTCGTTCTACATTGGCTCCACCTCCATTGGTAGGTAGACGTCGCTTACTGAGCTGCGCCGTGTCCATATCTATATTCCACAGCCAGGCCAATAGTGGGCTAACGGAGGACTAACGGATCAAGATTTTAAAAGAATTCAATTGGTAAATTATAATCTAAGTCACTTACCTGACCATCACTGCGTCCAATTCGGGGTATGGTCTTTATGTTCTTCATGACAAAACTTTCGGTGCGCTTGCCGAGGCGTGGTACATTTTTGGTGATTTTCAGAAAGAAGCCAGGACTCTCATCGCCATTGCCTGTGCCGAAGAGAGCAACCAGAAGCAGCACTGCAGACACCAGGATAGTGAATGATCTCATGCTGCTTGCCACTGTTGAACTGTGTTTGGCTTACGGTTGATCCAAGGGTTTTATACACAAATATAACCCTCATAGAAAAGGATAGACTGCTTAGAAAATGCGGGCAACAGCTGCTCCAAGAATTTGCATTATCGATCAATGTGGCTCTTGGAAGATACGAGTACAATTAACCCAGATACATAATTAACACTGGTGTTTAATAAGAATGCAAACAATTGCAGGCAAGTGTATTTAAATGTAGAAATAAATAATGTGTAAATTAAGGAATGTTAAGAATAGCCGAACATCAGATCAGCGAGCTCTGCGACCATTGGGCCACCTCAGTAGGCAATGCCTGATAACGCTGTACAGCTTGTTGTATCTGTCCATATGTGAGAGCCAGTTTGTGCATTTCAAACTCCTTTTGAACCTTGCCCAGTCCGCTGTTTGATAGCGGCATGATTAGTTCCATAATCCGCAAATGCTCAAAGGCTTTTAGTACAATTGCACGCTCAACTCCCTGCATTGTGCTGGAGACCTTGGCGAACTTGTTGAAACGCCCGAATATTATTTCGAAATTGAATGGATCCCTATCGTAAATAGTCGAATGATGCTTGATGGCAATGATCAGGCACAGTTCAAGCACAGAGAGACCGCAGAGTAGATCAACTTTGTCATCACATTCGTATTGACTGGCCAATGTTGTAACTTGCTCGGGAGTGATGTGTGGCGTCTCGGGTTTCAACTGTGCGATTAGGCGAAATATAAACGTCTTCAGAAATGCTTCACTTATATCGAAATCGTAGAGCGCTTGAAGGGTTTTTTGAACCGCCGGAGTCTTGTTAAGCTTTGAAATCTCCTTGTTCCAGTTCTCGACAAATCTCTTATCGATAGAGTACTCCAGACCATCGAAATGATTTCGTTGAAAAGTAAAAGCCTCAGATTTAAGCAATTCTAAACTATCAATACGATCTGCGTCAGCTTTTCTCTCCTTGTTGCTGGGTATACACATTAGTTGCAGGAAGAGAGCTGAGTACTCTTCGAACTTATGGGCACTGGGAAACAGAAATACTTGTCTGTGGAGAAAAATTTACTATTACATTTGATTTTAAATAACACAAGTTTCGATCTCTTACCTGTGGGAAAATCTTGATTTAACACGTTTCTCCAGGAGCTCAATGACGTCCAGGCGACAAGTAACACCTAATACACAAATTGGCGCTTGAGCCGACTGTGATACATCAAAGAGATTGTACAGTAAGGTTTGATTGTGATGTGTGCAGAATAGATCGAATTCCTCCAATACGAAGACAACGCTCTTTGACTTCTTATCGCCGGCTTTGAGGCATTGGAGAAGGAATGCTAGATTCTCGGCAAATGAACCGAATACTTTCCCATCTGCTGCATTTTCCAATCGCATTTGCACTGTAATGGATTTCAGTGCAATGCGATCGTCTGTATGCAGGTTTCCATCGAGGTGCACAATTAGAGTGTTGTCCACAAACGATTTGTTTTCCAATAGATCCGTGAGTACTGCATTAATAAGCTGCAATATTTTTAAAATAGAGTTGATTTGAATAGATCCGAGACTATGATGCCCTTACTTACCGTAGTTTTACCAGCCCCGCGCGGTCCTATTAAAAGCAATGAATTAGATTCTCCCATTTCCGCTGTGCGCTGCAGTAATTGGCGCACATTGGAACGCTCGGCTTCATAGCCGCGTAGAGATGTGTAGTCGCGTTGTAGTCGCTCCTTTAGAAAGCGACGGGCTTTGATTACCTCCTGTCCAGCGTCGGGCATAGTTTTCAAATATTTGTTGTCACTGGTTTCGTTTTTCTGTTTTGCAGCTTGTTTTGATTAAAAATTGCCGCCAAAATATCAGCTGTAGATTTCAAGTGAAAACGAATTAGCGTTTTTCTAAGCGGCGAGAGAGAAACATACAAAATTGGTACTAAAAAATGCGGAAAAATTAGGGTGTTTCCACGTTTGAGATGTCAAAAGTTTTTCCAGAATTACCTATATTTTGTAATTAATTTAATTTAAAATAAATCTGGTTTGTTTTAATTTGATCTCATATTTTAGTAAAATAATTTTATATATTTAATCACGAATATAGTTGCTCCTCACGCGCTGTGCTCCACACTTAACGAAATCTTAACGAAGGTATTGGTATACTTATTCAACGGCCGTTTTCTTAGCTCAACTGTTGCGCCACAGTGGTAAACCGTTAATTGGTTCGGGAAATTTAAATAGAATTTAAATGTGACTTTTAAAATTGCGTTAAACATTTTTAATGTCTCCTTTCGATAAAAATCTTGTTGGATGACTTTTAATGAGACGAAGTATTTTTAAACACATTGCTACAACCAATGTGAGTGATGTTATTACTCTGATATTTAAATTATATAATATAAAACGTTTAAAATTGATATCTTTTAGTAAATTTGTAATTATAAGCTGCAATGAAGCATATAAATATAGAATTTCCATTCGGTCAATATTATTCAATGGCTTTAACCAAGCAGAAGCTACAATAAAGCAGCGGAATAATGATTCCATTGCGAATTTTGCTATTGGTTGCCGTATTAAGCTACACAGGCGTAAGTCATAATACATTTACATTGTTTTAAATTACACATTATTAGTAATACGTACGCCTATTTTTAGATTTATGCCTTCTTCGAGTATAACAATGTTAAATGTATTGTTCGGGATCCAACTTTTATGGAATTTGAGTATTGCTTCCTAAGGTCCATTAATCGCACCTACAAATACTTTTCGGTGAAAACTCGACTTTTTACGTTACCTATTGATAACGCTGTGGTAAAAACCTTAAACCTAATTTAACACAATTTATATAACAAATAGAAATTTTCAATTTTGAAGGTAAATATGAAGCTTATGAAGCGGGATAGCAAACATGTTTTTAATCACTACAACACCACCGTAGATGCGTGCAAATTCTTAAAATACCGTAGCAACCTGTTAGCCAATATGTTATTTAGCATATTTGAGGATTATTCAAATTTGAACCACACCTGTCCCTACAACGTAAGTATTCTAATTGATTCATGATTTCAATAGTCAATTCAAAATATGCGTTTGTTTAGCACGATATTATTGTAGAAAAGCTACCGATAGGCCATGTTAACTCTTTGTTAAAGTTTATTGTTCCTGAGGGACGATATCTTCTAAATACTACCTGGAGTATGAGTAAAATTCCGCGGGCCGAGGTTCTTGTGTATTTTACAAAATAGTAAACTAACTGTAATATTAAACATTTTTTAACAATAAGTGTAAAAATCCAAACGAAACTCACATTATTAAACTAAAGGTATACAGAAAATAAATCCAGTATGTATTTGAAATTAAGGTCAAGTGAGAGCTTACATTTTTAGTAGAACACAAATCGAAAAAATTGAACCCCAACAAAAATATACATAGTATTTGACGATGGCAAAGGAAGTCATTACTACCGACCAGTTGAAGTACTATCGTTTGGTATCCAACAATGATGAAAAATCTAAGGATCGTTGGATTAAGTGCTTCAGTTGGTATCCGATCAGGCAGAACAAGGACTTTGGTCGCGTTGCTCAAATCTATTGCGATAGTCGTCATAGATATGGTGATGAGCTGTTTTTCAAATATGCTTTTCGTAAGCGGCTGAACAATAAGCATACTATCTCTGTCACTCATGCGGATGTAGAGAAGCTATTGGAGATGGAAGAAGTCGAGAGGGGTTCCAATATCAACAGCAACGCCAAGGTGCCACCCACAACTAACGGGGAATATGGACGTTTCAAGCCGACCAGGATACATTACTGCTAAACTCAAAATAATACAGTATTTAAAGGGTTTTCTTATGGGTTTTAATTCTCACATTTCCTGACATGGCTGCCAGACTCGGCAAAATGACTATTGCCATTTAATTTAAAAGTGTGCTCTGCCTGCACCTGCAGCTACACCTACGAGAACACCTACGAGAGACCTGTCACTTGGGATCAAGTGAGTCGAGGGTCAGGTCAGGCTTGTCAGCAATTTGGCAATGGCGGTCATTCAAGTGGTTTATCTAATGTTAACGCCTGACATATTGTACTTCTAGCTCAGCTGCTGCCAATCACTTGGACTTAAGTCGCACAATTACAATTCGATGTTATTACCAAGTTCTAGATGAGATTCAGCTGCTCTAGGGCTTGGACAGGTGTTGTCCTCTTGCAATAATGAATGGACTTGACTTCTGGTTACACTTCTGTCAAGCTCCAGTTGCCAGTTGCCAGTTGCCAGTTTTCACTCATTCCATGCAATTAAGAGATCATCGTCTTCTCTTCTCTTAGCCATCGGCCGCTGACAATGCAATTTTGAGCGGGCACTTCATTTATGGCTCAGAATCACTGCGATTTCATTTGCATGACCATGCGCATAATTAACAAGGTAAAAATGTCAGCTAGTAAACCGGTTCTAGTGGCGCTGATTAAAACTCACCTCACATACTTACCGAGTGCTTACTGTAACGCTGCTGTTGCTGGGCTTTTTTGTTTCTCTTCCTTCAGTCACGTCTAGTTGTAAAGTTCGCACAGGTAATTAACTGCGACCGAGTTGCTTGCACTTTTTATTTAACAATGCCAATGACTCGACGCTTGTAAACGAAAACACACATTTTTATATGCTAAGGAAGTGGCCAAGAACTAGACATACTTGTACTCACTTGGGTGTTGTTACTTTTAAGTGATCAGTATAATAAGTATAATAAATAGGGTGAATACTTTATATTAATAATTTCATCATGATCTGAAGTATGTAACGGAAAGGATTATTAGTACAGTAAATAATTTAATGACTTTTTAAGTACTTTTTGAGGTCTAATTTCTAATCAAATTAAAATTAAAGCATAGCTTTGGTTAACGTAAGTTTTGAAGCACTAAAGAATGTTTTTCATGTATGATTTTATGTTTTAAAGAATAATGAAATCCTTGTTGTACGTTCCCAAATTAAACTTGTTTAAATATGTGTACAGAAACCAATATGAAGATATTTAAAGATATCAACTAAACTAATGATTTAAAGGCACACCAGTTATTCCCATTAGATTCAGACATAACATAAGAAAATATATTATTATATATATTTTTTTTGGTTGCCATCAATTAGTCTGAATCTTATAGCTTATTCAATATGCACTTGGCAATCTGAATTTCTTATTTCGTTAATAGGCAGACTTCTTTTATGCATGTGTAGGCCAAAGCAGCTGCTGGAAATGATTACAGAGCTGGTCAAGTGTGAGTATTACTTGGATGGTTAATGGGTGACGTAGGTCAGGCAAATTATAAAGTTCCCTATGCAAATTATTGGCCAAAACTTTCATTCCTTCAAGTGTGGAAATTACAGAAGCAACACGCTTTCGTTTCCAACATATTTGTACAGTTTGAAGTTAAGGCCGAGATTGCGATTAAAATTTAATGGTAATATGAATAGTATTCGTATGATATGTGGGCCAATTCGAGCGGTGGAGAGTGTGAATTATTTGCGGATCATTAGCCACGTGGCTGCATTCACAGCCAGGCGAACGGCTCTTGACTCTGGCGTGGGCTTGGCCAGCTGCAGAATTTATGGAGCTGGCGGGGAATCCAGGAGCGTTTCGAGGGGCATCCAATAAGGTGGAGGGAGGAGGGAGGAGAGCTTTGCAAACTCGTGTGAAAAATCATCGGCGGCGTCCCACAAAATCGCAATGGGCACAATTAAACGGTAGCAATAATTGCTATCGAGTAAAATATAATAATAACTATGGGGTAAACATACATACCTATACCATATGTATATGTTGTTGTTGTTGTTGGCTAAATCTTGATTTGGCTTGAGAGCTTTCGATGTGCCTGTTTTCTGCGTTTTATTGTTTGCACAATTTTCCCATCGATGCGAACTTTTTCTGTCGACTCATGGCCATGGCCAAGACTAGGAAGAAGGCTAAGAATACGTATTAAAAGACTTTGGACAAGAATAAAAACAACACAAAAAAGTATAAATAATAATAATAATAATAATAATAACAATAATAAATACGAGTATGGGCAAAGAAAAAGTTTGAGCAGCGGGTGTGGGTGTCACTCGATTTCGAACTGTAAAAACAAAGACCAACAAATCAGCAGCAGTCCAAAGTAAACACACATTCACCTGTTGTATGAGTGTGTGCACTTGACGCCTAGGTTAAGGTTAAGGTTAAGGTTAAGGGTATTGTCGAATCTTCGGGCTGAACCGAGCAACAACCCCTTTTCGCAAAAGGTAAACAACATTTGCGGATTTCACGCCAGGATCAGACAGAGCATTGCTGATCCTATTAGCTGCAATACAATGGGAAATGGCAATGGCAACAGCAATGGCAATGGCTTGACTGACTGGCGCCATGTCTGCATGCAATTACATGAAGTCGGATTAGGGCCAAAAGCAACAAAAAAAAAATAAAAGAAAAGGGACTTAATCCAGTTTTGCTTAACTTGGCTCACAGGTAGCAGCAGCAAGTGTCAATGCTGGTTCTGGCCACAGTTGTTGGTTTGCTAAATTCTGTTGCCAGTTTCTGGTTCTGCTGTCTGGCGGAAAAGCCAAATAAACGAATAAATAAAAAAAAACAGCAGAACAAAAATTTAAACATTATCATAAAATAAAATAAAATGCGGCAGCTCATAAATGTGAAGCGCTGCCAAATGTGACTTCAAATTAAAACGCCATTGGCATTTTGGCACGCATAGACTGACTAAAAACCTGAAGCATCAGCAACAATAACAACAACGACAACGACACCAACAGAAACAAGTCGTTTTTTGACCAGCAACGTTTTAACGTTTCAAGTTCTGCCGCCTGTCAAAAAATCCAAAAGCCAATTTGCCAATTTCTTGGACTTAGTTTGATTTGCCGCCAAAAAACGCCCACGGCTTTAAAGCGTAGTCTGGACCTGCATTTAGTAAGGGAAGCTGGCTCAAACACAATTATTGTCTAGGCCAAGACATATATACAGAAAGAGGCAGATAGATACATACACATACTTGCTGAGCCAAATTACACTTGCGATCATAATTCAATCAACGGATTATCAATCAACGCAGCTACTTGTCTTGGCCAATGCGTCAGCAGGCAGCATCAAACTCTAACCAACTTTGATTCTGGCCAAGTCAATCAGGCATCAAGCAGCCAAAGCAACCAAAGCAGCATCGATGGCTGTGAAACACGTTTGAAAGTCATTAACTTAAATGATTCACTTTCTGGCCCATAAATTTCGCCACTAACTGGAGCTCTGAGCTGAGCTGAGCTGAGATGCTGCTCTTGGTTTTGCTGCCTTTTGCCTGAATCTGCAAGCACTCCATTGTCGTAATAAATTTCGTATGGCAAACGTTAAAAAATTGCTAAATAATCGCCTTAAATGAGTCTATAAAAGCAAACACCAAGCACCCAACAAAATGAAGTAGCTCAAAATATCAAAAAAAAAAAGATATGAGTTTATATATATATATATTGTTGAAGTGAATTTTCATTACCAACGGAAGTCGTAAATCAATTTTTTCTTCATTTTTTTTCCGTTTGGGTATCTGCCCCCACCCTGCTTTTAAAGAAAAAGAAACAAAAGACTACATGCAACATTTTTTTTTTGTTTTTGGGCCTAGAAATCTTATGAGATCGTAGCTAGTAGCTGGTGGCTGTCGACTGTCTGGAAGCGCATCCGCCCGACGCCCGTCACTGACCAATTCCAAATCCAGCTTCAACTCCAACTCGCATCCCAATAACAATTTCAGCTAAGACGACAGCTATAATGATAGGGGCCACTTTTGCCGCCACGCAAACACGCCATGTCTTCTACTCGGACGAGTTTTTTTTAGATTTTTGTTAGATTTACGACTACTTCTATTCGCATACGTAGACGTATTTGTATTCGTATTTGTATTCGTTTCCGTTTCAAGACGCCAACATGGCGACACATTTGGCTTGCGTGCGTTAGAACTTGGCCAATACTCAAATGTCTGTGGCTTTTTCGCCTATGACATAAGTGTTTTTTGAGTTCGAGTCGAGATCGAGAGACAAAGAGACATCCATACAAAAGCGGCTCATTATAATGCCAATGGGATTATCTATGGACTCACACACACACTGAGACATTCATAATGCCTTTGAACTGTGAAATCCTTTTAGGCGGACATTATGAAACACAGCAGGAACAGAAGAGGACAGAACAGGACAGGACAATGCCGCACACAAGTGTTGCGGCAGATTGAGCAACAAAAGGGCCATAATTGTTAGTGCCACACAATGCGACACATTCCGTTGCAAATGGGCGGGTCTTAAATCCTATGTAAGATTTTAGGTGTAGCTGATGCAACAATGCAACAATGCCCTCTTGCCCCTTGTCCTTTCGACTTTTATCAACTAATGAGCAGCAAAAACAAACCATAAAATAAAATATAAAGAAAGTAAAAAAGGTGCCACAATTTGATTTCATGCAATCTGTTGCTGCTGCTGCGGTTGCTGCTGCTGCTGCTGCTGCCACGGCGGCAACTTTACTTTGAGCCCACCTACAACGAGCGTTGTTGACACTTGTTGAGGTCGTGGCAAGATTTATGCCCCAAACAATATTTGGGAAATTAAATCATTGGCGCGGACAGTTTTATAGTCCGGGCGTGACGACAGAGAGTTAACAGAGAAACATAGAGAAGAGGAGGGAGGAGAGGGGAGGGGAGATCGAGCATTGCTGCTGGATCTAAACGGGAATCTAGCTATGGCCTCCGTGTGGAAGCCAAACAATGCCTGTTGAGCAATTGGAAAAAAATGTCAATTATGCATAATTTGCTTAAGCAATTGACAATTTTTTTTCACTTGTGTTGTTGTTGTTGTTGTTGTTGCTATTGTTGCACGCATACTTGCGCAAATAAATTGACAAATAGGATTTGCGTTTTGTCTATTTCCATTTTCATTTGAATTCTCTTTATTTTTTTTTTGCTAGCCATTTTTTGTTTTGAATTAATAAATTGCTGTCAATTTGCCGCCAGCCTTGCCAAGCGTGGAAACTTTGTTGGCCAAACCCCAAAGCTTTAAGTTATCCCCAAAGTACAACTCGTGAATTTATTATTATACATTTTACACGTTGTGGCTACTCGAATTCGATTTGAGAAAACAATCTCAGAGCAATGAGAACAAAGAACATTCATACTTTAAATCCAACAAAAGAAAAACTGAAAAATTCAATTATTTTTAATTGCTTTACGATTGTTTTTTCGATTTGATATTGTTTGCAGGTTTTTTTTTGATTTGTTACATAAGTTAATGCCGATTAGCCTGCTTTGATTGTGGCTTACAAATAATAATAATATAGGTAGAAATGTCTATCAAATGATCAATGCAATGAATAATCGATAATACAGTTTTTTTCCCCAGATTTAAGGGATTTTCTAGTTTTTCTTTAATAAGCTATTGGCATATTAAAAAGATCTTAGTTAGTCCAAAGTTTGAAGAATAGTAGAACATACTTATCACAAAGTTATTCATGTTAGTTTTCTCTTCTAATGTAATTTTTTTATGATAATTTTCAATAACAAAATACACAGTTTAATATTTAATTACTCATTCTAAGGGTCAAATTTTAAAAGAAGTTTATTATTTATCAACTGAAAATTATAAAAAGTTAAATAATGCTTGAAAGTTTGCATATAGGATTTGAGTAAAATGAATATGCATTTAAGTGACAAGCTTAATTAAGATTTACTTTAATATAAAGCAAGTTATGAAACAATAATCCACCCATTCACTAAATAAATTAATGCCATAATATTTTTTATACACAGTCTAAAAAATGTAAGTGATTTAAAACTAGGTCTTTTGACAGAACATTGAAAAAAAAACATTCACAACGATTTAAACTCCATAAAATAGATTAAAGAGACAAAAACGAGTTGAGCAACGTTTTATCAATTATCATGGCTTATACATGAGCAATTATGAATGACCTCGACTTAACTTAAAAATAAAAAAAATAGCTGAAAATATTGAAAAGCTGAAATAACGAACAATCAGTTTTCTTATCGCTGGCACGCAATCGAAACGGAAGTTCAGTTCAATTTTATTGGTGAAATTATTTACGGGAACTTGAAAAGGGCATCGGGCATGCAGATCTGCTGTGTTGTTGAAATAAATGGTCCATTGGAGCAAAGCGAGAACAACGATCTCTCCGATCTTTAAAAAAACATCCAATCATTGGTTAGCCCTTCTCTCTTTATCCCTTTCTCCCTTTCACGATACGAGAATTGTGACCAGTCATAGCGCCAAAGAGTTCGCCACGAGCTCGACAATTGAATTAGAAGACTGAGCAAGCAGGACTCATGAATGAATGAATAAATGGGTGTACACAGACTTACATACATGAGTGTATATGTATATAGTCAAATGATGAACATGTTGTGCAGTTGAAGTTGAACCCATTTTCTCACCTGTTAAAGTTGTAAAGACGCAACCAAAATCGTTTATCGTTGTCGAGATCCGTTCCTCAAGAGCTCCGACTCCGACTCCAACTCTGACTTGGACTCGGGTCTCAGCCGCCTTCGATTGACTTCGATTGCATTGGCATTGCCGCCGCGTCATACGATTTAATTGCTTCGATTGTGTCAGCAGTTTTATTTTCTTGTCTTCATCAACAGCAACCTCCTCAGCCTCAGCCTCAGCCTGGCAACATTTGTTGCGGAAGGGGGCGTTTTGTGCCCAATCCCAGTCCCAGTCCCAATCCCAGCCAGATTCAGAGTCAGAGTCAGAGTCAGAGGCTTGCTCATAGGCGCTCAATAATTTGACGATCATAATCAATGGCTGACTGACATTTGCCGCTGTTGCTGCTGCTGCTGCTGTTGCTGCTCAGCTTTTCCTTTTTCATATTTTTATTTTTGCTCGGCTGGCTCTTTGATTTGTTGTTATTGTTATTATTGTTGTTATTGAGGGATGAGGCACAAAGGCTTTGTTCAAATTCGGCATCTCGAAATTGTGTGTGTCTGTCTAATAACAAAGGCCATCTCGAAACTTGTTGAAAGCCGTTTTATCCTTTTGATGAGGCGCTCTCTATGGAGATCCGGCTGTGGCCATGACTTGATGCAAAGTCAAGTGTCCATTTAAAAGAAAGAAGAAGGCCAAAAAGGGATGCCGCAGGATAAACTATAACAAGGCGTGGGAGTCTGCCCAGCCTAATGAAGTCATTAGAATACCTAGATGCTTCAGAGAGAGAGAAAGAGTATAAGACACAAGATCCGAAATGGGTTTACTTTGTTTCAGTTTAATGCTTGAATCGCATGCGTAGGTTTTCTATAACGATTAAAACCCTCATATGTCAACTTGGCCCATTCATCATCATCCCGCCAAGACCCAGACTGAGACTAACACTGAGACTGAGACTGAGATAGAGTCTCTGACTGAGAATGGAACTGAGACGTCGCCAGACACTTGTCTCCCGTACGCAGACACGAAATGCTGATGAGCTGAAATCTCATCAAGAAGTGTCTACAAAACAAGCAACAACATGAATCTTTAGTTATTACACTGATAAAAAAATGCTTTCAAATTTGATTAATTATATTTTGATTTAACTATTTTTATCTATGATTAAGTCTTCAATATGTACCAGACATTTAAAAAGATTTTATATTAAATAAATAATCTCCATTCAATTATTTTAATACAGCTACTAAGTAAGAAGCAAAAGATGAATAAGTGCTTCTCATTTAATGATGGATTTTATAGTTTTTTATATATAATTTAAAGCTAAACTAAATTTATAATAAAATAAGTTTGACATTCGTGTATATTTTTATATAAATTAAAGTGTTTCATATATCATTTAAATCAATTAAGTATCTATTTAAATTGAACATGGAAAAAATCAAATACTTTATATATGTTTTTACTATTCGTCTTTTCTATCAGTGTATATATGATTATAAGTATCTGTGTCTCTCTCTCACTCTGTGTTTTTCTTCTCTTTATAGATTTTGGGACTTACAGCACCTACTTCAGCCTGGAGAGACACTAGCTGGCTGGCGGGCTTGATGACTTAATTTTCATTTCAGTCTGCTGACTCCTCTCCAAATCCCATAGACCCGAGCTTCTCTATCAGCAGCAGCCGCAGCCGCAGCAGTCGTGGCCTTTACAGCTGGTACAGGTGCCTCGCTAGGAGCTGGAGTGCTGGAGTTGGAGTTAGTGTTGGAGCTGTAGCTGGAGTTGAACACTTGAGAGTCAGCACAATGACACACGCAAGTGTTTGGCTTGTCTCTGAGCATGTTGGCTCCATCTCCATCTCAAACTCCAACTCCAAAGCCGCTCGACCTCTGTCTCCCAGTCTCTTAGTCTCTTCATGGACCCTCGTCACATGCTGATTTGTGTGTTGTGTTGTGTGTGCAATGATGCAGCATTTTCTGTGGTAGCCCAAGACACACTTGTTGGCACTAGGTAAGATGTACTCCAAAAGTATTTGCTCTAATCATTATGGTAGCGCCTTTTGCCTTCTCCTACTCCAAATCCAGCGCCAACTCCAACAGCAACTGCAACTGCAGATGATAAATCTATATTTTATTAGCATTTCCATAATGAGTTGCACGTGTTGCATGTGTTGTTGCATGTGCTACACGTGTTGTTGTGCTAAATGAGCTGTTTTGATTTGTTTACAGTTTGTTGCCGCTGCTGCTGTTGTGTCTCTGGCCTAATCCAATTAAAACTACATTTTTCATAGACTTATGGCCAAAAGCCAGTCGCCATTGCGAAACGAAAACAAAAAAAAAGACCCGACAATTTCAACTGAAATCATTAATAAAAATAAAGTTTTTTTTGTGTTTATTTTGTTTTGCTTTTTTCATATATTTCTTTTCATTTGGGTTCGAGATTTATAGAACCGTAAGGAAAGACCTCGAGCGACTCGTGCTAAGGTTGCATTGGGCGTTTGGTGTCTTTGGCCATTGTCCATTTCCTTTCCATGTCCAAATGGGTGTCTTATATAAATCGCGTGCTGCACTGGAGGTCTTCAAAAACGCTTACGAGTTGATGCCCAACGGCTAGGGCAACAACATCCACATCCACATCCACATCCACATCATCAAGAGCAACAGCAACATCAGCAGCGGCAGCAGCAACAGTTGTAGCTTTGGCAACCGCCTGTCTGCTTCAACTCTTGGCCAGATCTCATTCATTTGGGGCTGTGGCACTGGGTGTTAACCGGCCACGGAGGAAGCCCAAGACCAAGACTGAGACCAAGTCCAAGACTGAAGCCCTGCCTGCGGTCATGTTGAACGAACAAATACGCCAGAGATTTACCCTTTGCCACCCGTTCTCTTCTCTCATCTGCCAATGCCATGGCTAATGATGAGTGAGGAAGAAAGAGAAAAAGACAGCGAGAGAGAGAGAGATGGAGCTAAAGATACTCGTTGCACTAATCTTAAGTTAAGGGCTGCAACAAGTTTCGTGCCTATGCTAATTTCGGGCTAACTTCTGTCCTGTTTTGTTGATGTTGTAAAATAATAAACACGATACACCTAAAATGCGAATAGCGAATACGATTTAATGGAAACAAGATTGATTTCCTGAAATCCACACAATATATCCGTCTGATATTTGCGCCGAATTCAAAGCTAAAGAAACCTTGAAACGCAGTCACGCAATGAACGGTCCGAAAGGAATAAGTTCGGACTCTCGAACCTCGGTCCAAATCGTGTCCGATCGTGATAATGATGTTGAGTGCCTGGCATCGATGAGACCCTCTATACACTTTGTAGTTAGCTATAATAACTTTGTTAACAAGTTTGTACTTTAGGGAGAATAAAGCTTGTAACATATATTAACTTCAGAGGAGGAGGAAAAGATTAAACGGAAAAATTAGTGATGTAAAATAGAAATAAATGGAAATGTTAAGTATCTTAAAAATTAGCTCATAAAAAATAGTTGACAGTAAAATGTTTGTTAGCAAGTATGTTATTAAAGCTAATAAAATATGTTTAAATAGGAGGAAGAGGAAAAGATTGCAATGAAAAATAAATTTAAAATACTTTTGATTGATAATGATAAGTATTGTTTAAAATAGTTCTCAAAATAAAGATCAACTGCTGGAAAAAGAGTATATAAATGTATGTTATACTTAATGTCTTAAACTTTTCTTGGTTTTTTTTTCTTTGGGTGGCGGCTATCATAGCCGGTCGCTGTGTAATCCCCGCCAGCGAAATGCAAAAACAAATTGTTTGTGGGTCAGCCAAGAAAAGGAAGAAAACATACAGAAGAGTGAAAGAGTTAAGGAGGGAACGAAACGAAGAAGACGAAGTAGAGTAGAGGGGCTGGCAACGCAACGCAAAAAAAAAAAGAAAAGAAAAAATGAGGTTTTGGATGCCCTAACAAGCGGCTGGAGCAGGACGATCGCGAACGAGGGCGTTGCAATGTTGCAAGACTCCGAAAGATGTGTCTGAAGCGAAGCGAAATTCAAGGAAAACGAGCAGCGAGGAGGAGCTGCAGCTTGTACACTAGCCGGAGGCAGAGTGGCCTCGTCTGCTGGGGCTTCCTACATTGCGACTAGGCAGCACGGAAGCCTAATGGCCGCTGCCAATGTGATTTGTGATTTGTGCTCTTGTGTTTTGGCCGCTTTCATACATCTTGCCTATTTCCATGGAAAACTGTTTTTAGGCGAATGAGTTGGGGAAAGGGGAAGGGGGGTTGAAAGGGGGAAGCACATTCTATGCAAGGGGCAGCATCGTGGCAATGACAAAGCACTGCAAATGGAGCACATGCCAGTGAAGTCAGTCGGCAGTGGCAGCATGCTAATTTATGAAGTAGCAACTTGCAGCGACATGGATGCGGTAATTATAGCTTGGCAACTTGTTGCCAAGCCCGCATGGAACAGCACTCCAAAGTGTATGAATGAAAAGAAAGCCAGAGTCTGATGCCAGTCGCCAGTCGCCAGTTCCCAGTTTCAGTTGGAACTTGAAGCCATCAAGGTGGCCATGTTGCACAGAAGCTGTTCTACTGCTGCTGTTGCCGCTGCTGCTGTGGCTGCTGCTGCTGTGGCTGTGGCTGCAACATCAGGTGAACGCGCCCACTCGGTTAGTGCTGAGCCGAAATGAAAAAGGTTCTTGCCCCGTGGCGCTTTATTTTTGGCCGGACCATGGCCTGACTGCAACATTTTCACAGCAACATGCGGCAGCAACATAGTTTACACACCTACCGATGCTGTGCCCCGCCAGCAACATGCACTTAACTGGTAGCCGTAGTGCACTTTATAATACAAAACATGGCCATGTCGGCTGCTTACCAAGACCGTGGAGCACTCGTCGCTGTTTGATAGATGCTGCCACTGGCTGCAGGCACATTGCTGCGCCTGGGCGTTGCCGTTGTACAACGTGCAACAGCAACAGCAACAGCAACAGCAGCAGCAACAACAACAACAGCAGCAGCTACACCGTTAGATGACTTGTGAGCTTAGGCCTCATTTGCATGCAAACAAACTGGGCCACTATTCAGGCAATGTGACTTTACATTAACCCAGTTGACGGTAAAATATGTTGTTGCAACTGGCGCTAGGAATGACCTTGCAACACCCGGATCAGTTGACAAATCCTTGGAACTCTATGTGAACTCTATATGTATGTATGTAGTCTATCAATTAGAGTAGGCAAACTCATTAACAAATTGGTGTGCACAGCGTGTGCCTGAAAATTGTCCAGGTAACCGATTATAATTAGCGCCTCCGTTACAAATCCTTTTCCGTTAATGCAAATTGTAAATTGAGTGCATGGCGAATTTTTGCAAAAAAGGTAGGGGGATTAGTGAGTAGCGTAGAGAGGCAATCGAATCGAAACTGGAGCGCAGAATCGAGTCAGCGAATGAAGGAAGTGTGAAGAAGTGGACAGGTTACACGCAGCGATACAGAACCTTTCTTTGCTCAGGGTGTCGGCGCTGTCTGCGGACACAGAATTCTCGAAAATATCAGACGGACTAAACAGAAATTAAAAGCGCAGCCGCCTCTCATCATCATCAACCCACACACACACTTACACACATTTATACATATGTATCTGTATATCCATCCACATATATCCAGACATTAAAGATGCCGACGACGTCGACTGTGGCGCCGCTATGAAAGACAATATAAATCATATCATTCATACGGCAGGAAAGGGTCCCCAATAATACGAAAAAGGAGAGACAAAGGTAGATGGAGAGTTGATCCTCATCCTGGCAGGCTGACTGCTGCTGCTTAGCAATTAATTTTTTATTTTTTTGGTATACTATTTGGATATAGATTGACACAGACACCTTTGACTGGAAATCTAATTCCAAATCAAAACAAGCTCTAGTTTCGTATCAAAACTTTTTTAGATTTGTCTATATTTGTTGTTAAAAAATTGGAATTGATTCCATGATTTCGTGGTTGTTGCTGCTACTGTTGCTACTGAACTATGGCAATGTCAATTCTAGCCATGGCATCGGGATCGGGAACGTAGACGAGCTTTGTCCTGTCAATGAATTGGGCTTGAGGGTTGGACATGCCTCCCTGGAGTATCGCTCAATGCAAAGCCTAAGTGCCCAACATTTGCAGCTTCAATGGTGGTTCATCTTATTGGAGAGTGTCTGTTTATGGCTACCGGCCAGGTTGCTCATTGTATAATCCTTGGATTTTGTAATGCTTCGATTATGGTGTCGACGTTTTATTTCAAATTACCAGTTACCTCTGTGATTATGATGTCAACATAAAAGTGTCCAAAAATGTCACACACTCTGCGCATAAATCACGCTATTCAAATTTGTTCGGTCTCTCTCTCTCTGTTACATACTCATATAGTAGTGTCAAACTCTTTCGGTCGACACACGATAATTTGTTCGAATCATTTTCCATCTCACACCAAAAATTGTTTGCACCGACGCGTCGGGGTAAATCTAATTAAATTGTTCAAATGTTTTCAGCAACCCTTTTTTTCGTTTATTTGTGCAACAGTGCGTCCCTCCCGTCTGCTTCCTTCCATTCTTCTCGTCCATCTCTCCCCAAACAGGCGCCACAAATGGCTGCAAAAACGCTGACAAATGTTTCCGTCAAAACACAAATTTCACCTCGTTGTTGTTGACGTTGTTTTTTACCTAAGGTGTTTTGATAATAGAGCATACGGGACACTGCACAGTGGAATGAAAGTGCCTCGAAATGTGGTGAAAGTGATGAACAAAATGTGAAAAATGTGAAAATGTTAATGTTCGCCTTAAGAGTTTGCCAGAATTTTCTTGAATAATTCAATTCAATTCAATTCAAACAAAACATAAATAAAAATAAACATCTATGTAATTATTAACAAATAATTAATTTAGTCATTGATTAATTATAATCATCGACACTAGTTGTCTGGCATTTATTAACATTTTTAATTTAAATATATAAACATATTTTAGAATTTTATTATAAGCTCAACCATTAATAAATGCTTGTTAGCTGTAGAGATTGTTGTAACAAAAGCAACATTTTGCCTGCATCCAGCTTAACAAAATATAATTATTATTGACAATAAAAACTGGATTTCCTCTTTGTTGTCTCTCATTTTTTTTCTCCCATATTTTTTGCCAGGTTAGTTTCAATGTTCATGTACAATATTATGAATCAGTTTTGTTGTCGTTAGACTAAAACTTCAGTCAAATGCGATTCAATGCTTAATTAAACTCTAGATCGCTAGCCAAGGAATGCAGAACAAAAAATAAAAATAACAAGAAAAAAAGCCAACTACAATATAATTTAAAACGAATTAAAAGCGCAGCCGTTCGAAACCTCCCGTATGAGGGATACCAGAGGTTCAAGTCACAACCTGACAGTGACGCGCCCAATCGAAAATAGCAACAAGTTAATTTGAGCCAAACTCCCCCGCCAAAATAAAAATGTGTTGTTGTTGTTGTTGTGGTTTTTTTTGTTCCTTTTTTGAAAAGTCATTAGAAAAAATGTGAGGCAACCAATTTGAATATTTGATGGCACATACAAAAATGTTGTGCGTTGTACGTCGGTTAATTTAAGGTGATAATTGCTTTTTAATGTGACACAACTAAATTTCGTGGTTGAGTTTTGTTGTGTGTGCCGGAAGTTTTCCTATTTTCCTATGCGCATGTGCAGCCAAGAGGCGCACAAGCACTTGTTACGTGGATGGGCAGACAGTCACAACAACAACAGCAACAACAACAACAACAACAGCAACAACAACCACAACTATTGTACAAGTACTAGAAAAAAGTGTCAACAATTATTTTCAAATTTCAAAACATTTCATTTCGGCGGTTGGTTGATGGCTTTTTGGGTGACGCTGCTTAAAAGGTTTCCCAGGTGTGAAATTGTTTTACACTGAGGACGTTGCGGAGGTTGAGGTTGTTGATTTTATTCATTTTATTTTTTGGTGGCAGCAGGGAAATCTTTAAGTGCGGGTGTCAAACTAACATCCTGTATGGGTTGCTAGTTCGTTGCCTAAGTCTTTCGTTTTGGCTGTGGGCTCCAAGATAATGAAGACATCAACGGATTTGTCCGATACGTTTTGCGAGTCACAGTAGCTCAATTGAAATTCCATTTACTGGTTTTTGGTATTTTTTTGGCTAATTGGCGCCGCAGGAATTCACAAATGGTGTGCCAAAGTCACGCTTTGGTCGGAATGATCAAGTAGCACTACCATAGTGCCAACTTATTGAGCGGTCTGTGTGGTTGTGACTGTGACTGTGACTGTGTCTGTGTCAAAACAACCAATACTTTTCAATGAATACATCAACAATGAGAATGAGTCGTTGCCGCCGTCGTCGTCGTCGTCGTCGTGGTTGTTGCCGTCGTAGACGTCGCCGTTGGGGCTGAAAATTTATTGGCAGTGACGGCGATGGCGGCCAATTAACACAGGATGCTTGAAGCGCCAACGCCACCAGCGTTGCTTTGCTTAAAAGATGCCGCCAGCCAGAGAGCCAGTCACTTACCAGACCTCAGGACTGTAGCTGAAGCTCACTCTGGAGCAGCTCTCAGTGTGCAATGAAGTCGTAAAGTCTGATTTATTTCGAATTGAATGTCAATACACAACAGCAACAGAGAGATGGAGAGAGGACGGGAGCAGATACTGACTGCTCCGGCACCATGTGGGCCACACTAATGCCTAACCACGGGCGGTCTCTGTTGGTTGGTGCGGTTCAGGCTGACCCAATTTGGCGCCTGCTGCGGCGCTTTCATCAGACTCCTCGTACATCATAAACAAATTCATAAAAGTCGTCGTCTCTATGACTGAAGCTGCATTCATAAAATTTATGGCGTTGAAAGGCGCATCGAATGCGCATTTTGGGGCCGCTCAACTTGTTGGTTTTCCTGTCTCAACTTGTTGTTGAAATTTCTGTTGTAGTTGTAGCTGTTGTTGTTGTTGTTGTTGTTGTTTGTGAGGTCAGCGTGCAGTTTGTGGCAGTAGAGCGTCCTTGCCTTGCCCCGCTTCGACTTGGGTAGACTCATTAAAATGTAATTTGAGCGCGTTGTTTCGCATTTCATTTGGACAAGTGAACCAAGTTAACCAAGCGTCAGTTTCCATTTCATTGAGTTGAACTGAACTGAGCTGAGCTGAGCTGAGCTAAACAACCCCCAGAAACTGTCTTTATGGTTAAACTGACCCATTACCATCTCACTCTAGCTGCTGTATTTTTGTGACTCGATTTGATTGATTTATAGGTGCTTGCCATCTCGCTCACAGGCGCGACCCTTCGTTTCTGCCACTGCCTTTGTCCCTTCTATGCATCGTCCATCGTCCATCGTCCCTTGTCTCGTCATTTGTGGCACATTATTATTTAAATGATAAATTGTATTGCCCAGGAACTTTGGCTTTTGGGGCCGCTCATTGCTTTCCATTTGCTTTTATTGCCCGCCTTTGTAGGTGTTTCCGTGTTGCTTTTTCTTTCAGCTCTTCCCGCTACCTTCACCCGCCCTCACCTTTACCCTCAGTCATCTTTGAGTTTACCTTTGCCTAGTTGCCGTTTCCCGTGGCCTCTTCTCTCAAGAACGTGAAGAACCCTTGACGTTTTGCGCTTTCTTCTTTGCCTTCTCGTGGGCGTTTTGCTGTTCATTTCAAATTTTCCGTTGATTTTTTATGTACACAGTATACGTACATACATATTTTTTTTGGGGTCGTCGAGAGCTCTTGCCTAGGCCTACTATACAAACTCGAAGTGAGGCAGCTAAGAAAATTAATCGTCTCATTTGTCCAACTGCAATGCCGTCGCGGCGCTTGGCTTTAATTTGGGAATTAATGTTATTTGATAATAAAATCGATTAGGCTTCCGTATTTGAATGCTACGTTTGTATTACTGAGATTTTCTATCTAGCTACTTGGGCGGCACTTAAAGTAAGACATCAAAATAGTAGAGTATTCTACATGGCTATACGATATAACTAGCTAATCAGTAAAACACAAGATGTAATTTTTAGTATAATGACATTACACTACAGTTGTCAATTAATCATTATAGTTTTCTATATAAAATACTTTTTTATTGGAATCTCATTTAAAGTTCTTCATAAAATAATGTCTTTAAGATTAAAGTCGTCAGTATTATGTTAACACTAATATATGAAAATACGTTTATTTAAAGTCAGACAACTACGTTTTGTTTTATTTTTTTAAGTCCATTTAAATTGTGTTTTTAATTATGCTGTTATAAATACATACTTAAACAGGTATTTTGTTTCGCCTTTGATGATTCAATTCTAGGAATTTTAAGTCTTAAACATAGAATTAATTATATGGTTTTATATGGATTTCAAATGCATATTTAACTGATAAAATATTGAATACGTTGAGCAAACATGTGTCAACTTGTCTGTCAATTTAATGGTCTATTGATAAAATTGACTTGCAAACGCGTCTATATTCAATGTATTTCCAATGCACGTGATCCACGTCCAATGACAATTTGATTTCGATTTATTTGCAATTATTGACAGTCGGTGTACACACACACACACAAACACTTGCTGCATACACACACTCACACACACACACACATATACACTTTGTTCTTTAGTTAGACAGTGGGAAAGTGAACAGCAACTAAAGCCAATCATAATTTGCATTTAATAAATATTTCATTAACTAATTGCAACAATTACGTGCATTTGACTTAGTGCCTTCAAATTAGTGCAGCGAAGCCGTTGCCAGGGATTACAATTTTAATCGGATCAGCCTAATATAGTTAAAGCAGTTTATTGATCGATGTGTTTCTTGTCTAACTAAAGACGACGCTGCTCGACTTGTCGCGACCCGTTAATTGCTTATGAATATGCAGCAGCTTAACAAAGAGCGAAAAAAACAGCAAAAAAATAAAATCACCGCCAAGCCAGAGCGGAAATCCTCCTCGGGTGCACAGGTGACAACTGCTGCTGCTGTTGTGGGATCGGGAGGTCGGGAGGTCGGACGGTCAGACGGTCAGCCAGCCACTTGAGAGCAGCTCGTGCTCCGCTTCCAAAAGGTTCTTCTGTTGTCTTGTGTTGCTTTCCAAAAGTGACGGCCGGCTGCGTCTTGTGAATGAATGAACATTTTGTTGTACGCTACAAGGCGACAGCGACAAGTCGCCATTTTGAATTTGTTGCTCATCAGTGGGCGGCGTCAAGAGTGTGCAAGTAATTCAGAGAGAGAGAGTGAGAGCGAGAGAGCGCAAGCGCTCTCTGTTTGTAACATGTAAGGCTGTATGTGTGTGTGTGTGTGCTTGTGTGTATACAGGGGGCGTGATAGCTGTGTGTGCATGTATTTGTGAGTATGTGAATGTATTTTTTGTACCTGTGCAGTTTGAGCGACGTCAAGTTGTTGTTTGACTGGTTTCATTGTTGTTGCTCCCCGTCAAGTTGCTCAGTTTGGGCAAGTAGATGGCGCTAGTTGTCTTAAAGTAGCTTTAATATTAAAGCCATGCCCTAAGAATTTGGACTATTGAATTGATTTTGTTGAGACAAATTATACACATTATATTTTAATATTAATTTACTTTTTTATGCTGCTTTCAAATTAAATTCTACTTATAAATATATCTCTTTCTTATCAATATAAACAAATCATTAATGTATTACATTTTGATTACTTCAAATACAACTGTTGATTGCGTGCCACATATTTATGGTGAAGCGTACAACAAATTACAGGTTCAGCAATCAATTTAATAATTGAGACCTTTGCCTGTTTTAATCAACATTATTTAAAATGTCAAAATATTTGCACTTTCAATGGCAGAGCGCGTCGTCGTCGTCATCGAAGAAAAAAAGAAAAAAAAAACCAAAGAATCGAGCTCAAAAAATATAAATTTGCATACAAATAAATGTTGATAATGTTGTAAATCCCCCAAAGAGGGCCACATTGAGTTGCTCTGCTGCTGGCCACGCCTCAAGTGGGTGTCTTTGGGGGGTGGGTGAAAGAGAGCGCCACAGAACTAGGCGACACACAAGCAACAAAAAGTGTAGGAAAAAAAAACACACACATAACACATACGCTATGGGCGCCCCCGTCTGCGTCGTCTCCATTGATAAAATTTATGGTATTGGTGCGGTTTCAACACCAACCGCTGCCGCGACAACTCACACAGATACACACACACACACCGTCTGGCGGCAGCGACGCGACGTCAAACCGGTTCCATGTCATGCCATTGGTGGTGGGCTGTGAATGCTGCTCAGCAACAACTGGGCGTCTCACTCACACACAGGGCTGGCAGTAGGCAGCCGTTTCGGTTGCACGCGACAGCTACAAGGCTGCAAAGCGACAACTGTGCTGACTGCCACGACTGTCGAGCGGGCAGCGCGCAATCGCAGCGCTGAGCTCGTACCTAGTCGTATACGCACTTTGTTCGTGGTTGGTCGTTGTTGCTGTCGCTCGTCGCAGCGCCGTTCGCCGTTCGCTGATTGCCGTTCGCCGGGTTTCGTTTCGAGTCTCGATTCCGATTGCAATTTCGATACCGATTCTCTGATTCTCTGATTCTCTTGGATTCTCTGATTCTGATTTCGCGCTCGTCGCTCGCTCGCTTCGCGTTGCCGTCGCGCAAATTGCACACAGATTATTGTTGTTTGTGGATTGTTTAGTGTCTTCTTGTTGTCTTGGAGTAGTGTGTGCATTTTGTGAATGCCAATTAAATGCAGCACACAACACAAAAGCATTCAATATACAAATTGTTACAAGTGGTGTCATCAACATAATCATCATCATTATTAAAGGGTGACCCAAATATTGATATTGCGAGTGCAACAGTTTCTTGTGCTAAAGTTTTCCTACAAAAGTGACCGCCACAAATGCAGCCAAGGATTTACGCGCTCATCTTTAAGATATAATAACTAAACTAATAATAATAACTACTGCAATAAAACAGTTAATACTCGACGTACTTGTTTTGATGTGCATATAAATATATATATAAAGTACACTCACACAAACCCATACACATTTACAATACAAACACAACACACATACACTGAGGACAGCTAAAGTTGTTGTCTTTTATATTCATTTCCTGCGCGCGCGTTCCCAAGAAAAGCCGTCAAAATTCTTGATAAAGTGGCCTCAATAGGCGCCAACACGCTCAATTTCACGGACCTAGGGAGCCCCTACGAGGGGCCTCCCAGCACTCCCCAATCGGGCATGGATGCGCCGGACGCACCACATACGCCCAAATACATGGACGGTGGCAGCACCGCCGCCGTCAGCGCCAGCATCACGCCTGGCGTCAATATACCCGGTAAATCGGCCTTTGTGGAGCTGCAACAACATGCCGCCGCCGGGTAAGTCTCCACTGTCCACTGTCCTCTGTCCACTCAAAGTTCAGCTGCAATCAAACAAAAATGTTGCCTATGTTGCAATGAAAATTGCATTCATTGTTTGTCTATCAGCACAACAACATCAACGATCAAAAATGTCAAAAGTGCTGGCAATGAAGGACACACACTGACAAACTGACGAGCTTGACTGACTGAATGTCTAACTAACTGACTGACTGACTGTCTAACTAGTTGACTGACTGACTGACTGACTGACTGACTGACTGACAACTGTCTGCCCCCGAGCATAGCCTTAGCTGGGATGCAGCTTTCGATTCGCCTTGTTATCAGCCCCCGTCATCAGCTTTTAATACTGCAACACACCCAAAATTTACTTTTAGGGCGTTCCTAGATCATTAATCGCCTTCAATTTGGTTCAGTTGTGCGCTTAATTGTATTGGTTTTCACTATAATCCATACAAAATATGCAAAATGACAATATTGCATAGCGTTTTATCGATTCAGAAATGAATTCAGTTTATTTAGAAGAACTTGTGGTGCAGAAAAAATGTCTAAACAATTTTAGATTTTTATAAAAATATTTAAAGAAAACCTTTAGCTTGATTAAATTAAGAAAAGTTTATAGAAATTCGCTGTATACCAGAAATAAGTTTCAGAAATAGAGAGACATCATTTAAAAGGACATGTTTCATTGAAAAAAATGTCTAATGAATTGATCAAATGCTTAAAGTTTTAAGCTATTCCGTACACATTTGAAAAGGGAATCTAATTTATTTAAATTAAGTCAAGTCTCAAGAGACTTGCATTATAATAGTGATGAAATAAGAATTACATATGGGCTGGCAATTGAATTTTAATAGCTGTTTTGATAAATACTTATGTTCAATATGAATATTTTGAACAATGAATTGTTTAAGAGATTGAAGATTTCATTGCATTTATCAAATTTAAGTTTCTCAAAATTATGCATTTTTTTAGAAAATAAATTTTAAGGTACAAATAATTTATAAATTTTATTGATTTCAATTTCCTTTTGCTATCCAAGAGATTAGAAAAGTTTTTGTATTAAGACTGTTAAACCAAAGCTATTAAATTGCTATCTACAATTCTTTATAAGATAACAGTTCATATATTTAGGAAATATTAAAATACCCGATTTTATTTAGAACATATTCATGTCTTATGTAAAGCTCTTTTTAATGTAAGAAATTAAGTTCCTGTCCTTTTGAGATGCATTGACAGATGCCGATAAAAAATAACATATTCTTGTCATGTCATCACTTTTATCTGATCAGAGAACATCTACATGACGATGTACTTTATCTACCCAAATTTGTTATGTTTCTCCTTTATTTTTTTGTTTATTAAAGAAGTTACTTGATGTAGTTATTGCATACTCCCGTAGTATTTATCTGTAGTTGGGAAACTTTTCCGGGGTTTTTGCTGTTCGGTTTATGCTGGCGGACAGGCAGCTCTGGCTCCCTTCCTGAAAAGCCTACGGGAATGAACGGAAGCCAAAAATAAATTCAATTAAGTGCAGTTTAGTTATTCCCTCACCATTTGGAGGCTTAATAAATGCTTTAGACGGGCTCCCTCTGACTTTGTAAGCAGTATTCTTTCCCTCTCTCTTTTTTTGGCTGTTCATAATGTTTATGCTATTTAATGTAAGCATGTTTTGTGTGTGAGTGTGTATCTGTGTGTATTTTTCCAACGCACGATTCGATTTTTCATTATACATATTTCATTGCATTTTCTGTTTTTGCGGTTTGCCTTTTGGTCTCTGTCATTTTTAGTGGTGCGTGTGTAACTCTAAAGTGGTTCGCTGGTTGGTTGGTTGGTTGGTTAGTTGGTCCGGTGGTTGCCATATTGCGGAGTTGTATTGCGGTTTCTTTTAGCCAGTTGTCAGTTGCGTTTCGTGTGTTGTTTCCGTTTCCGTGCTTCCGTAGTGTATAGTGTATTGAATATTTCATGGCTTATTATTGGGCAATCGGTTAGAAATGTTCAAATAACATCGAGTTAAACTACCCACATATAAAGCTGTTCTGTATTGAGGTCTCGGGCCTGGCACCCATGGGAAAGTGTTCAACTGTTTGGCTGCCTGCCTGCCTGCCTGCCTTCCAAGTTTTGGCCGTGGCTAAAAAAGTGTTAACAAAATATTTACCAGCAGTTCAAAGGCTCTTTAATTTCCACTCTCCTGTACGGCATTTTATTGATTTTCATTTCTCATATTAACCGCATAAATTTCTTTTTACTTATTCTAAATGAAGTCATGGCAAAACTTTGTATTTTCCTGCTTTTCCATTTGTTGTGAGAAAAAAGTTTCGTTTCGACGCTTTGTGCATTAAACATGAAATTCTGTTAAAGTAAATTCTATTCTAGTTTTCCGACCGCGTTGTATTTTTTTTATACTCTGAAAAGTATACGGAAAACACGCAAGCTTTTGATCCGACTGCTGTTCGATTTAGTTTTCATTTATTTGTTGTTTTTCTGACCTGGCGTGCCAAAGGGCTGACAATGAATACGATATGAGAGAGATATATTAGGAATCTTGTTTCTGTTTTCAGCACACAATGTTTTCGTTTAGTACAAAATGTTCTGATTTTTATTATTTTGATTTCTCATTACAGATATGGCGGCATTCGCAGCACCTATCAGCATTTTGGTCCACAAGGCGGTCAGGATTCGGGATTCCCGAGTCCACGTAGCGCCTTAGGCTATCCATTCCCGCCCATGCATCAGAATTCCTACTCTGGCTATCATTTAGGCAGCTATGCGCCGCCCTGTTCGAGTCCCCCAAAGGATGGTAAGTCAATTGTTTCCTTTCCAACGCTATATATATTTTACTTCTATTATATAAAAAATAAATTCCCTCTATTGTCACGATCATTTAATCTTCAATGTTTGCTGTCTGCGCACATCATTTAAAGTTCACTCTGTCGTTGCCTTCTCTTCAAGCTGAAGATCTCTTGAGATCGCTTTGCCATAGCCTTTGGCCTGAGCTCAAGCTCTTTGAATTCGCACATTTTGGCGACACTTGAACTCAAGTAGGCAACGCTCTCAATTGCTTTTTGTTGTCGCTTCTTTTGTTTACACCACTTGACTTTGAAAGTCCCAAAAAAAGCCTCTACTTTATTATGTTTAGGAAGACCAGATATATTAATGCTCTTTATAATTATTTATTAAACTTATATATATAAACTAAGCGTTTATTGCCAAGAACTTTTTGTAAATTTATATAACATTTAACATATAAATAGTTATAAACTCTTAACTTAATAAAATACTCAAAATTTCCACGAATGAAGTGAACTATACTTATGTTTATTTACATATAATTTAAATTGACTCTTTTAATACAAATGATATCACTTACAATTGCTTTTATATTAACTTACATTCTTAATTCGAATTCTTTTGAGATGTTTCTGTGCACCTATCACAATGTTTTTTATTTCTCTTATTCAAATTATTTCGTCTTCGACCTTTTGTAAAGATTAAGTTATGACAGAACTGGTTACAATATAAATTCATAGCCCATTAATAATATCTTTATTTCAAGCTACATTTTTATATAGTAATATTTTTTATAATACAAAAGTTTGTCGACCATTAAAAGTTATTGCAATTACTGATAGATTTTTGATTCGCACTTTTGTTGAATTTTAAATGAATCTCTAAAGTGTACAGTAAAAATACACATAAAAATTTAAAGGAAAAATATATGTATTATATATTTGATAGTTATTCTGAGTGCTTGGCATAATTGCGCGCTTGACTGTGACATTTTGTTAACTATCGCATTTTGTTCAACAATTTTGTTGCTGTTGCGTTTTTTATTTTATGTATATTTTGTGTTGTTGTTGCTGTTGGGTTTTTTATGTGTTTTGGTTGAGCAGTTTTGTCTGTAAGTGAAAAGCAATTCATTTTGCCAGCTTTTGTTGCCGCCAACACACGAAAACACACGAAAACATAAATAAATGTATACACATATGTAACATATAAGTATATATCAATAGATAGTACATAGTTCTGACATTTTGTCACTCATACGCCGCATTGTCCGACGCAGTTAACCTTGAATGTAGCTGTACTTGAATAATTGAATAGTTTTTTGATTCACTACTAGGACTTAAAGAGTCAAAAAGAGCCAAACAGCTGATCGTTAGCCAGTTAAGTAATTGGCAAAATTTGCGCGCCAACAAAATGAATACATGTTTAATGTGTGTACCTAATAATAAATGGCCCACTGCCATTCACAAACACACACACACACACTCGCTCTCTCTCTCTCCCTCTCCCTCTGCATAGTTGTTTGTAATTATAATTGCCGTTATTACGCTTTCGTTTGGCGTAATTAATTACACCATTCTTTGGTGTAGTTGGCCAACTGAATGCGTATGCTGCCCTTTCCCCTTCCCTTAGCCAATGCAAAAGACATGTGCAGCGGTCCAATAGCTGCCACTCACACACACTCTCAAACACACACACACACACTCACACACACTAGGGACTTGGTGTCAGGCTGACTAATGGCCCATGTGGCATGCCGGCTGTGTTGTTGGGTGGTCACCAAAATACAGCCATCTCGCTCGCACGCTGCCATTTTGTCATTAAGCCACAGCACGTGCTGCGGCGCCAATATTTTTTGACACACACACAGATCACACACTCACACTCACACACAGGTAGCAGTAACGGTAACGGGTGACGGGTGACTACTGTGCCATATATGGGGTTTAATAATAGTTGGTGGATTCGCGTTATTTTTGAACAATTAGCGACGTCGTCGTCGTCAGTTGCAGTTGTCCCCTCACCCCCTCTAGCCTACCCTTGTTGTTGTTGTTGCTGTTGCTCGTTGAACTTGTGCACAACAGTTGATCGAGTGCTTTGAACTTTTGCTTTTGTTTATAGTCCGGGCGACAATGTAATTGTTCATTTCAACTTAATTACCTCACATTTTACAAGTTACTTAACGTTCGATTTGGTGGCCAAAAGTGTTTTGTAGCTTTCAGTTCCTTAACTCTTGTTGGTGCTGTCGCTTCTGTGTCTACTACTTTCTGGCTAGTTGTTGTTGGTGCCTCCATAAACGTCACGTATGTTATGCATTCCATGGCAGGAGGCGCACTTCTCATAAATATGCATAAGTCAAAGTTATTCTCGGTCCTTTTGCATTGCCATAATTTTTATGCCTAATTATAAATTCATCATTGGAAGTTGATGCCTTTTACAGGCAAAGTTGCCTTCCAAAGGCGCTTTTCTGGCGCTCTACAAACTGCATTCTTTTGTTCACATTTTGTTCTTTCTTATTATAAGTTTTTTTTGTTTTGTTCTTCTTCCAGACTTTTCAATCTCAGACAAATGCGAGGACTCCGGCCTACGCGTCAATGGCAAGGGCAAGAAAATGCGCAAGCCACGCACCATTTACAGTTCACTGCAACTCCAGCAACTGAATCGCCGTTTCCAACGTACCCAATATCTGGCATTACCCGAACGTGCCGAGCTGGCAGCGAGTTTGGGCCTAACGCAAACGCAGGTGAGTTGCATACATACCAAGTGTATTACCACGTTTATACAAAAAATATATATTGACTTTTAAGCGCAAGTAACTTTAAGATACAGCATTAAAAAGGATAAAGTAAATTAAAGATATAGCTTTGAAAAGGATAAACAATAGCAATATCAGTGAATTTTAATATTATTAACATATATATTTAATCTGGTGCTAATATTTGAATAGACAATCCTGCTTACAGATACATACAAAGTAAATTTCACTTTTAAAGCTCTTAATCTTAGCTTAAATATCTTAAGATTGTATTCGGAATTTAATTGTCAAATGGCAATGACTCGACTTTATAGAAGGCAGATAGGCTTTAGATATTTTAATTCACATAAGTATAACTTTATTAAAGCTATTAAAAAAACTTTAAACTTTATTAAATCAATAATATCCAAAGATTTATTGAGTATGAAGTAAAAATTCGTACTTAGATCATCTTTAATATGCTATCGATTGTTTGTAAATTAATTGAGGAGTTGTCCTGATATTAGTAGGACATTTACTTGGCTGATAATCCGGTTAAAAAATATATAATAACTTACAATAAGATGACAATTCTGCTCATTTGCAAATTTGTTTCTACAGTTTTCAAGTAGTTATTTAAGATTTTCACTTCATATTTTAAGCGACTACATAACAATTGCAGTTTTATGGTTATTAAAGCTTTTCTCTGTCCCGACATAAAGCTGTCGTCTATCAACGAGAAAGTTCTTTGGAAATGCAAATGGAAAAGCTTTCATTTAGTATGCAAGTGAAATTGCAGCTTATTTTTTGTTGGTCTCTGACTCAATTCCCTGGCGATAGTCCTTGCCCCTTTGACAAACATAAGCAGCAGTAAATGCATTTCAAATTGAATTGTTGACATGCCTCTAATGTTGACTGACAAACGAGCGAAGCCAAAAGCAACAACAACAACACAACAGCAACAACAACATGCCTCCCACGCCTGTGACCCTCACTCAAACAATGGTTGCAAACACAAAGATACTAAGATACAAATACATAGATACATATGTATATGCGTACTAACGACATAAAATGTACTCATAGTTATTCACTCATTTTGCACGTGTGTCAATGTCAACTTTTGTATGACGACGTACAACTACAGCTACAGATACAGCTACAGATACATCTACAAGTACGAGTATCTTTTTTAAATGCACGCGCTACTGCCCACGGCAAAGAGAGAAAGATACGAGGCAAAACTAAAACAACAAGAAGTAGAAAAATACAAAAATAATTGTAATGAAAAGCAAAAACAACAACGCCTGCCATTGTGGCTGACTGCTTGGAGACACCCACCCAGTTTCAGTCCCAGTCCCAGTCTCAGTTCCAGTTCCATTCCCAGTCCCGATCCACGTCTAAAAGCCAACGTCAAACTGTCTGAATAGCGAGCACATTGTTTTTGTACAATAGTTTTCCACATGAAAAGCAAACAGCAAAGCAAAAAAAAAAAAAAAAAAACATAAAAAACAGCAATAAAAACAAATGCAAAAAACTATTGCAAAAAGTAAAAAGAAATATGTGAAAAAAGTAGATGTGAATGAGTCTCGTTTTTGAGAAATTTATTGATAGTGGGCGTGGGCTTCCTAATTGAATTAGTGTGCCACAAAAGTTCACGCATACACACGCACACACACACACACACACACACACAGCGAGAAGAACTGAGGCACGTTGTAAGTCAACTCAAAAAAGAAACTTGTAAAACAAGTTGAAGACCCTGCTGATGTACGAGTGTGCTGTGTGTGTGTGTGCTGTGTGTGTTGCGTGGGTGTTGCTCGGCCGCAAGTTGTTTATCAAGATAGTTATTTGAATACGGCTGCTTTCTGCCATGCCACAGACACGCCGGAGTCTCGAGCTTGCGTCTGTCGCTCCGTTGCCGTTGCCGTTGCAGGCGTGCCACACGGCGGCTGTGTAATAAATTTGTGCCAGGCCAAAAGCAGTTTACTTAGTCACCCTATAAACGCTGATTTACATGGAGCCCAGGCCCAGGCCCAGTCCCTAACTTGCAGAGCTCATAAAATGCAGTAACAACAACTACTAGTAAAAACTGGCAGCTGTCAATCGATGTCAGCATTGCAGTTTGAAGTTAGCCAAAAAAAAAAAAAGTAGATAGGAAAAACAACTAAACAAACAGCCACGCCCATTTGAACTGCAGGCAGACAATTCAGTTGGCTGGACACTATCAATTTGGTTTATCTGCTGACCCCTGCGGCATTTGGCCACTAAAAAGGGGTTAAACAAAATTAATTTATGACTGCGCCAAGGGTGTTGCCCAACTAACTGTGCAGTGTTCAGTGTTCAGCCGTTCGTTGATCAAGTAGCACAACTTGTGTGTAACTTGTGCCTAGTCCAAGTCCAAGTCCACGTCCACGTCCAAGAGTCCCCATTGTCCCCCAGTCAGGATAACTTTCGCTTTCAGGCCGCGTGTTAATTAAAACCGCCCTCTTAGTTTAGTTCGGCAGCCGCAGCGGAAGTTTTTTATTGATTTGCCAGCTATGTAGCTATGAAGAGTTCTAGTTGTTTAGTCTGAGCCAAGTACATGGCACGCCAATGTTTGAGCCGTGCAAACAAACCATTGTGCTTTAGCCACAAGATTTATGCGTTACACAAACAAAAACACAAAAACACAAAACACAATTGCAACTGGCCAGGCTTAATGGCCTTCAGAGCGGGACGCAGCCAGTTGGCCAAGTCAAAGCTTTAAGCTTTTAGCTGCTTTTTTCTTCAGACTTTTTTTTCAGTTTCTGTTCGTTTTGTTTTTTGGGGCGTGTTGTACAATTTGTTTGGTCTTCGAGTTTTGCATGTTGAATAATCGTACGAGTTCCAATATGAATACGCGTATGAGTGCAAGTGTGAGTGTGAGTGTGAGTGTGAGTACATTCGCAATCTCAGCTGACACTGACAGCTCCTCGTCCGGCCTAGCCCCAATCAAAGCGACACGTTCTAACACCTGCTAATGAAATATGCAATAGCAAATCCAATACATAGACTATATACTATAGTTATAAAACTCTACGATAATATACTTTGCTCAACAGCGAAAAAAAAGAAACTGTGGCACATTTGACTGTAGTTGTTGTTGTTGCCGTTTTATAGCCGCTGGTTTATTTTTTTTTAGTGCTGCCTGCAAAATATAATTATGGTAATTTCATTATTATTATTTTTTGCCTCTTCTGCTACACGAAAGGCAAAAAAAAACTAAACAAAACTTGTTTTTTTCTGTCGGTCGTCAGCTGCTTGTACCCCTCCCTTCTCTGCTCCCCTCCAACCCCCTCTCTCTCTCTTCTTGTTTCAGCTGCATTTCAGTTGCATCTTTCACTTAGTTTGAAGTACGCGCTCTTAAAGTTTGATTTTGAAAGTGTATCCGGTGACGGTTAAGCTTACAGATCAATATAGTTATTGGTATATAAAACTACCTATAAATATGTATATAATGATGTTTGTGATTCAATTCGCTTTCGATTTGATTCGGCTTCAATTAGAGCTAAATGCTTGCTACTGTTTCAGTTTTTGTTTACACCGTTGCCGCCTAATTGAATAATTACATAGAACGTTGGAAGCCGATCGTCAATGTTTCAATAACACCATAAAAAATACTACAACAACTAACAGTCTCATGACCAAAACTCAAAACTGACAGCGCGAGACAAACACAAACACTCAAAAAATATAATAAAAAAAGGTCAAAAAAGAGCATAAATACACGAGTAAAAATTAAAAGGTCCGCTGCTGTCCGTGCGAACCGTTCAACGAGCTGATCTTTGGTTTATTTCTTATTTTTTTGAAAAGAGAACCCTTTAAACTGCGTGTTTATGAGCTCATATCGGCACATTTTGATCTGGTTGTTGGTCTCTCTGTGGTGCAGTTTAAGAAAGGCAAACACCACAAGCAGCCAAAGCAAAGGCCACAAAAGGGCGCAACAACTGATGAACGAAAAATTGTAGGAGGCCACGCTGGATCGCTGGATCGACAAAACAAAGGTTTTTGGCAGCAACATCAAGTCTTTATGCTTAGCAGATGAACTGCCAAAACGGCGCTTGTAGAAGCTCTCAGCCACAGACTCGAAACAAAATGTTAATCCAAACGACATGCAGGAACAACTAAAAATATTTCAAGAATAATTAAGTATACGAACTGGGTATCAATCAAAGTACTATTAATCCTTTACAGCAGATTGACAGTATTGCGTTTTTGGGGTGACCATAAAGACTGTAAACCTGTTAATAAGATGCTACTTTATATTCCACTATGCAAAAGTAACATTCCACCAAATTTTTCACTAATTTTTTTCTATTTTTTAAAAACTTTAAGTCTGTCCTTTACTAAGAAATATGCATTAATTTCGCTTAAAATAATTAAAGAAGTATTTTTGCAAACCTTTTTAAAAGAGATAAAGCTTAATTTAGTTCTCTATATTCTACTCTGTCCTATTCAGTTGTATATTTTAAGTATCTATTATCTATTGGCTTCTTATTTCTAAATTATTTTAATTACTTTTAAATTAATTAGTAAATGGTTTCAACTTTTGCTTTGATCCTTTCTCTTATCACTGAAACTTATTGCTAACATTTTGCGACTGACTTAAGAGTTGCTCTGGCATGTCTGCAAAAATCAACAACGCCTGTTTTATGTGTGTGTCCCAGTGCGAGTGTGTACGTGTGTGGGTGAGTCTGCGTGTGTGTGTGTGAGTAGCTGCTAAACGCAGACGTAGACGCAAAAGCAGACGCATCGCCCACGGTGCACACCTTTGCAGCAGCCTTTGTTGCTGCGGTCGCTGGCAGCGATAAGTCTGCTCCACCCCTAGCCCCAAAAGAGCTCTGCTCCGCAAACCAACAGCAAAGGTCATGGACTTGGCAAAAAAACAATAACAACAACAAAAACAAAAACAAGAAAGCTGCTTCAAATTTCAGTGGAATTTCATGTGGCGGCCGCTGCAAAAGAAACGAAACTTTAATAAACATTTAGTTGAATATGAAATACTTGTAATAAAATTAAAATTAATTTCCACATCAACAGCAATGCGTTTAATGCGCGCAAATAGTTTTATTGTATTAAAGTGTGCAAAAAAAATGTGTGACAAATAAAAAAATGTGAAAAAAAACTAGCACAACTTGATTTAAATAATACAAGTGTCTAGTTAGTATCAGCGGCTAACGTGGAGCGACAGCGACACAGAGCAAAAAGAAAAAAAATGAAACTGAAAAACTGGCTGACCGCATTTAAATGCTCAAGCGGCAGCAACGAACGTGACGACTACAGCAGCCACCACAACAAC
Source organism: Drosophila putrida (assembly GCA_037043535.1). Lineage (NCBI taxonomy): Eukaryota > Metazoa > Arthropoda > Insecta > Diptera > Drosophilidae > Drosophila > Drosophila putrida. Next base: position 1,796,760 of record JBAMBI010000065.1, read on the forward strand.
AGCAACATCACTAGTAGCAACAACAACAGCAATAGCATGGACAACAACAATGACAACACATCGTATATCAGTGATTGCCTGATTTACGCGCGCAATGTCAATTAAATTATGGCACATAATACAATGTAACTTAGCTGTTGCTGTAGTAGCAACAGCAACAGCAACAACTACAACATACACTTCTTAAGCACACACGCACATTGCAACAACAACTTTGAGTGACCCACCAGCAGCAGCATCAGCAGCAATAGCAACAGCAACAGTTGCTGTCGTCGCCTCCCTATGTCGAAATTTTGCACCGTGTGCTCGCGTAACAGGAACTTTGAATTAAGTTTGATCAGCGCTGATGTTGTTGTCATGATGCTGGTACTAGTACTTACAACAACAACAACAAGAACAGCAACAACAGCCAGCAGCGACAACAAACAAGTTGCCATTAACAATGATGCATTGCCCGAACCGGAGCCAGAGCCAAAGTCCCAGATACAAGACGAAGGCAGCGGTAAAGGGAAACGACAAGTAGAAGTAAGGGAAGGGGGAGGGGGAGCGGGAACGTTAGACAATTTCTCACTCTCTAGACACATTCAGCATTTAGTTAAGTCCTCATCGAGTGACAAGTGACCGCATTTACATTTTGAGCGCATCTTATGTTCAGCACATCTTCTCAAAAGTATCGCAACATGTGTATCTCATAAGTGAATATGTATCTTACGTGCTGTTTGCGCAATCTTGATTGTAGTTGACATAATTTTGCACGTGCGGCTACTATAACAATTACAGATCGAGGTGTTGATATGTTGTAGATCATTCCAACTGACCTACAAATGTTGGCCAAGACTGAGACTGTAATTATAAAGAAATGATTCTATAAATAAGTAATTTTAAGATAGTAAATTTAATTTGGAATATATACAAAAGCTTCCTTTAAATAATTTAGAACTTATGTAGATCATGATGTATAATTATTTAACTTCAGCAAGAAAGTACAGAAAACACAAGTTGTTCTTCTTAGATCATAGCTGTCTTCAATTATCTTATATGTATGGCAAACAATTTCCAATTGAATTGTTAATAATTTGTTGATCGTCAATATTTCCACTCACTTTTTTTTTGCGCTTGCCTAACGACTTTTTTGTTGAGTCTTTTGGGATTTGCATGTCTTGTTTATAACAGGTTATCGAGTCTGTCTGTCAGTCTGTCAGTTTTTACGAGAGACATCAACTCATCAAGCTGTATCTACAGGCATCTATCTTAATAGAAATAGAAAGCAAGTTGGGCTACTTTATCGACGCGATAGCATAGTCTTTGGAATAGACCATCCACATCCTGTGGACAGCATCCACTTCCTATTAGCATCCCGGTCCATTCCGGGTAAAGAGATTACACGCTTGTCGCCGGCGACGAAGGCAAGTTTCGCATTTCATTCACAATATTTAAGCTTTCAAAAACTGGTCAGCGGCACAACTGGACGTTAGCTCAGCTGGACAGCAGCAACATTTGATAAAAATCGTACGCAACTCGCAGGAAATTACAAAACATAAGACGAAGTAATATGAAAAAAGTGGAAGAAGCAAAAAAAAATATTAGCAGGCGACATTTACAGGTATTAGACGGGCCAACAACTGTATGGATAACAACATGAAGAAGTGAGAGTATTTAAATAAAAAACAATTTTATTTTTATTGCGGTAAGCCAAAATTCCCAAAGAAAGAGATGGAGATAGGTAGATTAAGACAGAGACAGAGGCAGACGACAGCGAGTCTAGCTGGGATCTGATCTCGACCTGGGTATGGCCCAACTATTGACTAATATTACGTGGCTGGCGTTTGGGGTTGGCGGGTTAATTACGCGCTCATTTGTTGACACACACACAAGCAGCAACAACAACAACAACAACAAAGATTACCACAATACCAACAACTACAACGAATGTAAACAACTTTGCCTAAAACTCAAGGATGCGTGCCAGTCTTAAGACTCAACGCCTGCCGCTGACTTGAGCTCAAGATTTCAGTTACGCGATAATAACAATAATTATTATTTTATTATGAAAAGAAAAACAACAAAACAACAACAAAAATCAACTTTATGACGACGACAAGGCATTGACGGCCTGGCAAAAGCCAAAAGCGAAAAGCAAAAGCAAAACTGAATCTGAAACCAAACTTGAAGCCGCAACCATTCCAGGCAAAACCAACTTGGCAACACCCGCTAAAAAGTATATCGAAGGTAGACTCTTGTCTGAGCCAAAATGCCAAGCCACGTTCTGCCTTTTATGTGATGTATTTTTAATCGATGCGTTGAGATTTGCGCGCCTTTTGCTGCCTTCAGGCTGTGGGTGGGTGCTCCACGAGGATGGAGGACAACGATGGCCACGGATGCGGATGGGGATGGGGATGAGGATGAGTCAGCGAGAGCTCATGTTATAATTGGCTCTCAAATTTGCAAATGTATATCGAGCCAAGAGTTGGCAATCCGAAGCTTCAACCCCTTAAACAGGTCACTTGTCAGGCTCAACCTCCCATTCCCCCCATCCTTTCTTTGCTCCCATTCTCTCTTGGCCTTGTAAATGCGATGCCAATTAAGTTTCTGTACTTTGACACCAATTATAGTAAATTTTTTGTATGTTTTGGGTTCGATGCGAGATGAGAGAGATGTGTCGCCAGTTTGGCTGCTTTTCTTTGTCGTCAGCAACAACTACAGCAACAACTGTAACTACAACTACAACAATAGACAACAGACAACTTTTAACGCTTGGTTAATTTTTATACATTTTCCAGTCTTTTGTTGCTTTGTTTTTGTATTTTTCCGTGCCGTTTTTCCATTATCATGATCGCTGTTTTGTGATATCCGTTTGCTCTGTGTGAAAATGCATAGAAAATACAAACACAAACTTTAAAATAAAGCGACAAATAATAGTTAGCTGGCCATGATTTCATTTTGCTTGTCTCTTGAAAAAAAAGTAATATTTAAATTACGACAAAACAAAACGAAAACAACGAAAAAAAACCAGAAAAACCCCAAAGAATGCGCTTATATAAATTGTGCAATTACCCGCCACACTTTTTTCTACCTTTTTTTTATTATTTATCAGCCCAATGAGATCTTATAAAGTGAAATGAGATCGTCACCATCGTATAATTACGATATGATGACCACAAATATGATTTTTACTTTTTTTGTCTCGCCCATAAATAAATGTTTAGCTCAATGTATTTTCTGCTTTTTGCCCTTTTCACTTAATTTGTTTACCATTTTCTCAGTTTCCTAGATTCTCAGTTGGCCCCTTTGACATTCCATTGCGCTTTTTACTTAACTTACTAGCATTTACTTCGAAACCTCAAACCGTTCCAATTTACTGGAGCCGTGTTCGACGGCCTGGAAAATGTTTCAAGTGCATTTTTATGAGTGCTCTTTAGTTTTAGTTTTGTGGCAGTGCTTCTGGCCTGGCCAAGAAGAATTTGTGCGAGCAGCAATATAAATAGCGGTAATTAAAGTTGTGTTTAAATAATTGACTAAATGCACAACCGCAAGTGAAATGGGGAGGAGTTTCATTCTAAGTAATAGTGTAATATATTTAACTAATGTAAAAGGATTTTAAATACAGCAAAATGAGGTAACAACACATCGTCTTGAAACGGTCTTAAGTATCTTAAGAAGAAGGAAAATATTTGCTTAAATTATACAGGGAGTGCATGGAATAAAAGGAAATTAAATGGTTATTTTTACTTTATAAGAAACTATTCTATTCTAAATGTACATATTTGTGAAACTTTTACTATTAAAGCCATTTAATTAGTTAAGCTTTCGAACACAGTTCAGAGTATCTCTTAGTTAACTTGACAGCTTACTTAATTTTAGTTAATTCCCCTCTTTGCTACAAGTACTCACTTATATATTACATAGTATTCATAGTTACATCAGCTCGTTGATACACTTCCACAGTGGGATTCCCCAGTTGTAATTATTACAATAGTCGTAACTTTCTAATAAAACAATAAATATAAATAAGTCCATCGATTGCTAACGAACACGTGATATATTTGTAATCGATTCGTTTATTTCTTTCAACAGAATCGCATTAATATTAAACAGACAACGTCAGTTTTAAGTATTTTCCAAAGCAGTTGTGGAGTCGTGTTTTAAGAGCTGCCCAAAAACTTAGTTAACTAACTCTCGGTTAGTTACGTTTTGAGTTCGGATACCCCCCTCTCTGCCAGTGCCCATCCCGCCTGGGAGTCCACAAAGTTGCTTTTGTGTAGCCAAAAAATGACATAACCATAAGATGGAAACGTAGAAACTTTTGCTATTTTACTGTCACCTGCTGCAGGCAGCGAAGCCGAAACTAAATTAAATATGACTAATATTTTGCAGTGACTGTAGCACACAAAAAAACACAGCAAAAACAACAGCAACAACAACAACGAAAACAACAATAAGTAGACACAGAAAGTACAACAACGTTGACTAAGTAAAACTTTAATGCGCGTCGCGGTCTCGAGTTTTGTTCGACAAAAAAAAACATCTATATATATTTATATTCATATATATTTATATATATATATATATATATATATATGTATGAGTACTTTGTTGTTGTTGTTGCGCGCGTTCCGCCCCGTCACGCCCTCCTATAGCAGCGCCGTCAACTTGGAACTTGGAACTGCACCGGCTGCTGCTGAGAGCAACATGTTGCTGCTGCTGCTGCCGCTGCTGTTCTATCTGCTTAGAATCTCACCTTGACAATTGTTGATCAAATGCTGCCGCCAATTTATTGTTGAAAAATTTTGCGTCAGCTGCTGCTGCTGCTGCTGTTTTTCATCATAATTTTTGTAGTTGTTGTTGTTGCTGTTGCTGTTGCTGCTGGTTGATGGATTACAAAAGCACAACTGCAAAACTGACTCAGTTTAAGTTGTTGGCAACAAATTAGAATTACAAAATTTCAAGGCCTTGCAGGTGAATCAAAACGAATGAGAATTCGAATTCGAATACGAATTCACAATCGTATTTGTATTTGTATTTGTGTTAGTATTCGTTATTCGTAATTCGCAATTCGCATTGCATGCCACTCGCACTCACAATTGTTGCTGTAAACACAATTTTCAATAGTTCACAACGTTGCTCTCGGACAGTGACTGGAACGAACATGGGAACAGTTTCCGGATTTGACAACATTGTTGAATTTTGTTGCTGTAGTTGTCGCTGTTGTTGTTGTTGTTGTTGCACAACGCTTAGTAATAGAAAAGCGAAAAGCTTTAAGAATGGCAAACAGAGGCCCCCGGATGAACGTCATAGTCTCTGTGTCTAGTCAAGAGATATACTAGTTGCTGCTGCTGTATTTGTGATTGACTGTTTAATTGTTTCTGCGTATGGGCCAAAAATGGCAAAAGGCACATTTCTTTGAGCCAATAAAGCACTAATTGAGTTAGTATAATGCTTGATTTGTCGCTCGATCCTTCTAACTTTGGCATTTGGCATGCGGCCAACTTGTCGCGATTTCGCGCGAACAGAGAACTCAGCCCTGAGGATAAGATTGTAGATTGACTGCTGGGCCGTTAGTTTTTAACCCGCTAACAACTTTATCAGTTAATACTAATGGCCTGTATTAATGGTATTAATATAAATAAGCTGCAATTGGTGATCAATCGAAACTTGTTGAAAGTCTGTGTATCTTTCTCCTGTCACATTTTATGGCTCACTTCAAGTACGTGACTGAAAGCCAACAGTTAGCAGCAGCAGCAGCAGCAGCAGTTGCAACAACAGCAGCAGCATTAACAGCAGCAGCAGCTGGTGAAATGCTCATGCGTGGCAGCGATTAAGCAATCACCGTACCAGCAGCCAAAGTGCCTATATAGAAATTAGATCAATATCTTTATTTATTTATAAATTGTTTAACGTGGCTGCCTCCAAGGAGTGAGCTCATTTCTCATTACCCGCAACGCCAGCAACAGCAACACAGCAGTATGAGCAACATCAGCAACGTCAGCAACATCAGCAGCAACTTGTTAATTGTGGCCTGTGTTAGAGACGCGTTGCGTTATATAAACAGGCCCCAGACTCAACTCAACTCATAAACAGACTCTCCAACTTAGTTGGACTCTCGTCTGGCGATGGCGATGCATTCCCCTCGGCCTTGCCTAATTGCATATTTATTGTTTATTAAGCAGAGCTTCCCGCGGGGCAAGCACAGCTCATAACTGCAACAACTGCAACGCGGCAACTGTGGCAGCGTCTCATTCACTTTTACGCATTGCCTATATATGCATAAATTAATGAAGCGCGCGCCATTCATTGCAACTGCTGCTAGCTGCTAGTTTCTAGCTACTCATTGATAAAGATCAATGGCATAGCTGACAACGTCACATTCAGATACCCCGGGGGACTATACCGTAGTCAGACTACAGTCTCTCTCTCCCTCTCTCCCCCTTTATTCCGCTCTCCCATTCACTCTCACTCTGATAGCCGGATTCATAGTCGTAGACGTAGTCAAACCAAAAATGGTCAACTTGACGCATATTTTGCATGGCAATGCTACTGGGATTCACTGAGCATCACTGAGCTTTAAGTTGCTACAAGATGCAGCTGCCGCCACGTGCTTGCCATAAAAGAAGTCAGGTCAAATGCTGTAACTGGAACCCGGTAACCTGGCAACCTAAGTCTGCCCCCTGGCCACGTGTTTCAACTTTGAACGTGGCTGCTGCTGCTGCTGCTGATAATGATGATGCTGGTCGCAACAACAGCAGCAGCAACAGCAGCCGCCGCATCGATTTGCTTTCAATTTGTTGGCGCGACTGGCAAGCGGTGTTAACTTGCGTTCATTTGTTGGCTATGGACACGAAAAAGCCGCTGTAGCTTATGCTGGCTGGATTCAAGGCGTTGTTGCGTTGTTGGCCTGGCCTTGAAGCCTTTGAGCGTTTTTTGTTGAAACTGTTGCTGTTGCTTTCTACTTTTATGCCTTATGCTCATATTTTTTCCCTTCTTGGTTTTTCTTGTTTTTGTTTCGGCGCTTTTGGCATGCACATTGGGAAGGCGTTGCCCAAAACAGCCCGCAACGATTTTATTTGGAAATCACTTTTGTTGCACCTACCAAAAAGACCTAAAGATTCCAGCCAGCCAGGGCCAAGCTGAAGCTGAAGCTGTTGTCTGCTTAACTGTTTGCTCAGCTCTCGCAACGCGCTGATGTATATTAGTTTAGTAGTATTTCTTAGCTAAAGCAGCTTTAAGGCTGTTAACAAGCATCTCACAAAACGAAAGACTTAGGCAACGAACTTGAAAACCTTTCGCCTTGACTGTAGAACGTTTGCATGTGAATATAATGAGCTTAAGCTGCCGCTGCTGAACTGTACAGCATGTTGTGTGTCTACTGTGGCACAGCGTGCGTGACACTTGACTCTAGGGCATGGCACAGCCCAACAGACAGACAGACAGTCGGACAAACGGACAGACGAACACTTTTCAAAAGAAAACTTTTTTTTTTGCCACGACATGGCATTGTGTTCATTATTATTATTTAGTTGTTTTTGTTTCTGTTATTTTTTTTCCGTTTTCGTTTTTGAAATTTTTGTTGTACGTTTTAAAGTCATTGCCTGCCCTGAGGCTCAACACTCGGAGTTGTTGTTGTTGCTGCTGCGACTGCATTCAAAATTATAAACAAATTTTTGCCGTTGCTAGCACGTAAAACAATCGCATGCAATGTACAAATTTTCCAACAATGAAAAGGCACAAACAACAACAACAGCAACAACAACAACAACAGCTAGAGAAATAATCACAATAATAATAATGGAAATGCTACGGCCGGCAAGTTGCGTAATCCGTCAACCATGGCAGTCAAAAGAGCAACGCAGCGAGAAAAAAGCAAAAACAATCTCAGACTCAGTTGTTCCAAGACTTCCAAGTCTCTTGCTCTTTTTTTAGGGTGGGTGGGGCCGTGTATCATGTTGTTGTTGTTGCTGTTGCGGTTTCTCTTGCAGCACACACACGCAACTATTGTGTTTCCCCACCCCAACGCTGGCTGCATGCAAAACAACAACAGCAACGACAACAACATTAAGTAGCTGACGCTGGAATCACAACACAATCGCAAATTTGCAATCTGTTTCTTGAACATTAAATAATAATAATAAATGCGTTTTTTTTCTACTCGTTTTTGTTTTTGTTTTTATTTTTTGGCTTTTACTTTTCGGCTGACCGAAGCGATAAGCATCTTAAAACACCGAAACATGAACAGTCGAAAAGCTGCCGCGTTTTATGAATGATCGCCATCGAGTGACCGCTCGATGTTACCTCAAACACTACCCTCCCCGCCCCTCGCCCGTGACCAGCTCCCCTGACTGTCTGTCTGTCTGTCAGACTGGCCAAAAAGCACTTGTTGCGCCAGCTTCAGGTTCAGCTTCAGCTACAACTTGTTGTTGTAGTTGTTGTTGTTGTTGCTGCCCGTCGCCGGCTGTTGACGAACAACTTTAGCGACAAGATCATAAATCAAAATTTTATTTTATTTCGCGCAGCAGCACAGACTTTAGTTCTCTTACTCGCTCTCTCACTCTCTCTCTCTCTCTTTTAGCGCGCATTTAAATTTTTATGATTTTAGTTTTTTTCTTAAATGTTATTTTTTTTTCTTTTGCGCATAAATTAAAAATCGCTGCGAAGCTTACGGTGCGCTTGCGATTGCAGCGCGATTAAAATAGATTGCCACTTGCCGTCGCCGTCGCCGTTGCCGCCTGGCGACCAACAATCGTTCCACGGGCAATGGGCTATCTAACTATCTAATCGCTACCTAACCACGTAGCAATCATACCCATCGACTAACTGGCTAACTGTCTTAGTGACTGCCTGACTACCTGTCTTGAGCTGGCGACTGGCGACTGACGGCTGGCGACTGACGACCCGGCGCGTGCTTGTTGGAAGGAAAGTTTATGGCCATTAGCTGTCATAAAACTGAAAAGGAAAACAAATACAATTTAAATTGCATGAAACGACAGCATCAACATCAGAAAGAGATCAGCAATTGCTATGAATTTCAAAATTGTTTCAAATGAAAGCGAGCACAGTGCGTATGCGCAACGTGGTGCACGGAAGTTATCAATGGAACAATGTGTTTGTCAGTGTTGTTGCCACTGTTGTTACTCCTGTTGCTGCCAATTTGGTAGCTTCCCAAAGCCCATTAATCAGGCTAAGCAAAATGTTTACAAAATTGTAACAGCAGGCGGTCGGGATGGGATGGGAAAACGGAAAAATGTTTGCTCGTAATTCACAAGTGCCGCTAAAGGCAAAGGAAGCCGGCAAAATGGTTTAATGTTGCCCGCTTTTGCTTGCAAATTGAAATTCGCGCACCAAAAATGTGCTGAAATATGTTAAAATCTTGTTGCATGGAATTTATGAATGAAAAGCAAAGCCACAGCCACAAACACAAACACAATCACAAACACAGTAAGAGCCAACTTATTGTTGGCAACATAACAAGCAGCAAGCTGAGAACAATGCGGGGAAAACAGCCAACACAGCCAGATTATTGTTATTGTTGCTGTTGTTGCTAGTGTTGGCTGCTGCTGGTAGCCATAAATTTGTGAACAACTACAAATGCTATAACCAACTAAGAGCAACGCTCGCAAAGAAAGAGGGAAGAAGCAAATAAACCTAAACACATAAACACATTTTGCAGACATCGTTTACAGGTCGTTCAAATGGCCAAAATGGAAAATGCATTGCAACTACAATACAACAACAACAAGAATTTGCTTTTGTTTTTTGTTACTGCTGTTGTTGTTGTTGTATGTTTTGGGGCGTTGTTGTTGTCATTAAGCGGGCGCATCCGTACTGTCTTGTCTATTTACTTAGTCGGCTGCAGCTTCAGCCACGACTAATAAAGTGGTAACTTCACGGCATTATTTATGGCCAACTTCAGGTCGAGGTCCAGGTACAGGTTTCTAGGTTCAGGGCTCAGCAAATGGGCGTGAACCATTCATGATTTATCATAGAAGAAAAAAGAAAAGAAAGAGTGACTTTTGAGTTTCTCAGTTGCCAGTTTCTAAGGAAACTGAAATTTTGGCCAACAGGCTCCCACACACACACACAAATCCAAATTAAACAATCATCAACAATCGGCGGCGCTTGAACAGACATGGACATACGTCTGTATTAACTTGGTTAATAAAATCATTTTCGTTATCTTTTCCCACGTTTTAAATGCTCAACTGTCAAATGAATTAAATGCCCAGCCAAGGCGAGCACATTTGAATTATAAACGCACTTTGGCAACACTCGAGAAACCAGTTTCAATTGCGCACACAGGTGGTACCACACTAAACAGTGACCACCATTCAGTTTCCAGAGACCAGACCAGACCAGAGCCTCAAAACTGTGATATGAAACAACAGTTGGGGCTATTAGAAAGCCTGGACAACAGTCGCTTGCCACTTGCCACTTGCCGCTTGCCGCTTGCAGAGGCGCATCTGTTGGCTGCCTCATCAATTGTGGCTGTTGCCTCGCATAAATTATATGCCAAGTGGCATATTGCGGAAGTGATCAAGCCAAGAAGTGTTGCCATATGACTATGACTGTGGCTAGCCAACTCTAAAGTGGGTTAAAAGGATAATGCCAAAGACAAAACAGCAGCAGCAGCAACAGCAGCAAAAAAACATAGTCTGGCCAAAAAGACAGATCTCTTGGCTGCTGGTTCAAGTGACACAGTGACATGCTAATTTCTTGTTTTTTACTCTTTTTTACTTCTTTTTTTTTTACTTCACGTTGTTTGCCATATTTGTCCATATGAAAGTGGTACAAATTGATGCCACAGAAACCAATGGAGCTGCAGATGTAGACGAAGCCGGAGAGTGCCATTGCCATGACATAAGGCTGATTGACATTTGACAGACTGTCTGACTATCTGTATGTCAGTCTATCTCAGTTTCTCAGTCAGTCTGCTGATACAGCCACACTTTTACTCTCGTGCGTGGTTTTTACTTTTCGTTTTGCATAAATATTTATAGCAATTCGAGTGGGGGGGAAACAAGCAACAACAGCAACAACTTTATCTAGAGTTTTGTTTTAAAGTGTTCTCCAAGAAATATGCAAACAATTTCAATACATACATATTTCTTTATTTGGGGGAACTTGTGGCTGAACAAATTGCATTTCGTTTGGTCTTATGTAATTTATCGTATTTTAATTTCGAAAAAAAACCTGTCAAAGCATATTTCGAATGCAAATCCGACAATTGAAAGGCTGCTGACCATTAGTTTCGACAAGTGAATTTGACACACAATTTAATTGAAAAAATGATAAAATGCTTGTAAAGCGCATTACCAATAAATGCTATAATTTATTACACTTCATTAAACTCGATATAAATATTTAAGTGTTTATATTATTGCTTGTTAAACGTATTGCTGAATTGTTGAAAAATTCAATTTAACTTGAAATAAATGATAGAACTTAACAAATAATATATAGATTTGTTTAGAAAAATTATGGTTAAACGTCTTGCTGAATTCTTGAATAGTTTAAATTTAACTATAAATAAATGATCAGATTTTTGAAATATAATTGTTTACTACAGTTTAAAAAGACTTTGCAGCTGCAAAACCAAAGATGTATTTGATTCATTTTATTTTGTAGATACATTGTTTTACTTTTAGTTGACTTTCAAATAAATAGCTTTTATTTTGTAGCTCGACAATATTTTATCATTGAGTGCATATTTTGCGCATGGTTTCTCTTGCGTAACTGCCGACAAACTGTGGCGGCAAAACAAAAAAGACAACCAAAACTCCAAGCAAAATAAAGAATACGAATGCGATTGTATTAAAAAAAATTAAACACTGATTTAAATGGTTTCTTAGTATCTTGCGAGAGTTGCATAGATCAAGGCGAGAATGAACTAAAGTATCTAAGCGATGCTTAAATGTTTTTGCAACGCTCAAAAGTAGCTCAATTCAAGCGGGGCCCTGCTCCCATTTCAATGTCGTGTGCCGCTTGATTGAACATTCAATCGAATTGAAAATGAAAATATATAAATTTTTTTGGCTACCGTCCGTCGTCAATGTCAACGATCTGACGATATGTCTATCCGGCATTTGGGCGATTCGGTGATCCGGCAATCTGCGATCTCAACGATTAGCGCAAATGTCTGTCCGTCCATCCGTCCATCTGTCCGAACTCAATACCGGTAGTTATCGCTTAATTGAATCAACTTCCAGCGCACAGTGTGCGGAATGCACATAAAAATCAGGCACAGGCCAAGTTTAAACACTGTCAAATTGTTTATGTCGCCCATAAAACGAAGACAGTGAAATTTGTTAGCAAAAAAAAAACACAAAATGAGTAACATAAAAAATGGGTAACTAAAAGGTAAAAAAACGAACAGAAAAAAGAAAAAAAAAATAACAGAGCGCATGCTACAAAAATCCAACCAACCGCGAAGAACGACCTTGAACAAGTCGGTTATAGGTAGATATATGTTTATATATATACACATATATTTACAAGTATATGTACGTCATGTGTCTATGTGTAAGATTGCAAGCTGTAGATACAGTTAAAAGCGCGCATAAATAGCATTAGATACGCGCTGCTGTTGTATCTATATTTATACATACACTTCAGCTCAGTCAGAGATTGAGCTACAGAGTATCTGTAAAGCTGCCGTTGGCTTTCAAAAGTGAAGTGCGCACAGCTCAGCGCACAATTAGTTCTACAGAACAACAACATCACTACCAACAACATCACTACCAACAACATCACCAACAACAACAACAACAACAAAGACACGTCTCGACTCGTTGCGATTTGAAAATGAAAATTGAAAGTATCTGTGAGATACATTTTTGGCTCATTTGCTGTCGCTTCAAGTGTTTTGGCTTGCAAATTCGACGATGATGACGAAATCGCAACCACTGAAATTATACTGCACTTAATACACTCACATTCACACACTTTTGAATACACTCAGCGAGTATAAAGACATTTTCACAAGTGTCACACGCTGCCAAAATGTGTTTCTGATTTTTTGCATGGATGCCAAGCCAAGTGTTGGATTCATTTTATCTGCCAGCTGCTTTTCATGAGCACTCACTTTTAATTTCATATGAAAAGCTGTTTGAAAAGCCGTCGTAACTATACAAATCTATAACTATCGTTAGTCAATAACAAAGTGCGAGCATTTACTATCATTTCTCAATTGAATGTTAATCGCTTTTGATAACGCCGCTGATTGCGGCCAAAGAAATCTACGTATTACTTCATTAAATCCAGGTTACTGGCTGCTCTTTTTTTTATAGCCAGACAGCTTAATTTCTCTCTTTACGGTAATTCACAACAAAAGTTGAGACTCATGCTGAGTTGTAAACAGAAACTAATTGCGCCATAATTGATTATATACACTTACTTGTATGCAAATTCGAAAACTGTTTGTTTACCTTTGTATCCTTTGATTGTCTGTCGCTGCAGGTGAAAATCTGGTTCCAGAATCGTCGTTCCAAGTACAAAAAGATGATGAAAGCAGCTCAGGGCCCGGGCACCAACAGTGGCATGCCACTGGGCGGTGGTGGACCCAATCCTGGTCAGCATAGTCCTAATCAAATGCACAGCGGTAAGTTTAGTTCACTTTTTGATACAACTAAGAATCTCTTAAATTTTTGTTAAACATAAACAATTATTTTCTTATTCAATTTGTTTGCTTTGCAGGCGGTAATAACGGCGGTGGCTCAAATAGCGGATCACCCTCACATTATCTACCTCCCGGACATAGTCCAACGCCATCAAGTACGCCTGTGTCTGAGTTATCACCCGGTAAGTAAAGAGATTTAATAACATTTTTAACTTTATTTAAATAAAAATTCAATTTATAAGTTTATAAAATGACATAAAGTAATTGTTAAATAAATTTGTATTTACTGTTTAAATAACTGATTAGTAAGTTTTCCAAATTTAAATTAAGTTTATGGCAGCTAATTCTTGTGATCCGCTTAATGGAATCTGAAATAACTTTGTTTCAGAGATTTAATCTACAATTTCTATATTTTATTTATACCTTTCCTTTTCTATTTCACTTGCAGAATTTCCACCCACGGGTCTTAGTCCGCCAACGCAAGCGCCATGGGATCAGAAACCGCATTGGATTGATCATAAGCCACCACCGCAAATGACACCACAGCCACCTCATCCAGCGGCGCCACATCCGCAATCGCATCATCATAATCCGCCACCTCAAATGGGCGGTTATGTGCCACAGTATTGGTATCAGCCCGAGACGAATCCATCATTACTAACGTAAGTTCTACCAAGTGTTTATTGTAACTACACAGTGCCTCACAAATGTCCATCACTTAGCTGACCTAAACTAACCCATTGCTTTCCTCTCTTTATTCCATTTTTTGTTGCAGTGTGTGGCCGGCGGTTTAACAGCACCCAAATCCGCTGCCCCCGCCGTCCGCTGCATGGGCACAGTCCATGCAATCCCAATCCTACGAGGCAAGGCCCTGTGCCGAACTGAATCTGCACGAGAATCATCGTCAACATCAGCATCAACATCAACATCATCATCATCTACACCACCACCATCATCCTCACAATGGTGCGGTTTATGTGGGCGATGGTGATGGGGCCGCAACGGGGCAGTGAATGTGACACAGAATCTTATCTTAGCCAATAATTAAGCATTGATTGATGATTGATTGATTGATTGATCAATTGATCGGGTGATTGATGATCGTATGAAACCATTGTAAAATACTAATTAATATGATGCAGTTATTAAGTCCGTAAAACATTTTGTATATTTAACAAGCAACATGTAATTAAATTTTAAAATGTGAATGAGTCGTTTTAAAGTTAGCGTTAACAATAATAATAAATATAAACAATATCAACTTAATGAAAGAATAAAACATACATACATACATATATACACACAAACATACATACATTCCTCAATATTATTTTATGCGAGTATCAAACGTGTCCTTTACTCTGTTTATTATTTGTGTAAACTATATAGAAAATTACATTATGTATAAATATGAGCAACAATAAAAATAAACAAAACAAAAACAAAAAAAAAACAATAATAAACCTACAATTACAAGACAACAACAAATAACCAGGACAAACAATGAAATCAGCTGTTGATCTTAAGCCTTTTAAACGAATATATATATTTGTTTGTTTAGATTATTTAAAGCTACTTTTCTGTATAGTAGATGAAAAACAAATAAAAAAAATCAGTTAAAATCAGATCTCAATGGAACAACATTTTGCATATAATTTTTATGATGTCTCTGCACTCGGAAAGAACAAGAACAACCACAACAAGAGAGACAAACAAATGAACAAGAGTAACAATTTTTTTTCTTCATGTTATGTGCAATATAATTTTACATATTCTGCTAAAAAGAAATTTTTATAAAGTAACATAAATATAAATTTTATAAAAACAAAAAGAGCCACTGTCAAGGTCATTAAAAATAGAGAAAACAAGTTCAAAAAAAGGAAAAGAAAAGCAAAAAAGAAAAACAAATCAAAATAGATTGTGTGAAAAAGGCGTTAAAAATTTGTATTGTAAATTTGTGTAAAAATCAACAATTAATTTTGTAAGCTAAACTAATTTTTAAAACAAATGAAAAAAAAAACAAAATGTTAATTTACAAAAAAAAATTACAAATAATATAAATTGCATAAAATGTAAAGTAAATATTAATATAAATAAAGACGAAGAGAAAGAATAAGTATAATGCAGCTAAATATGCAAAATATATTGATGTAGTGCTTTGCTGTAGTTGTAATTATAATTAATTAAGCGGTATTTAGTGCGTGTGGTTAACTGTAGTTTAATTTATGAACAAGCAGATATAAACAAATACACATTCAATTCCGAAATATTCATTTACAAATCAATTAAGTTTCCATGTGCGTGTAAAATCATTTGCATTGTAAACTATTAAATGGCCACAAACAAACAGCATCAAATTCAAATCAAATATACATTGAAATGTATATGCAAAAATTATGTGCTAGCATTTAATTAATTAAATAGTTTTAATCTAGAAAATGGCAACTACTTTCTAAATAAATCAACAACAAAAGCAAATGCAAAATAAACACACAAAAAAAAATAGAAAGAAAGGGCAAACCAATCTCAAATACTTATATAGTAATAAATATTTGATAAATGGAGATAAACAAAGAGAAAGAGAGAGAGAAAGAGAGGGAGAGAGATATCCAGGCGAACAACCCCATTTAAGTTGTAGTAATTGTCGTAATTTTAAAATCAAATCAAATCAAACGAAACAATAAACAAAACATTGAAAACAAAAGCAAAAAATCAATGAAAGAAAATAAAGAAGAAGAAAGTTAAATATACTTACATGTCCTTATACAATAGACCCTCGATCATTATCCTACTCAGGCCGACTCATTTATTCCGAACCACTTGACTATGTCGGGCATTGGCTGCGCTTTAAAAATAACCAAATCGAAGGGATGAGACCAGGACTTGGCCAGGACACGCGTCGCGCACATTAATGCATTTCGCACATTAACATTTCACTTTACACTTGAAGAAGTTAAGTGGCATTTGTGTGATGCTCTGTGCTGTGCAGTGTACTGTGCAGTGTACTGTGCTGTGCTGTGCCGACGGAAGGAAGCATAAAATCTGTTCCATTAATCATAAAGAATGCAACAGGATATGCTTGAGGCTTTCAGGCTTTTACAGGCTCGCTGAATGGTTCCATTATGTGCTCAAAGGCACAATTTTCAACAGCAATTTACACTGCGAGAGACAACAACATGACGAACATCAACTACAGGAGAAGAATTAAGAGCTTTCAAGAGCCTAGGAATGAGGCCGCATCCTGTCAGCATTGACAGTCAGAATCCAGCCCAGCCTCAAGCCAGAAATAAAGCCTATTTGCAGCTAATTAATTAGCGGCAAATTCCCAGCAGGTCAGGGTAAGTAGCTGAGCTTAAGGTCACATAGATTGCTTCGGATGTTCCAAAAACTCCAAAAATAAATATGTCAATCAAAAGGTATGGGTTTTGTGGTGTTTGGCTTTTGGCTTTAGGAGTCCTTTTAAACCAGCGACTGAGCGCCTGTCACATCACAACACTCAGGTTCTCAATTCAAAGACAACATACAACCGAACACAACACTTCAGTCAAGTTCAAGTCCATGTCGGCGATACAGAAAAACTCGACAGGCTTCAACTGTCGCCTACTTCAGTCTTGTGTTTTTTGCTCATTAAATCAACACCTTGGCCTTTGTGGAGTACAATGGCAAAAGCTGGACAGATTTGTGTTGGGCAAAATCAAAGAATTTGGCTCTCAGCCTCTGACCAAACAAGGCCGCAATACTGTGGTCAGAATCCCAGGCTCAAGCTCAGCCTCAAACGACAGACAGACAGACGGTAAATGTCGTAAGATGATTTTTGCATTTGCAACCTTTTTGCGATTTCAATTTAAAATTTAAGCAAATATGCAGCCCGCAAGGAATGTAAAGGAATGCGAAAATTCCTGCCAATACCTCTGAGTGCAGTGAGTACTGGAAGTTGCTCGCTTATACCACAGTACTTTATTCTATTCGAACTTTGCCTTTTTAATTGATACAATTTGGACAATCACTTTCATGGGCCAAACAAGACAATGGCACATTTGTCTTTTTGACCTGGCTTCAACTGGAATTCGCCTAGAACAAGGCGTTGTCAATGAAATGACAAGCCAAGGATACAGATACAGATACATTTTCAGATAGTTCAAGTTGCAGTTGAAGTTCGAGATGACTCCTCAAATTACTTGCTGTACTTAGCGTGTTTACATAAATTAGCCTCAAGTGACGTTCACAGCGTTGCAGTTGCTGTTGGCTGTTGCTGCTGGCTGTTGCTGCTGGCTTTTGCTGCTGGCTGTTGCCACAGGACGTAGCGAAACTTTGTACACAAGAATTTCCTCGTAAAAATGACGCATACCAAACTTAGACACAACGGGGACGACGAATCGTTGTGGATGTCGCATTGGCTGACGTTCCGTTCCAAAACTGAACAACGTTGTACCCGAAGACTGAGCCCAGACTCAGACCCAAGTCCAGATCCAGGTCCAGGTCCATACCAAATTGGTATTGGTGTGCCAGGCCAGGCGAAATACTCGTACAATAAATAACGCAGCAAATAAAAGAAAAACTAAAAAAAAAACAAAATAAAAATAAATAAATAAATAAAAATAAAAACAAGAGAGCTGCAGTTGAAGTTATTTGTGAAATTCATCCGTCAAAGTCGCTGTTGCTGCCACTGTTGTTGCTGTTGCTGCCTTTTCCCTGCCCTGATACTGGCCAAGTTCAAGTCGAGGCGAGGCGAGTCGCGACGAATTGAGTCGAGTCAGACTTTGGGTCTTTGGCGTAAAACTTAAAAAGCGTTCCTTTCATGGCTTTGCCATTGTCTTGCCGGCTACTGGTCATGCCGCTGGAACTGGAAGCTGCTGTTGCTGTTGCTGCTGCTGCTGCTCCTGCTCCTCGGTTGCTACTGCATTCCTGGGCACCGTCCGCATGGAATGATGAACGATGTGTCGCTGATGACCTGATCAAAGTGGAGCATCTGCACGCATATCGATTGCACTGCATGGCAATGACGAGTGGGGGACAAAGGCAGAGGGTTGCTGGTAGAAGAAGTACCAGCAACAGCAACAGCAACAGCAACAACAGCAACAACAGCAGCCGCTGCATGTTTAAGGACATGACATTTTTTGTCGTACCGTTTGGTAAAATAACTTTGTTAAGATTTTTGCAAACTTTGCAACTCGCTTTGGGGCTTTTTCGGGGCCGTCAAAGGGCAGTTAGCTCAGGCCAAAGCAAAGACAGGATCCTCAACAGTCACATCTCTGTGAAAGGGACAAATTTGACGTGGCAGGGGCAACTTTGGCTTTGTGTGTTTTGTATTGCCAATGCGCTGCATCTCAATGAGACCCGATAAATCTTCAACTTGCCACTGAACACAGCCATTGACCAGCCTGACCAGCCTGACCAGTCACCAGTCAACAGTCACCAGTCAACAGTTAAACCGACAACGACAACGACAACAACAGTCGACAGTCGTTGTTGGTTGTGTTTGTTTTTGGCCTGGTCAGTAGTCAGTGACCGATTTTATGACAAATGTATTTTATGAACTGTCAAAATAGGTGTTGAAAATGAATTAATTTGCTCCCGTCTGACTGACTGACTGCCAACAGGCAAAAACAAATGCATTAAGCGGCAAACTTCAGACTCGTAAGCGTGACATTTGTAACAGCATCACTGCTGTAAGACTCAAATCAGTTAGGGTGACGTCTGAGGAGGGGCAGGAACAAGGGAAGTCAGTACAGTTCAGCTGCGCCTGCGCCGAAATACGAAACTGGCAATTACATTTGAGCCGACTTCCTACGCAATCAGCTCAGTTCCATTCGCCTAGACGTACACGATACGAGTTTGAACCTCATCCGCTCATTTCATACCTCGTTCTCATGTTGAGCCCATATCAAATCTGCTAATTTAATCAAAAGCGTTGCATTATAAGCGCAGAGGGGGCGTGGCAGGCGGCGCAGGCACGTGACAAACAACCGTTTGAAGTTGCTTAAAAAGTCCACAATTGCAGCTGGCAAACGATAAATGAGATGGAATGTGTCAGAGAAAGGAAGCGATGAAAAAAGCGAATTTGCTAAGAGTTAATTTCCTTTCAGTAAAGCAAAAGCTTATACTCATCAATAAGCATTATTAAATAGCAAAAAAAAATTAATCTACTAATTACAAAATCATTATAAAGTTAATAAATAGGTCTAGAATTCTAAACTAGAAAATGTCAGTACAAAAATTTCTTAATTGTATTTTTAATTTATACTTCAAAATGTTCTAATTTTATAAATTCCCTAAATATTTCAACTCTTCTAATTTATTTTAAAATTTGTAGCATTTAACAAAAAGTAAACTTAACTTGTTAGACAAATGTTGCCATAAATGTGACATTATTCATTTTTAGAATGAACTTCCTGTATTTCTACTACAACTCAAAATGAGAAAAACTATTCCTCAAAACCTTTTGCAATAACTCACATTTTTATTGATCAGATGAATATTTGTAGCACATTCTGAATGACATAAGGCTATGCATCCCCGAGATACGAATGCAAGTATTCGATTTACAATTGCGATTGATGGATCGATTGATCGCTCGATCGATCGGCAGGCTAATGTTTTATTTATTGTGTAGTCGTATTGGAACTGCGTCAGAAACTGAA
This sequence comes from Drosophila putrida, assembly GCA_037043535.1. Lineage (NCBI taxonomy): Eukaryota > Metazoa > Arthropoda > Insecta > Diptera > Drosophilidae > Drosophila > Drosophila putrida. Next base: position 1,817,007 of record JBAMBI010000065.1, read on the forward strand.
ATCCATTCTCCAAGTGGCATTAGAGATTTCAAAATCAATGCATACGAGTAAAGCAGCATATGATTATTGGTATAACGTTTTCATAAATATATAAATAAATTGTTAAAGAGCAATGCAACAAAAAACAATGAAATTGAAAATACAAAAATCATGGAACGATTCCAAGTTCATCCAGAGGGGAAGTCGGATCGGATTGCAGCTTTCCCAAGCGATACACGGGCGTGAAACTTGGACGTGGTGAAACGCGTTTTATGTGAAATGTGTGCCTCATGTTTAATGCGAAAGTTGCAAAGAGCGGATCAGGCAGGCTCAGTAAATGTGTTGTACGCGACACCTAACACAGGTTGCTGTTGCTGCTGTTGTTGCTGCTGATGGCCTTATGCAATGGCCATGGTCACCAACCAACCAACCAACAACGACATCCACAACACTCTGGGGACAGTGCAGCATACGCAATAAACACATTAACGTGTTATTTAGTTGTCAACACGATCAGGCAACTGCAGCCTGCTCTTTGATATGAACCGCAACAGTAACAGAATCAGAAACAGAAACGGAGACAGAAAAGCACATCCAAGAGATGCAGAGTCAACCTGCTCTCCCATAAATATCTATATGTTAAATGCTAAATTAACTAAATCTAAAGAGTCTGCTTGCTTTGATCCGCTCAACTGGTAGACAGGCGACCAGCATTGGGATTGAACTCGGCTCGACAATTGCCAATGGGACCGTGTGGGTGCCTTAGACAAAGGAACGCCAACAACATGAGGGTTGACAGGCAAAACAATGCCCAAGCTAAAGTTGAAGCTATAGTCGAAGCTGCTACACAATGTGGCGCGGTCAAGTGAGGCATGTTCCCGTTGTCGTTGTTGTTGTTGCTGTTGCTGTTTCCCAGGCCAAAGCTCAGTCCAAAAAAATGCCGCGTCATGCGGATGGACGGATGCTTGGATAGATGGATGGATGGATGAGCGTAGAGACTGCCAGTTTAAAACAGTGCCCAGCATTTGAGAGATATGTCATAAATTGATTGAGCCAAGTGCTACACCCGCAACACACACACAAACATACACACACTCGCATACAGTGACTGTGAATTGTCGTCGACTCATACACAAAACTGATTTATGATTATTTCGCAGACAATTAAGACAAATAAACGCAACAAGCCAAATTCAATTAAATCCATTAAAAACTAAGGCGCTGGCAAATTCTGACCAAACATTGGGGTTGTCTCCGGTCTCAGCTTCTGGGTCTGGGTCCGGGTCCGTCTCCGGCTCCGGCTCCCACACTTTATGACAAAAGATATGCCGACTCTGGCAATGGGGACAACTACTTAATGCTCAGGAGAAGCGACCACTGTCTGGTTTCAGTTCATGTATCTGTATCTTAAACTGTAGCTTGAAAATGTATCTGTATCTGGAACTGTGTGTGTGTTTGAGGCGATTGAAATGCTACTGCTGTTCACTGCGCAAAACAAGAACAACAGCCAAAGGCAACAGCCACAAAAACAACAGCAATAGTAATAAGAGAAAAAAACAACTTGACCTCTAGAGGTCAATTAAATTGACTCGATTTGCGGACGGCCCTCGAGCGGCGCTGAAACAATTCGATTAGAGGGCCAACAACAACGACATCCAACTTACGACGAGTAGCTGACGACATTCACATTCATTCGGGAAAGTGTTTGGGCTAATCAAGATGTGGCTCATGCAAACAACTTGAACTTAAGGTCACACACAATGGCCCAATGTTGACAAATCAGCGTGCAACACGGCGGGGGGGTCAAGGGTGCTCCCTTGCCACATGCAACCCCAAAAGAGAAAACAGACAATAACTTACTTATTAGCTGCTGGTTTCCCATTGGACTTGGGAAGATTCCAAAGATACGACAATTGGACTTTTACTCAATTATGTGAAATTCATTGCTAAATACCTTTTAATTATATAAATTTTCTATAGAAGCAAAATGAATTGATGGGAATTAGAAGGAAAGAGTTATCTATGGGTTTATCTCAGTAATATTATATTCGGCTTTAACTATTTTAGAAGAGATAAACAGTTCAATAATCATTTAATTAAATAAATTCAAATACGATATTATAGGTTTTTCACATAATTTTTTAAATATTAACTAAATTGATATTATTATTTAAATGTAGATAATGGAGTTGATTTAACTTTAATAAGAGAGTATAATTTTTGTTTATTTAACTTAATTTCATTTGAATTGTTATATCAATATTAAATGTATTATTAATATTATTTATCATAATTTTATTAGAGAAATGAATTTAGGTATAAGTAATTTGTATAACAAAAGAAATAAATTATTAATATTTATTTAACTTTGTTTAATTCTTATTATAATATTAAGTAATATTATTAGTAATACTCTGATTTATTTTAAATTATTAGAACAATTTAAAACACATTTTATTTAATCCATTATTTTCTTTTTAACTGTTTGCACTTTTGTGTTGACCACATGGAATATCGATGACATATCCGCATAAACCAATTTGATATCGCACACACACTTACACACACAATTACCGCAAAAGTTTGTGGAAATTGTAATGAGCACCTCACACACACACACACACACACACACGCACACGCACATAGAGGCAACTTTGCATATGAATAAGAGTTAACATTAATGACAAACCGGAAGCAACGTTTGCCATGTTTGTGGCCAAAAAACTTTATTGGCATTACGCAAAAAAAAGGATGAAAAGAAAAAAGAAGAAAGCTATGATAATAACACATATAACGCATTGAACTACGTGATATCATTAAAAATTGCAATAACAATAACTATCCAAAAAGGTGTCAGTGTGTGTGTGTGTTTGTGTGTGTGTCGTAATCATAATCGCACCCGGTGTGTAGCTCGTCCACCAGCTGTCAATCATATTGAAGTGAGCAACTCTGCCCCGAATGTGGATGCCACATGCTGAGCGTAACACTAAATACTTGCAATAATGCAGAGTGCATCATGTGGCGTGTCATTTTTTTGGTGTGTATTTTTGTAAACGCATTTGTACATTTTGTACAGAAATTCATGCATTAAACATTATGCTATGGATTTGGATTAGAATGCAGCGACCACGCCCCACTGTACAGTGTGCACTCAGTACTTGAATCGCTTTTGTGTGCACATTGTCTATTTGGCATTGTTTGGGCCATGTGCATTTTGCGGATTATCATTGTCGCACTTCCAGGTTTTTAATAGATCAATTTTCAATCAATATGTCGAGTAGCCTGGCTGAACACCGTGTGAGTTTTTGGATGCAACAAAGACACGGGAAAGGGCAGGGAAGGGGAAAGGGAACAGGGGCAACACAGCGGGGCAGCCTGTTTTGCAGGCGTTCACCAGCCTAATGCACTTCAGGCAGAGGTCGAGACATCGAGCAACAAAATGCTGCCTCCCATGGCGACGTCGACAGATCAAGAGAGTAGTGGAATAAAGTAGGGGAGAGACGGAGAGAGAGAGGAAGAGAGTGTGCAGTCTCCGCTCTAATTGCAGCTACGTAGCGGGAGCGAACCTCAAGAAATCGATTAAGAAACCCACTGGGCGCTACAAAACCAGCAGTCCCAGAGTTGCCCATTGACCATTGACGATGTTGTCGTTATTGTCGACAACGTTGCTGTTGTTGTTGTTGCTGTTGTGATCGCATCTGGGGATTTTGCTGCGATTTGTTGCTGCTGCTGCTGCTGCTGCTGTGTCTTTTTTTTTTATTATTATTACTACTATCTATTGATGGTGATCGGTGACCGGCAAGCAACCTGTTGCTCTTGCTGTTGATCGTATTTTGTAATTTAATGCTCGGCTTCTGGTTAATTGCCACTTTCATTGTTCAGCGGACATTTGACGGACGTTTGCCAGCCCGATTCCTATTTGTATTCGACTCGACGTCGTATTCATTGATTCGTAGTGCTGTTGTTTTTGAATCGTTGATAGATACATAGATAGATACATTCAGAGTTGTGAGTTGTGCCATGCACGATGCTAAAGATTAACCCTTGGCTGCCCTCCTTTTGTGCTTTTGTTTTCGCTTTGGTTTACTTTTGATTAATTTCAGTTTGAACTTTGCCGGCTGTTGTTGGCTTTCAACTATTTTTCATTTGAATGCACCACACCGTCACCGTCGGCACCTCCAGAGAGTCTAGACCCACTGACTCCATTCGTTACGCATGTCCACAAATGGCAACACACACAGTCACCCTTTTATAAAGCTTCTTCATGCCTCAAAGTTGGCTGATTGAAATACTTTTGCCTCTTTGCCACAGCTGAGAAATGATCAAATGATCGAAATGAATGGCGACAGCAGTTTAAATCGAATTTAGTACGCACCCAACTTCCTGGAATCATTAATACTAGAATTTATTAAAAAAAATTATATGGAAACCGAAATAGATTTAGTTATGCGTCTTATCCATTTTTTTAGAGACTTAACTATTTTAATTTTCATAAAAACTTACTTTAAAACTAAAACAGGGTTTAATAAAATCTATTTAAAATTAATTCGAAGCAGGGATTCAAGCCAAAACGAATCTTTCTATTGACCTACACCAACCTATGATGATATGTTAATTTAAGTTCGTATTGATTGATTTTCAGAATCAAATCTCGTATTTTATTAAATTATGTAAAATTATGTATAAGAACTTTATGTTGCAGGGTAGTGTGTAGAACGTAGTTTATTCATCATTTGAAGAAAGTGACCAAATATAAAGTGTATAGCCTTGGAATATAGTCTGGAGCTTTTTTGCAGTACATTATCATTCGACCAAGAGAAGAAACGATAAAGGGGACGGATCGCAAACTTTCTTGTTTCAAAACGTCGCACAAAATAGTCATTCTTAATGTTCATAATGTCCTCATCCGTGCAACATATGACGCCAATCATCAATCTGTTGAATATTAATGCGTTATCGTAGAGACGTGCCTTCTTGCTTTCAGTGTTCGAAGCAAAACGCACATGCATCCAGTTGGTATTTGGTGTAAGCACCACTTCGACAATTGTGCCGACCTTCGAAAAGAAAGTGAGTACCTTGGACTTGTCTCCTGGCAAGAAACCAAAAATAGTCGTCCAACATTCACGAGGATCATCTGATGTCGGCATCCTTTTCAAAAGCATGCGGATTGGTTTTTCCGGCTGAGGAGCAGCTTGGAAGCCAGAAATCTCGACATCTTCTTTGTTTCTCATTGAGTTAATGTTTGATTTATTCCGATATGATGCCCGCTTTAGATTTAAAAATCTGCGACTTTGAAATTTCGTCATCTCGTCATCTTCATTGATTCCAGAATCCAAATTTTTAGCCCTAAAGCGATTACCACCATTAAAATTTAAGCGATTGATCCGATTCTTGTATCTTATTTGAGGTGACTTGTGGCAGCTGTTGAGCTGCGAGTCAACTTCCGCCAATTGTTGCAAACTCTTTTTATCTGGCATCCTTACCTGTGGATAGCCCATGAGAAGAGGCGGCATATATTCGACTTCCATACGCTTCATAAGTGCAAGAAATTTATACAACTTTTTTACAACCAAATGTTATTTTAAAAATAGAATAATAATGAAAAATAAAACTTATTTCTTTTAGTATACTTTTAAATTTACATAGAATTAGTTGTCAACCGCAAGCACTCATAAAGTTTCATACTTAAATACATAATATTTCTATTTAAGGTTTTTCTTATTATTGGCAGATGTATTTGGAAATCAGTTATTCCCTACTCTATTAAAAAACAAAAGTAGAATAACCCGTTAGTCATTGTAAACAGAAATAACCTTAGACGGATGTCGACAACTCCCACAGATCTATAAATGCGATTGAAATGTGCACACAGCCTCGAGGAATGCGAACGAATTGCAGGAAGGAAAGTCACCCTAGGGTTAAGGATTGAGGGATAAGGGGTTAGGGCGTTGGTGGCTGGCGCGCAGTAGCCAGAGCTACCCTATGTGCAGTGCAACAGAAGGTATTCGAAAGGACGCAACAATGTGGCAAAGGGCAAGTCGCAGTTGCCTCAGCTCCGGCTTGTTCTCGGATTCAGATTTAGATTCAGATTCGGGTTCGGGGTACGGGCCTTTGTTTCAAGCGTTTCCGGGGCCAGCAAACAGCAGCAGCAGCAGCAGCAGCCGAAAACTGAGTGCGAACGAATCGCGCATGTGGCAATCGCAATTCAAATTGGATTCTTAAGACGTCAAGCAGCAGAAGGACAGGAATTGTGCACCACAGTGTAGGGCGGAACTTGCCACTCGCTCTCGTACAGCTTGTAGAGCCACCGACCGGGAGCGGCACGTTGCTACACTGCCTGCTACGAGTACTCGTACTCGTACTCGTATACACGTACTTCAGCGTCCGTTCAAATGCTGAATTCCGCTCACCTTTCGCTCTTGGGCTGCATTGTGTAATCCAAAACGCGCCGGAAATCAGCTCAACAAAAAAGAAAAAAAGAAAAATGAATGAAAACATAAAAAATAAAGTAGAGAAGAAAGAAAGCAGCAACAAAAAATTTGTATTTGGTTTACGCCCATGCGAGCGCTTTCAAAAATACAATTGCATAAAAAACAGCGACGGCAACTGGATTCAGATTGAGATTCAGATTCACATTCACATTCACATTCGAAGGTGTAGCCTCATATACAAAACGGAATCTACAAGATACGACGAAATTCTAGACGGGCATGGCAAACGCAAATGTTGGACCCTTTGTTCCTTGAATGTCGCACAACCCCTGATCCTGTATCTCATCCTCATCCTCATACTCATACTCATACACTTCATCGACCTGAAGACTGTCCCAAACTTATTATTGTATAAATTTCAATTTTTCAAGTGCCTGGTCACAATTATTATAGCATTTGAAGTACTCTACCTAACCAGAGACCAGAGATATGTCAATTAAATCTTGTGAACAGTCAATTACGAGTGCGCACTGTACAATTATGTGAGTATGTAGTGTCGACTGTAGGCAAACAGAGTCAAAACACAACGAAGTAATTTCAAAAATCAACTTTTAACACCATTTGCACAGCCTCCTCAATTTAACAGACACCCAGCTTGTTTTTTTTTCCTTTTTTTTGGCTTTGACTTTGGCGCATTTCACTTTCAAGGTCGCCAGACATTTTAACGTGGTCTATAATCTTTCTTTTTTGTAGTATAAACATGTACCTAAACACACACACTCACACACACACACACACACACATGCATGTGTGTAGTATCTTTGTATTCGTGTGTCCCGTTCGCCCATTTGGCAAACATTAAATTATCATGTTGCTGCTTTGGCTTTTCGACATTCATTTTGGGCCAATTTGCAATTATGTTGTGCTTGTGTGCGAGTATATATTATTATTATTATTATTATTTTCAACAGACACCACAACAACAATAACAACAACAGCAACAACAGCGACAACAATAAAAACAACCACAATGCTCTGAAATTTAGTATATAATCGTGCCCTGAGATGCCAATACCGATGTTGCCCCAACGAAGTGATTGACTTCTGATTGACTTGCTGAAATGTGCCGAACAGGTTGTGATCATGTCCAGACAGAGACGGAATCGGAGTCGGTGACGGAAACCTCGATGCAACAAAATCCTCTGACCGGGTTACCACATGCAACATTTTGTAATTGAAGTAAGCCATTAAAGCAACCAGACCAGCATAAAAATACAAATAGCCATTTATAATTCTAATACGGCAATCTTTTGGCAACTGATTTTTTATTTATCTTATCATTAAAGCTACATTTTACACTACAATTAATTAGATTAGTCAAATATTGTCATACATTTATGGCTTAGCGGTGGCTTTTATCATGATAACAATGAATCAATTAGTGAAGTTTTATAATATAATATTTAAGTGCGCTTGTACAGTGATATTTGTAAGCTTGGACTAAATTAAATGTTCAATAGTTGTATTTTTTTTATTGGCTTAAAATACACTTTTCTGTTAGTTAAAGTAAGAATTGTTTTAGTAACGCTTTGACAATATTTGAAATTCTCTCACTTAGGGCAATAGTAATAAAATAATCCCTTTTCCCTTATAGATTATTCTTGTTTTAAATATTTGTGGGATTTCACATGATATACTTGATGAATAAATAGATAAACAAGAAGATAATAAAGCCTATTAAGTTTCTTTTAATTATCTTCATTCCTTGCCTAACGTTAAGCAAATAATTAAATCAATCTTATTTGTATACCCTGTAAAAAAGCTATAATATTTATATACCAAGACAATATTCAGCAAACTCATCCTTTTAAAGTCGGAAAACCTGGGAGAGTTCTACGAATTGGGGGACACATTTGCGCAGATCCCAAGATGGTGGACATCCGTTGTCCTGTTGAGCCTTAAATTCTTAAATATAGACAACATTTTGACTGTTGGCTGTCAGTTGGGTTGGGTTGGGTTCGTTTGGAGCCTGACGCCTAAACGCCCCAAATTGAAATCAAGTCACGTATTTGATTAAACATGGCGACTGCCATGTTAGACGCTGAAAGCTCCTCTCGTGGCTAACGAGGCGACAGCTTCAGTGGCAGTGGCAGCCCCAGCCTCAGTTCCAATCCCAGTGGCAGGTTCAATGCTGATGTTGATGCTGATGGTGATGGCTGCCTCCGCTCACCTTCACATCCGCTTCAGCTGTTGAAGTTTCTGCCATCAATGGCCTAATTGCACTTATTATAGTTGTAGCCGTAGCTGTAGCCGTGGCAAGCTGAACGGCCGCCCGTTTAGAGCTAAGAAGTCATTATGAAATTTCTCATCACACTTGCGACGTCGACGCTGTTCGAAAAATTTCAACATTCATTGAGTTGCAGCCGGTTGCACAGCAGCACTTCATAAATCATTGCAGGCCGCCACGAAATTGAATTAGAAAATTAATTGAAAATTTCATAGCAACTCATTTGAAATAGTTTTAAATTTGGTATTAACTGCCAAACCGATTCAACTTGCCCCATGGGAAACTTGCCATAAAAAAAAAACAAAGCTTGGACGCCATTTTTAATGATGCTACGCCCCAGAGTTTATTTCTATTTGTGCTTTTCTTTTTTTCTGCGTAGGCTTTGCAGTAGAATGCTGCACAAATGCCTTTTTTGCATGCCACAGAGAAAGAGAGAGAGAGAGAGAGAGAGAGAGAGAGAGAGAGAGAGAGAGAGAGAGAGGAGAGAGAGAGAGAAACACCCGCTGCATAGTTTGTATTACCACAAAAACCAAAAGACTTGCCAAGTTTTGCTGTCGAGTGGTTTTTTGCCAAGTTCCTTAGCCAAGCTCCCTGCCCCAAGTGCAATAAATGTAATTTTTTTCTTCTCTTTTACGCCAGTTGGGTGTTTTTCTCTTCTCTTCTACTTCTGCTTCATCATCTTCTTCTTCATTTGCTCTTTTTTGCTGTTGTTGTTGCTGCCACAAAAGTGAGTCGAGTAGCAAAAATAAGTTGTATGCGGTTTTTGCCAGCTCTCGCTCCTCTGATGCGTTGTGAGCATTTTGGGCTTTTGGCTTGGGTGGTTCACTCTCCAGCACGCAAGCAACAACAACAACAACTGCAACAGCAACAACAACAACAACTGTTGCAACAACAAATGACGACGACGACGACGACAACAACGTCATGCCATATAAGCCACAAGCAACTGCGTCGGCCATAATGCGTTGTTGTTGTTGTTGTTGCTCTTATATGCCAACATACATACTTATATATGAATATGTATGTACATATGTATATACATACATACACATGTGAATGTGTGTGTGTGTTGGTCTGTCTTTATGCACGCGTACCGCACGTACACGCAACAATCAGCAACATGGCGTCGCTTCACACACACACACACACACACACTCGTAAGTATAGGTGTAGCTTTAAGTATACGGATATGAGCTGAGGAAAAAGAAAAATGAAAACTCCAAGAGAAGCGCTTTCATTGGAATGCCGTTGTTAATTTGTATTTCTTATTTTTGCGTTGCGGTTTAGCGTTTTGTAGGCATTCAACGCTGTTTTATTTTTTAATGACACTCGTTGTTTGCATATCTAATGAAACAGTTAAACACAAGTTGCGTATACGCAGTGTTGAGCAATGTGAGCGTTCGAAATAAAGGCCTGAAATGTAAGATGATAACTTGCATGACCTTTTGAACTTATATATAATTATCATTTTATTTGGTTTTTAATCCACATTCCTAAACAACAAAGCCGCAACATTTTATATGGAACAATAATTTATTACAAATGTAAACAGTAATATTTAATTTATTGTCTAGACAATTGTCTCTTAAAGTCACTTAGCTTTTTTAATATGATCTACCTATAGTTAAAACTATGTATAGTATAATTTGTGATTTCTAGGAGTTTTAATTATGACTTTATTTATCTCTTTATTTTGATTAAAGAGTTGAATGTTTTTTTTTAAAGTTTCAAACATTTTTACATTTTATATACTAAAAATTGTATTTTGTAGCACTTATTTAATTATTGACAGCTTAAAACAAAATTAACTTAAGTAAACCAAGACGCAATTAATAAAAATACATCCCAATCATGAAGATTATTTTACAAGTAACTAGGAATTAAACTCAGCATTGGAGTCTAAGTATTCTCGATTTAAGAATTATATGTTCCCATATTATAATATAGAAAGAAACATATCATTATTGTAGTTTCATTTTGCAAATGCATCCAGGTTGCTTCACATCGGCTACGACACAAAACTCCGCCTCCACTTGCAACGTTTGTATTGATTGGGGGGCAACTTTGTTGAACTGCAAGTTTGCGATGTTGACGCAAAATGTAGAGTATTGATGGCGCAGTGGCACTCAGTTGGAATGTCATGTTAGATGGCAACAAACACGCCGCTCCATGGCAAAGCTGGCTAACTAATTGCATATTTGCATAGGCAGAAAGCGAGTGAGTGAGTGAGTCGACTGAAAAACAGTGAAACAGTGTGGTGTAAGTAGAACACGGGCTAAAAACTAAGGTAAAACAACACCAGTCAAGAACCAGCGACGACCAGGCGCCTGGATATGGGATTGGAATTGAAAATGGCAACGGGAACGGAGAATGGGGAACGGGAAAGGGAATAGGAATGAGAATGGGTTTGAGTTTGAGTTTGGGATTGCGATTGCGACTGCGACTGCGATTGGGGTGTGGCTGACATGGAGGCCATGTCGAATACGTCCACATTGAAGCAGGCAAACCAATTTGCATGTGACTGCAGCAACAGCAACAAGAGCAAGAGCTGCTGCTGCAACGAGTGCAACGCACGACATCAACATCAACAGCAACAACAATCACACAATATGCCACCAATGTGTATCTTGTTGCTGATGTTGCTGTTGTTGTTGGCATAGCTCTTGCACAGCAATGCCAGCAAACAAAGTAAAACAACAAGCGAACAAGCAATACCAATCGAATTTATCCAACCAGCCATATATCCATCAATCCAGTCGTACGTATGGCCATCTATCAATGCATCAAGCAAAGCATTCACCAATCCATTCATTTCCATAGAAATGTGCGAAGATTATATGTTTCGTCAAACGCGAAATTGCGCACGAATATGCCAAGCGACGAATACCTCATCCCCTCTTCCACTCCCCTCGCCCGCCTTCAATCCACTCCCTCTGGCCACCCATCACATACTCTTCTCAGCCCCCAATGCCGGAGTTTGCACTGTTTTTGGCTTGGCACAGTTGAAGCGGTTTTGAAGCTGCACACTCCACACACACACACACAAGCACAAGCATGTATGTATGTGTGTGTGAGTGTCGTTTAGTTGTCGTCGTTTGTGTGTGTAGACTGTTGTGGCAAAAACTGCAACAAAAAGTCAGCAGCCAACTAAAACGGGGCGTATGAGTATTGCCGAGTTACCTGCTGCTCTCCCCTCTGCCTCTCTCTCTCTCTCTCTTTATGGTATTGCCATCCACAAAAGGGTTCGCATCTGCTGGTTGGGTGTTTTTCTGCTGCTTTCCTATATAGTTATACATACATACATACATATAAGTTTATAAATATGGCCGTCTATGTAGGTCTGCTCTCAAAGTCACACAGTCAAGTTGTGAAAGCTTCTGGAGCCTAAACATTTCACATTTGCATTTCTTTGGCATACGATGTTTTGTCATCTTCAGCTGCTCTTTGGAGCTACAGATCAAATACAGTGGTGAGCTGTGGAATATTTATAATATTATTGGACCAATTAACTACCTATATACTAAAATGATAGCACATTTTGATAAGCGCGCAAGTATCTAATGTTGCTAAACAAAGTGTTTAATAATTTTAGATTATAGATGGAGCTGTTTTGTGTAATATTATATTATAGGAACAGTCGCAACATTTCTAGTTTTTATTTGTAATATATATATTTTCCATTTATTTTCAAATTTATCATATATTTAAGGCAATTTAGAAAAGATTTAAATGCCAGTTTCAATTAAAAAAATTTGAAAGATAAAAAAAAGTACATATTAATATATAATATATACCTAAAAAGATACTTAGTAGTTAATATTTGACAAATAAATATAATATTTCATTTTATAGACCTTAATTTAATTTAATTTATTTATTCCTTATTTACTTACAACTTAATGAAGTATTAAAAAATAATAAATTTTCAATAATAAAATACTCATGATTTATGTAATAAATCTTCGTATATTAAGTATAGGAAGAAACGTATTATTATCATTATTAAAAAAAGGATTACTCTCAAATGTAACAATCAGCAAGATATAAATTTAAACCACAGTAAATAGTTTAACTAATAATTTTTATTTAATAGCTTTAATCGATCAATCAATTGTCCTTTTTAAAATTATATAATAGTTTATGTCTGTAATTAATACACGTGTGACAGCTGCTCATTGTATTATTAATAAATATCTAAATTACAAGCAACAAATATAGTATCAATTACCAATTTCCAAATGACATACATATATATATATATACATCAGTTATAGTTAAGGGACAGGCCCCCATCAAAGTACTTAAATATTTGATAACAATATTTTCTAATTGCAGACACTGTGCAAAAATTCTCATATTACATTAGGTATGCATTTGTGTAGTTGTATATTTAGTTTAGATTTGTATGTGTGTGTGTGGGTGTGTTAGTGTAAGTGTATAAGTATGTGTGTTGGCATGACCATGTGGGACGTGCTGAAATGTACTTTGCATACCTGCAGAAAGGTTGCTCCCCTCAACCCAAGTGTGGCAGCCATTGTTGCAAAGGAAAAGTCTCAAACGATTACTGGCCACCCCCCTTGGCCCTCCCTGGTATCATTCCACACACACACACACACACACACACACATACCTCTTCTATCGACTCACGTCTCCGCAATGTGCGATGATTGTTCCCCCATGGATGTTACGACCTTTCTCGTCACTTTGTTTTACAAACGCTACGTTTTTTCTTACAGCATTTCTCTGCACTTCTTTTTTTGTTGTTTTTAGTGGTGTGATGACTGTCGACCAACCCACTTTGTGATTGTGTATTTTCCTAGGGTAGCTGCTGCTTCATGATGGGCTTAGTTACGGGTTCAGTAGTTGCTGATGTTTTTTTCGTTTTTTGTTTTAGAATAACAATTATTTCTTAACTGCACTTTAGCAGCACAAAATGTCAGGCTCTCTGGATGTTCATTATAAAATTCCTGCAGCAATTTAGAAGTAGAATGAAATGTTCAATTCGACTAAATGTACATATGTATATGCAATATGCTAAAACGAATAACGAATAGTGAATAACGAATAGAATTTTGTGGACAGCAGGGCTGGAGTTACGTGTCTGTCAGACATTTCCGCATGGCGCATGTAAAAAATCTATAAAATACGAGAAACGCGCCCAAACTAACTATTCCAACTGTGCGAATACTTTTGTGCAGCAGTGTAAGTATATATTATATACACGTTTCATGACGTACGCCATCACGAATTCGAATACGAAAATGAATAAGAAAAAAACGTCTTATCTCGCACAAGAAAAAGGAGTGCAAAATCAAACCCCAAAAACTTGGGGCTAAGTCAGAAGTTGCAACTGCAGAGGGAGAAGTCTTTAGAGGGAGGAGAGGAGATTGGGCAACGTCAACGTCATCGTCATCGTCATCGTCATGGCCGCCGTCATTCGCGACCACGTCCAATGTGCGCCGCGTTCTGATTCGTTTCGCTTTTTGCATGACTTGAGATGAATTTTTTTTATTTTTATTCTTTTTTACCTTTGCTGGCCGTGCCCTGAGTCCAAAGCAAAAGTGTAGAAACCATGCTAACCAAGTAAAGTTTATTTTTTTCTTTTTTGCGGGCGTTTTTTTTGTGTGTTGGTCATAATATTTAACATGCGGACTTGGGCCTTTTTACATAACGTCTACCTCGTCCCTTAACTTTCCCCCGTGGCACATAAAGCGCGCGCGCACAAGTTGGTTTCATTTTTTGTTGCTTTTCATTAGCCTACCTTCGGTTCCTTGCGCTTTTTAGCCTTTATATACTATGCTCGCCATATTGGCCCGCAGCCTGGACATTCCCATCAACATCAACATCAACATCGACATCCACCATCTTTGCCTGGTCTTCATTGCGCTTCATTTCGTTATTTTGGCCTGCCAGATTAATGGGCTCGATAAGGTTGCTGTCGCTGGCTGGTAGGTGTAGCCCTGGCCCAAACCCAGTCCCTATCCCTATCCCAAGAGTCCGATCCAGACCCAGACCCAGACCCGGACATTGCTGCAAGGCTAAGGCTTCAGTTTCAGCTCCAACTTCAATATGGTAGCTTTTGCGTTAACGATATTAAAAAAAACCACACACACTATGGCACCACCATGAGAAGTCGTTGTTGTTGTTGTTGTTTGTTTGTACCTGGAATGCTATTGGGGCAAAAAGCCAAAGGGCGCAGCACTTAAAACTGTGGCATTTTTATCAGCATCTGCAAATCTCCAGCCAATAACGCCCATTTCAACAATGTTTTCACCATAATATGAATCAGAATATGAAAAGAAATCGCATAAAAGATTCTTATGGTTGACTAAAGATAAAGTTAATGAAGGAATGGAGATGGTCTCTATAAGATAAATTAACCTAAAATACAGTAAAATATTATAATAAATAGATAGTATAAAATAAACTTGTATATCATATAAATTAAATACCAAGCAAAGTGAGTACATGTAACTTTAGTCTTAAATAAAGTATTCACTTTATTTAATATTTAATTAATATACAAAAGCTACAGACATTTTCTGTTCATACACATATCTTTATTGAGTTTTTCATGTTCAATCAAATATTCAAGTCGAAAGTAAACAGTAGCAGAATATTCATAAAGTCAATGCTGAATATAAATAGTCTGATTTGTCTACATATTTTATAAGGTGTGTAAAGCAATAGAATAGCGTTGGAAATGAACAGTATAAAATCAATATGCATATGCCATTAAGTATTATTAATGTTAATAAAGACTTAATAATGATTAAATCAGCAGAAATTAGAAATTGCCACCGTTGAGAGTTTGATTAGGATCACTTGCGGTTCATCATCCGCTGGCCAATAGGCCGGGTCCGCTATGGATACCGCTGTGATATGCATATTTATTGCAATTGAACTTAAATGGGCTCATTGAGCGGTAATACTTTAAGTTGATGTACAGTCTGATCTGCAATTAAATGGAACATTATTAAAATGATCCGATGACCGGGGTATTGAATTGAAAAGAGAGAAAGATCCGTACACTGTCAATTGGTTGGAAAGCGGCAAATCAGATCATTGACCAACATGAGCACGTGTTAAGTGGCATTTTAACTGCATTTAATGTGCCTGAAATTAGATGCAATCACAAGAGAAACACGACGGGATATGAAAGCTTACATTAAGACCAAGGCGAGAGAGAGAGATGGAAACAGCCAGAAAGGGAGAGAGAAGATACTGACCCGTGCCATGTCGGTGGGCTTGTTTCCTTCCGCTTTTAACTGCCAGCTGATCACAACAGGAACAGGGCCTAATCAATGCAAATCAAGTTCAAATTAAATGCAAAATTAACGCGCGCCAACAAAGTCAACAAACGGAAGTTGGCACTCATCGATGGACAGAAGAGGATCACGATCTTGGCCACACCCTTTTTGGCCTATTGCTTGTAATAAAAGAAGCGGCCAAGTATCAAAGACAATCACTGATATCTTCATTGACCATCAGCTATATCCGGTTATGTACTAAAGGGCTTCCTTATGGCCTCAACTACCAGAAGTACTATATACCCTGTAGACAAGCTGTAAGTGGATAACATAAAGTCTTTCAAGGCCATAACTAAATGTGAAGAGATTAATAAAATAGAAATTCGCATTTTATATGTTGAGGTTAATACTTATGTTAATTAATCTTTAAAATAATTAAAATATGAGACTATTTATAGAACTTCTTCTCCTACATATCCATCCAGGCAAATCTATCACCATAAAATATTATAAAGAGTGATCGGAATAGTGTACTATATTCATCTTAATACAGGGCATCTCTTAGTTCCCTTTCTCAATTAAATTGCTTTCGCTTACTAATTTATATTTTAAGCACAACATGTTACATTAATATCCGGTGTCCCACTCACATGTTGATGACACCGTTGATGAAGCTGGCGCCTGATTAATATTAGTTTAAATGCCCAAGAAGAGACCTTTTGCACATTCCTGGCCAGAGAAGACGACTATAAAGAATTGGTCGCTTTAGATGGCAAAGAGGTCCAGAAACAAGAATTAAGAATATATATATAAATAAATTAATAACAATAAAAGTACTTAATTAAAAAAAATAAATAATAATAATTAAAAAATAATAATAATAATTAAAAAATAGTTATTTTTCAGAAATCGATTTTTACGATTTTGTTGGAATTTTAGGTAAGGGTACCCCCTTTACTTTTTCAGAAAAAAAAATTTTCAAAATTTTAAATCTTGATTTTGTACTTTTAATCAACTCCTGGTGCCAAAATTAGTATAAAAGAACACTTTAAAGTTGATTCTGAGGAGTTTCATTTTTTTTGTAAAAAATCATGCCAAAAGTGACAAAAAATTTGACTTGTAAAGTTTCCAGTCCCCAGGGTCACCAGATTTCAAACTCGCGTAACTTTGCCAAATCTTACACGATTTTTATGCGGAATGTCATTTTAGTCATGATTTGATCTATAAATTTGTTCTACATTTAAAGATAGTTATTTTTCAGAAATCGATTTTTACGATTTTGTTGGAGTTTTAGGTAAGGGTACCCTTTACTTTTTCAGAAAAAAAAATTTTCAAAATTTTAAATCTTGATTTTGTACAAAAATTACACACATCAAATTATAGGTCACATTTTAAATTAGAAATTACAAAAATAGTTAAAGAAATAATCAGTGATAAGCAAATATAATATTTCGAATTAATCAATAAATATTTTTCTATTCTTAGCAATTCCTTGATATATTTTATTAAGTATGTACAATTTGAATAATTTTCTTCAATTAACTGATTGATATTGAATACTGCACAATTCACACATCATCATGCATAGAGGCCATCTAAAAAATTGAGTGCTAATTGAGGTGTAAGGAAAACTTTGATCAATTACGAAAACTTTTGCTATTGTTGTTGTTCGACAGGCAGAAATACAAATTAGTTGATTGAAAGAAGTGAACACAAAAAAAAAATACTATAGCTACAATATCTAAACAAAACTACCTGCCGCTAATCAGGCAACGAAATTATTATTATTAAGCCCCAACCAATTAGATTTGTTGTTGGCACAACTCATACAAACATGACAACACATGACATCACATCGAATGCCAATTGAAACTTTGTTGTGAGTTCTATGGAAATTGAAATGCAATTAAGAAAACAGCATGAATTGGTCAAAAAGAGGGAGAAGAGGGCGGGGTGCGTGTCTATGATGGCTTATTAGTTTATTACATCAACAACAAATCTTAACAAACGCTAATTAAGACACATATAATCGAACGTGCTAACAAACGGACAACGGACAACGGCCAATGGACAATGGAGAACAGAAGCTAATAATAAGCCATATTGTGTACAAAGCACGGCAACAATTTCAATAGACTGTGGAAGGATTGGGGGATGGGGGAGGAATCGGCCATTTGCAGCTTGGAGGCGGGACAATGAAGTTGTCGAGGGCAAAGGACACTCGTACAACTCAACAGCTTCGGCGACGAAAACGAAAACGAGCCCCGAACTATGCAAATGTTGCGCTTCGCTGGAGCCTCAACTTTAACGGGAGAGCTTCAGGGTTTTTTTTTTCAGAGTTTGTAGAAAGGTTGGTTGGGGTCTGGATTTTGGGTTCATAGCGTGAGGCAGCAACAACTACGGCAGCCGTTTGCCACCCACGGCCTGTGGTATTTGAACGACACGCCCAAATTGTACAAGTTGCATGGCAAAGGCAAACTGTTCAAATAGAACAGAAAATATAAAAGGGGACGTTCGGTGGACAAAGCTACCCCCTTGGTTGAGAAACCAACCACCGCACAGCGACCACAACTCACAACTCACAACTGGCAACTCACAACTGGCAGCTTACAACCCGCAACCTGTAAAAAGTAAACAGCAGCGGGTGGGGGAAAAATGCGGTGGCATGCGGTGGCGCGAAGCGTGAAAATGTAACCGCAATGTGGCGGCGGTAAAAGCAACGGCAACGGTAACGGCAACGGCAACGGCAACGGCAACGGGACGCAAATGGCAGACAGGAACAGGAACAGGCGTTTGCTTATGCAGACAGGCTTACATCTATGTATATGTACTTATATGTGTATGGATGTGTGTGTGTGTAGGTGTCTATGCATAATACATAACCTGACAGCCACTATGAAAAAGCAGCGCGTAATGAAAAGGACATTTTTATAACTCACACACACACACACACTCACACTCAGACAGGCTGAAACACACACACATACATACATATTTAGGGGCGTCCATTGAATCTTTTGCCTTTCTTTGGCCCAAACGGAAGTGAATGGCACATAATGTTGCCGCTGCTGCTTGACATGGTCATGTTGCTGCTGCTGTTCTTTGAATACCCTAACAAGGGATATTATAAATCTACTATAAAATTTGCAACGCATTATAGAGGGCGTATTATAAGCCAAAAAAAAAAATACGCTCTTGATGTCCGTTAAATAAATATACATTTGTATATAAAGACTTAGAAATGAAATAAACAAATACTTATTATTTAAGTAATCTTTTTTAAGTATTAAATGCATCATTTATTTGAAAGCGGAGCACATAGTAATTTACGCTATAAATTATAAATAACCTCAATATTTGTAACGCTGGAAATAAATAAATAAATATCTAAAAAATATATATCCCCCTATTTCTATGCAAACTTGTCTCTGAGTCTTGAAGTTATCTGGCTGAAACATATTTCAGCATTATCTCTTTGCTGCAGTAGGACAAATACCGAATGGATTGGATCACTATATAATATTGCTGCCGCAGGAAGGACAGCTCAAAAATCAACCTTTAGTAAGAAAAGATCACATATTATGTGTTTGGTATGGTTTTATATATCGTGATCAATTTTGTATAAGATCGGACGACTATATCTAATAGCTGCTATTGAATATATCGTCGGAAATCAATTTTAATTAGGGAAAGCTTTATTGTTTCTGATATATCTATATGCTTGGTTTAATTGTGTATAGTATATAGTTATCACCAGTCGAGGGTATTAAATCTTTGGTGTGCGCTATTGTATTTTAACTGTTGTTGTAGTTGAGCTGTCGTCATCAACGTTGTTGTTGGCATCCGGGCCGGGGTCGAAAGGGCTTAACATGTATATTGAAGTGGCTGACAATGTTGCGGCCTAAACTGTGCGCCACGATAATTGGGTGGGCAGACAAGCAACTACACACATACATATGTATTTATATATATATTTGTAAGTATGTGGGGGTGAGTGTTGTGGCCATTATGTACTTGTACGCACTAGAGCGACATAATGTCAGCTGAAAATAGTTGTGAAAGTTTACAGCCACAGAAGAAGAAATAATTCTGTATCCTTTCAGTGCGTTTCCATCGATTCACTTGATTTACTAGCTTATCCTGCAATTTATCGTACAACATTTCAATTGATATTCATTACAATTGAATTGGATGCGTGGCAGCAGTTTCAAAAAACCGACAGAAAAAAAATCCAATGAATGCAACGACATCAACGTCGGAGATAGAGAAAGAGAGGGAGAGAGAGAGAGCAGTAAGGACTAAGGCGAGAATAACAAGAGCAACAGCAGAGTCATCATCAAAATCCCATTAGCAACGTATTCAAATGCATTGGAGTGGAAAACAAGCCACATTCAATGTGTCCACATACTACATGCCACACAGTGTGTCAAAGAGCGAGTTCAGTCGAGTTACGCCTGGCGACATTACGCATCCGTTTGTGCGCGGACACCCCAACAATCCCAATCCCAATACCGATGCCAAAACCAAATCCCAACCCCAGCCACACAACCCACAATTCATATCAATTTGCATGCACTCGAGAGCCTTTAAAATGAATGCCAATGCTAGCCTACTTATAGACCAATCGTAATCCTTTCAGTTCCTCCTCATTGCCCCCCCCCCCTTTTTGACTGGCAGCAATAGGACACGTTACTCGTAGTTCAATCAAATCATCAGTTCACTAAGTCCTAGTCCCCGTCCAGGCCATTTAGTTGTTGCTCCACATTGGACACCATTTGTGATGTCCTAATTGGCATTTTGTTGCTGTCCTTTTTGTAAAATTAGTGCCAATGGATGCCCAATCTTTCAATGCCTCAATGCATTCAGCCAGACCATAGGCTCTCTAATTTGCCAATGCGTAGACTAACATCCAGCTACGAGAACTCGTATCCAATAACATATTTCGGCTTTCCATTAAATTATTTGAGCCTTTTCGGAAAGTTGAGAGAATCATCAGACAAAATAAACTTTTAATAAATAGAGAATTCAATTTAAATTATCCTTGTCTATATAATATTAAGTTCTATAAAAAATTAACTTCTATATAATATCAATCGTTAATATAATTATGTAATGTTGATAATCTAAATCTCGTTCTGCAAATCAAAAACTTATTTTATTTGGCAATAAAGGAAAAACTTTAATCATTATTTAAAATTTAAATCTGATTCATTTTTAAATCTTAATTCTGTTGATTTGTTATTCATTTTCAGGTTTTAGTTTAATTCAATTTTTAGTACTTTTCACTAGCTATTAAAATCATTTATAAAATACTCTTTCTATATTTCTATTCGACATTGCTTTCTTAAAAACCAGTTGAAATTTTAATTCCTTCTCAGGTGACATCTAGTTATTAACAACATTCTTAATATTATTATTAATACTGTTCTGGGTGTTATAATTTTAATAATTTCCAGCAAATTATACACATCATTAAACATTTTAATAAAGATTACCAAGCGTCTTTTAAATATCTCCTTTCATCGCTTCCTCTTAAAGTGGCGTTAAGACCATGTATGTATATAATACTCAGTGTTTACCTAAACGATTGCGTTCAACTATTTAATAATATATTATTATCGGCAATTGATATATCTGATATACTTGTAAATTTGACACCAGAGCATAACAAACATCCCTGAAAATCGCCGAGCACTTTGTCAGATTTGAAGTACAATATTTGGATGAAAACATTGCACAATAAGCGCAATTCGAAACAGCTTTGAATCAATGAATTAGTGAATAAATGAATGACTTAACGATGCTGCTGCTGATGATGATGATGATGGAGATGAGGACGAGCCAACGACCCTGAAATGCCTTTAAAGCGAATTAGCAGACCACACGCGCTAGTTGCCCCTGCCCCTGCTCCTGCTGCTGCTACTGCTGTTGTCCTTGCCCCTTTTCCTTTTCTTGCCACATTGCCGTATTCCTTTTACGCACACTCGAATCAGGGAACATTTGATTGCAGGAGTCAGCGAAGAAAGCAGCAGGAGCAAGAACATATGCTCAAGTCCTTGACAGCACACAGAGTGAACGAGCGAGAGAGACTGAGAGAGTAAAAAAGACGATGTCCTGCTCTGATTCGGGCTAGCTTTGTTGGTGGTTGTACGCCCCGTCGCGTCGACTTTCCATATGCGTGAGATTTTGTATTTGATTTGATTTGATTTGATTGCGGCGTCAACTTAATTAAGCGACCAACTACCAACAATGGGCAACAAATTGAAACAGCGTCGCGGCCACATTTGAACTTCAAGACGACGTCGTCATTTTTGCTGTCGCCAAAGTCATTGAAACGTGTAATCTGCAGCACGTGCGAGGCGAGAACTTGGAGAATTTTTCGGCTAGCGGGAACTTTAAAGGAAACTGCACACATATATCCCATTGTTAAAGACTGCAATTAGTTGGCGTTGGCGGCATCGGCATCGGTTGCCACCTACCGGATGAATACTCTCTCCTTTTCTTCTCCTACCTATCTCTCTCACTTTCTCTCGCTCTCTGTGTGAGGTGGCGTGTAATTAGTGTCAGTTGCGAAGTCACATTTGGTTGCCGTTGATGTTGCATTTGGGCAACGCCTACTGGCCAATGTCGGCGGGCCAAAAAGATGGACGCACGAGATGCCGCAAGGATACTACAGCCTGCAACCTAGACCCTGCACCCTGCACCGTGCTCATTCATGCATCCCTTAAGATAATTATTATAATTACCTGCGTGAGTGCAGGTTTTCATAGACCAAAAAAAAACAACAAAAAAACTACGAAATAAATAAAAGCAGAGACCCATTTCTATGTCATTGTCTGGCAATGTGCTCATCCCAGCCCAGTGTCTGCGTGCACTTTGCGTTTCGCATCGACAGATCCGAACTCGGGCTTAGACCCAGTCCCAGACCCAGACATAGACCTATAAAATGAGTCTCTTTGTGTGTGGATGTGCGTGTCTATAATTAGCCGACGTTAATAATATTCAAATAGCTTCTAAATATATCCAAAACGGAACTCGGTCAGCGCCTAGGTCCAGATGCAATTGTTTGATAGGCATTCAACCGCACACAAGCCCAGAAACTGATAGCTGATTGTGTTATCATAGATGAACCCGATCCCAAAAGCAGAACCCAAAAACAGAGCTAGCAAATTGCTTGCAAAAAATTAAACTAAGAGCGAAAGGTTAATAAACCCCTGGCAACATGTGACCCAGGTGGAAGGCCAGTTCGTCAGGCCAAATAACTGGCCAAGAACTGAGCACAGAGTGCGGAGAACCGAGAACCGCTAACAAAGCGCACAGCACAGAGGCACGAGAAATTCTTATCATACCGAGCGGTAGAGAAACGCCGGCAGCGGCAGCGACTGCATTGCGTCTTGGCCTTTGATGTGTTGCCGCCAAAGGAGAAGCGATGCGATCCGAAGAGAAGTGAAGCGTTCGGTTTTGTAGTTGTTGAGGATGTCAACGCTGCCGGCCTGGATGACGACAACAGCAACAGCGACAGCAACAACAAGTCGG
Organism: Drosophila putrida; assembly: GCA_037043535.1. Taxonomy (NCBI): domain Eukaryota; kingdom Metazoa; phylum Arthropoda; class Insecta; order Diptera; family Drosophilidae; genus Drosophila; species Drosophila putrida. The sequence continues at coordinate 1,840,490 of JBAMBI010000065.1, forward strand.
AGCAACTCTTGCCTGGCCGAAATTATTTTTTGATGCAACTGAAAGTTTGCATTCCACTTGTTGTTAACAAAACGCCGAGACTGGCCACAAAGGAAATTCTCACAATTCCCCTTGCAGAAGCGCAGCAACATTTGATTGGGATTTGAAGTTGCAGCTGACTTGGACTTGGACTCGGAGAATGATGCGATTGAGTGAATGACAATGACATGACTTGGCTTGGCTTGGCTTTGCCTTGAAGACTTCAAGCTGTAGCTTCATCTGCCGCTTTGAATGAATGCTGGCAAAATAGCTTTAGACAGGCGTGAGTACATGCGCAGCAACAACAACTACAACAACGACAATAACAAGAATAACAAGAGAACAAGAACAGAGTAAGAAGCTCCATTGCAGCAACAGAAATTGTGACACTGTGTCGTTGTTGTCATTGACGATCTGCGTTGCCAAAACTGATATCGTCTGCGTGTGTAAGCCACAACCAGAACAGTTGAAGCGAACAGTGAAGCGTTGCCAATGGAGCCGGCTTGGGGGCATGTCTGCACGTTTCCCAAGCGCGGAAATGCTGCCCAGGCTGCCCGGAGGCCGCATGGTATGGAGGCGGCTCGCTGACTTTGTACTTGTCGCCGCTTTTGTTGTTTGGCCCAGCATTTGAAAAATGTCACATACTTTGAGCGGCCAAAAGAACTGACCGACAGAGCAACAGCAACAGCAACTGCAGCCACTGCAACTGCACCGGCAGCAACTTCAACTGCAACTTGCAACAGAAACTGCATCGCATGCCAGCGGCAACTTGCACCGCTAATGACTTTGTTTTTGCTCATCGCCTCAAGCCTGACTAAGTCCAAGTAACTGCTCTGCCTCAAATTGCTTGCTCAGGGCGACGCTGGTAACAAATTGTTCACACGCCAAAAATCATGGCTAAGTGCCGCTGAAATTGTTGGCAGTCGCCTTTTACCTGTTTGCCGTTTGCCAGTTTGCCACTGTCTTCTTTTCACCCAATTAAATCGCATAATTAATTTATTAGCTGCTTGCAAACAATTGTCGCGTTTTGTTCTCAAATTGCCAGTCAATTAAATTACTCCAATAAAGCATATTAAAAATGCAAAATAGATCAACACACTCACAAAACACAACAGTGCTGCCTTTTTTACGTGTCAAGCATTGACAACACAAATTTTAAAGGTCGACCCCGCCGTTTTCCTCTCCCAGATTTTTCCAACGACTAAATTGGCTTAGAACTTGTAGCTGGAAAATATATTTTAAAAGAAGCGGCTTTAATTTATGAAATTTCCAATTATTTTATTTTGTTAAATACAAATCATTTTGTTGCTTTAAAAAAAAAACAATTGCAGACAAACTCAAAACAAAATGGTCGTTTAATTTCAGCACTGCTTAGCACTGCTTGCAACTACTTGCCTGCTTGAATGGCCTGCTTGTCAGGACACTTTCAAAGCAGTGCAAAACGAGTTTAGGGTGACCAGCCTCCTGCGTTTTGCAACAAAAACAATGCATTTAATGCAAAGCAAAATTGATTAAAAAATTATTTAAATAAATATTTGACAACAATATAAAAGCTTTTATAATTTTGTAATTTCTTAAATTTTTGAAATTAAACCATAAAGCTATGATAATTGATTGGGAGTGTCAATTACTGGTAGTAAAATTGTAAGTTGACTGAGCCATTTCCTTTATGGCCAAATCCTTTTAGGTTAATGTGAAATTTAGTTTTACTCAGTTTGCTAAAATGTTCCAGAAATCACTATTAATGTATTCTTTTATCAATTGCAGGCTTTTAAGAATTTTCCAAGAATCAAGTAACTTATATTTACTATTCAATTCCTGGAAATGTACGCAAAAATCAAACAATAATTTTGATATCCTTACAAGCTCAACGTAGACTCAACTATGCAAATTGCCATAATTGTAAAAGCCAATATTTGAGAATTGTTAGAAATTATTGGGGCGCTCCTTGAGGCCTATAAGAAATATGACAATAAGTAAGCGAAGGAAACAAACAGTAGGCACATTTGTTTTAATAATTCAAAGTAAATTGAATTTGAATGCGAAACAAGGGTCACGCAGTACGCGGAAAACGTTGAGAAGTCTTGTTATGACTATGACTTATGTCACAGCTGAAAAGTGCACACTGGACAATCCAAGCTAAATAGAATAAATAATAGGGCTGAAAATAGTTGACTTGGGGACATTGAGGATTCCTGACCCGTAATTGTGATTATACAACTCCTCTATCGACTGACGTATTTTGTCTATCGACTCGATATGGATATATGCATATGCATAAAGCAAATCGAATCATACCAATTTACTAAATCGCTGTCAGCAAAATTTGTTGACATTCTAATGAGTCGACCAAAAAAGAAAACCAAGACCACGACCACAACCACGACTTTAGCTTGGAAGAGATCTGAAAGGGGAGCTACCATGACTGCTGTGACAGTTGTACCGTAATAATTGGTGCAATTTGATGGCTTTCGGTTGGGACAACGGTGCGTATGCAAACTAAACCATGAAATGATTGCACAAATCGACACAAACTTGAAACAGTAAACGATCCTGAAGATCACAGCCAGGCAGAGGCAAACCACAAGTCCACTTTACTTGCCACGGAACAAATACAAATCTCATTGGCCACTTAAGTGTAATCAGTCAGCCAGGCCGAGACGGAGTTGAAAACGGAGACGGGAGCTGGCCAGAATCGTGGCACACTCCAAAGCGCTACAATTGCAGCTCATTACGATCGTCATCAGCATTATCATTATATTGTATTCGATCTCAGGCATACAGACACCATGACGCACAACGTGCCACACAAAAAAAGAGAGGCAACTGAGCAAAGAGAGCCATCAATTTGATTGCAAACAAAATTGTAACACCCGCAATGGTCAGACCTTAGATGAAATTACAACAACAATAGCAGCAGCAACAACAGCAAGAGGAGAGAACACGACACTTAAATTGGCCTCTTGGCCTGAGCCTCTTCTTCAATTGCCACTTTGCCGCTCCGCTGAATTTTCACTTTCGTCTCAATTGCCATCAATTTTTGGCTCTTTGCGTATTTTGGCTTTATTGCCACTCATTTTGTGTGGGTTTTGTTTTTGTCTGTCCGGCAGATCAACTTTTGCTTTCCATGCCATCAGCAATGACCAGGCTTGGTGTGAGTTTAGCTGGTAATTTCCATAACAAATTGTTTTGCCTAATTGAGTCATTAGCCGGTGGTTTGGAATTTAGCTACGCCTACAATCAGAAGTAATCAAAACAACAAGCATTGCTCCCGTTGCTCTGTATGACACACATACCTGCTCACATACATAACGATCGTCAGGGAAATCAACACCTCATCCCATCAACAATTGGCCAGTTGGTGTGGTGTGGCTTGACTTGGCCAAGATGAGAGTATGAGTATGAGTGTGAGGCGGGCGCAGCCAAATGATTTCTCACATCAATTTCTCACGCACTAAGTGAGCCACTTAGCGCACATCAAAAATCAATAATCGATTAAATAATTAGAAAATTGTGAAAATTACTGTAATTTTGAAATCAATTCGTTGCATGCACAGACATCTCCACATCTCCGATGCGATGTTGATGCGGATTCATCTTCCCATCAGTGTCAAACATCAGGATCGGCCTGTTGGTCCAGGCATAAATAATCACATTATAATCAAAATAATATTCAACCAATGCCCCGAAACGTAGCTGGGACATTGCCTACACATACATACATCCACATACATAGGTTGGCTTGGGCTTGGGCCTGGCACCCGTTCCATGGATTCAATTTAAATGGAAAACACTTTCCGAAAAGTCACTCCAATTAATATTCGCGGCGTGCCGCGATCGCCGCGACTTGATAAAGTGCGGCTCATATATTTTGTCATAAATTTCAAACGCGCTCGACAGCTGCTCTGCTCATCAATCAGCCCGTCAGCGTCACCAGCGTCGAACCAGATTGAGGATTGAGGACCCACCAAACCAGATCACTTGCCCTGTTGAGGCTGGAGCGTGCGGACTTTGGCAAACACTCGATTAAAATCAACTTCAATTTGTAATAAATCAAAAGTCCTATCAAAATATGTTGGGGGCTGTGCGCGAAAAAAAACAAGAGGCCCAAGCAAAAGGATGAGACTCGATCCGATGAAGAAATTTGCACAGACCCTAGCCCAGAGAACTCTACCTTGTGCTAAACTTTATACTTATGATGTATGGTTATTGATTCGATGGAAATGTGCCTCGCTATGTACCCTGCCAGACACAGAGGGTCAATTGTAAGTACACAGCTTATGGCACAGCTGAACAGACCAGATCAACCCCAAAGCCAGACTTTACTAAAATTAAAAAAAAATTGAATTTTTTTTTACATTTTCCTTTAGTAAGCATATCATATATCATTTTACCATTTTCTCTAAGATCAGCTTAATCTAATCTTTGAGCTTAAGATAACTGCTACACAATTTTATAAAGAGTTCATTACTTTTAAAATAAATCCTAGAGACCTTTTAGATTTATTCACAAATATAAAAATTAATTTTAAATTCACAATTAAAAATTTTCTAGAACTACTTAAATAAAGAAGCTCTTACATAATAAATAAAGATATTAATACAAAACACTATTTTAATAATAATACTATTGTTATAAAAAATTTATTTTTAATAATTATTATTTAGTTTACTTACCTAACTTATTAGCAACTTAATTAAAGCTTATGGAAACACGTTCGAATTTTTATACAGAAAAAAACTGAATTGATAGAGAAATTCTAACATGATTAATAAGCACTATTTTAATCATAAAATAGTTACAACAAAACTAGTTTAATACAATTGATTTTACTTAACTAATTCATTAGCAACTTAATCTCAACTAACATTAAACCGTATTCAATTTGAAAATACGAGAAATTGCCAGTGAGTTTTCAGAATCAACTTTATCAAATTGTTATTGCAATGATGATAGTTTTGAATGAATATAATAAGACTGCCCCGATTGACTTGAGTGTTTTCTTGATGGAGTCATTGCCAGGGGCTTGACAGATAGCTGGAATTAACTACGGAGTATAAAACAGTGGAAAAACAAACCTCCAAAGCTGGCGTGATGTTCAAGTCCATCAAACAGACACTCTATAAAAATGTCAGTAGTTGGCTTTTTTATTTCATATAAGCTGTTTCAAATGTACATACCAAAATGTAACTATATATATATGAGAATATGGGCAGTTTTTTTTTTATTTTCTCGCCTGAGTGTTGGCGTTGATTTGCGGACTGACTTGGGGTCGTGCTAGTTGCTGTTGTTGCATGAGTCATGAGCTGGGGCTGGCTTTGGGTTTAGCTATGGCTTGTCGAGATGTCGTGAGTTATTTTTGCATTTGCTAAAGGTGCTCTGGGCCCCACATGCATGTGTTGTAGTCGTAGTCGTAGCTGGTTATCGTTGGTTTATCTTGGCACGAAACAACCAGCATGTTGTTGCTGTTGCAGTTGTTGTTGCTGTCGATGCCAATTGCGCTGTGAAATGTGCTTACAAAATGCCGCGCGTCAATATGCAAAATACATGCCACCACAGGCACAGCTACAACTACAGCCACACAACCACAGCTACACAACCACAGTAAGAGCCACAGAAATGGCGACGGCAATGGCTCAAACTGAGGAGCAATTGGAATGTGACCGCGGGGCATTGGTGGAAACAAGTCAACCAACCAAGACAATGAATTCTTAGCTGTATTTGCAGCGGCTAACCGAAAGTGAAAAAGAAAAAAATGAAGAGAAAAAACTTCAAGCTGGCCACGATTCCGTGTGATTTCCTTGGTTGCCGCCAGCGATATAAACACCAAACGCCAAACACCAAACACCAAACACCAACGTCGCATTCAAATCGCTCTTTATAATGCAGTTGTTCTTGTTGTTGCTGTTGTGGTTGTTGTTGTTCCTATTTTGGGCTGGCAAATTAACGTTTTTCCTTGAATTTTCCGACACCCGTGGATCATGATTTGCCGCTTTAGCGCAAATCACCAAATATCGGCAACACAAATCAAACTATATAATTAACCAATGCGGCTTTGTCGAACCTCACTTACTACTCTGGCAACAATATCGATGTCCATGTCCATGTCCATGTCTGTTGGCCCAATCGTGATGTGATTTACTTCGTGCCAGGGCTTAAATGGAGCCTGAAGTTGCCATCGTTGTCTTTTCTTTTATATTGCTTTTGTTGTTGTTGTTGTTTCTTTGCCATTTGTGCTGTTCTGGCACTGTGCACGCAGCAACTGGCATGTCCCTTGTCCCAAAGACCCTTTCGGATGCAGAAATGCCGGAGACTGCACGAAATTAAAGTGTCTACTCGATGCGGAGTGGCCAAAACCGCAAAAGACGTCCATCAAGTTGGCGAAGGGCAGCAAAAGCCAATAAAATTGTCATGCATTGACAAATAACATGGCCAGGCTTAGAAATAGACAGCCAAAGAACCCAAGAGAGTCCAAGTGTCGGAGCCAGCAACAACAACAACAACAGTAATAGCAACAACTGAAACCAAGTCAAGGGAAAATGGCGTTTAAAGCACCAAAAGGCAAAAAGGCTGCATTAAAACGTTTCTTTTTGCCGTTTCCACTTCTTCTTCTCTGGCTTCACTGCTTCACTGCCTCCGTCTGTCCGTCTGTCGGTTTGTGCCTGGGCTGCAATGCGGCTCCCACGCCTTCAAAATACAATATGTTAATAAACACGCTGCCAAGTGGCTGACAGCTTGGCCGTCGGGAGCGGGAAAAGACAATTGGGGGACAGGGGATTGTTGCAACTGACGCTGAAGATTTCTTGTGAAAATAAAATGAATAAAAAGAAAAAACAACCAAAAATAAAACAGAGAAGAAAAGAAACGAAAAAATGAACGTAGCTGCAATGCAGCCATGCTGCCAAGTCCAAGACGGCTAAAACCAGAGATGGCGATGGTGATGGAGACGGCGAAGACTTCAAGGGCCCCCAGCCAACCAAAGAAGCGGAGGTGGTGGAGGAGGACGCGGAGGCGTTGTCGACCAGCAAAACGTGCGCAGATTTCCAGCAGACGATAAAGCACAGAACAGGCAACAACAGCAGCAACAGCAACAACCAAAACTAAGATGAAAAATAAGCAGCCGAATGAGGACTGGGCCTGGTCCATGGCTCTGGCAGCCATTTTGGCCTCAACTCGTTGCAGCTGCACAAAAAAAATACAAATAAAAAATAAAGGAAGGTAACTTCAAAAAGTCTTGGCATGAAACTGGCAACAGAGCAGCAGCAGCAGCAACAACAACAACAGCAACGGCCCCAACAGCAACAACAAATGGCTTGCATGCAAAGCGACAGCAGCCGAAGCCAATTTGAAATTTTCAAGAACACACGGGCATATGCCAGTGCATATATAGTCTATGTGTGTGTGTGTATGTGTGTATAAAGTATCTGTCAGATACATGCGCTGCATCTGCATGTACGAATACGAAACTTAAGACTTCTTGCCATTGACTGCTTGGCATCGATCAATGTTGTCTTAAAGTTTGTTGCTTTTGTTATTGTTATTGTTGTTGCCACAACGATAGTTACAATTTTTCAGTTTGTCTTTTGACTTTTGCCTCTTCTGACATTGAAAGACACCTTTCGACTTTACAGCTGAACTTTGACTGTAAAATTGATTCGATCGAATCTTAATTGCGTTTGCTACAAAGCAATGAACATATTACTCGATACATTTCCATATTCGCAAGATTTAAAAAAATATATATATAAGTATTCAGATATGAAATTATTAAGAAATTAAATAAATCCTTGTTAAATATATTTTATTTCTGCATCTTAAAGGTCCCCTTAGTATTCTCGCTATTTTTATTAATTTGTTTAGCGTCGCCGGAAATATAAATTTAGACTGTGTTTTAAAATTCAAAAGGCTTATTTTAAGGACCTAGAAGTACTACTTTAAATTTCTGGATGGAAAGCTGTGCTGATAGATTTTAAAATATTATTATACTTATCAATATGTTTTACACATTTTTGCCATAGGTTGCGTTTTATGTTGAGAATTGAGCGACCGCAAAGTTTAAAAATATTGCCTTGATCATTCAATGCAATTATTTGCAAAAATTGGCCAACAAACTAAAAATATGCAGCTCCCAGTACTGCCAATAAAAAACGTATTATAATATTAGATTATCAGCATGTTTTATTCTTAAAGTCCTATCCTTATAAAGTAACATTGTGTCTGCTAATTTTCAGCTAATTTTACAGTTGATCAATAAATTAATAAATAATAATAAGTATAACATAATGTTAACATTTCATTTTTAATCATTATAATTTCCCTTGTAATCAAAGAACTTGTCAAACAAGTTAAGTTTTATTCTTTGATAAAAAAAGAAACTATAATTATTCAAAATTAAATCTTAAGCTTAAGTTCAATTCTTATAATCAGTTTTAAGAATATATATACTTGATGGGGTCTGCCACGCCTCCTTCTGCCTGTTACATACTTTTTTTAATAATCTTTATATACCCCACAGGTAATAAACATTAGATATCGACAACTTATCCTTGACAGATTTTATAAAGGTAATCAACAAATAAAAAATGCTTTAAGTTCCGCATTTCTTTTCTGCGCTTTATAGTTCCCTTCAGTATTTTTCTTCTGTTCATTCACAAATACTTAGCACTACACCTAGAATATCCATTAAAATTATAGTTCTAATTGATATTGCCTGGGTTTAATAACCCAAACAGAATCAAGTGAAGAGCATCCCGCCGCTAGAGATGAAGAAGTGAAATGTGAGGCAAATGGAAGGCGCTTACTAATGATAATGTCCTCACGGCGTTTACAGTTGCAGCTGCTTTGATGATGTGGCTCCGAGTACGATGTTGCAAGCAACCAGCAACTGCTGCAAGCACACGCCCTCAAAAGCTGTGTCCATAACTACACAGATATTAGGTGGCCTACAACTATTACTTAATAGACATCAGGCACGTATCCTGCGTCCATGTCTCGAAGGCAAATCGGCACTCCGTTGAGGCACTCCTTTGGCCAAATGCGAAATGCGTGTAATTAGCCGCACAGCGTTTCAAATTGCAAACTGCAAACTGCAAACTGCAAAATGCAAACTGCAATGCTGCAACATTGCCAGTTGCAAGTTGCAAGTGGCAACTGGCCAAGTTGCAGTTGGCCAAAGATTGCATTAGGCTCTCTGGCCATGTCTATGTTTCGTGGTAATTTCCGCTGGATTTTTAGTGCACCTTACTTAGCCTTAACTCTAACCGTCTAATGATCAGTCTCTGGTCAACTCGACTAGGCCACATACGTACGTGTGTGTGTATGTGTGTGTGTTTGTAGTCTGGAAACTAGTTGCCGCCACTGACCGATACATCAATTAAATTTGCATTTTAATTTGACGTTTCATTTTGTTTTCATACAAACGTGGCGCACTTTGTGTTTATGATTTATATGGGAGCGGAGCATGAAATACGATAGAGAAAAAAACGAAATATTGTAAAACAAATACTGCAAAAAAAAGCTGTTGATCTTGTTAAGGTTAGCTGTTGATCCGTGTGTTAAGCTAGTTGTTTTTTCAGTTGCTTATTGAGTCAATGGAGCAACCCCAATGCCAGGCGCCTGTCAGCATTTCCGTTCAACGTGGAGTGGCACCATCGAAAATAAAAAACCAACTCTTGCACCACAGACGCATGCAATTTGAGCTATGGCTGTGCAGCAAAGTGTTGCATGTTTAAGGTAAGTTAGCCCCAATGTCCCCCTCTCTCTCTCTCTATTCAGGCCATAAACATTTGCCAAACAACCACATAAAAAAAAACAGAATAACGAAAACGTGCGCGCAAAGACGTTTACATAACGGTTGCCAGTTAGGACAGTACAGTAGTACTTCATGGCAGTCAACCGCAGACAGGTCTAACACCCACCCAGATAACCCATCCACATTCACATTCACATTCACACACAATGGCTACCCCAAAAAACTTGGCAGCTCCATCTCTGTCAAAATGCAAGGCGCGAATTGTAAATTTGCAAATGCCGGAAACGCAAATTTTCCAAACTTGTTACCCACCGCAGCCAACAGCCGACAGCCAACAGCCGACAACAACAATAAGAATAACAAACTTTTTTGGCCACAAAAGTTAAATTCGAAATTGGCCCATAGCATATTGCGTTGGCGTTAACGTTGGCCCTGTCGGAATAGAACTTTGCATTACAATTGGCTGCAATTTCTGACTCTGGCCCTATGATGGGTTCCTGGCACGCAATGGAGTTGAGGAACTATTGCTATTCCAACAGCTTGGGCTTTGGCTTGGCCAAATGGCCGTCGAAAATGGTTTGTCTGCCAAAAAAGAAAAAGTAGCCGACGGATGCATAAATTGTATATGTCTTGCCACACGGAGACGCGGTAATAATTAAAATGCAACCAAATGTTGTATCTAAGTTGAGCATTTCATTTTTGGTTTCTATTCTTTATACTTATTTTCCATTTTATTTATCTGTTACCTCACGTTGAGGCTGACCTATCATTAGCGATTGCAAATGATGCACTACATCCGCCAGGAGTTCAACAATAATTCTTAACCCCTGCGCACACCAAACCAATCATTAGGCATACGCATGACGGGCCAATGCCAAACAGACCCCCAGACCTGGGCAGACTCCAGTCTGGGCAGACGCATATATCACATGTCTCCATGATGATGGTGAGACGAGAGGGGGACACGCGTTTCCCGCAAAATTCCAACACGTATCAATCTGAAAATGGTGAAAAATGCGCATGTCCATCCAGCTGGCCAATGAAGCTGGGCCTGAGATCTTGACTCTGACTTCAACTCTGGTTCTCTCAGCTCTTCCCTTTGGATTTTGGATTTGCTTTATTTATTGGCGATTGGCCTGTCAGTCCAAAGACCCGATTGACCTCAGACTCGTCCTTTTGCATACACGTATTTATATTTATTGTGCCATATTGTATTGGTATCCACTGTAGTTAGCCATCCAGCATCTGATTCGGTATCTTTCTGCTCCTTTTCAGTCATAAATCAGAATCTGTTGCGCCTAAGGCTAAGCACACATGCGTGTGTGCATATTCATGAGTTTGATTGAAGTTATAAATCAGCCGAAAAAATAAAAAGTGGACTCAGGAATCAATACATTAAATGCCATCTATCATATTGGGCTATACAATACAATCAAATCAATTGATTAACGAACAAAATGGTAAAGATTGAATTGTATAAAGTTTGATGCCTATTACAAAGTTAGTTTTAAAAGAGCTGAGAGTTAATCATGATCACTAGGATCATATTGGCAAGGATTGATTTGTTTGGAAGCTCAGAAATCAATATATTAAATATCATTCATCATATAGGGTTATAAATACAATAAAATCAAAAGAATAAATATCTAATAAAATCAAAAGGATTGACAAAACCTTGATGCCGACTAATATTGGCAAGGATTTATTTAAATAAAGTTATTGAATTTGAGAGGTGAAGGTTATATACAATATTTACTTATATTTATTACAAATTATACAATTATAATTCATTTATTATTTATATTCAAATAGTTGGCATTGCAGTTGAATGCAACGTAAGCTTACTCTTAGTATATAGAAAACACCTTTGATAAACCCAACTTACTATATAAACATACGATATCTTTAAACACCTGCTAAAAGCCAACGGAACACTTTCTATGACCATGTCTTGAGTTTGACTTGCATCACATCCGCAACGGTTGTGCCACAAAAAACTTAATTAATATGACACATATCGAGAGTTGTTTTTACCTTCCGTCGATTGGTCGGACGGTCAGTTGTTTTTCGGTTTTATGTTTTTCATTTTCAGATAAAGAAATGCGCTAATGAACCAAATGCGAAATGTTTATGAATTTATTATGTTAGTGGCTTGAGTTTCTCGACGCTTTTCGCAAAGAGCGCCGAAAAGTCGCCAAAGCATAATTAATCATGCAACATTCTTAGGGCTATGGCTACGTCTTCAGCTTTAACTTTAACTTTACCTTAAACTTCAACTTCAGCTTAAACTTCGTCTTGTGATTGGAGTTCCGCTTTTTGTTCTTAGAAGCATTTGGGGCCTTTGTGTTACCTTTTCGGCCGGGTTAACTGAACGAAAACGCAGTTAGTTGAGCGCAAAAACAAAAGCAGAATAGTTATAGCTACGAGTAATATTAACATATCATTATTATAGCCATTAGCACTTTTAATTGATGAGTTTTTGCTGCCGTCTTCGTCTTCGTCTCCATCTACTCTTGTCTCCTGGCCACTGCACCGGCTTCTCAGCTTGCCAATCATTTGTCAATGGTAAAAGATAAAACAGAATTCAAACGACAGAAGAAACCGACGGAGTCAACCGTTAAAGATGGCCGCGGGTGAATTGCGAATGAGAGAATACTTATATCATGAAGGGGTCACAACCAAGCACAAAAACAAAATCAAAACGAAAGAAAAACTCTTTGGATTGGAAGGCAAAATAAAAAAAAATGAAATGGTATCACAAGTAATTCATTCAGCAATAGCTTAATCATTTCATTGCTTCTCTGACAGGCATATCACTTTATTAGACCAACTTTAACAATTCATTTTTATTATCACCTCCACTTTATGTGTTTGTTATTACGATATTTACCATGCCCAGGGAGCTTTTTATTATTTTATGAATTGCTTAAAATATTCACGCAATCACCTGTCCAATTAAGCAAGTGTTTCTTGTAAAGACAACGATCTGGCAACATGTTGTTGATTCTATTTGAATTTTCACTCTTTATTGGATTTGTGCAATATTAAATTAGTGTCATAAAGTTCTGCAGCTTGTAGCCTCTAAAGGATCATATAATTTCAAAACATCAGTAATCTTTGTTACTAACTATCTATCAAATTAAATGAAGTTCTGTGTCTATTATGTTATTTAATCTGATAATACTTTAGGATTTTGGCTAATTTTAATATTATAAACATACTTAAAATTATTTATAAATTTGATGGGAACGTTTTTAAAGTATCCTTTCTCCATTTTCTCTGCTGGATAAGTCCAGAAGAAAACGTAACTGTTGGATCTTTGATGGTCACCGGTGTGACCTCCAGATATTTTGGATACCACATACATATGTCGCCTCACACGATCTTAAGATCTTCGCTTAATTAATTGTGTATTTCTAACTGGACTCCCTGGCGTTGGGGTCAACTAACAACAACAACAAGAACAACATGAGAAAACGTTTCTGTCCACGATTCATTGATGAATTTTGACAGGTTTTAAGATTTTAGGTTAATGGTTTATCTGTCTGTCCACATACATACATATGTATAAAGTTCTTCGGTTTTGTCTTTAGCAGATTCATTAGTGGATGACGGTCTCTTTCTTACACCTTTTTTTTTAGTAGTAGTTTCAGTCAAGTTTCAGCAATTTTAAAGAGTTGGAAATCAAATAGCTTTCCTTGCATGTTTCATTATGATAAGACTTTTGGACATCCAAAGTCTTGGTTTATTGCATGACGCATATAACATTCCTTTTGCTGCCTGAATTCCTTTGAAAAACTTAACAGCGATATCTGAAAAACATGCAATTAAACACGCACACTCACATCTTATACCGTTATTTGCCTAGGTGTGTTTCAGGCCCACAGCCCAAAGACCGTCCAGAGCGCATGTCCCTTTTCAAAGGCCTGGGCTTTATGGGGAACACACGCCCTCTGACCTGAGGGCTGAGGCTCAGCTCGAAGAGCACATCCAAATCTAAAGCCTGGCGCATGTTAGACACAAGTCTTTGGGTCGGGGCCTTAGAGTGCCACGCCTCCAGACGCCAATTATGTTTGACCAAGTCAAGGATGCGCCGCAAGCGCAGGATATGCTCAAACTGCGACGGCTCGTAGTTGCCGCCGGCGATTAAAATAAAAAGCACATGGAAAAAAGGAAGAAGAAAAATGAAAGCTTTGTTAACTTTTGATTTTGTTGTTCATATCGAATTAATATCAAATACAAGCCGCAATGGTAACAACGGTGGGGATGTGGATGGGGATGGGGACGGCGACAACGGCCCGTCGGCCTTAACGGAAATGGAAATGATGTGCGCGGCAAGCAGGAGGAAAAGATAGTGAAGTGGTGGAGAGAAGAGGAGAGCCCACAGTGGAGCAATTAGGCAGCGCCCCATGGACGTGGGGCATTAAATTGTGAGCTGAAAGTGGCAGATACATCAAAAGTGAACGCAATCCATCATCTTGCGAATCACGGCGTGATGAGTGCCGCCAACAGTTCAGCAACAAACTCCAGAGATTGGAGGGAGTCCAGGCCCAGGTTTAGATTCAGGTCCAGCTATAGCCTCTTTCACTTGTCGGCATCCTGATGATGACTGCAACAAGTTTGCCTTTTGGCGCGTTCGCCGCACGAGCTAAACTCGGCCAAAATGTTTGGCTAATTTGTGTCTAAGCCGCAGCTCTAAATACCGTTAGACAGGCGCAGCTTTTAGCTTGTATGGTCAAGGTCACAATTAATTGCTGGCTGATGTCGATGTCGATGGCGACTTCCTCTATAACTGGCCGCAGTTTCTAATGCCGCGTGATCTACTTTCGGCCGACCGACTCAGTGGCAATTAAAACAATTACCTTTACCTGTCTCCATCTGTATCTCTGTATCTATATCTGTATGTGTAGTTGTAGTTGTGCCCCTTTGGACTGTGTTCTGTGGGACGCCAGTGTAGAGGGCTTTTCGCTGGAAATTCTCGAGCCGCAGCCACATCACGCCCATTAGCGACAATCAATCTCGGCCACGCTGCAAGAGCGACAACAACACGGCAACTACACTTGCAACAACAACACGGCAACAAAGCCAGTGATAAAGTTTTGTACGCTTGTTTTGGTTTCATATTTTGCCGCTCTTTGCCGTTTGCTTTTTTATTTACGAATGCGACTGCCAGATAACCCATAATTATGAAATTATTATTGAGCGCCAAGTTTTAGACGCAAAGCTTGGCTATAAAATGGCCAAACAGAGAGACAAACTAAAATATTGTAGATATCTTTAAGCTAAGCATTAGTCTTCGATTGCCGTCGGAAAACAAAAATCTTTTCATTTTATTCCATTTCGGTTGTCTGTACACGAAGTCGATTGAGTCAGAAATCAGGTTGCTGCCGGCGAAGGAAGTTGCATAAAAAACTATTGAATAAAATATATAAAATTTCAAGAAAAAAAATAACTACTACTTTTTTAATGGATACATAAAAGAAATGTGTATAAGAGGAATTTATTTACTTATATCATATTCAGAAAAGTTGAGTCTTATGTTGCAAGCCTCAGTTGTTTGCCATTTACCTCTTTTCGGCATGCAACCGTGAAAACAGCCGAATTTATGCAAAATGCCCGCTAGCCAAAACAAACAAACTGTCCAAAAAGCCAAAACTTAAGCCGAAAACAAATGTGGGGCGTTCTAGGAATTTCATAAAGGAATCGAAAGATACACAGCTACAGGATGCAGCTTGTTATGTTACGTTTTTTGAATATTTATGAAAATGCTACAAGGGTCCTGTGCAAGTTCTCGTCCTGACGGCACTTGTTTCCCTTTACGTTGCACATTGTAAATGCCGTTATGAGTTATTATAAGACAGGACTTAAGTGTACTCATAATTCAGATACCTAGAGGCGCCTAAAACATCAACAGGTTGGGTCGCTATAAACAATACTCATTGCACCCTATTACAATGACAATCTGACAAGGCCTAAAATAAAATAAAATAAAATAAAATAAAAAGAGCTTCGGCAATGCTTAAAATCTGTGCTGCATCCTGCCCAGTGACGGGCCACTGCAACAAGGACAACCTGTAATTTTCAAATCTGGCGAAACAAATGCAAAACTAAAATGTATCTTATGGATTGCGTATGGGCCACAGAAATGGCGCGCACGATAATGTTGAGGCCGTCTGAAGATACTTTGAATGCGACCAGGAGCAACACAGGAGAGAGAGAAAGAGATGTTCATCGGAACGCATGTTCTTTGAAAATTGCCCATAATTATGCGAACGAACTTCAAACTGATTGTTTCTACCGGCAGCGCCGGCCATGGCTGTCCAAAAACCGCGTCTGTTGCATGCAACATAGCCGAGTGGTCCACAGCAACAGCCACAACCCGGCTTTAAAATCGACATTGGTCTGGTCGGGACGCTACGGAATCGCCCGTTTGCTGCAGTGAAAGAGAATGACTGTAATTACGCATCACTTTTTCTTAATTTTCATGCTGTGCATCTTTCTCGTCTGTGGCTGGTGGTGATCTTGCTCTTGCTCTTGCTTTTGCTGGTGCTGTGCTCGTATTATTGGGGCGCTGTGCCCACCATTTTGGCTTGGGAAGCTATGGAGGATTTGGACACTGAACTTGACCCACAAGACAAGTATGTTTGTTGCTGACGCTACGGCGGCCTCTTGTGAGAAATAAATAAGTCCCAGAGTTTTAGAAAATTGCTCGTTGCGTGCATGTTTCCGAAAAGCGGTTCGAAAACATTTTGCGTGTCTTCTGTTACTTGTTTTCGTTTTATTATTTCGTTTTTTTCTTACTTCCTTCAATGAGAAATCTAATTTAAAAGATACAAAATTTTAAATTATGGGGTTTTCTTTATTGCCAAAAATATTTTGGGTCTTTTTTCTCTTATTTTCTTGTATGATTGGAGCTACGTGATGTGAAAAGGTTTTGAGGAGCGCATGATTTTCAGATTCCAGAGACGCGATATGACGGAAGTGCCGAATGTCAAACTGTTTTGGGCTAAAAATTAAAATTGGTTGTATAATTATAAAATGTTATGTACGTTATTCACCACATAGCTTATATAGCTATCTTAGTACTATTATAAAATTAGATATATAGAATCGGACTTAATTTTTATTATTTTCCTAATAAGAATTAACTCATACAACTTTATTTCTCTAAATAAAATCAAACAAATCAAATTAAAAAACCCTCAAACAACTTTAAGCAAATTAATAGAAAAGAATCCAGAAAATGATTTTGTTTTAAATTTTTTGAAATTCCGCTTCGCAAAATATAAATATGGCCACCTTTCGGCTGTTTTGCGAATCATAAATACGCCACCTTCTGTTAGCCTTGCGAAACAATTGCAATTTTTCAATAATCAGCTGTTTTCAACTACCAGTTGTTTGTTGCACTAATTGTTTGTTTATTAATGAATTTAAAAACTTGCTGCAATGGAAACAGACGCAAGTATTGCGGACTTGACAGCCGTCTCGTTTGCCGACTTTGAGACAAAAAACAGAGATGAGAACTCCAGTTTTGATAACTATGGACAGTGTCAACCAAAACACGACATGGCTATGACGCTCGATTTATCATTAGGCCAGAAAGCAGAGAACCTCTTTGCCACCGACCAAACACCTACACCAACACGCCTTATTAAAAACTGTGATGAAGTTGGACTCTTTGAGGATCTGCAACATGTTAACCCCTTTGATATTGGGTTTCAACGGGCTGCCGAACAGAATGCAGTTGGTGGTCATGTGCTGCCAGTGACTCCCACACGTTCAGAAGTGCCTCTGACAGACGGTGACTCGCTTCACACGCCGCAAGTGTATGCGCTGGATTCGGCAACAGTGTCCGCTGTAACACCTGCAGTGGTCAGCAACAGCAGCAGTCCACTAGATGTGCCGGTGCCCAATGTCGAGGATCTATTAAAAACTTCCACACCCACTCCAGTGCCCAGCACTACCACAGATAGTGGTCCTCCTCCTCTGCAGCTTATACAGCCTCAAGTAATTACTTGGGTTCTACCTGCACAAACATTTGCACTATCATCGATTCCAGCCAACAATAACAAAACATTAAAAAGTACGGTGTCCAACCAAAAAGTACGACCCTTGATATTACCCAAGCCCAGTACAACAGTCAATTCCAAAGCTTCTTCAGGTGTTATTATATCACCAAGCACAGTTCCCATTCACGAGCCCAGCAGCGCCAGCCTTACACCTACATCACAGCTGCCTATCAAGGAACGATTAAAGGCTATCCTTAATAACAGTTACAATAAGAAACAACGCAGCTTTGAAACGCCCGCTTCCAAAGCAAAGTCATCGGTTAACTATAATGAGGACACAATGGTACGACGCCGTGCTGCCGCTTCCCGTTATCGTCACAAGATGCGAAGAGAGCACAAGGAGATTAAGGACCATAACGAAGAGCTCCAAAAAGAGATTCGAGTGCTGCGGGAGAGAATTGTAACACTCGAGCGGGAACTGCAGCAGAGAAACAATAATAATAATATTGCTACTGGTATAGTAATATAAATAATATTAAAATGCACCATTAACTCAACTATTTTTTTTTTTTTTGCAGTTGTAGGCAATCAAATCCAAGTGCCTTCCTCCAGCATTCACCTTGTCATTAATGTACCTAAAATGATAGTGCCTTCTTCTGAATCCATTCAAAGGTTGGATAAAAAGTAATAAGTGATTTACCTGCTCAATTTAAGTCATAAGAATTAGATATGAACATATCTTTAAAATTGTTTTTTGCACAATTTATATAAAATTATATTATATTTTAATCCTTAATTATTGAGATTCCCCGCCATATTATGTTCATAGTTTATTGCAAGCAAATTATTATTATCTTTGGAAATAGGTATTATATTTAGCAAATCTTTATGCCCAGAAAAACTAAGGTTTCTAAAGTGTATATAAAATAATTTATTACATGTACAAACTATTAATAAGTACAATAAATTCTTTGTACGATCAGGCTCTATATCGTATCTAAATATGTATGTATAAATATAAAAATTAAATGGTATAAGGTATTTATTAATAATGCACATGTTTTATAAAGAGCTACATTTAAAAATATCACTAAAAATCAGTGAAACGCATAATAATAACCATTTGTTATTGCATTGCCTCATTTAAAATGTAAGTATTTACATAGAAGTATTACTTAGTACTTATTGCAGTCAGTGTTTTAAAATATCCGAAAGCTCGCGTTGTATTTCTAAAATAGAATGTTCTATTTCAGTCAAGTGTGGCTTGACTGGAGCAGACGGCGTCCGTAATCTCGGCTTATCTAGATTCTCCAATGTCATCTGCAAAAGATATTAATTAAAACTCGTACTTAAAATTTTTTACCAGATTTCTGCTTACCTCACGTAGTTGTTGCTGCAGCTTATCGCGCTCCCTGCACATATTTTGGATATTGTCATAGTATTTTTGGGCTAGAGGAGCACCTCCGGTATCTGAGCAATATTGCTGGGCGAGCAGCTCCATATTCTGATTACGTATTTCATCCTCGGCAAAAATCATCTCTTGATTGTGACGACGGCGTTCGCGTTCAATTGTGTGCATTAGTAGATCAATGTCCTTTTCCATTTCTAATACTTTGCGACGCTGCTCCGACTCCTGAAGCTTTGTCATAACTTCACTCTTGCGCTGCCGCACTTCCAGTTGATAGGTGAGCAGCATTTTACGGTGGCAGGCGATGCGCTCTTCCTCTCGATGTATGGTTTCTTGATAGAGCTTTTCCATTTCCTTGACCCGGCGCGTATGTTCCTCTTGCTTAAGACCATTTTCCAAACGGTCCATTATTTGCAACTCCTCCAATTCTAGATGACGTATGCGTGCATCAATTTCCTGATGCTGCTTGAGCAGTACCATTGTTTGTTGCTCCTGTTCTGCAATCCAATCGCTGGGATACTTAAGAAACTTCGGATAGACGCCCTTGGGTATGGCCAAAAAAGGTGGAAGGAATCTCTGGGGATGTAATTGAGGTGGACATTTCTTCATTATCTTGCGAGCCCGAGCCACCAACTTGGCTACATCCATGGGATTCTGTTCGTGAAAGAACCGTAGCACTGTGTCCTTGTCTGAAAGACGTAAGATCACCTCTCGATGAAGGACATTGTAGGCAACTATGACAAATACTATGAAATATAGAGGTTCTGTAATAATGTTGTCCCAAAGAACAAGCCATTGCTGTTCCTCCAACACCTCGGCAAAGGCATTGGTTAGGAGCGACCAAGCATAATCCTTGGGCTGCACTTCCAGTGCCTGATAGAACTTGGACAGCTGCTGGTCATTGCTTTGCAATATATTTTCGCACATGGCAAGATAGTTTTCTGGAGGCAAAGGATAGAACTCGAAGCAAAGTTGCAAGTGATTGAGCAACAGCGTTGCAATCAGCTCAAAGACAACCAATCCGTTCTTGAGTAGTTGCTTCACAAAAGGAAACACCAGATGTGGCATAAACTCTGCATAGCCAAAAACCTTGCACCAGTGTGCCAGGCAACTCCATACCTTAATAACTCCGCGACGTTGAGCATCGCTTTTGATCTTTAGACCACGTGCCATCTGTTTCACAATTGGTGGATGCCCAAGTTTGAGCAGAGCCTGGAACTGGATGCCGTTGCAAGGCAGCTCTAGCAGTGAGCTCCATATTACGAATCTATATTTTTCCGGAAAATAGCCATACTCATGCAGCATAGCTTCCAATCGATCCCGCTTAAGCAGCTGGCGTAGTTCTTGGTTCACAGGACAGCTAACATGTCCAGGTAGCTTGGATTGTTTTACAACTGCACGCAACTGGGAGATGCAATGCGTCTTTGTCTGTAGAGCATTATAAAGTCGACACGTTGACCATACGTTGACTTCACCACATTTAGATAAAACACAGAGCAGCTTGCCATCCCGGCTTACATTCAGACCAACGCCATTTGAGCGCTGTACAATCATCTTGTGATCCGTTTGTTCCAGGTCCAACATAACAGCCTGGCCTCGTGCTGTGATGCCAAACATTATACGCTCCTTAGGTTGTGGCAGCAATTCAATTTGTTTTAGGATAAAGTCTTGCAGTTTAAATATCTTCTCCAGATCAAAGGAGGTTGAGCTGAGCAACAGCAAGTAGCCATCTATGGTGGTGAGGCACAACTTGTTGCCATTTGGTGAGAAGCTGTAGGTTAACAACTTGCCATCGGCAAAATGTTCGTCCGCACAATCAAATGTTAAATCATCCTCTGGATTGATATCGTCCTCGTCTTCTTCCCGTAATGCAAACTCCGGTATCTTTTTCTTATTCCGCTGCAGACGCAATTGACGATCGCGGGCTTTAACGGGCTGGAAAATATTCAGAGGTTCTCGCGAATGTGAAGACCACACACTGATGGAATCATTGGTGAAACAAGTAAAGAACTGATCCGAGTTCGGTATATATCCAGCGAATTTAAGTGTGTGATGTGACTTATCAAAATCCAGACGATAGGATACTTGTAAGTTCTTTAGATTAAGTAGCACTGCCTCGGGACCAAAACGCGTCACTGTATTAATGGCTTTAGTGCTCTGAAGTCGATTTCCCCATGATATTTGATCCACAGCCGCATTCCCCACTTCATTGCGTTTGCTCACTAGTGACTTTTCTACATTGATTACAAACACATGTCCATTTTCGTTGCCCACAATATACTCGTTGTGGTGCAATGGCGACGCGTATACCAAGGTTGCCTGTGGCAAACGAATTCCAAGACGCCAATACCGCTTGTTCACAAAGTCAAAGACATAGATGTTGCCGCTGTGGTGGAAGAGAAAGAATCAAGTTTTGCCCATGGTAAACTGTTATATTGTGTCTTACCGTCTATCAATGACCACCAGCTTATTGCTCATCTCATTAAAGCAACAGGCGGAAATGCGAACGCGCAATTGACGATCCACATTTTTAATTGTATGATGCACGGTCAGAATGTTTCTAAATGGAAAGCAGATGATTGCTTATTTTAGAGTCTATCATTAAAAACAATACTAATACTCACCCCGTCTCATTTTGTTGCAGCTTGAAAGGATATTTGTGCATTGGCTTATCTGAATTGGGAGTGGCATGGGGAAGTGTTTGGGATGATTCCTTTTCGTCATCGTCAAAATCACTATATTTATCCATGAAAAGATCCGATTCCGACATCAAATCCCATTCTTCATCGTTATACACAGTGTCCTCCTCCTCTTCATCAGCTTCTTCATTGTAATTTGAAGCCTCTTCTTCAACTTCTTCATTATAATTTGAAAAACCATCATAGGACGAGTTTTTTGTTGAAATTTTTTCCATTTTATTCAACTTTCAAAAAGCAAATTATTAAACAGGGTTGACTCTGACAGAAGTAGGGCTGACTTGTTAAAAAGGAATCTAGTTCTTAAAACCAAACCATAGGTGGCGATTAATGTTCCGCCAACAGACCAAAGGTGGTTTTTAAAATTATTTGAGAGTATTGGTAAATAAATTATAAAAGTCTAAATACTGACATTTTAAAAATAATAATCAGATAAGAAAAGACATATACCCAATACTTAATCGGTTAATAAACTATTTCGTATATTGTTATTGCATAAAATAATTGTTATTTGAATATATTTATTAATGTGAGATTGACTGTTTTTTTGCGATAGAGCGAACTTCATCAAAAACCATCGACTGGTGCTTAAAACATAACTGCCTCCTTGTTGGGGCAAATTTACAGATCTCATTTAAAACATGCCTCCGTATGGCGCATCAAAGTTATCATCGCGCATGGCATAACCCACCATGGTCGAATAATTGACCACGTTTGCTATCAGCGTCAGCGTGCATGCCGTCCAGGTGATCTAAAAGAATTGTTTAAAGATTAGGATATTACTAAAGCAATGGTATTCCTATTTATTACTTACAACAGCGGAATGTGCCAGGACTATGGGCAGGGCAAAGGCACTTAACACCATACCCGCCGTGAGGAAGAGTGCGAACTCTGTCTTCGGGTTGGTCTCAGCACCAGGGGTGTAACGCTTTGCTATTAAAACTGGCAAAACTGATAACACGTAAAAAAGTAGTACGAAGAATGGATAGAAGATTTTGGGGGTGGGAACGGCACAGGCCAAAATTAGGAATGTCATTCCCAGACACGTTAGTAGTGCACTTATAACCAGCCTGCAATATAGAATTATTATTGGTTTTGGGAAAAAATGTATACAGCGGGTGGCGACTTACGCTGCAGGTGTTGTTGGTTTGTTGTTGTTGTTGGTTGCAATCAGATACAAGCAATTGCGATTTGGGAGTAAGACCAATACGACAGAGATAAAAATATTTGTATGTTAATTATTTGTAGAATTTATTGCGCATAACATACCTTTCATAGCAGCCATTTTATTTGTTTATAGTTTTTCTTTGTCGTTTGACTAAAAAAATGATTCACGAATAGCGATTGTGTATCGATAAAAAAAACTTTTCAACCAGCAGTATTTTTTGGGTATGTATAAATTTTGGTATTTTTTATATATCGATTAAAGTGCGCCTTGTCTTGACATAATAAATCCGTTAACTTTACAAATTTTTGAAATGACCTAAGTTAAGTTAAAATTTTTTCTAATTGACAGCTTACGCAATTATGTCCTTTATTAAAAGTATATTTTAAGCTTTCTAACGTTCCTATCATTATAATTTAATAAACAGATCTCTATTATTTTGTTAAGATTCCTAATAACACCCGTAGCCGGGCTCTAAAACGATCAAATCAAATAAATCTGACAAAATCAAAGGCTAATTTTGATTGACAATGAGGAAATACTTTGTTGCCAATTGGCTTTCGTTGTAATCAGGGGTCATAACTGTTTAAAGGTTTACAATCAAAGTTACGCGCATTTCTAATAATGATAATAGATTTTTACTGAAGAATATTCTGATATTCATAAGTCTCATAAAACCGATCGTTTTTATAAGACTCCTCTCAGCAATCAAAAGTGTGCAACAATAAAGTCTTCCTGTGAATAGAAAGCTTTTCTGCTGTTTCGGTTGAAATTTCATTGATAAAAATAAAATGTCCTATCCCAAAATGGAAATGGTACAGCGCGTGCCCGTTAAAAGCAGTTGGAGCTGGGGCACGAAGAAATATGTAATATATATTATGTGAGCGTGTGTGTGCAAGTGACTACGTAGCAGCCACCTGCTAGCTGCCAAGAAATCGAGTTTGGCATCGTCCTTTCATGAATGCATGAATGTTTATTCAAAGAATCCCTGCACACACACACACACACATACACATACATACGATAGTTAACCTCACGGATAGTCACACACTCTCACATGCGGACGTGTCGAGCTTTTTGTTGGAATAATGACGCATGCGCTTTTGTTGGATATTCTGCTTTTGCTGCGCTTTGTTGTTGGTTGCCCCAAAAGCTGCCCGCAACATTTAACAGTGCGGGGGCGAGCATAACATTTGCGTCACAGCTCCCATTGCTGGATTTGCTGTTGCTGCCGCCAGGCTCATTCAGTATAACTACATACGTCGACGACGAAGCAACGCAAAGAAAACGAATCGCGCAACATTTAAAAACGCTCAACGGGGGCAGCCTAACAAGTTCATTACAATTGGCTGCAACTTGAAAGAAAAGTGCAATATTTGACATTTGTGGCTGCCGGTGCAAGTGCAATACCATCCAAGGAAATCATTTATATCTCATTTGCTGCAAAAAGTGCAATTAACTAACGGATATTGTGTAAAATATTGCACGCCTACGCGAAATATTCAAAGGTACAAACCCACCAGCTGCCCGATTTGAAGCGTGTGTATGTGTATGTGTGTGTACGTGTGTGAAAATCAATAAACTCTGTCGACATTATCGCAGACTACAGCTTCGAGAGATTGGGAAGCAGGGGAGGAGCATGTACTTGGCCATTCTAACCGGCCATATGGCAACTGTGTAGTGTTAACCAAATACCTAATACGATAATTGTGCCAAGGTGCCCAAGTTCAACACAATATTGAACACTGAATTGACGTCAAACTTACCTTACCCACTAACTAAACTAAACTAATAAAAGAAACAATTAAATCAAGAATCCCTTAAATTATTCAATACAAAGGACAGGACAATATGGCAAAGCGAATGGAAATAACCTGCGCACTGATTGCAATCCTCATGTGCAGCATATTGGGTCACTGCGAAATGTCCGTTTACCCAGGTAAATATGCCTAAAAATAGCACAACCAAGCAACTAAACTACCCACACACACACTTACCTTACACCCCTTACTCCACTAACAACTACCGCTTCACAAACACACAGACACACAACTGAATGTCACTATATATATGTGTGTGTGTGTGTGTGCTTGTAAGTAATTTGAACTTTTGCGTCGTGAATGGCGCAGGAAAGCGAAGCCAACCGCTTGCCACTTCGTTTTGTGTATACTACTGTATACTAGATGTG
Organism: Drosophila putrida; assembly: GCA_037043535.1. Lineage (NCBI taxonomy): Eukaryota > Metazoa > Arthropoda > Insecta > Diptera > Drosophilidae > Drosophila > Drosophila putrida. Next base: position 1,865,725 of record JBAMBI010000065.1, read on the forward strand.
CATGAATGTATGTATGTATGTGTGGTTATACATAAGAATACACATCGAGTATCAAATATTCACGAATCAAACCTAAACACCCACGCTCACTCACACTCACACTCCTCAACAGCTCTACAAATACATACATGAAATGCAGCAGCAGAGGACGTCTTTAATCTATGTGTAATCTATGTGGGGGTCTATATCTTCTATATGTATGTGCTTTGTGGGCGTGTGTGTGTGTCTGTGCCGCCCACATTTCCGACTAGAGTCGGGTGCTACTTTAGTTTGAGTTTGAGCTCCTTGTTGCAGTTGAGGCGTAGAGCACTTTTTATAGCCTACTTTTCAGGGCACAGCAGCAGCTGCAAACAAAATGTAATAAAGCTTTTCCAACCGCGTCACTGAAACGTACAAGTGTGTGTGCGTGTGAACGCGTGTAGTAATTGGTCTATTTTTAAACAGTGGCAATTAAATTGACTTTTGTTTGTCTATTCCTGCGGCTATAAGAAGTGCCTCAACTCGTTTTTTCTTCATTTTCGTTATTTTCTCCTTTGGCTTTCTATTTTAGTCGCCTTTATTTTTGAACGACAACTTGCACGCAACCTGGCTATGACGGACTTCATTAGCATTAGCATTAGCATAATGAGAGTCCGGCACATGCCACCTGCTATCTGCCACACCCATTTCTGGTTAAATTAATCAATTGCATTTTCACTTGCAGGACTCCGACGTCGTCCTATTCAACCGGCGGCTTTGGAGACCCAGCAATATGAGCAGCTCATGGAGGAGCATGCTCGTCGTCGGCTGCAACAGCAATTTGAGCAGCAATTGGAGCTCATTAAGCTAAAGATGATGCGACAACGGAAGCTGCTAGAGGAGGAGCGCTATCGGCAGCGGCAGCAGGAGGTGCAGATGGCCCAATCTGAGGACGAATACGAGAACAACAATAACTTCAATCAGCAATACGATCAATATGACAATGCTGAGGCCGATGCTGCCTATGGGAGTCCCCTGGAGACGCTGTCCGATGTGCGTCCCCAGCCGCCACTTCGTCTGCCGCTGCCCAACTTTAATAGCTTGGAGAATGTCTTCAATCGCAATAGCGTGCCTCGCGAGCGTATTCCCTTTGCGGTGGGTCCTGAGGATGTTCGTTTCTTCGAGAACGCCAACGATCCATCTGGCGAGCTTGACTCCCGTGCATTGGATGATTACGAGGAGTATGCACCGGCGCCAGAAACTGGGCCCGAAGTAGTTACGGCCAAGAGCAAGGTGGTAACGACTGTGTCAGCACCCAAACCTGTGGAGCCACCAAAGCTCCTGGATGCTGCCACAGCCAATTTCCATCGCATTAAGCCACAATCTGCGGCCGCGGCAGCCGTTGCTGGTGTTAATCTACCGCAGTCTAAGGAGACCACCAACGAAATTACAGCACTAATTGATAAGCTGCAAAAACAAAGCAAATCTCCACAAATGGCACTTCCTATTGGCAACAACGATGTCACTGACCAAATTGTAATGCGCCAAATGGGTATGAGCAGCGAAATGGGCGTGTACATTGTGGCCCTGATTGCGGGAGTCAGTGCGGCCGTTACAGTGGGACTCTTGGCTCTGGGAGTTACCTGGTAAGTTTACCTATAAAAAATCGAGCCTCTTTAACAAAGCTTTATTTTGTATATTATATATAATGTTCCACAGTTCTATTAAATTTTCCCCGTTCCCCTGTTTTCCCCCGAAAATATTATCGCAAAAGTCTTTTAAAGTTTAAGATATAATATTATAACGAATTGTTGAAATTAAAGCTTTTTCATTTTCTTCTTTACCCGAAAACGTTCCCAAAACTTTTAAGAAGTCTGTATCCCACAATTGTATTTAACAATTGCACCTACCTTTTTCTTTACAGGTTCCATAATCGCAGTAAAGCTGCTGCAGATGTGGACTATCCGGCTTATGGGGTGACTGGGCCAAATAAGGACGTTTCGCCGTCATGTGATCGCAAGCTGGCGCAGAGCGCTCAAATGTATCACTATCAGCATCAGAAGCAGCAGATTATTGCGATGGAGAATTGTCAGGCCACTGATGGCAGTTGTGGACTCTCTGATGTCGAGAGTGACGATGACAACGAGGAGGGAGACTATACTGTCTATGAGTGTCCTGGTCTAGCGCCCACTGGTGAAATGGAGGTTAAGAATCCATTGTTCCTGGATGAAACGCCGGCTACGCCCGCCACAGGAGCCACTGCAGCAACCACTAATGGTGCCGCTAGCACCACTGCTGTCGCCTCCAACAACAATATTACGCAGGCAACACCACAACAGCCGGCTACCCAGAAGAAGGGCACCGTCAAGCCGAATATGAATCTGTTGAATGCTGCGGCCACGGCTGCTGCAGCTGCCACCGCCAACGCCAATGTTGCCGAGGAGAAGCAGAAGCGCAAGGGCAAGAAGTAAATTGAAGATGGGAGAAAAGGACATTGAAATCTTTTCTCTATATCTATCTCTATTGGCATGCCATGTGCTTAGGCAATTGGTAAAGTTTGACTGATCCATTTTGTCAGCCAACAGACACTAGACACAAGGTACGCGTATGATGTACATAACACATTCACACACTCTCTCACACACATACATACATATATATTTACATATACATACATACATACACATACATACATACATATAGACAAAATATAAATACGCGCGCGCATGTATAGAATATATGTATTCCTAATAAAAGTCCATGGAATTAAATTCCGCGGCTGCAGGCTCTCGAGTGCAACAAACGAGTAAACTTGCTTGATGGCACAACTCTCTTATCTTCCCCTAACTTTAAGTCCTATCATATTATGATGATGTATTGTAATCGTAATCGTATCATAATCGTATTGCTATGATCTAAGTCCTGCTATCAGCACACACACAACCCCTTCCGCCCCTAAACCTCTCCCTGTCCTTATCAGTGTCACTTACATTGTTTCCGCCTCTGTGAGTCCCATGACAACGAACTCTAAGAAATTGCGAAAGAATCCATGGGAAACCATGTGGTGCATGTCAGTCAAAAGCAGGAACAACGACAATTGCACAATTGCCGTCTGAATTGGTAATATTCCCCTCCCTGATTATCCAAGATACTTATTATGCTACTGATTCTATTTACATACATACAATCCAAATTGTGTACTTATTTATTGTATTGTAATTAAACATTTTATTGTATTGTACTTACAAACATACATATGTATATCAAAAGAATTTTTGGTGTCTGCAACACGAATCAATTTATAACAAATATTTTAAAGTCTGCATATTGGCATTGGAACAACAAGATCAACAACAACAAAACAAATACTTTATACTATACATATACTATATATAATGTATTACTAACGTAACATACATACATGAAGTATTTGTGTAATTATTGTAACATATACACAAGCCTAAACTAATTAATTATGTACTCTTATAGTATTCCCATTTATTTTCTAATTTATTGTACTACGCTTTGTGATCTTAAATTATCTGTGTCAATTTAGAAATACAATTCTGGTAACCAAAAAAATATATACATATATAAAAGTCACACATGCATGATGGATGTATGATGTCTGATTTATGTATGTACTTATCATATTGGAACAAAATCTATAGAAAGGGGCGAAAAAAAATGGAAGAGAATTATTTACAAGTAAAACTTAACAATAATTTCCTGCACATTCATGTAAAGTAAATGAAAAACGACTGATAACACACAAAAATACACGCGTCTATTGTACAAAAACGAAAGTAACGAAAGATAATGAAATTTATTTATTAATTAGTGGAAAATTATTGAAATGAAATAGTAGATGTTCCAAGTCCCAAAAATATTTAAATTGCTGTAAATAAACATATACATACATATACATATATGAGAATTATATAAATCTACAACAACGTAAACATTTGCGGCCGTAACAATTACAATACACTGAAAACACAACAAAGAAAAAACTCACGAGTTTTAAAAGAAATACAGCTTATATACATAAAAAAACAATAATAAGTGTAATAACTACTTGAAAAGAAAATGAAATGAATGAAAATTCGACAACTGCTAAGCATGTTGGACAACACAATGATCTATTTTATATTGTTTTCAACAATATCCATTGGAAATGTACTTTGCAACAATAAAAATGCAAACGAAATGTTTGTCAAATTGGCTTTTCGAAAAGCGGAATGTTGAGTTTGAAATATATATTTTATGGAGTTTTCCGAGAGACCGATAAAACCAGAAAACATATATGTATCTTGAAAGAAATCCGAAAAATACACACTTGTATTGCGAATAAAGAAAATAATTTAATTTATTTATGTATTGTATAATAACCAAAATAACACAAATTATACAATATGCATACAAAATAAATTAAACTAACCCAAACAAAAATTGGATTATTTTATTAGTTTTTTTACGAAACAGTGAATGAATTTCTCAACAAGTTTATTTCTTAGGCTCATAAAAAACCTGTTCAAATCGATTGGCGGGAATTATCAAGAGTTGCCATATTCTTACAAGTCCCATGCGATAGGACTGGCTGGCAATCTGCGCACAAAGGCTGACCAAAAATATCTTTATTAAGCTATCGTTTAAAAAGTATCGCGCATAGCCACCAGCACTAGTGTTGGGAAAATATTGTGCCTTGGCGGGCAAATTAAAATAAAACACAAAATAAACTAAAACATCAAGCATTTAGATTATCTTCAATTAAATCAAATTAATTATAAATTAGATAAACTAAAGCGGGTTTTTTATTTATTTATTTAAAAAAAATGAAGCAAATTCTGGGAAATTGAGCAAATACTAAGAAAATTCAATGCAAAGTTTCAATCAAATTGGTTTTGATTACCGATTTCGAGTAGGAAATATCGATACTGAGAAATTTAAATGCTCGATACTATCGATACTGCTCGATGCTTTTGCCAGTACTTGTTTAGTAGTAATTGCGACAATAATAAATTCAGTCGGTGTGTGCGCACGCCGCGCTCGTTTTTATTTCATATTAATTAATTAACAAAAAAACACAATTTTAAGTCTTGCGGGCATTAACGTGCGGAAAGTCGGTGTTAACATCGGTATCTGTTGTTGTTGTTCGTTACATTATTGCTGTTTTGCTGTGTCCTTTTTTTCTGTCTCGAGCGAATCTTAATTTTAGAATTAGAAACAGCATCAGTGCCAGTTAAAAAATGCGTTGGTTTAATACAAATACTGCTGCTGCCGTTGCTGTTGTTGTTTAGGTAAGTTTTTTGGGGCATGAACAGGCGCACTATAAATAAATGTCTCGTTGCAATTCTATTCTGGGCTGGCACTGGCACTGGGCAGGCCAAATTGTCGTATTTCCATCAAGTGCAATTCTCTTTTTCTTTTCTTTTTTGTATATATACATTTGGGTGTACTTGTCGATTACGAAACTGGGTGGGCGCTGAATGTTGGGGAGGGCACTAAGTATGGGGTGCCCCCCACTTTGCATGCGATGTGCTAAGCATTAACGACGTTGCCGACGGCATACACAAAGTTGCGTGTGACAGCCAACCATCAATATAGGGATAGGGGGCAGGTTAGGGTGTACTCATATTATTCATTGCTATCGATTTGTTAGGGGTGTGTTCCTGTTGTTCTTGCTATTCCCCGTTTATATTGCCGGCAAATGAGTAAAAGTGATTCATTATAGAAACAAATCAATAAAACAAGCATTTAAAATTGTTTCCCTAGTGATAAACTCAGGCGTTAGATCATGTGATAAGCAAATGTTATCAGACACCCGCAAGAATGCGAAGATAACATTCTTTGTGCATAATTTTGGTTGTATGTGAGACACACACACACACACACATACAACTGATGCCAACTACTCTCGAAAAAGACAGAACAAATTAGCCAGACATAATGGGATAAAAGTACAAAAAGTTTTATACCGAAAGCGCTGCTGTAATTGGTAAATTATTTACATAAATGTGTATATTTATAATTATGGCTTCGCCAGTATCTTTTCTGGGTATCTTTTTCATTGCATATTGCAGACTGCAATGTTCTTTTTTCGCATTTTCGATTTTAAAATAAAGATAGATCTTCGTTCGAGACATTTTCCTATCTGAAGTATTCTCAAAAAGGACAGATACATCTAAAAATATGCTAAATTGTCAACACTGACGTACACACATGCAATAAAACGCCCCTTGGTACGAAATTTGAGTTTCACTATGTTGAAATACTTTCCAGCTGTTGTTTTGGTTACTTGTTAAACAGGATGCGCTCGGCCGGTCGGTCTGTCTTTCAGTCAGTCATTCAGGCAGGCATCTAGGGAGAGGCATTCAGGGGTGGACCAGATGTTTTTGCCTGGACTGGCTTGGCTTGGAAATGAAATTGGAATTGGAATTGGGTAGACGCGATGCTGATTTCAAGGCTTCATGCGTTGCTGCATTGTTATTGCCTCAGCTCTGTCCTCAGTTCTTTCAGCACTTCTGCTCTTCAACAACCATTTGCTGAGTGCTTTAGTGTTTTAGTGTAGTGCAGACACTCGAAAACTATTCGTACTAACACTCATATGCTATTGGGTACGATTCTAGGTACAACGCTTGTCGCGTTGTGACCCACTTTACAGCGCACGGATCAGAGAAAGAGAACAAACAGAGAATCCACAACGCAACGCGTCAGCAGAAAGAAAACCCAGAGCCAAGCTCATTATTGTATTTCTTGGCCTTCCTTTACAGTTGTTATTGTAGTTGTTGTTGTTTTATTTAACTAGCCAACGGCTTTGTTTTTTTTTTGTAGTTTCTCTTATTACCCAGCAACTGTGATTACAAGTGCTTATTACATACACACACATATGTGAATGGTGATAATGAAGCTGGCGATAATGAAGCTTAGATTTACAAATGTACAAATGTGTTTCCATTTATATGCACTTGACTTTAATTTACATTGTAAATACATGCGATTAATTACTGATAGAATAAGACATAAATAGCTGCTATCAATTAAATTCTCAATGAAAGCATTCGTATTTCTTTAGCACCTCAATGAGTGCTCCATATATTTGTAAGACAAGTACAGTAGTCATTCCATATCAAGTTTACCTTTAATAGAATCAAAGATCAGTCAACAGGTTTTCCATTTAAATGCATATATTCATAAGGAATTTATTTTATTTATGAGCAACAAATTCCAATTAGCTTTCCCCAAGGCGGCCGAATTTTCAAGAGAATTTTTCTGAATTTCAAATTTAATCTTCAGATAATTTACGTATAAATATGCGTTTAATTACAAAATGAAATATGAAAGACACCCTTGGGCTCAATCGAATCCACCATATCAGGCGATCACTGTATACATGTGTATGCACTTTTCACAATCGCATTGCCATCGGGCGAAGGTTAATTTATGGACGGACGGACGGACGGACGGACCGGGGCATTTTCATAATAAAAACAAATCTGTGGCGGTTATTGAACTTGACGATGGCATCGCTGTCAACGCTGGCGACACCAACTGACCTTGTCCGCCACATATACATATACACACTCTTACATTGTGTCAAAATATTCAACAAAAAGAAACAAATAAAACCTGTAAAAAACGTCTTCCATTTCGTAAATTCAGAAGAAGAAAATGTAGTAAAAGAAAGCTGTTGAAAGATCTCAACGAGGGCGGGGCGGGGGTCAGTCTGGTGGCAAATTCCAATAGGCCGGGGAATGTATCATAGGAAATTAACGCCAACACACATTTCTGGGGGAATGAGCACTACATAAATGCCTCCATTCAAGTACATATGGAAACATATATTATATTTATATGTATATATATGTGTGTAGGAAGAAGGCACGTTGCAGGCTGATAAACAAGCGGTAGTCCAATTTGATTTCCGCGAACTTTTGCAGCTGTTTTTGTTTGTTTTTACGAAATTTATGTAAAAACAATAAACATATTTATTGGCTTATATACGTAAATACCAAATGTCTGTCTCTCTGTTGTTGGGAGTTGGGAGGGCGATGGTGCACGATCGTCACGTGGTGGTGGGTGGTGCCCATAAACAAAGCGGGCCAGAGGCAGAGCCAGAGACGCCTCCACATTTTCATGTCCCTGACCACAATCGCACTGCCCAACGCCCAATTTGTTGTTATACAAATTAAACAACCTATATCAATCTCTATGCATGTGTAGATATTTATGTATGTATGTTCAGGTGTTGCGATCAAAGCTAAACAAAAGCATTCTGCAAAATGGCGCAAAAAGCAAAAGGCATAAACAATAAATACTTATTTACATATAGCCAAGTTTGTAAGGTTTAAACGTGGGAACCGTGTAAATGTAAATAAAACAGCAACAATATTTTCTTTGCCAATAAATCAGACAGACAAACAATACAAATACAAATACAGATATAGATACAGATACACACGATCAGACACTCACATGGTGTCAGTTAATTTGCTTTAATTGCTTTTGATAGCTTTATGAATTGTTCTACGTCTCGAACCGCAGCCAAAACAATGCAAAATATATATGCAGCTATATTACTACATATGCAAATATTCAGATGCACAGTATACAAATGTATATGTACTTAAGAAAAACATGTGAGACATACATGATCAATATGTATATTTGAATGGGAAATAGTTCAAATAGTCAATAAAAATCCATTTGCATAAAACTTGAAGCAGTCTGGAAAATAATTCATACGCTTTTGTCTTGCCAGAAATTTGTTTTCTATTATCTCTGCCTATAGACGAGATGTTTCTACACAAGTATAATATACAATTATATATGTGACTACGCTGTAATTGAAAAGGCGCCTTTAGAACTTCATAATTATCTGCCATACAAAGGAAACAAGATATAACTAGAGCATCCATTAGATGATGTTTACAAGCTTTTATCTTAAGCATATCCGTTTCCATGTGGCCGATAGCTGACAAATGCTTTTATTTCAATTTTAATTCGAAATATGGAAGTGACGAAAGCAACAACAATTTGCTGATTGTGTGAAAGAAAATCTATTTAAAAGTAGAAAGGTATTTCTTATCAATACTTGTATTAATAACATTCCTAATGGTTTTTATGATTTATCGGTTGGAATGCCATATGAGTAATTGAAATTAGATCGTTTGGTATTTTCCCTTGAATTTAATTGATAACGGAATACGTATTAAAGTTACCCAGAATTTAATATATTTTATTTAATTTGTACAGATAATCCTTGTACATTTTTATAGAAATAAACGGTACTGTGTCTTTGTTTGTTTACTTGCTTTCTTCTCGGTACACTCACTAAAGTATTCGATAAGAGTTTGCCTTGAAATTCGATTTGAAAAGTATACAATATATTATATATATATTTTCCTGCTTCTTTGTCACAACACTTTAGATATTGGCTATGCCATTTTTAAACGGAATGATTCCATTTCTCCATCGATTAATCGAAGCTAAACGAAAAAGGCAAGACGACGGCGATGGCGATGTTGTTGTTGATGTGGATGTGAACGTCATTGCATTTGATCAACATTTGCTTTGGTATAATTATGACTTAATTGAAATTAATTAGACGGGGTCGCGTCAGATAGTCTTTGAGAAATGTATGGCATGTATATATAGCTGTCTAGATATTTATTCGAATATATATATAGATAGATATTTGTAGTTCACATCTGTGTGCTTACTATCGCTTGCTCAACTAGATCTGTGCACTATAAATGTACAAGGTTATAAGTATTATATATGAGTATATGCGATGTTGAATCTGTTGAATATGTTAGCAATAATCAATAAGAGTTTCCCTCTTTCTCTCTATCGTTAAACCCTCTATCTCTTTCTCTTAGAGTATGCCATTGATTCTATGGGTTCGTTGACCGTTTTGGTGACTTGTTTTTCCTAAAAAAACTTTCCGCTGACTCTACTCTGTTGTATGCATGTCATTAGCATTAGTGTTGCTGGTGTTGTTGTGTTGTGTTGTGCGGTGCATTGGCACCCCCAAAAGCCAATCGACAGCTATACAACGGCTACTCACGGCTGTTAACCATAAAAGACCAGATCCAGACCAGGCCAGACCAGGTCTCTTCTGGTTGGTCCCCTCGTGACTCAATATTGGCCACTGTATTGGAAATTGAGCAGCGAAGCGTGCTAGACGCCACAGTGGCTGAAGCTTGATGCTTGGCATGTTCCATGTTCCACGTTACTCGTATTGTTGTTCTGCATTGTGGCTTTTGTTGCAGCCGTATGCAGCACCATAAAAACATACACAAAATGATTATTCAGTAAACTGAAAGACTGGCTAGAGTGCGGAGCACGGAACAAAGCGTAAAAACTTGATCACAAAGCGAGCATAATCAAGAGTTTTCACACACTACTGGAAACACTCGTACATAAAAACTATATACACATCGAAATAACAATAACAAACAATAATAAATATAATACTTGTGTGTACATTGCAGATTATTGGCCAAGTGGTTATTGAACGCCAGACAATTGCCATGATGCGCTATTCGGAAATATCGCGAGACCTCTCGACAGATAATCTGCGATACTCTGAGGTAAGTTTACTCTTCACTCTGAAGCCTGAAGCCTTTTTCACATGTTTGCTTTGTTATCCTACAGCTGAGCAGAAAACCAACAACTGACTATGTGGGCTACACTGGACAGACATATGTTACAGCCTCCCCAACGACACACGCGCATTATCAACACAACGGAACGGCAGGACAACAGCAACAGCAGTCACCACAGCAACAGCGTCAGTCGAAGCAACGAAGTCCCAATGGAAATGCTCATACAATGGCTTGTTTACGACAGGATAAAGGTCAAAAGGACCAGCATGCTGAGCAAACAATGCTACAGCAATCGACCAGCAAGACGTTAAATATTAAAAGCACACGGCGTAAGAACTCAATTGGCTGTCTGACTAGCTTCTCCTCATCGCCAGATTCGCCGGGTTGTTACTACAGCATTGCGTGAGTGGAATCTTTCACTTGTACATTACATTTGATTAACTTATTATCCCATTTGCAGGACAAACGCATCACCAGCAAACAAAACGCAAAGCTTGCCGGCACATGGTTCCATTAAGCAGCTGGATGCAGTGATATTAAGTGCATTGCGTGTGCCCGCTGATCTGCTGGCTAATCAGATTACACTGTTGGACTTTCCGGTCTTTGCGCTCATACAGCCGGATGAGCTGAGCAGCTGTGCCTGGACCAAGAAGGATAAACATGTGGTTACGCCCAACATTGTGGCGTTTACGAAGCGCTTTAATCACACCAGCTTCTGGACAGTGCAGGAAATATTGAATGCGGAACAACCCAAGCAGCGTGCAGAGATAATGACACACTTCATTAAGGTAACAAGTTCAATGTGTACCAAGTGTGACCTATTACTAATTATCTACTTCCATTTAGGTGGCAAAGAAATTGCACGAACTAAATAATCTACACTCGCTGTTTGCCATTATTTCTGCAATGCAAAGCGCCAGCATTTATCGCTTGAAGAAAACCTGGGCCTGTTTGTCCAAGAAGGATCGACAGTCCTTTGAGCGACTCAGTGACATATTCAGTGATCAAAATAACTGGGCTAATCTCCGTTCTTATTTGGAAAGTTTACGTCTGCCATGCATACCGTACCTGGGTCTATTTCTGACAGATTTGATCTACATTGATCTGGCACATCCCCACAAAGGCGGCTTGGAGCCGGAGCAGCGTCGCAATAAGATGAATAATATACTGCGTGTCATTTCGAACTATCAGCAATCGGATTATCAACAGATACAACCACATGAATCCACGCAAAAGTATCTAACTTCCATACGCTACATTGAGGAGCTGCAAAACATATTTGAGGAGGATCAGTACAAGTAATTAAACTAATCTAATTTAACTGTATGACAAGTGTTAAATTAAATCTTTATTTTTAAATAGACGTTCGCTGAGTCTGGAGCCCGCCTCGCCTTCTGGTCCCAGTTCGTCGTCGTGCAGCTCGAAGGAATCGTTTAATGTGGAGTCGGTGACACCAGCATTAGGATGTTTGAATCTCTCGCCAGCTAAAACCATTGGTTCCATGCGTATGGCAAGTGGCACTAAGTTTGTACCCGGACATCGCAAGTGTCGCAGCCTGGGCACCAAGTAAGTTCAAACTTTGACTCGCTCTGATTGCAACAAGTAAACATACAATGCGCGCCTTTCTAATTGCCAAAAACACTTTTGTGTCTCGTCCCAAATCTTTCAATTTCGTTTTAACCACCACTCGACACAATCTCACTGCGCAATTGGACTGAACATTGGGGTCCTAATCAAACGTTAACATTACTATTTGAACTATTATGTACTACTTATTATTGTTGTTATTATTGTTCATGCTGTTCTTCTTTAATCACTTTTGCTTTTCGGCTTTTGTTCTTTTCTCTTCATCTGTATCTCTATCTCTATCTGTATCTGTAAATCTGTGTATCTGTAACTTGTTATTGTAACTGCTGCGAAGATTTCGCAGCAGCAGCCTGCCACGCAACTTTGCACAAAGGTGCCAGTGCTGCATTGTGATGATTGCGCCGGGAATTGGCACAATCTCGAACAAGCGCTGCAGATGCCGTCGGTGAGTGCCACAAATCGTAGCCGTACCTAGGATATGCCTCAAACAAATTGTATCCCTTTATTTTCATTATCATTTCATCATTTCACCATTGCATCAATGCATCAGTTTGTGCACGGACCATGCTTCAATGTAATCGAGACCCAAATAACAACAATAAAAACACTGAAAAACAAAACACGCCCACATCTTTAGCTGCTGCTTTGTATCAATTTTGGGTGTAGATTAACTGTATGAAATTGCTGAATGATCTTCGTTTCGTTTGGCCACATCTTCCCACACACACCCACAAACAAATACACACACATTTACATATGCTCTTTAAGTTGCCTTACAATTTGATTTGATTTGTTTATCCCATTTGATTGCTTGCCTGCATGACGCCCCTTACCGTATACATTGTTGTCTGACTAAGCTTTGAATCATTGAATTAGCTAAAATCTTCTCCGTCTTTGCATTCACAGCATCTTTGGTAAAATTGCGCCGAACAATTACGACGGACATCCGCATCATTTGCACCTGGAGCATGATCCGAGTCAACAGCCTCGTCATCATCTGCTCGATGATTCAGTGCTGGAACACAGCGATGCTTTATCGAATGCGGACTTGACCTCTCTGGAAAGCGCCGAGGGCATTATGTGTGATTTCACTGGCAGTGATTGCGATTTAATGTCACCGGAGGCAGCAGCCGCAATGCAGGGCTGCGTTCGCCGCAAGACCGTACAGAAGGAGGGACGTAAACCGGCGGTCGCTTCCTGGCAACGATATTGGCTACAGATCTGGGCCAATTCGCTTGTCTACTTTCCGCCCAAGTCTTTCAAGGGTAGCGAGCGAGGCGACTTTAAACGTGAACCCTGCAAGGTGTGTCCTCTGGAGGGCTGGTATGCCCATGTCAGCGACAACACCAAGCATAAGAACACCTTTGAGCTATACCACCGCACTCTGGGCACCGTGTACAAGTTTCGCACCGATAGCCCACAGATGACGCATCTCTGGACAAATGCCATTTGCAAGTTGGCAACGACGCGTGTGCCAAAGCCATTGCCGGCAAATCTGATGTCCTTCGAGTGAGTCAACGGACAACAAACAATTAAAAACTGGACACGGCTTCGTGATGACGAAGGCCCTACCACTTCCTCGAATCTAATGTACTCATCAATTAGTTTTAATTAGCTGTCCACTTACTCTTATGTCACGAAGCAACCACAGAAACATTCCCGCAGCTCTCTCTGCTTGTTAAACATAACACACAACGAGAACAACCAAACAGGAAGACCACAAGATTAACGAACAAATTGTAATTTGCAAATGAAACGATTTCAAATGGTATTTCAAAAGACTGACAGACCTAGCAGAGAATTAGAAGAAGAGAAAGATAATGATAAAGTAAAAGATGTTGGATAAAACACACACTCAATTACAGACAGGATAATCAACTCTGATATTGTCATAGTCACAGCTAATCAATTTAACCTTCAATTAGTGCTGTGACTATAAATCCAAACTACATATGCTTTTTGCATGGCAAGTTTCTTTGTTGTGCTGTAAAAACGTATAGTAAATGTGTATCTTAACGTCGAGCAATGTTAATTGTATTTGTATCTTGTAATGTAATTTAGCAATTAAACAAAACCAATTACTACGACATTTAATTTTGTATGTTCATATGCGCTATTTGTGCCATATTAATTTTAAATTAATTAGTTTTACATCAATCTATAGATAAACTGCAACTGCAACCACACTTTATGCAACATTTGTATCGCCTTCTCATAGAATTATTGCAAAACTTATTCGAGTCTTAATTCCCAAGGACGTCGACAGGACGTTTGCCTAACTACTACTTTGTAACAAAGAATCAAAACTATCGCATACTCGAACAAGAAACCACAGGCTTTAAATTCAACGATTAAAAAAAAAAAGAAATGCTATCAAAATTTATATGTTGTTGCACTCTAGGCTTAAATTTAAGTTGTAAGTAAATAGTTTTATATGTTGCATGTTAAATAGACAATACAGCTTGAATTCTACGAAACGAAAGTTATGTTAACTACTGGCATTTAAGGCCCACGAATCAAATATTATACTCCCGATATACATTTACATTTACTTTAAGCTTTCTCATTCACACATTTTCTTTGCAAGTTTTAACGATATAAGAAATATAAGAAATGCAACAACAACGGCATAAAAAAAGTCCATTAAAGTAACGAAAAATACAAAAATAAATACAAAATAAAAAGATTCGCAGTTTGAATTTGTCGTATTATATAACACAATTGCTGCTTCGTTATTTATAACAATTTTCACGCGTTCGTTGATCGTGCAAAGTGCGCGAATTTGAAATTCATTTGCGAGGCGTGTGGGGCACGTTGTGCATTTAAATAAGTGGCGCCACAGCATTGCGAGCTATTTAACATTAAGAGAAATGACTAAAGTGCTGTCAGTCGATTGCGAAACATGAAAGGGTCCACAACCAATGCAAGTGACAGGATGATGACATTGCCGAGGAATTGTGGGCGACTTTGTATGCTAACATTAGTGCTGCCTTTGTTATTACTCTTGTGCCTGTCCATTGAGTCCAGTGTGGGCGGCAAGACAACCACCATGTAAGTGCAAACTTTGGAATTGGAATTGTCTAATGGCAGGCTGACAAAACGACTTTCACTAAATGCACCCCTCACTTCCATACAGTGTGCGTCACACAGACACTATAGATCCGCAGTCCGATGGCTTCTGGACAAACAAGACCACTTGGAATGCCCGCTGGGTGAAGTACTGGAGGGCCAAGAAAATCTATGAGCCCGTTTGGAAGAAAGTGTGGACACCAACGATAATTACTGAGTGGGTACCTCTTCCGAATGCACCTGAACCTGATGCCTGGAAGAAACCGAATCATCAGCAACTGCATTCCGATGAAGATTGAAAGACTGAACCTAGCTAGCTGTATTATAATTATTATCATAGTGTGTATTTATTTATTTATTTATTTGTTAATTAAACACTCTTTAAGTCTAGAGATAATTTAAAGCGACGCTTAACGCCAACGCAACGAAAGACCTTACGAGCTAGCGACTGGATATTGCAACTATTTACATGGAGTTTGGATCCGGGTGGGTGGCATATTATTATATATATAGTGGCTTGACGCTCCTAGGCGCCCGGAAACTTAAAAGACTGCGATGTGGCAGCGGCAGCAACAGCAACAGGTGATTTGGCCGCCTCCAGCGTCTTGGCCTGAAAATCAGTGTTTGCCACTGGCTTCAGTTGCGTTGGCTTCGGCGCTGACGCATTGGTATCTTCGCGTTTCCACACAACTTTGTCCTTTTCTTTGGTGGCACCGTTGTCTTTGCGATCCCAATCCCAGCCAACGTCGTGATGGTGATGATCGTGATGATGATCTGGGGTGGGGAACCATTCAGATATCACAACGGGCTTCCAGATCTTCTTCCAGCCAGGCACCCAGATCTCCTTCCAGCCGGGCACCCAGATTTGCTTCCATGCTTCCTTCCATTCCAGTTTGTCGTTCCAGATTTGTTTCTTGGCTGGTTTCCAGTACTGTTTCCACGCTTCTTTCCACTCCAATTTCTTCTCAGGCACCCAGATTTGCTTCTTGGCTGGCTTCCAGATCTTCTTCCAGTGTGACTTCCAGACAACCTTCTTCTTCCACAGGTCGTGGCTAGTATATTCCCAGCCCTCATGATCCTTGCCCAAGAATTTTTCACCGGGAATGCCAACCTGAAAAAATTACATTATCGTTAACAATAAATGTCCTTGTTGTATCTTTCATATGTCTCGCTTTACCTTGACAAGCTCTGGTGTCCAATACTGCTTCCAATCGGGAACCTGAATATCCTTCCAGGCGGGTACTAAGATCTCTTTCCAATGGGGCACCTAAATTAATTTTACATATTATTTGAAGCTCCAAAAGTCTCTAAGTAAAAATAGATATCTTACCCATACTTGTTTCCAGGCAGGTACCTGAATCTCTTTCCAGCCTGGAACCTTTACCCAATGTGGCTTGTAAATCTGTGAAGTATTAGAAATAGAGCTTGAACCTAGAAAAGTTGTGATATGTTTTAGAAACGAACCTTTTTCCAGGATGGATTCCATATTTGTTTCTTGGCAGGATTCCAAATCTTCTTCCAGCCTTCCTTCCACGTGACTTTCTTCTTCCAATAGCCAGGATCGTGATGTTCATGATGTTCATGATGCTCGTGATGCTCGTGAATATGCTCATGAATATCATGACCGCCAATATCGGCGATGTCAAGACCTAGACCAAGACCTAGACCGTGGCCGATGCGCTTCTCCGCGACGGCATTATTATTATTGCTCACTTGGGACTCGGCTGTTTGCTGATCTCCTACAGATTTGGCATTGCTGCCTCCGATGGCCACAGAGAGCGCGCCGAGCAAACCCAACTGAAGTAAAGCAAATTCGTTGAGTGTTAGTCAACAGAAAAACAAAAGACTTAGGCAACGAACGCGCCACCGTATAGGGATCAACTCGAATTCGCAACGATTATGATAATTAAAATAATATTCTTCATATAAAGCGTAAAAGCTTAAACAAGTTTTAACTGGGTCACTGCGCCGTCATCTCTCCGCTTACCCCATTCTGTCTGTACACATATAAGTAATATTTGCAATGGAAGTCGAGTCGTTGACTTCCAGACAAAAGTAAGAGTGAAATGTTACGTCAGTTTTGCGGGGATTGGAGTATAAATAAGGCAGATCAACATGATAATGCCTGACCCAGCTACAGGTCAAAGCCATTTGGAGGCATGAACGATGTTTTTGGGTGTCTATTTGTGTGTTTCGGGCTGGGCCTCTTTCTTTATATGGTCAAAGGTGTCTTGTCATTATGCAAATCTCTCGCTATGGATACGTTTGAATAGGCGTTGGCGTTTGCAACACAGCTGTTGTAATTGTAAGGCTCTGTTTTTGGAATATCTGTCGAGGTCAATGTATTTGACGTCAATTTGCTGTCATCTTTGGATGGGGAATTTCATAAACAGATTTTAATCTTTCACATTCAGTCCAATCAATTCGCGCTTAAATGTCAACTAGACTCGATTATGAAATGAAAATTAGCGCCGGCAAAAAATTATCTCATCGCTCATGCACTGAGGGTGCTAATTGTGCGCAGGCGCAGCCCAACGACTGCGGTGTCGAAGTCGCAGTCGCAGTCCAAGTCGGAGTCGAAGTCGCAGTCGCAGTCCAAGTCGGAGTCGCAGTGGCAATTTTAGACTAAGTCACAGCTTCCGCAGTTGGTGGGCAGTGAAAGTGGCAAAGTGGATGCCTACCCCGTCTGTAATCTCTACGCGACTGGTTTGCCAGCCGTTGGATCATCGATCGTGAGGGAAAAGAGCTCGACAGCAATGCATTTCATGGGCGAGCGCTAATGAAACCATCTCGCCGTCATATTTGTGCGTTTTTAATTGTTGACAATGTGCCTCAATGGCGATTGAGAGGCAATCAAAAATAAAAGGCAGACAAAAGAGAAGAAAACTGAACTTCAAATGTCGTGCTGTTGACAACGCCTGGAAAGTGTCCAAGTTGGGCAACCGATTATTAAAATTGACCAAACACGCATAAATGATTTTCATTTTGCGATAGCGGCTACATTTTAAACACTAAAGCTATTAAATTCACTTAAAAATAGCTGCTGCTGTCACAGAGGATTTTGGTCAAAATTGTACGAATGCAAAAGTTATTATTAATCAATATTTTCTTTACTAAAAAAGTTCTCGAATATTTTTATTATTGTCTTTAGTGTAATTATTATTTACTCATAGTATTAACTATTGAATTTTCATTATATATGTAATCAAGTCTAAATGAAACCAAAATTATTGTATCTTTTTTTTAAGAGATTGAAATCAATGTAATTATCAATACCATAAAAAGTTTCCTTTAACAATTCTTTATTTTGGACAATGGGTATTAATAACACATATAAAAATAATAGTCATGTAATATTTAATAGCCCAAAATACGCCCAAAGTGTAAAATTAGTCAGTTCACTTCGCACTTTCAAGCTAAAAACTAAAAGAAATTTCTGAAGCATTTCAAAGGTTCGCTTACGAATATAAATATGAATATGAGTGCTCTTTCTTTTAGCAGTTTCGTAAACAAATTATACGCATCTATTATAAAATTGCAGTAAACTGTTAAAATTGTATTCCATTAGTTCCAGTTGGCTGGCCAAAGTTTATATAGTATATACTCTTACACGCATTTCACTATCTTAACACTTGCTGACACTTTTTACTATTGTTTTTGTAATTACCACAAAATGCCGCTGGATCCTCATGGCTCCCGTTGAACGTTGGCTGAGGGTTTAGGCCCTAGACTGTAACACTAATTCACTTGTGCACTTTGAAAATAAAGCTAGATGGGGGGTACTCCTTTAGGCCACCACTCGCTGGGTGGGCAACGCGCGCAACTCTTTGGGCCACTTTCGTGGATCAGACTGTCGCATTGGAGATTGGGGAGCCAGGTTAAATAGACGGCGCACAGGTGTTGCTGCTGCCACAGTCAAAACCTGGCGCCAAGAAACGAAAACGAAACGAAAATGAAATGAAAAACGATAACGAAATGAGAGCGAATGCTCTCGAATGCTTACCAGCCAAAATGGTAAGCGAAACCGAAAGAAACGAGAGCGTGTTGAGGCAGTAGCCGAAGACCTTGAATTCTGATAACGGTGTTGTGTGTAAACAATGACACAGCGAGCTTTTGAGCTCTCAAAGCTCAGCTTGTGCTCAACTCAAGCTTAACTTAAGGCCGGTATTGTCTCTTCTCTTTTGTGCTGCGCATTCGCATTTGTTTGCCGCGACGTGACTGAGAAAGTGGACAAAAGAGAGGAGGGGAGGGGAGGGATCAGTTACAGGTGCTGCTCCAAATGTTGTAATCGCAGTCGGACTTATGGCAATAAATGTTATAAATCTTAATAAAAAACAATACCTAAAACGACAACAACAGCAACGCAATGCAAATTAATAGCACGAAATGGGAAAATAACAACAAATTGTATGGAAACGCACTAACAAAACACACATATTGCTGGATTGTCATATGGTTGAATTGACGAGCTCTTGGTTTTGGGTTTTTGATTATTTGTTGCTGCGTTTTGGGAATTCTTGTTCAATAATCACAACACGAAGGTCGTCACGTTCGTGAGGCGCTTGATGTGCACACACTGTCACACTGAGGAATCGGGGACTGAGAAGTCAATTAGTAGTATTTAATGTAATTTGTAAGCCAAAGTTGGAGCTATAAATCGGTTAAGGGCAGTGGCTAGTATTGCGTACCAAATGGTATCTAACAACACATTGTCCACACTCCCCTGTCCACTGTCCACAGTTTACTGCTTGCATTTTTGCATGTGCAACAATGTGGCAATAGTTGGCCGGCAATCCTAAATGATATTAAAAAGCTCAGTTTAGTTTGCCCAACTCTTTTGTTATTTCCTGCATCTTTTGTTGCACTTCAGCTTGCACATATTTGAAAAGTCTGAAAACATGCGGAATTCCATTGAAATTACGCTCTTTAAATGGTTCGCTTCATTTTCAAAGCCAAATTAATTGCATGTTGATTTAGGTTTTACTAATTCCCCCGGTTTCTTATGAATAAGCAGAGATTTGCCCGCTCAACGACCAAGTTCCAACTTTCGCATGCGTGCGGCCAAGTTGGCCATGTTGTTCCGTTAGACCTGCAATTGTGTGTGTGTGTGTGTGTGTGTCGGTGTGTTGGCTTAGTGGGCAGCTCATGGTCAAAACAAAAGCCACTAAATTATGTAACGTAATAAATAAGAAACATGGCAGTTTGATTGCTTACAAAATAATTCAACGTTTATTAGATATTATTATATTGGATTTTATTTTTAATTGTGGTTTCCCGTTGTATTGTAAATATATTTAAATTTAAATATTTAAATATATGTTATTACTTTAGGATAAAGCAGTTATATAGAGCTTCCTTTAACAACCATAACCCCAACATATTGGTCTCACTTAAAAATCGCTAATGCGTTAATGTCTGGTTGGTCCATAAGGAAGTGCCAGCATCAGGTAGTTTAACGTACAAGATTCGCGCCAAATGAAAATCAAACTAACTAAACTAATATTAATATTCATCAAAGTAAGATAAATAAAACCATTGCAAGCACCTGGAGTGCAGCAGTAGTTTCAGGAAGTGGAACAGGTATTGGAATTGGAACTGGAACTGGATCTGGACTGCGGTGCAAATGAAATGCGTAACTCGATGGCCAAAAGACAGCCAAAGACCCGACTCGGCTTGGCTTGGATAGCCCAGGGCCATGCGAATGAAGTTCGGATTCATGGCTTCCTTGTGGACTGTCTGGCCATATTCATGACTTCCTTTACTGGCATTAAGCCAATTGTCTGACTTGGCTGTCTGGATTGGTTGTGAAGTGAGGTGTTATGGCAGGTCGACGCATTACGTTGACGATGATGACGATGATAACGTGGCCAGCAGCCGTTGAACCACTTTTACTTTTCGTCTCCGACTCGCACCAAATCCAAATCCAGATCGTGTGATGGCGATTTGTTTATTGTTTGTTGTTACTTTTTCATATTTGTATTGGCCACTGACTCGCCATATCGTGGCAGTAATCAGTCAATGTGTTAAGTGTTTAAGGGTGTGTGTGTCTGTGATCTGTGATCGTATGTAAGTAAGTATTTGCAATTGGTTCCGGCATGAAAATTGGAGCAATTTTTGGCATGCACTTCCTGCACCACTCCTGATTTGAATAGCCAAAGATTGTAGAGATTGTCGTGCGTGGGCGTGAGCTAAACAAATAATTTATTGGACAGTGAGTTAGAGGACAGGGGACAGTTGAATAAGGTGCAAATTGTTTTACATATGTGAATGCCAATGAACTGAAACTTTTTTCTTGAGTTGAGCCTGCGTCGGGGCCTTTGCCTGTGCCTTTTACTTCCGATTGACATGTGGCTTCCTGTTTGGACCACCAAAATAAGCAAATGCTGCATTTTATGCTGTCACATTTTGGGCCGCCTTCGTTGAAGCTGGCTGAACCACTTTATGTTACGCTTTCAGACAGTTGACAACTCCAAACTCGCACGCACCAAAGGCAATCGGGATCTTGTAGTGCTTGTAGTTACAGTTACAGTTGCTGTTACTGTTGTTGTTGTTGCTGTTCCTGATTCACTTATATGGCTTGTTGATTGGTTTGGGCATTTTAATTGCCAGCCTGTCGCGCCCACTTCCCCAACTAGCAACAGTTGCAACTTGCAAGTTGCAACAGCTTCGAGCTTGAACTTCCCTGAAAGTCCACACAAGATGCAGCTGCAGCTGCAGTTGCAACATTCAAGGTCAAACAAATGCAATTCCAGCATGACCCCATTCGATGGGGGCAACAAAAGACTTAAGACACGAACCCGCCAGTCATACAATTGAATTGTCATAGAAATTTCGAGTCACGTTGCGTCCATAACAAAGACAACTGCATGAATTATGTCTTTATAGCATTATTATGGGCCCCTTGAGTTCGTTATTTGCATAAAACTAATCGATAATGCCAACGATGAGCGCTCACACCTCATTTGACAAGAAAATAAATTTAACGAGACGCACGGGCGCCAATGGTAAACGGAAATGCAAGCGCTACTTGTGAGTATGTATGTAAGTATATTTATGTCTGTGTGAGTGGGACTTGTCATTTAACTAATAAAAACTGGTTCTTTCGGCGTTCGTTGACCGTTTGGCAATATCTATCGCCCACTTGAGTGCATTGCGCAATCGTTTATGGCCATGACGTTGTGCAGTTTCAGTTGCCAAAGTAACTAGGAAATCGCAATCAGTTCATACTTCTTGCTAGTCATGCGGGTTCTTCAAAGCACACCACCACCACTGAACCCTCCCCAATCCAACTGCCAACTACTTGGCATTTAGGTTAGTGTAAGGCGCAACTCATGCAAATTTGATGTGGAGTTAATTTTCAGGTATTTGCTCATTGGACTCATTGGGCGTAGCCAATCGTAAATAGGCACACCCGCGCACACCACAGTCACACACGTCAGGTGGTGCTAATCACATGAATCTCTGCGTTGGAAAAGCCAAAGCAATCACATTCAGTTGGTCAGTCAGTCAGACAATTGCAATCACGCTCGCCAAATAGTGTGGCACATGCAAAAACAACAAAACTGATTGCATAATTGCATTGTACCGGCATAAGAAATGGGTAATAAAAATACATATATACATACAAAGCACTGCCTGCTCAAATATTTGTTTCCGCTCATTTCAATTTGCAAGTTAAACGAACCACGAATTGCATTTGCAAGTTTTTAAATATCTAGGGTCAAATGGCGGCAATTCAATGCCAGTGGTTGCACTTAAGTTCGCTGCTTAAGTCTTTTGATGTGCGTTTGATTAATTTCGGTTACTAGCTGGCTATTTTTCTTTTATAGCTACCACCATCCGTCGGGTCCAGTGTTGCCAATTCAGCTTTTTTCCGTCAAATCTGGCTTTTTTCTAAAACCAATTGGGGGAAGTTACAGAAATTATGGGAAAGTTAAGCGAACAAACCAAAGGGCTAAGCAATATATCAACACTCGAATATAGTGCATAATATTTAAATTCACACAGATGGTTTGTAATTCACACGCCCTTAACATTATTCTGCTAGATTCGGCTAATTCTTTAGTCTGCACGCTAAGCTCCACTGCCTCTGTTAGTTAACAGACGTGAATTTTCCTCTTGTATTTACTTTCTGTACAAGTCATTCCATTTTACGTAGCAGGCAGCTTTCAGTTATTTGCAAATGCGCAGCGTACTCGGCTACTTGATAAGAAGCGAAATATTTTTTGCTATAATTTCCTTAGAGATGCCGTTCCCCACGATATTTTTTTCGAACAATTTCCTATTAAATGCCGTTGAGAGGCTAGTTTTTGGTCAGCTACGATTTATTGCGATAGATGTCGCTCTTATTTAACTGTTTCAAAGTGTATACCAGAGATGGCGCCACTTATCCGTAACGACTACTGCTTCAAAACTATTAAATAAATAATAGCATAATAAATTCTACGTATAGTCGATATTTATATAAATAAATAGATGATTTTAAGTGTGTGTTGAATAAATTTATTGCATGTGAGCTTTTGGGTTGGTTTATTTATGTTTTCTTACCATTCAACAAAATTAAATATTGTGCGTTTTGTGTTCTTAGGCGTGTTGCTGCTGGTAAGAAAATATTGTCATATTGTTATACATATAATATTGTCTTTTTACACAGATAGTCTTGACATTTTGCTTTTGGGATTAGAACAAGAATGCTAATGAGTATTTAAGCTTAAGTAAGTATATATTTTGTTAACAATGTTGACTTAAATATGCCAACAATTTGCGGTTTGTGACTTTGCATAACTTGATTGCGAAATTAATTTGTCAAACGTTGCGAAAGACAAAAATGTGCAGCATTAAATGTAAGTCCATAGTGGCCATTTATATATCATTTATTCAGCACTTAACGATGCTGTGAAAACACCTCGTAAAATGTAAAATTCGCAAAACAATTGCGATTGCTTTGTCGAACAATTGCACATTGTCTCCTCCAATACCCAAGAGCTGCATAACAAAAATTACAACATGCAAATATTGAAGAGGGTAAAAAAAAACAAATCAGTCAAACGTTTAAACGACAAAATGCCTGCTGGTCACTGGAGTTGAAGAGGGAGGGAGTATGACAAAGCTGGCGTCACATATTGGCCATTTAGCGTATCAGTTGCTTCGGCTGAGAGACGACCAACTGCTAACTGGTTAATAATAATGCAGCTTGAGGAAGTCGTAAACTGCAATTGCGTTGAAGCGCTGTAATAAATTCAATCCCCCTCCACCCCACACTCTCGCTGCGAGTTCCATTCAGATCAAAGCGAGAAATAGAGAAATAATAGAAAGACAGACGCTTTTTAGGCCAACAAACACAAATGTTACAAATGTAAAACAAAAGCAACAACAATTGATTGACAACAAATTGAATTTGCATATAATGAATGAAAATAGCAGCGAGACAGCAGCTGCCCCAATTTGTGAGCTGAAAAGTTGTAGAGCAGCGCGAAATTGGTTAAAACTGGTCAGTTTAGATTCTGCATACAGTTGACGTTGTGACGCTGTGACGCTGTGACGTTGTGACGTTGTTGTCGCGTGACTAAACAAGTTTGTGGCCTAAGTCTTTTGTTGCTTCGCCCCTTGATTGAAATGGCTATTAATAGCAACTGCAGCCATAAACCATAAGTACGAGTTGACAACGCAATCTTTGCCTGCCTGCTTGCCTCTTAATTATTTCAATGAAGTTGCCACATTTCGCCTCAGTCATGGCTTCAATATTTCTGCTGCATACGAGTGCTTTTATTACCTCATTTCTTTTTTCGCTATCGTTGTCGCTGTCAACGGAGCGGAGTGTGCGCTTCTTGTGGTGCAACTGGGTGGCGACCTTGCCGCTGGTGCCTTAATGACAAATGTGCCACAACAGGCTGCCGCTTGTCTGCTCCAGTTCTGTTCACACACACACACTCAAAACTTTTTCGATTTCAACCAATGACCCACATGCGGCAACTGACAACTTGAGCCCGTCATGGCATCAACACCCGGTACAGATCAAGGCGGTGGCAACGTCAACTTCATTTTGCGGCCGATGCGTGCAACAACCTCTGCAGTGTTGCCATTTCACGCTTGGCAACCAACAGAGGCACAAACACACAAACACTTCGCCACCTCACGTGCCTCTTGCTGTGCCTCAGTTTTTCTTATTTTTTTTTTATTTATTTACACATTTTTTTCTTTACTTTTTTGCGGCTGTTGCTTGCGGTTGTCGTCTTGTCTTGAACCTGAGCAGCTCATTGTTGTTGTTGTTGTGCCTCGAGATAAATATAAATAAATATTTCAGGCGTGTTTTTGTGTGTTTAAACAAAAGATTTATTACAATAAACATTTCTCGCTCTTTATTATAACATATTTTAATTTTTCTTTACCTTATAGTTTTTTCTCTTTTTATATTCCACAAATTTATTTTTATTACTTCTTTTCAATTTACGTCTCGAGCCGTTCGTTTGCTTTGTTTTTGTTTCTGTTTCTGTTGTTTGTTGCTTGTGCAATGTGTGTGGCTGTTGTTGTTGTTGTTGTTGGTGTTGTTGTGGCTGCTGCAACAATTAAAACAACAACAGTTGACTGCGTCTTGCTTCACTTGTGCTTCACTCAAAATGCGTAGAGTTGTTGCCTTGTTGTTGTTGCCTTGTTGTTGCTGTCGTGTTGCTGTTGTTGTTGTTGCGGTGCTTTTGTTTTGTTTAGTGTAAATGTTGTTGTTAGTATTAAAATTTGAATTTCGCATGACAGTTGTGTGCATTACATAAAAGAGAGGCTGAGAGGCTGCGCGCAATTCGCCACTTACTTTGATCGGTTGCCCATCAAAAATATATTACGCATACGCCGCGTGCTGCGTTGGCGATGGTATTCGAAGATTAGCTGGATTATCTGGACACTGACTCATTACCGTCTGAACAGCGGGTACTTGTATTAATGCCTAAACCAAGCAAACACTCAAGTCAAACTTATAAAACAACAAACAACCTGATTATGCTACGAGGTAACGAGTCTTTGTGCAACAATAACAGAAACCAGCAACAGCTACAGCAACAACAGCAGCCGCAACGGCAACAACATCAATTAAAACAAAGACATTTACCATTTTGTAAAAGAGACAAAAGAAAAGCCTAAAGCCAGAAAATGAATTTTACATTTTATAATGCAACCAACTACTGACAATGCAACTTGTTGGGGAGTTTTCAAGCTTTTAGTTTTGAGTTATGGAAATTGATTTGAAAACATGGATTCGACATTGGGCTGATCTTGATAGGGTTCGATATGAAGACCTTGTATGATTGTCATTGACTTAATTGTGTGTCAATTTGTGAATGCAATAATATTTATGGTACTTACAATTAGTAGGATTCATTATTAGAAGGAAAACAAATTCCAAATCAATTGACATTGCAATATTCGTTATGGAATTTATAAAAATATTATACTACATAACAAAACTAGAGATTTCCTTAACCATATTGATTTATAGAGTTCAAATAAGTTTACTGCAATATAAAGACACATAATTTTGGAATTGTAAGGAAATATATTTGCTGTTCATAATTAAATTCAATGCTATGCTTGGCATGATTTTGAGCACTTCAGTGTGAAATATTTGCAAAAGAGCCTTCGAATATACATATGTATGATTTTTTGGGGGAGTTATTGCCCAATCTACCACGCCCACTCATTAATTAAAGGTCCGCGTGTTGATTTGTGAATTTGTTAACTGAACTGAAACATCATTAACGAAACTCTCAGACACTCTTAACGGTTTGCTTGAACTCGAACTTTTAATCTGGCTGCCTTTGGTGGAACAGTTACCTAATCGCTACAATTTTGCGGCGTCTGGTGTCCAGTTTTGGTATTGGCTACAACTGCAACTGCCGCTGCTGCTGCTGCTGCCACAAGTTGCTTCCTCGGCTGCTGTCGCCGATGGCTGCTAACTAGATATGCATGCAAGTAAGCCGATGTTGTTGGCATCAGCTTTTTGGCACACAGACACAGAAAGAGAAGCAAGCGAGTCAATTAAAGCAGCATGTTGCAACATCGTCGACCGAGTGACTTGGACTTGTGTTATATGCAACGGCGCGGCGTCTCTGCCCATGTTTCTGTTCCCACTACTCCACCCCCCAAACCCTTTGCTGCAGCTGCATTCAACCTCAGCTTGAACAGGAAGTCAGGCGTTATTGTTATTGTTGCTGCTTATCTGGCCGAGATGCTTCCTTGAGATTTATTTGGCATCTGCATCGGATGCCAACTTGGCGCTATTGGTGGTTGCAACTTGCAAGTTGTAGTTGCAGTTGCTGTTGCCGTTGCGGCAAGTTCATATGCATTGGCTTTGGCTGTTGATTGTTGGCTCTTGGCCTACCCTGAAGATGATGCTGCCGTCGTCGGATTGCAACAATCGTGCAACAAAAACTTGCCCCTTTTAGTCGTCGATTGCTTCTTTTTTTTCTCTCTTTACTTTATGTGTTATGGCATATTGCAAGGAGTTGGAGCTTATCTAACTTCAACTTCCGCATGTCATGGGGACTGCAACATTATGAGTTGCATCTTCAAACCTAATGGACATCTAATGCCAAATGGGAATGTGAATGGGTATGGCAATGAAGTTAAAGTTGAAGTTGAAGATGCTCTTGCGCAATCGATGCCAATGAAAGTAAAAGCAGTACTTGATCACAGCATCCCATCATCATTATCATCACTTTGGGTGGCATCCCAAATATGATTTTCAAGTGCTCTTTAAACTGCCTCCGGTGCAGAAATACTCGCACTTATTATTACACCTGTAGAAACATATGTGCGGATTTATAATTAAAAATGAATTTTTATACCTCTTTTATGTTTTAATAATTTTTTTATTTCTTTTTTCTTGTTTTGTTTGAAATTTTGTACAATTGTTTATGATTATGTTTATGGTCTTCGTTAAGGTACATAGATACATATTTACAAAACCTTTAATGCACAATTTTCACATGTTTTCTTTATGTTTTTTTTTGTTGTTGTTGTTGTTTTAATTTCTGTTTGTTTTTTGAGCTTCATTCTTCATTGAAGTTGAATTTCAATGGCAAATCCAAAAGGCCAATTAATAAATTGTTTCATGAAATATGAAATGTTTATAACTTAAAGACAAACGCGCGCATGACTAATTTGTACACTTAAGATACAGATGCAGGTACAAGAAAAGGAGATGAAAAAATGGATAGAGATTGTGGGACATTGAGTAGAATAGGAAAGAGACGAAATATGTATACAAAATGCATTCGATGTGTGGATGTGGAGGGAGATGATTTAGGCCAAATAATTGACTTAAGAATAAACAATTCGAAAATGTTTTCTTGTTTTTTTCTGTGTTTGTGTTTGGATTGGGTCTTGGGCCAAGGGCAGTTATCAGATAATATCAGTGCTGTCGCATAGTTTGCGAAATGTTCGCCCTTAATTGGGGAATCGATTAGGGGACCAATTTAATCCCAACCATGGCTGTGTCCATGGCTAATTGGTACCCAGACCTTTTCCCATACTGGTTTCCAGACCTTTTTCCATTCCTGAACCTTGACCTCCTTCCAGACGGGCACCTGCACCGATTGCCATTCGTCCTTCCACGCCTGCTTCTTCTCGGTGGCCCAGACTTGTTTCTTTTCGGTGCGCCAGATCTGTATCTTCTCCTCTACCCACGTTTCACGCTTCTCCTTGATCCAGATTTGTTTCTTCGATGGCTTCCACACTTGAATCCATTCATCTTTCCATTCCAGTTTCTTGTCCTGCTTCCATTCTTGCACCTTTTCGGTCTTCCACTCTTGCACCTTTTCGGTACGCCATTCCTGCTTCTTCTCGGTTTTCCATTCTTCTTTCTTCTCGGTGCGCCAGACCTTCTTCCACACTGGCTTCCAGATGAGCTTCTTGCGCCACAGATCGTGACTGGTATATTCCCAGCCCTCGTGATCCTTGCCCAAGAACTTTTCACCAGGAATGCCCATCTTCACCTAGATTGAAAAGTGAAATGCAGTTTATTGAATGGAATGTCTTGAATTAAAAAAATATTCTTTTCCTACCCATTGTGGCTCGAACATTTGCTTCCAGTCTGCGACCTGTACTTCCTTCCACACTGGCACCTGGATTTCCTTCCAGAACGGCACTTGGATTTCCTTCCAGACTGGAACTTTAATTTCCTTCCAGACGGCCACCTTAGTGGGCACCCAAATTGGTTTCGTTATCTTCTTCCATTCGGGCACTTTGATATCCTTCCATGCAGGCACTTCACGCTCCTCAATCTTGGGCTTCTTGATTATCTTCCAGTCAGGCACTTTCTCCTCCTTCCAAACAGGCACCTGTCGTATGTCGCATTTGTAATCGTATCGAATCCTTTGAAGGCGTTGCAGTGTGGCTTACCTGAACTTCTTTCCAAATTGGCACGGAAACCTTTTTCCATTTCGTTTCCCATGCTTCCTTTTTAATAGTCTTCCAGACCTGAACCCAATCTTCCTTCCAGGTTAGCTTCTTCTTCCACACACCCTCCGGGGGATGTGCGTAGGCTAAGCTAAGGATAAGCGCGCAGCTGGCGCCGAGTAGCTGTGGACACCATCAGAGAATTAATTAGAAAACTATCCAAAAGTAAGCACTTTTTATCTTTTCAATTTTATTTAAATTTAAAATCACTTCATAATTATTATTTCACAATTATTTATAGTTAAAATAATTTAAGATAATTTCTTTTTCACAGTTCAGATTTGTATTTGGCATTTTGCATTTTGCAGGATATTTTGTTTATTGAGCATCGTTCACCGTTAGCTTTTATAACTTGACTCTGATCATGCACAGACACTAACCAACAATCTGAGGGATCTCATGCTTGGAATCCCTGTACCACCAACAGCGCGTGGAAATTAAAAAACTGAAATGTGCCTCCGATGAGGTCTTCTATGAACACTATTCGCATTTCCCTACATGCACATCTATTTATATTTTGAATGAGACGCGCCAAAAGAAACGCAGCGACGTCAACGGCGACGGCAACGGCAGCGGCAACGGCGACAGAGCAGCAGCAACAGGCAGCAAAAACAGCAATAATTTTGGCCAAACAGTAAAAAAGCGACCAGCGATCGTACCAGCTTTTTACCAAGTGTATGTGTGTGTGTATGTGTGTGTGTAAAGCTCTCAGGCTCAGCGCTGAGTCTCAGTCTCAGTCACAGTTACAGCTTCAGCTTCAGCTTTAGTCTCGGCTGAAAGCGTTCGCTTTGTCGCCCAATGTGCAAAATGCACGCAACAAAAGTCGACGTCGCTGCCGGCGTCGCTGCCAGCGTCATTGAAAGCGAAAAAGCCCATGAAAAGAGAGTGAGAGTTAAATATGAGAGAGCTCAGCACAGCTCAGCTAAGCAGTTAGCGTTGGTTGTTTCTGTGACGACCCCAACTGACTGATGATGGTCTCGAATTGGACAGACGATGACTGCTCGGATTTTCCCAAGGTAAACCATTCGTTGACAGCGCTGCTGACGTCGCTGCTGACTTCGAAGCAGCAGCAGCAGCATCAACATCAGCGCAATCTTCAAACAATTTTGGCCTCTTCGGATCTTGGAGCTGAAGTGTGCGTTGGCGCTTTAGGCTGAATCTCAAACGAAACTGGCCAAGAGCTAGAATGTGTCGACGCGTTCACTGATTGACAGAGAGAGAGACTGACAGATAGACTGACTGACTGACTGACTGACTGACTGACTAATAATTATGTTGTTAATAATGATGTACAAGCGGCTAATTGGACCGCAGGCTACTTTATAAGGTCAATACTTATTGGGCTGTGGGCGTTGTTGGGTGCTCCAATAAATAAGTTAAGTGTCTACGTGCGTGCATTCCATATGACATGTTTAACTAACTTGGCTAACTGAACTTGAGTGACAAACAATTAGCACAGTTCGGCTTTGGGGCTTTAAGGCTTGCAATTCGCTGAAATGGCCAAAAGGCATTTATTGTAAACAATAATAGAAATAAGCAACGACCTTCACAGCGGGACGCAGCATGAAGACGTAAACTTATGACGAAGGCAATAGACAAACACTTAGTCGGCGGTGGTGCTCCGCTTCAGTGGCTCTGGGGGCCACCACCGGCCAATATGTGTGTGTGGGGTCTAAACACTAAATGGCATTTAACAATTTTTTAGCATGATAATAAGGTGCGCGTTTTATGACAGACCCCCAAACAAAACTACACAAATGGCCATTATATAGTTTAATAAATGCGCAATTAACACTGTTGGCCAAGAATTTATGATAGAGGCAGGGAGAGAGAGAATGAGAAAGAAAATAAGAAACAGATCGAAAGAAAGAATGTTAGAATATCCTAATAAAATTACTTAAATTTTAAAAACAATATAAAATAGTTAGATGTTATCAGAATACAATGTAGTAAATCAAATACCACGGAAACTAAAAATAAAATTGAAACAAAATTAAATATTTATAAAGTTTGACAAGTTTACGTTGATGTAGATTCAATGAATTTAAACTAATGCAAAACGAAGATAAATAAATTAAGCAATTAAGATTATTATTTAAATATATGTATACGAATGTTGTTGTTACAAATTCATATCCATCAGCAGCTGGACTCACATTTTGGGAATTGTTGATATATATAACAAAATTTAAATAACATAGATTAATTTAAATTAAACGTATGCAAAAGTAAACAAAAAAGAAATTATTTAAATGTATGTTTATGATTGTTGCGCTAGAATAATGAAATAAGTAAATACAAATTCATGTGAATCAGCAGATGAAGACACATTTTGGCTTAGGTAGAGTCGTAAAAATTTATGCAAAATTGAAATTAATTGTGAACATTAACTGCTGCACCACACCACTGTGCACTGTGGTTACATCATAAGCCAAAACCGCGACCCAAAAGAGAGCCAGAAGAAAGAAGAAGGAGACGAAGAAGTGGTAGGGGACAGCAGGAGTTGCATGAAATTGCAGTTGCGGCCTTCAATAAAAAATAAAAGAAAAGAAGCGCACAACAGACACAACAAACAGACAATCAGAAAACAAAGAGACATGTGGACGGACAACAGAAACAGAAACAACCACCAGCAACGACAACACCAATTTACAAAATGAAACTTGAAATTAGGTAAAAAAGACACAGGAAAATGAAAACAGAAACAGAAAATAATGAAGAATGTGCACCGTCAGCAACAATAAGAGACAAAGCTAAAACCTGGCTCAAAGGCAGGCTTTTGGCCTGGCTAAGAGCAGGCGCAGTCATGTATATAGTGTACCGATATATGTACTATATTGTGCAGTGGGTCCACTTGACTTGGTTTTGTTTCGGTGCTCGGCTTTCGGTTTCGAGTCCCACAATTGAAATGCGAAATGAAAATGAAATTGAAATTCCTGCAACGTGCACGAAGACTGACAACGACAATAACGAGTCGTGGTTCAAGTTTTACTTTTGGTTTTTGATTTCTGATATTTGGTTACAATTTCGGCTTCAGTTTCTGTTTCAGTTTCAGTTTCTGTTGCTTTTGGCGCGAAGATGTTGTAGATGGCGCTGCAGGCGCCGTAAACACCTTTCGCTGAATGTTGAATATTGAATGTTGAATGAGGCTGGAATCCCTGCCGGTTGCATAATTTACTGCATCTCTTCATTGATCTCGACGTTTATATAGGTTATGCATGGCTCGAGCTTACCACATGAAGTGGAACAAGTTTTTTAATGACGTCGCGACATGCAGCGTGCAGCTTGTGAAACTTAAGGAGACAACTGAAGGATTGCTCTGTGTCCATGAACAAAAGCCTGTACCATTCAATAGTAATGTATGGTTTTGGTTGTTTAACAAATTCTCATAGTCGTATTGGCATTTATTGACTATTTTTCGTATCATTTACAAACAATTTCAATTTATTTCTATTGCGTATACTTAATTTATTCGGCAGCATAACATCGCACCTGCAGCAAAGTATATTCGATGCAAAAAGCTTGCTAAAATGTAAGAGATAACTACAGTAAATTGATGTCTTTATGGTTTTTATGAATTTAACATTTCCAAAAACATGCTGCCATGAATATAATTATGTTTAGAGGTGAGATTAAAATTATTGCCAATCAGAAAAGATTTTCATTAATATAATACTAGTTTATTAATATTAATATTATAATATTATATTAACATTAATATTATAATAATAAATATTAAACTAATTAAAAGTAATTTTTTATAAGTAATAGGCTTTGTTAATGACTTAAATTAAGAAAACTTTTAAATATTTATGGGAAACGTAAAATGTAATTTGATTTCCATATTAAAGGAATATTTAGCAAATTTGTTTTAATATGAGTACAATTTAATATTTCTTGATTAGTGATTTATTAATAGCTGTAGTTAAAATGATTGGCTAAATAAAACTAGCTTTAATAAATAAAATATATAATATTTATATATAAATAACTTTTAAATATTAATGGTCTCTTTTTATTATCACTTCATTTAATATTTTCTACAAATTAATTATTAAAATATTAAACAATTAGTTCAACTGCTTAGCTAAATTGTGGTAATTTTCATAAATAATGTACTTAATGGTTTAAATTAAAAACTTATTAATAGTCGTACTTACATTGTATGTCCGCTTGCACTTGCCTAACTAATGGGATTTGCCCTGGAATGCTGTTACAATAAAAACAACAAGAAAAGTAACAATAACATTACTCCAAGCTTAACAACAATAACAACAAAAACAACAACAACACAAACAATAACAACAACACAGTAGCGTAAACTTAACACACATTTTGGCCTTCAATCAGAGACCTTTAATGTGCACTAATCCCAATGTGTCCGTAATGCTGAGCTGTAATCTCTCACTCTTTCTCTCTCTCTCACTCTCTCTTCCTCTCTTACTCTTCTCCTCTCCTTCTCTCTCGCTCTTCCTGCAACGTCATTGTCGATGGGTAAGCATATTTGACATATTGGAATTGTAATTGCTCGCTGCTTTGACTTGGCTTGAGGCAAATTTGTTGCTCCGATTCGTTACGTGAGTCCATCAGTGTTCATTCTTCAGTCTCCAGTCTCCAGTTTCGATCTCCAAACTGGATGTTGCAGGTGTCTCGGCTCAAGTGTTGACGTTAATGTTATTGTTACCACTCTTGCAGTTGACCCACATAGAGCGTAAATGAAATTACAGCTGATTGCAGCGTACCCAAAATTGATTTCTTGACCGTTGCCCGTTGTCTGTTGCTCAGTTGCTCAGTTGCATCATCGACCAGCTCTTGGAGGCACCACTCGTAATCCTCGTTGTTCCAGACGAAGTGCAGCCAATTAGGTGCCTCGTTTTGTCAGCGCAATTGTAATTAAAGGCAGCATTAATTGCTCAGGCACAAAACACGCTCCACACGAAAAGCTGAAGATGGAAGAAGCCATCACCACAGGTGGTCATTGCAGAGTTTGGCTCACATGATTATATTGTAGTTGTTGTGCAGTAGTTGTTGCTGTTGCTGTTGTTGTTGTTGTTAAGTGGTAAATGAAATCGAAGTCCAAAAAAGATGTTCAGAAAGGTGCGCTGTAATCTGAAGGTCGACTGGACGACAAACGAGCAGGTTAACAGCATGTTATACGGATCATCATACACATGTACAGTGTACACTGGTACAGGTCGACAACGAGAAGTGCAGGTAGATTCAAGTATTAACGGTTATTTATGCGACTCATAAATGTTGCAATCATTTTGATTGTGGCAATTTTTCTGTGGCAATAAATAAATACAAGCCAAGAAGATGGCTTGGATTAGCTTATGGCTTAAACTTATAGGCAATTGAGGCGTTGTCCTTTAACTATACAACAACAACAAGTAGTTGCCCACAAATATGTATAACTGCTGCAGTTGGCCGTTAAACCGGCTCAGTGTGTGTGAAGTGTGTAGTGTCTGCCCCACAGGCTCGGTGGCTCGGTGGCACGATGGTTGTTTGGTGGCTCGTTGGCTTGATTATGCAACTTTGTAAAGTAAACGAAGCCAAGCCAAGTGAAGTCGAGTCGAGTCAAGCATTTATTATTCGCACTGTCAGAGGTCTCACATTCCAATTGGCGTAGCGTCGCCAATGTCTGCTCCTAGTGGTCATCTCCATCTCCATCATTTTCATTTGCATCTGCAGCTGCCGTTGCTGCTGCTGCTGTAGTTGCAAATTTCCTCATGGGTAAGCGGCTCAGCGATGAAGACACCTGAAACCAGACTGGGGCTATAATATTTAATAGCCACTCTGACAAATATTGTTAATTGAAACTGCATTGGCAATTCAAAATCCAACATTCAACATTCGGCATTTGGCACATTTGGTAATCAACGCCCACAAGTCGTCCCAAGCACCTCGTCCAGTCTCTTAGCCCAAGCGGAAGTATTGATGTGCCATCTTCCTGTAACCAGAGACACAATTAGCCATTGCGCAATCGGTGCGGCGTCGCCCGTGACTAACACACATCGATATGTGGCAGAGGACAGACGACAGTTGAGCCAGCTGATGCAGGTGATGCAGGTGAAGATGCAACCGTCTTACGTCACACTTTCCAAGACTTTCACAAGCAGCGCGTGGCAATCTCTTTACTCTTAAGCTACCCAATTACTTAAGTACACTCTGAAAAGTTGCTATTAATTGATATGAAAATATAAGAAAGTAAAAGAAAAATACAAATTTGATTAGACAAATTTATATTTAATTGTTATCACTGAGACTTTAATTGAACATCTTATAACCCAGTCATAACTTTGTTAATATTTTGTTTGTTTAAGTTTGATGAATTGCCAAATTTTAATGTATGTTTTAAAGTTACTGCTTATTTGTCAATTTAACAGTTATGGTTGGTTTCATAACTTTGTCAAAACTTAAGCAAATCTCATGCGGAAAATCAATTTGTTTGGATTCCAAATTGATGGTACTTTTTAATATCGTTTAATTGGGAAAACTCAATCTGATCAAATATGATTTTCTGAATTGTAATAAAATACGTTCTTAAACAATTTAAACAAATGTAAAATACTTTCATTAAAATACTTTCTTTTAATTAAATGCAGTGCAATTTTTAGCAGTGTACTAAAGCTGATTGACTGCCTAGTACTTAGTTACTTTGGGGCAGCAACAGCATAATCAACAGTAGCAGTGGCAACAACATCATCCGCTTCAATGCAAATGAGTCTACAAGTATGTATTTTATGTGCGTGCGAATCTTCCCCATCAATGGTAGACCGAACGTCATGGGGCAGTAGCAACAGCAACAACACCAGCAGTAGCAGCAGCAACAGTTGTTGTTGTTGCATCGGCAGCAACAGCAGCGTCAACCTGTGCGGTTTTGCTCATTAACACGTATGTTAATTCATTCAGTTATTGTTGTTGCATTTGTTTTATGTCATTTATTCATGTGTAGTTAGGAGTTTATGTGTATGTGGCGAATGCAACATTTGTGTTGCATTTTGTCATGTACTTTTTGTACATTTTTAAAGCGTTTCACTGCTGTTCCGCTGTTGTTGTGGCATCCACCAAGAAGCCAGCTGGTTGGGCACAGTGGAGCACACCAACTGATGCTTATCGCATGGAAGGTCTTCGCAGACCACAAAACCTCCATTTTCCTCTAGGTTTTCCACGCCAATTAACTGACATTCCCATCAGATCTTTTATATAATGGCTTGCGATCTGACGTTGACTTTCATGACCTGCCGAATTACTTTTTAAGTGGTTTGAGACAGTTTTTATGCAGTATTAAAGTCTTGACTTAAATATACTTAGATGTAGTGCGAATCATTTCAGAGAAGAATTAGAAGACTAGCAGTATCACAAGAATGTTTGCTACGTAATATTTATATACAACTAAATGATAAGCTTACAATACTAATTAGAAATATATTATAAATAACTTTAAAATTGGTATTTCTAGTCTAAAATTGGTATCCATTAAGGCAACCACTGTGCGCTACTTCCCTTTGCTGGTCTTCTGCCAACTGTGGCATTTGTAGCTTTAGGCTGAAGGCTTATTAACAAAAAAAAGTAAGTTTGTTTTTTTGTGATTTGTTGGTTTAACATTGTTTTGTCGACTTTGCTCATTTGCCACACATTGACAGGCGGTGACAATAATAATGCCAACAAGGAAGTTGGAAGCGCATCTTCCACGCGCGTCCAATTATGACAAACGGCAACAGCACTCGCCCTCCGACGACTGTTAGTCATGTTGCATGTCATGAGCTCAAGGAACTGAGCACCAAGCAATGAATTATAGCTTGCAACACCTGCAACTCGCTGCGGTTTCCCAAAATCGACAATGACAGCTACAAACTACAACAATTTCGACTTCGACTTCGACTTTGGCTTCGACATTGTCATTGTCGCTGCCAAAAAAGACGACGCAACAATGTAACTGGAACACAAAGACAAGTGAAGGTGGCAACTGTTGCAGCAGGGGCAGGGACAGTGAGTGCAATATGTGTTTTTATGGCTTTGGGTTTACGCTTTTACGATGCCTTGTTGCAATTCTCAGTGTATTATCGCGTATACGCCCTCAATTCCCAGCTGACTTCATCGTGTTGTTCGTTGACCCAGTGGACGTTGCTCCTGTTGTTGCCCTGAAGGCCAATCTTACCAATCTAATGGCAATATAAACGGTTCGGTGACATAATGTGGCCAATAATGGGCGCAATTTGGCAAAGGCCACCAATGCAGAGCATCGATTTAAGTACTTCATAGTATTGCGAATTTACTAGTGGTATGTGATGCGATTCGATGTGTACATTTTTTTAAATGGCACAGCACGAGTCTCACGTTTACGTGATCTGCGTTATATTGATGGACACGCCCCCGCATTTTGGCTCTATCCAATCCATTCACTGTCGCAATGGACTCCTCAAAGATAGCAGCGTCATGGTATAAATTGAATTACATTTGGGTCAACATCAATTTAATAACATCAAATGAAACCACAAGCAATCTAATAAAATCATCTTTGAATTGTGAGGAATATACAGTTTTCTGTTGCTTTATTTTGATAATTATGAAATAGGCGCTATTAACTCCATCGCGAGCATCGCGACCTTTTAACTTTCAATTGCCTGGCGCTAAGCGGTTTTACCTTAAGCTTTACCTCACCGAAGGTGTCGATTAATTAGTCGATGCCGACTCTTTGATGCCCCCTCAATGGCATTGAACTTCAAACGCACCACAAAACCCAAATCATTCAACATACTATATAATACCTAATATTTGGCTTGAAATAGATTTGATGGTTATAGTATGATGATTGAACGTGTTGATCTGCTGATAATGCGGGAGTTTTGACAGGCCACCCGCTGGTGAAGAATGGAGATTGGAGACTGTAGACTGTAGATTGGAGGCTACATCATTAAAAATGGTACACGCAGCATATTTCTTGGGGTCAAGATATGTGCACGCTCATTGTTTATGAGCATGCCAGTTACCAGAGACCAGTTACCACCTGTGTGTTGCATAAGAAGCACCCGCAAGTCAAGAGTTCCACTTCCACCGGTCAGTCTCAGTCTCATAACACGCAACACACACTCTCAACTTTACATTTTCTTTTTCTAATAATTTTAATTTATTTATGCGTGTGAACCAAAGCAACTACCGGATTGGGCGACACTCATAAATCAACAAGTCTCGTTTTCTATAAACAAAAAGAAAAGTGAAATTGTCATAAATAGTCAAAAAAATGCAGATGGTGCTATACATGATTATTATTAGTTTTCCAATGGCTCAACACAATGCATACAGGTTTTTGTTAGATAATTCAAATGGCAATAAATTGACTGTATGATTTTTTGCAATGTTATTAAAATTGACGGCAATAAAATTTTGAATTTATTTACAAGGCGCGGCAAATTTAATGAGTGGGCGCCACTTTAAAAATTGTACAGCACTGGTAAAATGTAACTAGCTGTTGTCTCCCTTACACGCGTTGAAGCCAAGGCGATAGGCTACTACATTTAATATTGTGCGTTAAAACGAGACAGTTATATTGTTAAGCAAACAGTTTGAGAAGCATTGAAAACAACGATCGGCGGTTATTTTTTGAATTTGAAACAACTGAAAGATCTCTCGCAATTTCAAATTTTAACACAGTGTTACTTCAATACTAGTTTTCTTTTCAATATAATTAAACAACTTGTCTTTTGATTTACATAAATTTATTTATTTAATTATTTCTATTTACACTCTCACACATTTGAACTTAAGAAATCGATAGATCGGTAAATACTAAGCTTGTTTTAATTGACTTTTAACTGGAGTGTAATTATGTCTAGGGTGAAAATAATTTAAATATTTATTATTAAAATTAATGATTAGTGATCGTTTACATTGCATTAAACTATTCTCATACTCGTACTCGTATCTCTGTGATGTTTATAAGCTAAGTCTTCAATTTGTGGGATGCACGAAAACGCGTCTCAGCTGCAGTCAAAAGTTTAAAGAGAAAATCCTCCTTTCTCTCTCTGTGGGGACTGCAGTGGAAAAGTGTTTTAGGCGTCTACTTAACTAACCTATTCATAGATTGTGTATTTACAGGCTCTGTGAAGAAGTGGCACAGGGCTGGGAGGTGTCTGACGGGTGGCAGGGATGTCTCATTTCATGTAGTAACTGCTGGGGGCACGGCCCGAGGTGTAGGTGCTCATGGGAATACCCTGTGGACCGGGTATATGATTGTTGCCCGACGAGTGCGTCACCGATTGATTCTGTGATCCATAGAGATGGTCGACACTGGTGTTCCCAATGCCATTGCCGGAGGGTTCATAGTCCACATCATAGTAGATGCCCGACTGGTTCTACAGGTATAAAGATAAACAAGTAAAAGATGAGACTGATTGGAAAAGAAATAGTCAATTTACCGCAATGCTGCCATTACTGCGACTTTTTGGGCGTGGCACTTGAAAGTTACGACCCAACAGATCAGCGCGATCCTCCTCCTCGCTGGAGCTGGAATTCTCCAGAGTCCGCATTCCATTTGCACGCGAACCCAGTCCAAGTCTTCTAAGTGCATGTAAAAAAGAGAGTTAGGAAATTTGTGGAAATAAAAATAGAATCATTGTCCATACCTGGGTAATGGCACTGGAGGCGCCAGACTGGCGCTGGGATGCATTTGCATTGTGCTCTGCAGCGACATGCCACCAATTGTGCCCATTCCAATGGCACCAAGATTCGGATAGGCAAACATCGCCGACGATGGCCGAGTGGGTCCAATAGGTTCCGCCTGCAAATTAATAAATAAATATTAATCAACTGCAACTGCAACTGATTAATCCAATATTAAACTTACTCCATAGTGATTTGTCTGTGCCATGACATCGGCAATCTGTGCCCAGCGCATGCGATCCTCCAGTGTCACTTGATAGGCAGCCTGTGGCAAACCCGCTGACTTTAATGGTGCCGTATTCATGTAACCAAACACAGGTGATCCCATGGCATTCTTTTGTTCCCGCTGCCAACGACGTGACCACATGATCAGGCACACCAGAGTCAGCACAATGATGATCACAGCTGCCACAGAGGCGCCAATGGCAACACCCAACACCTCGCCATCAATCTCACACTGGGCACCATAATGGCTGGAGTCGCAGGCACAGCTCTGGGTTCCTTCCTCATTGTAGCTGCAGGTGCCACGATTATTGCAATATGAATCCGGACAGGCTTGACACTCGCGTCCCGCACGTTGTGGTTGATCCGCCCAAGGATCGCGTAGTCCTGCCTCACAGATGCAATGGAAGGTGCCCCAACTATTGCTGCATGTGGCACTCGCATGACAATCGTTCAATTCTGGGGATTGGCATTCATCGAGATCGTGCAAGGCAGAAACTGCGCCTTCTGGAGAACTCACATACAGCACGGAGTTGCCAATGTTGTTGTTGCGACGATGGAGCACTCCTAGCAGATGCTTCTGCACGTCACTTCGCAGATTCGGACGCAGTGTTTCCACGCTCTCATCCAGCTAAAAGTGTTACCAAGAGTTAAATAAATATTAAAAAATTGTTGTCAGAGCCAACTTACCTTCAGGGTCAAGTTAACATAGACGCCACTGCCTCCAAGATTGGGATCGCCTTTATAGATGTTATTCACCTTGGCCTCCATGAACTCGTCCGAGTAAGGTGTCATCGACATGGCAGAGTCCAGCTGTGGGTGTAAGAGTAAGGAATTAGTTTAAACTGATTTTAATTTATTTATT
Organism: Drosophila putrida; assembly: GCA_037043535.1. NCBI lineage: Eukaryota > Metazoa > Arthropoda > Insecta > Diptera > Drosophilidae > Drosophila > Drosophila putrida. The sequence continues at coordinate 1,907,143 of JBAMBI010000065.1, forward strand.
AAGTCGCTTACCGCGCGAACCGATTCATAACTCAATTGTCCATAGGGTTCGCTATTGCGATCCATTAGTTTGTTATCCCAGATGATGCGATGCTCATAGATGCGATCCACACGCATGCCCAGATGAAAGGAGATCACACGACGACATGGTTCACGATGCTTGCGACGGGAATAACCTGTGTGTAAATTAAAAGAATAATTATATTGGAATAGATTTAACACCTGATTATTTAAGACAGCATTGTAGGAAATTCTCATTATGATAACTCATTCTTTCCACTCACCAGGTCGACAATGACAGCTGGAGACGCCGTTGTCCGTCTTGCAGCGTTCGTGCTGTGCCTGATCACAAGTGGAATCATCGCCCACGATGCATGTGTCAATCCTCACCGGTGGCTGTGTGGGTCGTTGGCGGTAATGTGGTCGAGTGGGTCCCGCATTGGTAGTGGATGCTGTTGCTGGCTTACCCTTAACTGTTCCCTGACTCTGTCCGGTTCCTTGTCCTTGGCCTGCCTGTGGTTGCAGTTCAACAACCTCTGTTTCGGGCACCACATAACCACCGCTGCTTTGTGTAACTGCATGACTGGGAATAGCTGCACCACTTGCACTACTACCACCACCACCACCTGCACTGCCTGTTGTCGCCTGTCCTGGCAGTTGGGGCAACCTTGTGGGCGGAGTTGTGGCTCCTGCTGGCGGATCTGTGGGATCACCAAATAGATTGATGTAAGTGCGTTTGCCATCGATTGAGACGAAGCCTTCGTCACCTGATGCCGACACAATGATGTCCGCTTGTGGTCCAACACCTGCACCCGCACCACCTCCGGCTCCATAAGATCCATAAGGTTTGATATTGATCGTTTGCTGGGAACCACTTCCCTTTGGTCCAGGTCCCTGAATTGCCGATAGCGTAACATCAAAGATCTCACCATAGCCAGGGGGCAGATGCTGTCTTGTGGGTTGTATAGGCTGCTGTGGTGCTGCTGGCCGTTGCGCAGGGCGTGGCCGCCCACCTGGCTTAAACTCCGGATCGTCGAGCACAATTCCGGGACGGGGATGATAGGAAGCGGGCGGAGCAGATGGATTGGGCGTCGGGGCATTGGCTGTTAAAGCTTTTTCAGTGGTGGTAGTCGAGGTGGTGGTGGTTGAGGTTGTTGAGGAGGTAGTAGTGGTTGAGGTGGTGCTAGTACTAGTAGTAGTTGTGGTGGTCATGGGTAGATTGGACGTGGGTTTAATGGCATCTACAGCAGGCAAGTCGCTTAAAGGCAATGTATGAATGCTACTCGAAGTGGTTAGAGTGGTTGATGTGGTTGCATCCAGTCCGGGAGTGCGATTAGCTGTCATAAAGATAACCTCCTCCGTGGAGGGATCCAAATCTTGGCTGATACCCTCCCCACTGTCCATTGACATGGGCACATAGCTTGAGGTGCTTCCCATGACAGTGTTGACCACCGAACTGGTCTCGATGATGGTGGTGTAACCCTCATGTTCCGCCTGTGGTTTTTTCTTCTCGCTGTTGGGTTTAGGCTTGTGCTTCTTCTTCGCCGCATGCTCCTTGGCGGGAGCAGTGGGTGCGGGCTCTGGTGGTGGCTGCAGTTCGTCCTCAACCTCGCCACCGGCATCTGTATCCTGATCTGAGACCTCAATGTACTGCGCATTGGCATCCTCGTTGGAGAACTCTGAGTCGTAGGTGGTGTCTGTCGGCTGCACTGCACCCAACACATCTGCAGCTACCTCCGGCTCCTGATCCGGTTGTTTCGAGTCCTCCACTTGTGCTGGCTCCGGCTCTGGATGCCGCGAGGGCAACAACTGTGGTGCTGGCTGTGGATGATACTGTGGTAAGGGTCGTCGGCTGCCATTAACACTTGTGGTAATCGGTGGACGTGGCTTGTTGCGATACCAAGGCGGCCGATTGCTGACGAATCCTGGACGCACAGGAACAATTTGCTCTGGAATGGGCACACCCGTAATGAAGGGACGCTCGGGACGGTCAAAAGGATACGGCGGAGGTCTCATCGAGGTGCCCGGCTTCTGGGCTTCGTAGTCAATGGGCATAGGTTGCGCATCGGAAATCCTGGGCGGTCCTCGATTGTTGATGCGACTTGCGGATGGACGACGACCGCCTTGTGTGTTGGCATGAACATTCACATTGCCATTGAGCAGCTTCACAATGCCCGTTATGATGTCCTGGATGTCCGGATTGCCATTCTGACGGGCACTATGCGGCGCCTGCGTCGCACTGGCCGCTGCCGTCGAGGTGACAGTACTGCTCGGACTCGGGCTGATTGGGGACCCCGACGTAGGCAGTCGCAGGTCCCCTTGCACTAAAAAAGGCTGCTCAGTGCTGGAGCTACCTTTATTTTCCGTCTGCGAGCTGCTGCTGCTGCTGCTGCTCCCATTCTCCGCCAAGGTCTTGCCCGCTCTGATGCGCTGAGTCCGTTCCGGCTGCTGCAGTTCCTCCTGATTGTCATAGGTACCAGTGGGCTTTATGTTGTAGTGGAAATAACGTCCGGCTGAGACATCTTTATCACTGCTCCCGCCATAATTCACATCATTGGGTCCAGGAAGATGCTGTTCATGGAGAATCGGTGAAGCGGAGCGTTCCACACGTGCCCGAGTCTCGTTCTCCAGCTGAGCTTGGGATTGCTGCCTTTTGGGTATGGTATTCGTGTCTGTCATGGTGCTCTCGATGCTCAGACGCAGGGCCGAGTTGTGGTTACTGGACTTGGGCGAGATCTGTGAGATGCCATCGTGTTGGGAAGCTGCAAGCAGGAAAATAGAAAAGATTGAAGTGAAAATCGTTGGTGAAATTCTGGAAATTGAAATGCTTCAATTTCGCTAATTATTGTTTCGCTGCCAGTGAAAAGAATCAGATGTATTTCAGCAGCCAAAACAAAAGCGACGCGGTTTCACTTTTCAGTTGTGCCCCACCTGCCACCTGCCACATGCTACATGCCACATGTGGCTCTGCCCTGTGCTTTGTCTTTGTCATTGTCACACATATCACATACACATGTCTGATTGTGGACTTGTATCCATATACTTAATATGCACATTTGCATTTCTTAGAAATCCAAACCCAAAGACTCAGATCTCGGTTTCAGCCTCAGTATTCAGTCTTAGTCTCAGCCTCAGCCTCAGCCTCAGCCTCAGCCTCAGTCTCAGTCTCAGCTGGCAGGCATCATTTATTTTCGATGTCAAGTTTGTGTCTTGAGTCTTTTGTATTCTTTTCACTCTCGCACATTGCTTATACATGTGTAATTGTATTTGTTTTCGACTCTGTAACCACATGCCTGGCGACATCTGAAATTACTGGTTGCCTTTTGAAGCCAAGGCTGAGGCAAATAAAAAACCTCTTGCATCTGCGTATCTGTCACAATTGTAAAGCCTTATTACTTATTACATTTCCCCGAGTCAGCTAGCCCCACCCCTTTCCCTGCCAGCCTCATGTACTCGCACAATTGCACAGCTAACTCCCACTTTGGAGGCCGGTGGAGCCTAAAGACAAGAATTTCACAAATTGCTACGTGAAGCGTTGAAAAGATGCCAACTTAAGTATTCGCATTGCTGGAAAATACAACTCTTTGCTTGCATGCAAGACCTGAGCTACTTATCAAATACACACACGCACACTTTCAGATACATGTGGGATAAGCATGTCTGCACATCTTAATCAATGGAAAACATATCAAAGAAAGATTAAATAATAATCGAAATTCATCAGCAGAATGATATGTAGATAATAACTTGATAATAAATCTAAACGAACTATTTTGTCAAAGTTAGGAAAGTTTAAAGTCGCTTTAAAGAAAAAATATATCACAAAGTATTTAAACTATAATTGAAGTCTAAAAAAAATCATATAAAGGGAACAATTATAATTTAACTGTCACAATTAATACAGACTACAGCCTTAAGTTGAATTTTACGCTTTGGAATTTCAATTTGAATTTAGAGAAAATTGTAGTACTTGTAACTTAAAATAAGTGCATTTACTTTCTACGCATTCACGCTTCACAAATATTTCCAGCTATTTGAAGTGCTTTCTTTTGAAAACCAAGACAATCAAGCTTGAGAATACTTAATGAAATTGACACCTGCTGATCTTCTTCAACTTTGACCCACTCGATCTCAATTTCGTTCCAGTTTCGAGTATGTGTGTGTGTGTGTGTGTGCGTGTGTGTGAAACCCCCCGCAAAGCATTCAATATAATGATTTACCAATTTTCTTACCACACACACACACACACACACACACTCCAAATAGGTTTCTGAGTCTGATAAATTTATTTGCCTCTTTACTTTCTTTCTTTTTCTTTGCGGCTCTCGTGATTTATGGCTGAGATCGTTGACTTGCCCCCGGCATCATACTCCGACTCCAACTCCAACTCCGACTCCAACTGGGATTCTCTTGGAGTCTCACAGGTGTCGAGAGCATGTGTCAAGCTGGCAGACAATGCAAATGTTTGGCTGACATATTAGCGCGATGCTTGTGGTATTTGAGAGCTTTTAATGGTTGAGGACTGGAAGACTAGCACTCTATCTAGCACTCTATCTACTAAAAGAAGGCGCTGGTAAACAACCAGTTTGATATGTGTATGATTTTAGGTTTATGATGCCACTCATAATTCACACGATATGAGCAAACACGTTTAGTTATTGAGCTTAACCCAATTACGAGGTGGTTTTTCGAGCATTTCTGATTAAAATTTGACACACATTTTACTTTCACCTTCACGCGATAACAAACAAAAAAGAAATAAAAAAAAATGGAATTGAACAAAAAGTAGAGCAAACTGTAGACTGATTGATAGCTGAAATATTATTTGTTATACATTTCACTTTCTATATAAACAACTTTGATACAATTAGCGCTTCCTTTAACGAACGAAGAAAGAGGCAAAAACAAATTTAGCCCATAAATATTGTATGATTGAGCATCGCATTTTCACTTTCCTTGCAATTTCCACTTGTTTTTCAACATATTTTTCGCTATTATTGATACAAAATTGAATTTGTTGCAGTCTGCAGTGTTGCAGCGGCAAGGTAAAAGTGTCTGCCACAAGCCAAAAACGTAGCCGCTGGATCTTAAATTACCAGCAGAGACAACAACTTGCAACTTGAGCAACTACAATGGCAACGTGGAGTTGGTAAGTGTAACACAATTACAATTTCAAAATTGAATCTGTGTGGCATGCAACACTTTCACGGACAACGAAAGTAAAACTTTAATTTTGCTGTCTTTTTCTTTTAGCTGGCAGGCAACTCCCAATCGTTTGACCAGATAACTATGGAGTTCAATGCACCAAATCAAAGACATGACTCCAACTCTTGACAACAACAGCAACAGCAACAACAACAACAACGATGACAACTTCGACGACAAGAGAGTCATTAGTTCCAGCGCTTGCCTACACTAATTTAAACGCTACTTGAGCCCACGTCGAGGACAGGACAGAAGGCGCATGACTTACAGCCCTCAATCTCAGTTGGATTTGCAATCTCTGTATCAGTCTCAGTTGGAGACTCAATACTTAGACTCTACTCGACTCAGTGTGCAGGCAACCACTCGTAACCCACACGCGGTACCAAATTGCCAATTTCAGCGCCTCTAAATTGCCGGCAGTTGCCCGACAAGCAATCACTTTCTATTTCTAAGCCGTTGCACTCCTCAGGTCTGTCAAAGTACAAGCATAAAACACAAAACTGTTTCACAATCACAATACAACATAAACATACTTATAGTACACAGTGTTGGCCAAAAAAAAAAAAAAACCAAGCTAGCGACAATAATTACATTTTCCACGCTTATGAAATGCAACCAAATTTAATTTCGATATTTAAGACACGTACGCAAGCATTACGCATACGCAGTGTATGTCGTGTGTCTGCTCCACCTGTCAGCTGACTTAATTTGGCAGTTGTTTTTTTTTACGACAGGCCAGTAAGTACTCTGTAATGTGTCTGCCTAATGTCTATGATTACGCAACTCTCAAGTCAGGGTGTTATAATAAGATACAAATCGCTGCAATTTCACTTTATTTATTGTACATATTATTTAATAAGTCAAGTATGTAAAATATTATTATGATAGTTAAGTTGAACTACAATAAATAAATACTAAAATTTTTATCACCATAAATTTTCATTTTATTTAAGCTTTATTGAATGTTATTCATTTACTAGAAAGTACTTTGGATGGAAACCCAATTTGAAAGTATCTCTATCAAAATTGAAAAACAATATTAGGCTTCAAGAATTTTATCATCTTTCCTCAATAAATATCTTTCATTTAATTTGCCGCATTGCAATAAAAGAAATATCTTGGCTTGGCCAAATCAATTCTATTTTATGCGGCTTAAGAGGGCTCTTTGTCAGATTTCTATTTAAGATGTTGTCCATTGGCCCCACGGCACAACGTGGGCTAACGTCCAGCTGGAAACTCGACTTAGACACACACACACACACACACTCGAATGGCTATTACAAAGTCAAAGAACTGAAGGCAACGCCTCATACTGAAAAAAAAAACAGATATTACAAGATATCTTGGCACGTCTTTCATTCGAAATATCGCTAGAGTCGAGTCTTCATAGACTGGAAACTGAGGAGGGCGTGTCTGGCAGCTGCCTTAAAACTGTAGCATTAAAATTTTGATTTAATGCTAATTGATTCTGGCATCTGGCATCGCTTGGCTAACTCTGGTGGGCGTCAGGCACACGTTGCTTTATGGCCAACCAAAGAAAGTTTGTGTAATAAATATTTGTTTATTTCTTTGCTGTTTGTTGTTTGTTTGCATGTTTGTCGCAGAGTCATGCAGTGGTCGAGCCCGAGCCCGAGCCAAAAGATATTCATTAACAATGCAAACAAATTCACTTGGACTGCACTTGAGCAATCAAAGCGCTTTTTTCTCGCCTTTTTTTGTGTCTGCTGAAAGAACCTAAAGTGCCGCTCGTTGTCACCTTGTCAGTTTGTCTAGGAAAAACTTAACCCAAGATGCCTGCAATTAACAAAGTGACGATGACGACGCGGACAGAGATCTCTGTTGTTTATGTTGTTGTGCTCGAGTGAAATTGAAGAATTTCATTAAAAAAGATTTGATGCTGAATTTCTGAAGACCATGACCAAGAGGTGTGTCATATGAAATTGTTTTTAGCATTTGCCGCGCGTGTCATGCAATTAGATATGTTAATTTTCCAGGCACTGAATGCTTTTTACAGAGCCAACACTTTTTGCAACTCCAACTGCAACTGCAACACTGACTGTAACTGCAACTGCAACCATTGTGTCAGCAGCAGAAGCGAATGACCTTAATCAAGGTCTGAGTCTCTGGTAGACTCTGCCTCTGCTAGCTGCAGTCCATGTTGGGACTTCCACTGGCCCTGGCGGCTTTATTTTATTTCTCCTCTTTCACGTGTCTAAGCCAAAAAATTTATTAGCCGCCGTCTTGGCCAGGCTTGGCTTGGTTTGGCTTGGCACGAATCATGGAAAGTTACGGACATCCACATCCGCGAATGACTGCCTGCAAAGGCCTTCTAAATAATAGACACACTTAACAGCCTAATTGTCTGATATTTATAATTAAAGCCCAGCTAAAGGCTTGCAACTTGCAACTTGCAACTATAACAGATTCCAGTGGAAAACAAAGAAGCCACTAATAAGCAGCAAATGCCAGGCAGATACAAGCAAATGCCTTTAAGTGGCTTGCCAAGAACAACAAGAGCAACAATCGTGGCTTGTAAATTGAACTAGCTGCAATTTAGTGTAGATCTCTTATCTTCATAGTTCTTGCCAAGGCAACAAGAGCAAAAGGTATGAAGGGAGAAGATGGCAACAGAAATAGTTGAAATATTTGCTTTTCATATAAACACGCAAAGCGAATATTTGTGTTGGGCTAAAAGGGTTGCAAGGTCAATAACCTCAAATTGCAGTTGATCGAAACATTGAAGCTTTACGACAAGAAGTTCTTGTAAGTATCTATCGCTCCATATACTGACCACTAATTGAACAATTAAAGCTGATTAAATGCTAGCGAAATGGAGCAAATACATTACACAGAATGAGCACAACAAGCGGCAGCAACAACCTCAGCTGCTGCCTTACAAAACGCCCCTTTGATGCAAGTAAATCCGCAACTGGCCGCAAATTGTTGTAGTTGTTGGATGGTTGGTTGTTGGTGTGACCAACATACATACAAACACAGTCGAGTCTCTGGCCAAGTTCAATGCTAAAAGAACGCAAAAATTTATTGATTGAAAAGCTTGTTTCTATCTCTCTTCTGTCATCATCTCGTTCGCACTCAAAGCGAAACTGTGTCAACGTGTTCCCCCAAAGAAAACGGAACAAGTTGCGACCAATATGGGCAAACGGGTGACTCTGAATGGCGAGTGACAAGTTCAAAAGCAATCTCTGTGTGTGTATGTGTGTGTGTGTATCAAGCCAAAAGTTAAAAAAAAGAGAAATAAAAAACGTTTACGTTTTACAAATGGCCTACAGAACCGGCTTAAATATTAGCCAGACCCGCAGTCAGTCAGTCAGTCATACAGCTTTTTATTAGGCTATTTCAAACTACGAGTGTGTGTGTGTGTGTGTGTCTGTCTGTCTATAGATAACTGCACGTCTTTAACGGCATTCTATTTCAAGTTTTACACATTGTATGTGTCGACGTCGCAGCTGAAGTTGAACTTGCCACTTTTAAGCCTGCCAATTGGGCTAATTGTGATTCATGCCACACGAATATAATGCCCTCAGCTAGCAGGTGCTGCACCTTCACATGAAAAAGTTAATGTTGTTCTTTCTTCTTAATAGTTATGTAGAAAATTGAAATTGTCAAAAAAAATCCAGTTCGTTGCCTAAGTCTTTTGTTTATTTCATGCACAATCTTTTCATTTATTGTCGAGGCCACCTACACATCACCAAGCTTATGTTCTTCTTATTTCTTATTGGATTTGAAGAAATTTTGGTTTTTTTTTCAGAATGAGTAAAAAATTCCAAGTTCGTTGCCTAAGTCTTTTGTTTATTTCACGCAGAATCGTTTCCTTTTTTTTCGATCAAAGAAAGTCTTTGGCGTAAAACAATTTGGACACACCATAACCAAATATGTAAATGACAACCAAACGAAATTGGCATATTCAAACAGAATAAAGAAAGATAAAAAGTAATAATCAACAGAAGAATTCCAATTCAACCGGTTTCTTAGTTTAAAAATATCGCAGACAGTGAAATGTTTTCATTGATTACCATTCAATTGTAACCCACACACACACACACACATACACACATACATAGAGATATTCTGTCTACCTGAGAGTTGCAGCTTCATCAGCCGCAACCACAGTCAAAGCGGAAAGGTGAATGTTTCTTTCCGTCTGTCCGTCTGGCTGTCTGTCTGTCTCTCTGTTGCGGTTTTCGCTGCCTTTGTGCAATTTTGCGTACGCCTCAAGAGTCCTCGTCTTGAATGTGTTGAGGCCAGGGCCAAGAACGAACTTGACCAACCAAAATCAAGATAAATTGTGAGTTCGAGTTGCTGTTATGGGTGTGTGTTTATGGTTATGCGGTTGCCAACTTTCGTTGTGCTGAATTTCATTGTACAATTTTTGGCTTTGACTCTGGCTCTGGCATGGGAAAGGGAAAGTACGAGTAAGCGCATGCAGTTATTGATACGACTTCGGCTACATCTACAGCTTCAGCTCTAATTGAATGAAAAGGGTGGAAAAACGTTTAACTTAATTGGATATGAGAGTAACGCATATATGTACATATATATATACGTCCCCCAACTGAGCCTGATCAGATCTTTGGCATGAAATCGCAATTTCATTTATATAACTAATTTTAATTGAATTGAATTGCCAAAAGCAAACAGTCAGTCAGTTAGTAGTCAGTAAATAGAAATAATATCTAAATAAATGTTTAACTTACTTTTTAAGTATTAATTTATATTATATTTATTTGATTTAATTTATTAAAACTGCAATTTACTGCTAACTGTCAATAATCTTTCTTGTAGCTGCAATATACGTTAAGGCACCTGTTCTTTGGTATACGTAAAAATTTTATAATTAATTGCATCAACATATCAGGCAGCGTGTGGCCCACCAGGAATGCAATACCAGCAACAACAACAACAACAGCAACAGAAATAAATGAAACCTGTCGCTTGACCCAATAAAAAGCAACCCGATAAATTTGTGAAGCGTTGCGGCATCTTCAATCCCTGAGCAAGTAAGAAACTCTTTTTTTTATTATCTGTTAACTCTCTATCTCACTCTTCTCTCTTCGCCTCTTTTTCGTCGTCATCTTTCACTCTGTGCTGCAAGTGGGCCATGTAACCGAAATGTGCCAAAAAGCAGCGTGGAAAGAAAAAAGTGTGGAATAAGCAAAGCTAATCTGAAAATTTAAGCTGCTTAAGCAGCAACAGCAGCAGAGACCCCAAAATAAGAAAAGAAAACAAGGGAAAATGAAAATACTTGAGGAAAAATGTGTAAATGCAACAGGTTATTGTTGTCAATGCGACTCGTGACTTTATTCCGACCTTTCGATCGTATCAAATCACAGCGAATGATGAATTGCACTCATCCCGTCTGCTAACTGCTTGCTTGGTTTTCCTTATAGATTTTAGACACACACACAGTCAAACTGGCCAATACAAGCCTATTCAAACTCATCACGCTTTCTAATGGCGTTACCTTGATGATGTTACTGTTGTTGTTGTGGTTGCTGTTGTTGTTGCTGCTGCTGCTGTCGATGCCTCGCTTCGTCGAACGACACTTTTCCAATGAACACCAAACGAATTTCAATTCTTTGGCGTTAACATTTTGAAAGCCCAAGCAGAGCCCCGTTATTACCGTTGTTACCTCTTTTAGAATTTCAATTGGCCGTTTGAAATTTTTTTAATTAAGCTGCTGTAAAAATAATTTTCACTTCACCTAATTTTTGCGATCCATGAAGAATGCATCTTCATCTTCGTTTTATATGTGTTTATGTTTTATGTAAATTTCTAGTTGTATACGGACTCGACTCTTTTATGTTAATAAGCCTTATTAACTGCATGAAAGGTTTGCTTTGAAAATGCCAACATATTTGCTTTAAATGGCCCAGTAAACAGTAAAGCAGTTAGCTTTAATTGATTCAGCGGTATTTGTTGAGAACCACTGCAGTGGTTGTGCTTGTTGCTCATGTGGTGCAGTTTAACGGCTCCCGTCAGCGGTTGAGTGTTGATTTATAATTGAATTCCACATAATTATGTGCATTACAATTCATTATGGTTTTAAATGCTGTTTCTATAAATAATGTTGAGAGAACTCAGTTTGAACACTAAACTCTGGCCAGAAGAAAGCATTCTCTTTTAATTCTAATTAATTAATTCTAATTCTATTCGATTTTTAACTATTTCCTAACAATTTAATAAAACTTATAAATTTTATAATAATTATTATTCAAGCCATTGCGTCAACAAACTATTATCAAACTGAAGAAAAGACCAAAAATAAATATAATGTTTGTAATTAACTTCAATTTACGCATGTCACGCACTTTACATTGACACACAGTCACTTGCATATTAACAAAATTAAAAAAGGTAAGGCCCAGGCCAATGAATCCGGTATGAATAATAGCAAATTACACAATTATGCAACACAAATAAACGAATCAGGCGAATGCGAAAGACAAATACAAGAATGTGCAGAGGTATGACGCATTTCAGTTCAACTTCATCTAATTTAAGCCAAAGTAGAGACATGATGTGTCCCAGATGACACAGAGATGGGAATATTTCATAACTATCTTTGCTGCAAACTGATTAACGTGGATATAAAAGAGTTAAGTTGGTTCAGAGATGGGTAAGTGTCATACACAACTGAGTCATTTTGAGTAGAAGAAGTTCAAGTATGCCCTTATAAGAAAGATGAGCTATGAAATAATATTACTTATGTGTGTCACGCGTAGACACCTGTCAAATAAAGTCTAAGAATTCAGATCGGAGCTCTTTTTTTTGGGTCAAACCCGTATATTTGCGCAAAGTGTGGAGGCAGTACAAAATTAGCATAACTTTGGTATGCCAAAAGGAGCGGAGATTGTCTGGACTGCGGAGACAAGTGTATGAGTGTCTACGGGTGTTTGGGTGCTGCCTATCAGTCAGAAAGACTCAGACACGCAGACATTCTGCGTGCTGATGGCGATGTTGGCATACTTTGAGGAAAACAAACAAACTTAGCAAGTACGGGTACTCATTTGAAGAGTGTGAGTGTGAATGTGAACATGAATATGAGCATCTAGCTATCTACTTTATGTATCTATTCATTCTGAGTAACGCCCAATAAGTTATGTACCAAAAGTGAGCTTTCTAAAGAGAAAGAAAAAACAGCACGCAGCATTTTTCGTGCACAGTTTTTTAATGAAATTTTTTATTCTAATGGTAGTTGGGAATATATATATATTTAAAAACTGAGATTAATTCATAATAGAGATACTTTTCTCACTATGCACACAAGATTTATTCATTGCCATTAGCAATAATTTATTAAATATTTTGGTAGAGTATCCCAAACACGACTGAGTAGCTAATATTCTCATCTTATTTTGGTGCTAACTTGTGGGTTTGTTGACTGTGAAAGCTGCTGCTGTACAATGTCAACAATTAAAATTCACATTAAGTGTCTAGTTATGTGAAATTCTTTAGAGGTCTTGTCTCTCCTTCTCGACTTCACTTACCTGCAGTGTGGACATGGAGCAGAAGCAGCAATGAAATTGACAGCAACGTCGCTGACAAGTGCCAAATGTGCCTCTGGTAACTTGGCATTTTTGTGTTAGAGTTGTAGTTATTGTTGTTGCTAGAATTTGCAGAGTTGCCACCTCTACTTGATTGTTTAGGTTTTGTTAAGTTTTGTGGCTTTCGTCGCATTTTTGCATAAATTGCTTTTGTCTGTGGCAGTGAACAAAGCCTCACTGTATTCTACACTTTAGTGAAGTATTGTTGATTTGGTTTTATCGAAATGTGTTGAATTAAGTTGGATATTGACTACACGCTCCTCGGCCAATTTCCAATGTCTGAACTTTGTCGTGGCATTTCTGCCAGTTAATTTGCAGAACGATATTTCAAGATTTACATATTTTAAGAAGCTACAATGAAATGGAGAAAGAGAAATAGATGGTTAGCTTTAATCAATAAAAAAAAAACAAATATAAAATACATTGGTTGCTTTTGAAAAGATTCAATGGCCGAGTTTGCTGCCTAAGTCTTTTGTTTGACACTCTCCCAATTCCAGGGATGACAAACAGCTTTTGTGCTCTCAAATTCGCGTGAGAACGTACAATTTCGTTGGTTTACCGGGGATCACTGTCCAGTTAAGGGGCAAACTCTATACAAGAGAAAAAAGTGGCATTACGTCAGCTAAAAAAGGCCAAACAAAAGGCAAAGGCCAGAAAAATACGATTATAAATCAGACTGTGCCCCATAATTGACAAACAGATACTTGTCGAGTGGCTTTCTAAGTCACCTTTATATAAGTCATGTCAAAGATAACATATGACACCTGCCTATGGACGAGCAACAGTTGACTACAAAATGAAAAGTGATTGAAATGCTAATTTTGATTGATGTAAAAAAATTCAAACAGTTTTTGAATCTTTGGTCTGCGCTGCAGCGAAAGTTTAAGCACAATTTGAGAGAGGTGTCAAAAGGAAAAGTGAAACCTAAACAAAAAGCCACAACCGATAAATCAACTCTAAGTATATTAGCAAACTGAACAAATCATTTTGACTGCTCTTTGATCAGAATGGTAACAGTAACATTGGATTACCCAATAGTGGTAACAATAACAACAACAACAACAACAAAAGCGCCCTACAATTGTCGATTAGCGGCTAATCAGAAGCCAAGCAACGATCGTTAAAAAAGACCAAAACAATTGCCAGTTTAGCCTTAGCTGAAAGTGAAAGCACTCAATAAGTACGAAAGAAAGATAGAGAGCACGAGAGATGAAAAGGGAAAGATGTGGAGTAAAGGTTGCTACGTGAGTCGAACCAAAGACATGAAACTTGAAACGCGATTACGATTACATATACAAAAAACGAAAGATACAAGATACAAACTCCGACTTCAACTTCGACTCAAACCCTAACCTAAAAGTGAGACATATGCAGACCATGTTGAGTCATGGAAACACATTTTGGCAGGGCGACTGCTGTTGTTTTTATTGCTGTTGTGACTGTTGTTGCTGTTGTTATTGTTTACACTTTGAGTGCAGGAAGTTTTTTCATATGCCGAACCTTGAAAATTTGACTACTTAAAGTGAAATAGAAAGTTTTTAATAACAACAAGAGCAACCACAACAAACACTTTTCATCGTGGGCGTTTGTTGTTTTTTAAGTTGTTATTGCTGTTGTTGGCGTCATTAAACGACTCCATTTTGTTTCCAATGACTGATTGCCAGGCAATGTTGTTGCTGCCCACGCACCGACAAAAGTCGCCTGTCAACATGGCCAACATGAAGTTGAGCTGAGTTTTTGGAACTGCGCTTGTTTACATTCTGTGCGGTGTCTTGTTGGGATTAAATACACGGCTCCGACTGTCTTTTTAGACGGAAGTATTGCATTGGTTCATAATTAGTTGAGCTGTCTTCCAAGTTAAATGACTCATATGAATTTTGACTGCCTGCGGGTTTCGTTACAATTGCGTAATACAAAAGAAACCCAAATGTTGCATGTGCGGGCTTAAACTCTGGGGGTTTTGTTGGTGATATATTGGCGAAATGCGAAGTTAAAAGGTATAAACGGAAGAAAGACGAAGACTCGGAATTGCATAAGAGTGCCCGGGATTGCTTTATGGTTCCTTTTTATCGGTTGGGACTTTGCATGCTTCGTTTGTCATACAATAAATCATTCTAAACTCTCAGCAAAACAAAAGACTTAGGCAACAAACTTGTTATTGTAACACAAGCAACTTTCATTAGTAATCATTGTTAGTGCTCACCTCAAATATAATCAATATCAGCCATTAATCCACATGCATTATGAGCTTTTTGTATTGATTTTATGATGGATTTTTTGTTGGTAATTTCTTCTGTCTATCACAAGTTATTTTCAATTACATTTTGCACAGATTTCACCAAAAAAATAGCTAAACTGCAAAGGCAACGAATTGAAATTTCTATAAGCATAATGGCCGGGTGAGAGACTACAGCTCCAACTCCGACACCGATTCCGACTTTGACTCGGACAGTGAGACGCGAACTGAAGCCGTTTGACAGCCAACGGCAGACGGAGACGGATGCAAAAATGCGGTTTTGTGGCTTCAAGGAATGCAGCTAAACTTTAAATTATCGAAAAGCAAAATCTACAGATAGCGATAGCCAAGACATGAAGTGTAAGAGATAGAGAGAGGGAGAGAGAGAGAGAGAGAGAAAGAGAGCAGCTGCCGCCTGTTTTGTGCAAGTTCCAGGGGCCAAGATTAAAAAAAATTGGCACAAATGCGCAACGTCGCCAAAATGGAACAACTAACAGTACATTGTAAAGCTGGAGCTGATGCTGAAGCTAAAGCTGAAGTTGAAGTAATTTAGCGTCCGATCTCATTGCAATAGCAAACATGTGTAGGCTGTATGACCGGCATTACCTGGTCAACTGGCAATGGACTCACTGGGAGACAGGTTGTTGTTGGGGACAGCAAGAAATTTGGTTGTTGAATGAATCTGTTGATGTTCGCCTGCTGGCAGATTAATGGCCAAGTTTATTACACCGTCTCTTGGCTTGCATCCGGCACGGATACAAAGTTGCAACTGTCTCGAGTCTGCGTCGGAGACTGAGTCTGAGTCTAACTTGAATGGACCGGATCGGTTGGCCAATTAAATGAAGTCTGCCCTTGTGCAGTTATGTTATTAAATTTAATCAACGTTTTGTTTGTTTTGCTTTTGGCTGCAGCGCCATTTATTTTAATTATCAGTGAAAATATGTGCACGAAAACAAATTAAAAATGCTTGCAACAAATTTCGCAGCGCGAAAACCACGTAATTTGCAACAATAGCAAATATAACAACAACAAAGATAGCGACAAAACGGCAACAACAAAGGCAAATACGAAGACGAAAACTAAGTTTAATACAGTGGCAAAAGGTAGCGCAAAAAAGAAAGTTTTGTTTTTTGTCTTGACGTTGTTGCTGTTGTTACTGCTATTGCTGTTGTTATTATTGTTGTTGTTTCTGTATTTTTGCTTTTCTACACACAGCTGAACACACACACACATATATAGAGACGCACACACGCGCACAAAAATATCATTCAGTCGGATTCCGTTTACATTTCGCCTTTTGTGGCTGCTTCTTCTTTCAATTTTTTAATTTATATGGCAACAGCAACGTCCCCGGCAGCTTTGAGCTCGTTTTAGTTATTCACTTTTCATAGATTAACACACACACACGCACTCACGAGTAAGTTGACCGGCTTTGTATGTTGTTGTTGCTGCTGCAGCGGCTTCTTTAATTTCTTGCGTTTCTTATTTCACCAACTCTTTCTTTCTTTCATTTCTTTTTTACCGTCAACAGGTGTGCAACGCACGAAGGCCAATCGAAAACTGAAAGCCGAACGAACTGTGGTAAGACGATTTGAGCTTAGCTTGTGGTGAATTAAAGCCAAGTTGTCGTTGTGGTGAAATTGCCTTTGACTTCGTCTTCGTCTTCGACACCAGCAACAACAATTGAAAGTGCAAAGTTATCGAATACAATATACATATGTCCATTGAGCCGGCGAACTTACAAGTTGGAACTGTTATTAGGCAAATCACAGAATAAGGAGCCCATTTAAATTGTAAGCCCACTGGCAATAATAGTACATTAGGCACTAATAGCTCCAGATACAGTTGCCCACTGGCCACTAACAAGCCGGCCATTTAAATTGCACTTCTCTACGCCCATCTTTCTTATAGATGGGCCAGTCAAAGCCAAGTCCAATCAGCAGCGGCGAGTCAACAATTACCCAGTAAATTGCAAACGCACGAGATCAAGATTAGGCATAGACAAAGACAAAGGCTTCAATGCAATTGAAAATGAAAATAGCAAAGTGATGAGCTCAGTGTTATACCGAAGCACAGATACTCTACTAGAAATTTGTATAAAACTCATTCACTAAAAGATGAGTTGAAGCTCTCATTCCGCTTTCAGATTTAAATACAATTTATGTTAGTTAATTCAAAGTTCTAGTTCTGAATTTTACGGATATCTTAAATAATCTTTTGGCGACCTCAGAAATTCTAAGTTTTTTAGCTGTTCATTATAAATTTAAATCAAAATTGAATTTTAATTGATATTTTCAAAACTTTTTGTTTGTTCTGAGTGAGCTTTACATAAGTATTGAAACCCATATGTTTAGCAAATATCGTGACAAAGTTGAAATGCCAATGCATTCCACAAGCATGTTTAAGCCCTGTCTGTTGATTTCCATTTCTATGTGAGCTTCTATCGGCAATTCGCCTTCATTACACGAACTGCAATTGCGTTTGCGGCTTACCACGAGTATTCAATTGCATTGCATTTTATTGCCTCCCTTCAGTCCCCTTACCACACAAAACAGCAGCAGCAACAACAGGCGGCAATCACGAAGCGTTGGCGGTATTCGTTTTTCATGTCACCTCATTTGGCAACGAAGCGATCCGCAGGCAAACGCAAACGCAAGAAACTCCCGTCGATTAGAGACCAAAGAGAAGCTGTCGAAATCGAACTGCAGCCCATGACAGAAAACCATGGGCCATGACCAGTGAAATTTTTGTTTATTTATCTCCTCACTCATTCTACTCGTATTTATTGTTTATTATTTTTTCTACACTTTTCATATATCATTGTTTGGCACCTGTTAATGGAAAACTTGGCCATAATTGAGCACGTTGGCGGCTTTAATAGTTCTCAGCACTTGGGTATTAATGTCAAAACTATAAGCTGAATCTGTGACTGATTGCGGTACTTCTTAACCCATTGAACAGGCACTTGGCCAATGCACTTTGCGGTCAATGTTTGAGCTATATTCAATCTCATAATTTATTTAATATTCAAAGCAAATAAAATGATGAATTGTGATAGTATTAACATATTGTTGATTAATGATTAAATTGAGCTTAACAAGAATTCTTAATATTTTGGCAACTCCGAGTAACGTGGCGGCGTGGACCACAGTACACTTGAGTTGCGCTTCAAGTGACTGGGATCGATATTCGGGAAGATGAGTTTCAGGTCCGGTGTGGTTGGTGCCACCGAGAAGAAGCTGTCGATGACATCGGTGGGGCAATGGCTTTGCATGCCGATCCAGGCTCCTCGCACATGAGCTGCAAAATAATTAGAATTAGTAAATGAAGTGGATATTGGATAATAAATAACTTACTGCGACTCCAACTAGGTACAGGTGGACGCTTGTGGGACACTTTGCCTTCATCATCTGTGGAATCATCCTCGTGCAACATTTCGAATGTGTATTTCGACTTCGGTGGTGGTGGCATCATATTTTTGGCCTTGGCTGAATGTAATTGCTGCATTTTCATTTGATGCAGCAGTTCACGTTCCTGTTCCTTGGCTTTTGCCTTCTTAAGACGTTCGGCCTCCTCCTGCTGGTATACTTTGCGCTGTAAGTCCTCCATTTCCTGTCTCTTGCGTTCCTCCATTTTCTCTTTCTTGAGGCGCTTCTCTTCCCGCTCCTTGGCCACCTTGGCCATGCGTTCAGCTCGTTCACGTTCCTTCGCCTCTCGCTGCTGAGCTGCCTGCAGATGCTTCAGTTCACGCTGCTTCTTTCGCTCCTCAGCCAGCTGGTGGAGTCCCTTGCGAAAATCATCACCACTGTTCTCCCTTGACAGTGTTTTGGTTGAAGTTGAATTTGTTGACTTCAGATTAGTGCCTGTGTTCGATTTGGTTAGAGTTGTGGCTTTGCTGGCGCTCATTGGCGCCTTCTTAGCCACCGCCGAATTTACAGGCACCGAACTACCGCTCTGTGTTGGAGTAAGAAAACGTCCCAATGTTGGTGCCGGTAGCTTGCCAATCACTGGAGTTGTGCTTGAACCAGTTGCGGCCTTCAAGTAGAAAATATCGTTTACTATTTTGGATTGTTTTAATAAATGAAAAGACTTACCAAATCCTTTACCCGCTTTGAGCGTAGATTGGTTGCCGCACTTGCCGCATTTTCAAATGCCTCTACACGCATTTTAACAGGACTTTGCAGCAAGGGACTGTATAAAAATATGGAAATTATGATTAACAAAGGTTGAAATTAAGGTGTACTTGACTTACTTGAACAGCTCGTGAGTTCGCGCTGGCATCTTACCCTTAATGGATGTGGGCATTTTGGGTGGCACCGGTTTTTTGATGGGTTGTGACTTTGCCGTATCTACAATGGACTCATCCTCAGTCATAAGACTATTTTCTTGTCCCGACTTGGGCATGCTGCCTTGGCGAGCTGTCTCCATTGATTCCTCCTTTTCATCGTCCCCAGCTTCCACTTGGAATGTGGAATTTGCCGGCACATGCTCATTTAATGTGATTGTGGCATTTCCCATTGGCATATTGAATGTGGTCTCTCCGTTAGCCACATTGGGTAATGTGGGCACTGTTTTATTGGGAAGTCCTTCGACGGCATCCTCGTAAATGGAGCGCTGTGGAGGCGCCTGTGATTCCTGGGAATTACGTGCACCGTTGCTGCCTTGACGTGTTCGTGAGGAAACTGGCAAATTTTTGTCGAGATCACTAAACCGTTCCACTTTAATGGGTTTATGACCTTCCTTCTTTTTACGCCCTTTCTTTGCAGGTGCTGAAGTTGTATTGTTGCCTGATGTGGTGTTGTTGCCTGATGTGGTGTTGTTGGCTGATGTTGATGAAAGTATTGCAGTTTCATCAGTGAGGGTTGTTTTCGTTGCTTCCAGGGTGGCTGTTGTTGTTGTTGCTGTAGAATCGCAGCTCAATTTTTCACGCTTAACCAAGATGCGTAAATTTGATGAAATCCTAGCAGCTGGCTCAATTGCATTGGCTTCATTAGAGGAAATGTTGCTTTCTACAGGAGCAGGAACAGCTTCGACTTGTGTGGTGTTTGTCTTGTTTGCAATGTGAGCTTGTGAAGCACGCTGCTCACTTTCCAGTTTGATCTTAACCAATTCTTCGCTACTAGGTCGTCGCAATTTACTATTTATCGATGGCTCCTTAAGATTCTTTTCACAACGCAGCTTTGCAGCACGCTGCGGTCGTCCGGAAGTAAGGCTGGTTTCCTCTGAATGAGCAGCAGCAGGAGCAACTGCAACCGGAGCTGGAGGCGGTGGCATCAACGCCCCTGTAGTATTGATCTCATCCTCCTCTTCCTGGGCCACTTCCAGCAGCCGGGAATTGCTCATACGTGCACTCTGACGCTGCAAAGCATCGCCAGTGGCCACAGATGCATCTACGATGGAAACATGAAGTGAGGTTAGTCTTAATCCTTTTTTCACTATCAAATTTTAAAACTTACCATCGTCTTCATCCTCAGCCAGCGATGTCAGTCGTTTTGGCCGCTTTTTCGTTTGCTGTGGTGTAGTAGAACTGCTTATCTGCTTAGGAACCACAATTTCAGGGATTTTAGGCGCTGGTTCTGCTGGTTTAATGCCAAAAAATAATTCATCCAATCCCTCAAAGTGAGCCTGCGTCGGGAACGAAAACAAGGAAGAAGAGGAGTTTCTCAGTTGCAGTATATGCAGTTGAGTGTGCCGGAATTTACACATACCTGACGTATCTTAGCTAATTCTTCATTAACTTTCGACGCATTTCGCAAAATATCCAGCAAATCTTCCATTTTTACAACGCACAAAAACACACGCCGTAATTGTTTTACCGTTTATTTCAAATGGCGGCAATGAGAAGCGCGTCACCAAACAAACACAAGCGCAAGATAAAATGAAAACAATCGATATGCCCGCACTATATATCGATAGTTCATTGGTGGCAACCCTACTGTAGCGAATGCGATGTTGTGCAGCACTCCGTACAGCTGTTTTCCCGCGCAAAAATATTTTTAGTTCCTATATTCTATGCAGTTTGTTGCTTTCCTGTTTTATAAATTATGGCTATAATGCAAAATGTATTTTTTTATTTGATTAACTGACATAAATATGCCGGCTTACATGATTATATCAAACGTGCTCGTTGCAGCTGCTGTTGTTTTAAGTGCTGGAAAACACTAAACAAGTGCATGATCAAGAAGTGTTTTTGTATAATTTGGCCATTAAAAGGCAACGTGATTAATTTGTCCGTAATGCACATATTTTCCAACGTATTGACAATGTACTAAATTCAAAGTAATTGGTTTTTTTACGTTTACGATGTTTTTATATCGAGTAAATCGAATGTTTTTCTCAGTGTTGTTAGCTTGCTGACAGGCATGCTGGGCCCAACCGGTGCTGCAAAATACTCAAATACATTGTTAAAATTCGCCAGATATTCGCAAGCCAGCGAAAATTTAGGAATAACAAGGTAAACAAGCCAACTACGCGCGTTGCGTTAACAACAATAAGATGTATATATGAGAAACTGCACGCGGCACGCAGACACTTGTCACCAATAACCAATACCAACGCGTATACCACACACACACAATGGGACTCGACTTTGATGTCGTGGAGTACTGCAAAGGTGTTAAAACAAAACAGTCCCAACCGCCGTTCGCCTGCCCTGTGCGGGATTGTGATCGCAGCTACAAGACACTCGTCGGCCTGCAGGGCCATCTCACCAACTATGACCACGACAATCCACAGCCATTGACGCCTGTGCTGAAGCCCAATAGAAAAAAGGCGCGCTCATCTCGCGCTCTTCACTCAACGCCCAAGGATAATGGCAGTGCAGGTGGAGGGAACTCCGAGGGAGAGAATGGAACCTCTGCAGGAAGAAGCAACGTTAATCCAGAATCTCTTGTGTCCTATAACGAGCAGGAAGAGACGGTTACATTTAATATAGATGGGAAGAGCGTACGCTTAGGTATTGATGATGCACTTCCGATGGTTGAGGATGACGAGTTTATCCAGCTGGTGGAGCGTGGATGTATTTTGAATGCGGATGCGCCACCGCTTGAGGAGAAAGCGTCGTGGGCACAGGTGCAGGTGCCCGTGGCAAATGTGCGGGAGATTGATGACTACCATGTGCCTGATGCGCCTCCCAGGCCCTTGGCCTACTATCGCTTCATTGAAAAGTCGGCCGAGGAGCTGGATGGTGAGATCGAATACGATGTAGATGAGGAGGACTCTGCCTGGCTGGAGCACATGAACGAGCAGCGTGCTAAACAGAACCTCAACGCAATTAGCATTGATACCATGGAACTGCTCATGGATCGCCTCGAAAAGGAATCTCACTTCCAGGCAGCGGCCAATGGCACGCCCACTGGTGTCGAGGTGGACGATGATGCTGTGTGCTGCATTTGCCTCGATGGTGAATGCCAAAACACCAACGTGATACTCTTCTGCGACATGTGTAATCTGGCTGTGCATCAGGACTGCTACGGGGTGCCGTACATCCCAGAGGGTCAGTGGCTGTGCCGGCGTTGCCTGCAGTCCCCCAGCAAAGCGGTCAACTGTGTGCTGTGTCCAAATGCTGGAGGCGCCTTCAAGCAAACGGATAATGGACAATGGGCGCATGTTGTCTGCGCCTTGTGGATACCAGAGGTGCGCTTTGCCAACACTGTGTTCCTTGAGCCAATCGGTAAGTGACATCACATACTCTATATTCTATAACCTTTTATATATTCTCTATACGCTCTCTTTGTAGATTCTATTGAGACCATACCGCCTGCTCGCTGGCGACTCACGTGCTATGTATGCAAGGAGAAGGGATTGGGAGCGTGCATTCAGTGCCATCGCAACAGTTGCTATGCCGCTTTCCATGTGACCTGTGCCCAACAGGCAGGACTTTATATGACCATGGACACTGTCAAGGATGGCCACAATGATAGCTCAGTGCATGTACAGAAATTTGCCTACTGCCACGCCCATACGCCTGCAGATGCGAAGCTAAAGACGAACGTTCCCGACTTTGAAGATACACGTATGAAGATGCGAGAGGCACGCAAAGCTTTAGCTAAGAAGCGTTCAACTGCTCCCGTAGTGCTAATACCCACAATTCCGCCAGATCGTGTGCAGGAGATTGCCAGCATGGTGCACATGCAGAAGAAGAAGGAGTTCCTCGATCGCATCATTGCTTATTGGACGCTTAAGCGACACTATCGGAATGGAGTTCCATTGCTACGACGCCTGCAGAGTCAAGGCAACAATCATGGTGTTATTCAACGCAATGGCATTGAGGGATCTCCGGATACAAAGGAACTGTACCGCCAGCTCAAGTACTGGCAATGCCTTCGTCAGGATCTGGAACGAGCGCGATTGCTGTGCGAGCTGGTCCGAAAGCGAGAGAAGCTTAAGGTGGCATTTGTAAAGATATCAGAGGAAGTTGTAATGCTACAGCTAAATCCACTTGAGTCGGCACTGGGTAAGCTACTGGATGCTTTGGAGACGCGCGACACTATGGAGATCTTTCGTGAGCCCGTGGACACCAGCGAAGTGCCGGATTACATGGATATTGTGAAGCAGCCCATGGATTTGGGTACCATGCGAACCAAGCTGAAGGATTGCAAGTATACATCACTGGAGCAACTCGAGGCGGACTTTGATCTAATGATCCAGAACTGTTTGGCGTACAATAACAAAGACACGGTGTTTTATCGTGCCGGTATACGAATGCGTGATCAGGCAGCGCCATTGTTTGTCCAGCTGAGAAAGGAATTGCAGCGGGATGGCCTGCTGGAGCGCAATCAGCGCTCCCATGTGGATCATGTGGAGGGTGAGGTGGAGCAGGAGTTGCGACAGCTGCTGGCGGCGCCACCCAGCGAAGATATTGTTCAAAAGCTGCTCATACTGGCGGACAAGTCGCAGGTGCTCAAGAATCCCAGCTATCGCACTAAGAAGATTAAGCAAATACGCCTGGAAATCACCCGGATGCGCAAGGCTCTTCAAAAGGCACGCTTTGCGGCGGTAAGTCTTCCACAAATTTGTGTTAATGTAGTGTATTATTAATGGTTTGATTCTTTTTGCAGAGACACGCGACGCATGCGCATTCCCAGAGTGACGATGATGACGAGGAGACGGGTGTTACGCCCTCCAAGAAGCGGACGCGCAAGCGTCTCAATAGCAGCGCCATGGATTTGGAAGAATCACAAGAAATGCAGGCGCACGACGAAGATGACGATGAGGATGACTCTGATGATGATTCAATGGCCGATGATGGCGCCATCAAGAATACACATGGCCATATGGCCCAAACGCCGCCCTGCAGTCCCGTCAAGAGTCTTAACAACAGCAGTTCCCCTGTGGGCATAAATCGAAGGTGCGTATTCGTATTCGTAAATTCATTATATCATTTCTAACATCTATTCTTTTATAGAACGGCAATTCTGCTGACTCGGAAGGCGCAGGCGGCGCTTAAGCGACCCTCGGAGCCACTGACGACACCTGTCAAGGAGGAGCACCACAATTCCCAGTCATCGAGCACACAATCAACTAGCGCCAGCTCCAGTTCCACAACTACGGCGGCCACAGCTGCCTCGAGTACATTGAATGCCTCGCTTGCAACTGCAACGCCCACGGCCGCCAGCAACTTTGCGTTGACGCACAACAGCACGGGAGCAGGAGGAGTAGGAGTGTCAGCTGCTGCTAGTCTAACGCCAACATCAATGTCCGTCAACAATAAGCTGAGCTTAAGCCTGGGATCAAGTCTTGCCTTGGCCAAGTCACCCAAGCGACCAGCGCGTTATCGTCGTCTGCCTTCAATGTCACCAAAGAAGTCACCGAATCCAGCTGCAACATCGAGTGGAGCACAAACAGTGGCTGCTGCTGCAGCAGCTGCTGCTGTGGTGCCAACTGTAGAGCCTCTGCCTTTTGAACGCATCCCGGACAGCTTTCGGGTGTATAGGGCAAACAATCAGCGAGATGTTAGCGATAGCGACGATGCACCATCCCAGTCGAGCAGCCCGTGCAGCAGTTGCTCCGACTTTAGCATGTCTGGCAGTTGCTCAGACTTTGATAGCGATGAGGCGAGTGATGGCGATGCTCACAGCGATGATGGGGATTCGGATAGCGTAAAGGGGAATGTTATGAACGAGGATTCGCAAGGTGACTGCACCACAGATGCAATGGATCTGCAACATGCGACGCTTAACAACACACAGGGCAATGGCAACATGGCCATCAGCAGCAGTGAAAGCAGTTCAGACAGCGAGGATGAGAACAGTGCGGATATGCTGGATGCCAAGCAGCGTGTGACTCGCAGTACGCCCACACCACTGCTAGGGCGTGGTGGTGCCATGGCCGCAGCCCGAGGACGTGGCAAGCGACGTAGTAATCTTAGTGAATCCACCAGCTCGACAGCGACACCGCCACCACTGATTCGTAAAGCGGGAAAGTTGCGTTCAGCGACGCCGAATGCATCGCCACTTGTAAATAACATAAAGGTACGACGCAGTACCACCACCAGCCACAGCCACAGTAATGCCAATAGCACCACAATGACAGCGTCAGCCACCTCAGCAACCTTAACGAACAACAACAAGAGCAAGTTGCACCACGAACTGGAGGAGACGGGGAGAACGGGTGGTGAAATACTGGTGCGGCATCACAGCTCACAGAAGGCATCGCTGGAGCCACTGCAGCTGGTGTGGGCGAAATGCCGTGGCTACCCTTGGTATCCGGCGCTCATCTTGGATCCCAAGACACCCAAGGGTTTCGTCTACAATGGAGTGCCACTGCCAGCTCCTCCCACAGATGTGCTGGCCTTGCGCAAGAATTGCCTAGATGATGTGGTCTTTTTGGTTCTCTTCTTCGATGTGAAACGGACATGGCAATGGCTGCCCGCCAATAAGCTAGACATCCTGGGCATTGACAAGCAACTGGACCAGCAGAAGCTTGTCGAGTCGCGCAAACCCGCCGAACGTAAAGCCGTGAAGAAGGCGTACCAGGATGCATTGCATTACCAGAGTCAGGTATCCGATCTAGAGGGTCAGGGCCCCGATCCCATCATGTGAAAGCTGTTTGCCCAATTGCATTTAACTGTCAACTGTTAAGTGCGCTCACTCCCCTAAACCCTCTGCCTTGTAATTATGTTAATGAATATTCGTAGCATACGAATATCTCTATTCGCTCTCGAAATAGTCCAGCCATAAAGCATAGTTTGGGATCTGGGAATTGCTTGTTACTGAGTGTGAGAGAAGGCCCTCCATTAGAGTATTTTGTTTAAATATTACTTATGTACATCTATTTTCGATCATTGATCATTGCACTTCGAATTTGAGTTCGATTTTTCCAACTTTCGAATTTCCAATTTACACTGCAAGTGGCAATTTTATATTATTTTTTTGTACTTCTATTTATCTGCTTCAAAAATGGTTGAATAACTTTTCAGTTAGTTTTTTATTTTTTATTGTAAAATTCTGTAAAGTTAAATTCTATGCCCCCACCCCGAGAAAACCATTGCACGATAGCAACAACAACAACAACAAATGGAATTTAAAACCTCAAGACGTTTCACGAAAAATCAAATCAATGTTTAAGTTAAATAGTTTTAAGCGTAAACAAAATCAAGAAAAAGGAAAATAGGTAAGCGTATCTAAAAAAATTGAAATGTGTAAAAAAAACCAAGCAACATTTACAAATAGCATTAAATTGTGTATGTGTATGTATGCATGTGTGTGTGTGTGAGTGTGTATGTCTAATAAGTGTGTTCCGTTTTTAATTTCCGTATGAACAAATATGCAAAAGTTTGATTATTATTACGATGTATTACGACGGCGATGATGATGATGATGATTATTATTATTATAATTACGGTGTGTAATTAATGCAAATTATTAGAAAATAAGTGAAAAGCTTAGACAATTAAGTATTGTAGTAGTTGCCCATAACAAGATTGAATATTGTTTAAATTTAATGGTAAAGTAAAATGCAGAAAATAAATGTTTTAAACAAAATTTCCAATGTGTACAGTTTTGAAGTTCCGGTAGCTGGAATTCAGTGTCAGTCGCAGTTTGAGAGCCACTGCTTTGACGCCGTCACAATAACTCGATTTAAACCAATTAAACTGGACAGAAAACGTGTTAAATGAACGAATAAAAATAAAAACACAATGCGAGTACAGATCCAGCAGGCCAGATGACAGATTGGACAACTGGCGAGATTGTCGCAAATACGCAAATATACGAAATAATACAAATGCCTTTTAATAAATCCAACGATAAGAGCCGCGTCATTATTTGCGTGTGTTTAGGCTGACAAAAGATACAAAATACGCATAATCGAATTGCATTTGTTAAACTCGGCTTAAAGCTGGTAAATAATTGGCCAGAGGTGAGTGTGTCTCAGTCTCTAGAGAGACACATTAGACAACGACTTAATAGAACGCCCAAAATCCCAGCTCCATTTGGCCTTAATTATTAATGCAAATTAATTTGCGACTGTCTGCGATTGAAGTTTATTGATGTCGATGTTAAGTATGTGTGTTAGTTGTTGTTAATCGTTGTTGTTAGTGTTCACTTGACAACATCGTGTAGGTCACTGTGCGTTGGCGCTCTAATTGATGTATTTATTTAATAATTGCTTGTACGGGGCAACATGAAACGGAACTGCGTCTTGGCAAACAGGTAAACAGTAAACAGTCAGCAACTCATTGGCCAGGCCAAGAAAATTTTTTATTATTTGTATTGTTTTTCTGGCAATTGGAGCACGCTTCAATGTTCGTCTCGGCAAAACTGGAACTTCCCAATTGGCAGAAGGAAAAAAATCAAACGAGTTCGCTGACAATTTCAATTTGGCCAAATGACGTAAATGCTACTACCAATGGCCAAACAACAAAGGTTTAAAAAAAGAATATTTTCTGTATGAAAATAAATGGCCTTGGCTCACGCTTTGTTTTATATTTATTTTTAACAAATGCCAAATGATTAAGAAAGGCTTGTATTATTAATACAATATTTAAAGCATGAGTGTGCCAGTTTTCCTACCATCTCCCCCCCCCCCCCTTCTCGCAATCCCCACATAAATGATTAGTAAATTTACCCAATTTTTTAAAAGTAAAATCCTAAATAAGCTGCTCAAAAATTCGCTGGGTTTTTGTTTTTGGGAAATCATTTTTGCTGACGCTGCTTTTTTAACCATTCACAAATATTCATTGAAGCCCAGCTGTTGTTGTTGCTGCTGTTGTCTGTTTTTATTAAATTGAGTTGGGGGTTAAATGTTTAAATTAATTTGCACGCAGCTGCAGCGTAGTAAGTTCCGTACTATGACGTAGTATTCATGTTGAACTCAAAACTGGGTTTTTCACTTTATAATGGTTTTATTGGTACTACTATAGCCCAAAATATTGACGCACGTGATGTTAGCAACGTGGATCGCAAATCAACAACAAATAATATGTGAAACAAATTTGAGAAATATTTTTGGAATTTTGAAATGTGCAGTTCAAGTCCGTTTATTGGCCATTAACTTTTGCCTTGTCTCAAAATTCTCCAGAAAATATTTACATAAATTGGTAGTCACTCTCAATGTGTAAGTGTGTGTGTGTGTGTGTGTAGAGGGGGTGTGTGTCTGTGTCTGTGGCTGTGTTTTTGTTGCCTTACAAGGTTCAGCGACAGCAACAGGAAAAGTATCTCAAATATCGAGTGTTGCCTGTTTTATTTTATATTGTTTTTAACTTGTGGCGTGGTTTTTTTGATTGTGGCACGACAGCAGACATCTTAATGAATCCGACGAGTGCGCTAATTAAATGTAATTAACGCTTGTATCGTGCAAATGCTCACAAAATTTACGTATACGCCGCGTACGCCGCATGTCAACAGTCAGCTAAGCGAAATTCTCAGTGCAAGATAAGATAAGGAGCAACGTGCAGCTAACTTCGTATCCCACAAATGGTACTCTGATTAAACGGACGTGCCTCCCATTTCCAATTCCATTTCTCCATTGATTTGCGTTTTAATAGAGCGCGTGGACAACAGAAAAATTAAAATAAATTGTTCCTCTGACGCACAGCACCCGAAAATTCTCGCCCATTTTCATCATTTCTTCAAGATCCCGAGTCCAGACGACCATGTGACGTCGCAGTCAGCGTTGACGTCGCTGTCGGTGTGACTGTGGTCAGTTCAAGAAAGCTACAAATATGCTTATAAATACAAAATCTATACTAGATGCGGTAGACTCTGGCACTTGGCAACAAGATTTCTAAATCGTTTGGCAATTCCCTTGAGTTGTTATGAAATTTTCGACAATCTGAGAAAGTGGCTCAGCTGAAATGTAAGCATTGTATTGTGTTGATTACATTAAAAGGTGAAATAAATGGTATTCCAATGACAATTCACGCACCTTTGTCATGTGGAGAGTGAACTCTCACAAATGTAAAGATTGAGTAAGGAACATGTGTTTCCAGAATGTGACTGAATGTGATACTCATTTTATATAAACTTTAAATAAAGGACTGTCACGTATATATTTGAACTCGTTTCCTAATAAAGAGAGCAGTTCATTGTATAGTAATTTTACCTAATAGTGAACTCTTTCATTAACATTGTAATAACTAATATATATTTAATCAAGTTTTCTTAAATAAAGTTCAATAGACATACAATTGTTTTTCTTCTGAATAGTCACGTACACTTGAACTCATTTACTAATAAGTATATAGAAAAGTTTACTATTAAGTAGTTCGATTTAAATGCGAATTCAACTATCTAATACTTATTCTAATATTTAATTTTAATATTGGGCAACTAAATTCACACATTTATTACACGTTTAACACTTGACTGACAATTTACTGTGTCACGTAATTATCATGTGAATTGACGCAGTTCTCATTTTTTCTTAATGAAAAATGCCGAGTACAAAATATGAATATAAATAATAAATAAATGAAAACAATACTATATGTAAATGCGTTAAGCAGCTGCTGTCAGATGTCGACTAAAACCACAAAAATTCCAATTGATTTTCACATTCTTTATGCCCGGCAATATAATTTAATTTGCATATGTTTATTGCCTACCCTTATTGCAAATTTCCCATGGAGTAGCCGACAGCTGCCTTATATAGTATAGTATAACATATATATATATAATATATAAACTGTCTGTGAATTGCCCATATAACGGCGCCGACTGGAATTAACTTGAATTTATTATTAAATGCTGCAAAAGTTGAAACCGGTCGAGCCCTGAGTGAGTTTTGCCTCCCAACCGACAACTCCCAACCCAAGATCGAGAGAAGATGATCTTCTTCTGATGGTCAGCGTCACGCAGGCGCGTCCCATCGGCGACTGTACAACAGTTCCGGCTAAAAATATGCCCCTACCATATTGGGGTCGAGACAATGTGATCTCTGTATTGGGAATTGATATTTTGACAAATGTCAGTCGCACTTAAATGATTACCACAGTGGGAGGAGATGTAAATGGAAGAGGAGGATCACTTGGCTGCCCTTCATATCGTTTAATTTATGGACAAGACTTGTAGCTATAAATTGACAGGGCTGTAACTAAAAATATCTCAGACATGACCTTCGAACAGATGCTAGTGAATGGAACGGGCTGCACATAACGGAAGAACAAACAGGATAAACACGACAGCTCCAAGTCCAGCTAAAGTAACTGCAGATGCCAATGAAATGGAAATGGATGGGTAGCCAATTAACTGCCTGTGACGTTAAGTTCACTCTGAGAAGGTAAAAGCCACAATCCAAGTTCAGAACTCACAGCATGTAAGCGATAACAACTGGCTGGTCGAACGACACGCGAAACTGAGACTTGCGACTTGAGACTTGAGATCTGAGACTTGACTTGACTTGGACCTAGGGTAAGAAGATATTTATTGGCGCATCCTCTGTGGCAACCGACTGAACGGGTCTGTTATCTCAAGGACAACGACAGGCTTGTGGTTCTTTTCTACCCAAAGACGACTATAAAAACCCTTGACTGGCAAACAATAAGGCAACAGTCTTCCTCGAGAGCGACTCGTCAGCAAGTCGTCGAAGTTGTAGTGAAGTTTTGGTTGTATTCGCACACCAAAAGTCCTACAAGTCGCAACTAGAATTAATCCTGTTAGTCCCCCCACATCAAGATGCGTTTGCTGATCCTCAGCCTTTTGGCACTGGGTGCACATTCCCATTCCATTGGCTATCGGAACAATCTGTTGTCCTATGCGCCGGCACGTGGTGAGTTTCCTGTTCAGGGACAACTGGCCCAAGGTTACCTGCGCTACTTGGACCACACTGGAGCTGAGCGTTTGGTTGGCTTCAACTA
Source organism: Drosophila putrida (assembly GCA_037043535.1). Lineage (NCBI taxonomy): Eukaryota > Metazoa > Arthropoda > Insecta > Diptera > Drosophilidae > Drosophila > Drosophila putrida. The sequence continues at coordinate 1,938,445 of JBAMBI010000065.1, forward strand.
TCCTGAACCACTGTATGGCATTCGCACCGAACAACTGAATCCTTTGCTACGCAGCAGCTCCAGCAAACTCGAGGCACAACAACAACATTTGGCCCTTTTCCGAGCCTGGTGCGAGCAACGTTACAATGCTCTGCGGACTGAACTGGAACGTCTGAAAGCCGAAGGAAAACAGCCGTCAGCAAATATTCTGGCCCAGTTTGAGCCTCTCGAGAAGATCATCAAGACAAATGCCTTTGAGCCGGTGCCTGGTCTGAGTCCGGAAGTGCAGCGAGCCCGTGATGAGCATCTGCGTATCTGGAACGAGAGTCGTCTACAAGTGCTACAAGCTGAGGTGGCTCAAGGCGGTCAGCTGCCTCAGGCTATCGACTCAAGAATATCAAACGAAGCAGTTCAACTGAAGACAAGTCCATTCCAACCACAGCCTGTGATAGCAAAGTTGCCCCAAGAACAACTCCAAATCAAAGAAACCGCTCCTCAACTATACGTGGCCTTGGAGTCACCCAAACCTGTGCAGGAAACAGAGGAAGTGCTGCGAGCGCGTGAGGAGCACTTGAAGCGATTCAACGAAGCTCTGCAGGCACAGTTAAAGGCGGATGAACCAGCCCCGATCCTTAAGACCAATATTCAACCAATTCAACAGGCTCCACAGCCAGTGGAGGAAACTCCTGAGGTGAAGCGCGCTCGTGAGGAGCATCTTAAGCAATATAACGAAGAGATTCTCCGTCAATCCGTTGAGGCACAACAACAGCCCCTTGCCCCACTGCCCACAGCAGCCTTGAAGACCGAATCTTATGCTCCTTTACCCGTGGCCATCAAAGAGACTCCATTACCTGAAGTCACTCTTAAGAGTTCGATCCCACTCAACATTCCAGCGAAGCAGATACTCCATGAACAGAAGATTCAGCTGCTGAACCAGTCCAAAATAAAAGCCGAGGACAAGGTAGCTGATATTGAGGACATAATTCGTCTCGAGGAACGAGAACGGCAAGCTGAGATCCAACGTGAAAAGGAACTGCGCCGTGAGGAACAAAAACAGGCTGAGTTGGAACGGGAGCGCGAACAGATCCGAATGATAGAGGAGCTGCAAAAACTCGAGGCCGAGCGCATTTCCCTTCAGCTGCAGGAAGAGCAGAGGATTGAAAGTGAACGTCTTCAAGAGTCAAAGCGTCTCCAGGCCGAGCAACAGATAATCTTCACCCTTGACAACACTCCCGCCCAGCCGAGCAACAGCTACAAATTGATTGCCCCAACGCCAGTGAAGCCTCAGATTCAACCACAGGCTCAAGCTATTTCCCAACAGCAACAGGTTCAGAATGGCTTCTTCTGAGGATCCAGTCAGGTCAAAGCAGTGCAGAACCCGTTCCTGAAGGTGTTGCCCAGAATCCGTTCCTCATTCGCTACATTCAGCAACCGCAGCAACCGTTAGTTAAAGTTGCTTCCAGTGCTCCTTCCAGTTCCAGTATACTTTCCAGCTCAAATTCGATCTCAACGGGATTGAGTGAACTGGAAAAAGCCACACGGGAACACTTTAAGGCGCATGAGATTGCTCTGGAACAGCTACGTCTGGCCGATCTGAAGAATCCCGATGCGAATCCAATTCCCTGTCAACATGACCATTGATCCATGATACGGAAATACACACCTACATATTCACTCACACTCAACGATTAGCATTTGCACAATTCATCAAAATTCGATATCAATTCATATGCATTCACTACTTTACATAGGCTTAAATACTCGTACTCATTCACGTTCACGTTCACACTCATACTCGTACACCTGTAGCGATTAAGCGATTCATGAATATAAGTTTTAAATGCATTCAGTTGAGAAACAACGCAAAAAGCAAAGTAAATTATCATTGTATCTGTTTTCTTCTCTTTTTTGTCAATTTTTTTGGATAACTCCTATCATGGAGACAAAGGAAGTTGCCCCAATGAACAGTTATACTCGTAACAGAATTGTTCTCTCATGCTAATCAATGGACTGTCGCCAGTTTGGCGGCTTCTCCTCGCGCTTCCTCCTTCCAATAAATCCAATTTTAAATGCGCATACTGAGTTAACTAGAGCAACCAGCAGATGAATCTGTTATTCAATTGATGCCATAAAAAAAGAATCCGCTATACGGCGGATCCACTTGCCACAGATACAGATATAGACGTGGACGTGGCAACGAACGTGCTGCGGGGCAGGTAACTCAAATCGTAACTAAGAGGTATGCAAAATGTGTGTGTAAATTTCGAACTGCGACACCTACAAATTGTACCAATTAGCATATAGATTCAATGCTTAACTGACCTAGCTCAACGCCGACGAATCGACGAATCGTACGGTACGAATGATATAGGCAAAAACAACCGTTAGTTACGAATAGTACCACATAATACGATTTGATGAAATCTGCTACTGCTACGATAGGCAGCTACACGATTACGTGGCGTATGAGTAATCAGTTGAAAGCGCGTGCTCGTCAGCCATTTGTGACTAAGTGTGGAGGAAAGGTGAATTGAGGTGCCCCAGATCTGAGTACCCTATTGCCATATATGGCCTTTGAAACAAGATGCAGCAGCTCTGTTGATAAGACAAACTTCCTTATCATCACCATAAACGGAGGAAGTGGGCATTTCCCGTTGATGTCTCATTGTGTGTGGGAGATCAAAGTTCTAGCAAATGATTCATGATTGTTTAAACATTTGATACAATTAAAATACACACCAGAAACTGGTAGTAATTGTCTCGAAATGTTGCCTCACAATACAGTTAATCAGCAGCTGGCCAAAAATGGCTAATCAAATGCCAATTTGATATGTAATGCGACTCATTCGCACACATTGATACACATTTTATTCACGATGATAGACCAAAAACAAAATTGGCTGATGAAAGAGTGGCCCCTAAATCCAAAACATGTCTGATGTCTGCTTCAAATGGGGCTATGTCTGATAAGTTGGCCTCAACACTGCAAAGTGCGCAGTTCAATGCTAGACTACACTATCAAACAAATCAAATACTAATTGCAAACACACAACATATTCCATATAGGCATAGATTATTAAGAGGGGAATACAACTGAATGCACAAGTAAAAAGTAGAATATAATTTCTTGTACACAATTTATCAATAGTTAGAGATATATTCTTTATTTGAAAATTACCCTTAAGTAGACTGATGCATTCTAAAAATAGATCTCTTGATTTCATGAGTACAACCATAATATAAATATTGAATATTAGTTATGCACGAGCAGACATATTTATTTCATAATATTTATATAATTGCATTACGTTAATTACGTTTTGTGCTAATTACTTTTTAATAAGCTGATTGCTGATTCCCTCTGATTGTCTTATACATTGATAGTATCCTGAAAAAATGAGAAATGCACATTTGTGACAAACTGCAGCTTCTTGTCAAACATCCAACTCAAAAGCAACACATAATCCCCACTTGGTATTGGCAATGTCAGATTTGAGGGGTCGTAGTAGAAGTCTTTGAGTATCTGTGTTCCCTGTAATTTGGATTTTGATTAATTAATAATTCTATATATTAAGAAATAATTCTATAATTTTAGAAATTTAATTATTCAAATCTTACCACATACGGACATGTGTGATTTATGGTCGAAAAGTCCTTCATAATACTCCAAAATATTTTGAATACTTGGTGTTGACGTCTTCGCATAAAGACACAACCATCAATTGTGTAGTCAAATATAGAGGGCCTATAGCCAAATGCCTTTGTCTTGAGTTCCAATCTTACACTAATATTATTAGCTGGATGTAAAATGGTAACTTTAGCATTGAATGTAGTCATATTTCGGCTTATTGCACGTAATCTGCACTCATCGATGATGACCCAAGATTTGTTCATCGACTCACAAACTGCATTTGTCATCTTGCAGAATGTTGTCAACTGCGAAGGAATAATATTGATATTAAATGAGTTTTTGAAGGTATTATTCAATTACATACGTTGCTGTATTTTATCAAGTCCGACATCAGAATAAAAACACATATTGAAAGCGTCAATTTCGGTTTCATGGCTTCAACGACTCGCGGTTAACTGTCGGAAAATCTGTTTTCAAAATTTGTTTATTCCATAAATTACACATTAAAAAAATATAAAGCAATTAAATATTGCTTATTGTCATTACCTTTAACACATTTATTATCAGATTAAGCTATCTAGTATATCCTAACAATTATTCATCATCAGAAGATAGGGTTTGCTCTTTTTATTGAAACTAGATCATGAACCGAACCTGTATTTTCGAAAGAAAAAAATTATAATTCTTGTCAGTTTCACCAAATTCTAATGATACTCTTTTAATGATATTCATTCTATTTATACTGATGGTAAATGGTTATTAACTACAGTAATGCTAATTTAAAAATACAACTAATTTATGTAAAATCATTTCAAATTATTCAAATATCTTTGTGCTTAGCACTCGAATCACAATCGCTCAAAGTATTTCACAAGCTCACTTAATATTTAATTTTCGATTATTTTTAGCTTGACCATAAAAGGAAACGCCACTCAGGTGATTCCCCCACAACAGGTGAAATGCAAACAACAGCAATTCTACCTTCGACTCTCCGCTTCTTTCTCTCCATGCTTTGCACTTGGCAGTTTGTTTTTCTTAGGAACTGCGTCGTCTGATAAGAACTACTTAATATATATGCTGATATAAAAATTTTCCGCGATTTCTTTTGTTGTTGTTTGATATTGCCTTGTTTTTTGTTATTATTGTTATTGTGCGCATATTTGTTTAGCTATTTATGCAGAAATCGTTGGCTAAATTTAGCATTGCGACAGGCTATTTTTGAACCTGTCCAGCTATTTTTGGATCGTCCAACCAGTCTTCGTATTAACATTCCACAATTCAGGCTAACAAAATGTTACTTTTGACGCGGGCCGGGCCGCTCTTTGTGTTGATAAGTCAAGAAGTCCCGGGTTGCTAACCCCTCACAAGGGGTACGGTGATGATAAGGTTCGTTCACGCTATTATCGCAATTAAGAAAGTGGGTCTCTGAGTTTTTTTTTGTGCCTTGAAACAGTTTTCAACATGCTTGAACTTGTGCATGAGACATTAACGACAAACCAAACAAACAGAACTGATTAACTGATAAGATATTGGGCCAATAGTCAGCGTGTTTTGACTGGATTTTTGGCCATAAGCATTTATTACGACATTTCTGAGTACGAATTGGCAATCGGACAAATTCGTTGTAAAATTGTTATTCTTATTTATAGCACAAGCGGACTGTAAAAATAGACTTCCCATTGGGCCTGGCTAATTCTTCCCGGAAGGCAGTTGTTATCAATTTAATTGGTTGATTGATAGATGCCTAAGTGCAATGTTATTGAGGCTTGACCAAAACACTAGCCAATTTCACGGGCCAACTAAATACTCGATGACAATTTGCTAAGCAAATATCAAAGCAAATTTGATAATAATTTATTTAGTTATAATATTTAGTCCAAAATGATTGATCCTCTTTGTTGTCAAGTCACAAAATTTGGCTAAATTGGGTCGATCGAAAAACGTGATGTGTGATTGTCACATGTTTGTTATCACGTTTGCGATAAGGTAAAAGAATTGCAATTATGGTAGTAAATTTGTTTATGCTAATACAATGCGATTAATAACCAATTCAGAAAGTCGGTTCAAAGGTTACAATTGTCCATTAAGTATTAAGTATATATAAACAATGTATTCATATTTATTCAGGTTTAAAAATGTGAAAGCGGTCTTTCTACCTGAAAAGTGTTAAAGTCCTCAACAAACTGAACAGTTGCGTTTGTGTCTAATGTAAGTTTCTTATTCAAATAAAAGGATACTGCAAATAGATAATCACCAGTTGGCAAAGGAAGCTTAAATGTGTTAAAGTCGAGTTGAAAGTTATACAATGTCATGTTTCCCTATGATGAAAAGAAGAGATGCTAATAGAGTTAATTGATTAGTTGAAGAATTTCTAACTTACCACTAGAGGGCATTGTTTTCCAACGACATTTGAGTAATTTCTGAATTGCTTGTAAATTAATGAAAAAATCACATTGTTCGGCTTAATTAGAAATTGGCACAGATTAAACTTTGTATTAAACATCCAGGGTTTGAAACCATTTGCCTTCTTAAACACGCGAAAATGGGCTTTAATATCGTTAACTGGATGCAGCCAAGTTACTACAACGTTAGCGCTGTTTTTGTTTCGGCCAATTGCCCGAATGCGGCATAATGGTATTAAAATCAAGGACTCATTGTACGATACACATACGATATTGGTAAATTTAAATATCAGCGCTTCCTTCAGAATAAAAAAGCAATAATTTAAGTGGAAATTTCTTATAGAAGTGTCACGTACTCACAGAAAAGTTTCCATCCATAGTTAGAATAGCCAAAAACAGCAGAAAAATAAATTTGCCATGCATTTTGATAGCTTTCAGCGTTAAACTGATTCACAATGTCGATGATTTTTGATTGATTTTATAAGCAGGATGTGCAACGCTTCAACGCATCTAATTGAAAATTATCAAGGTAAATTGGCTGAAAATCAACTAACTGTAGTTTGCTCTATTATCCAAAATATATAACTGAAATATTTTGCTGAGATTTAATGCAGATTTGTACACCATTTGGTCTGAACTTACATTAATATTATGAGTTTTAAATTGGTTTTTAAAATGAATATTATATGTATATGTGAAAGTTTTTATTATTTCTACTTTTGAATATCACAATTTCATCGTATAAAAAATATTTTTTTTATTATCAATTTATACTCTTGAATATCACAAGTTCATGGTATCAAATTATATATTTTTTTCTAATCATTTACCTAAAGAAAGCTATGCCAGCAAGTTATTCTATTTTTGTATGCTAATGGGGCTTATTTCTACATCAATCTAATTTGTGTATATCCCAAGGGAAGTAAAATACTGAGATAAATTCAACCGCAATATGTTTGCATGAATGTGTGTGTGTGTGTGTGTCTGCATAAGCCAAAAAAGCTTGTGATATGCTTTGTTTGACGTCATTAAAATGCTTTCGTCATGAAAATGCTTTCGTCATTAGTTTTGCTTTGATTGTTATATAATATACTGTACTGCTCTTGAATGTATGTAGATCCTACATATTTATAGAAAGTGTTTAAAGTATACATATATAAAAGCATTTATGGCTGGCTGGCCGGGTGGTTCCCCAATCGTTGGTCTTGAGGAAATGTGTTTCTGGGAAATAAGTAGGTGAAATCTTTATTTGTTTGTTATTACTTTCGGATATTAGTATTTACTGCGTGGAATTACCCATACGCCCCCACATACACAGAAGTATTCAATTTTGCGATAAGCACTTTGAATATTCACGAGTTTTGGCGCATTTCACAGTATGAATATAACTTCATTAAACAAGCACTTAATGGTATATTAACATTAAGAATCATTTTTTAATGCCGCTGTAAAGTCTTATTAATATCCTCGAGGAACCTGAAATCGCTGGATGAGCCGAGAGATTTTCGGCAAGATAAGTGAGAAACACGAGATTTTGACTTACGTGAGAAAGTTTTATGACATTGACGTAGTTAAAGTGTGTGCCTTGCTCCTCTGTGTGTATGTGTGTGGGTGGGTGGGTGGTTTGCCTCAGCCTGCATAACGGTACACGGCAACACGCTGCGTATGCGCAACGATTTGCGTAAGCAACAACGACAAAACAAAAACAAAAATCAACAACGACATGTGCACAATCCACCGACTGTATAGGAATCTGAAGCATTCTTTCAGTCGAATGCCCTGCGATCAATAAAAAATTCAATCGCATTCGTAACTGTGCTTTTACAGTACCGCACAAAACGTGCTTGAACATGTCGTGTTCAGGTGCCGTCGCCCCACTGAGAGCGTCGGACCTTGAGATCGACTGTCGTTTCCCTCTTAACCCCTTTACCTGCCCTGTGTACAATATAAATTCCGCTTATCAGCAAAAGACGACAAAAGTTTCTTACGCCGTCTGGTGGCACGCGCTACGAGAGAGAGAGAAAGAGAGCGAGAGAGAGAGAGGGAGATAACGATGCTATCAGATATCGACTGGCTCTCTCTATAGTCTGAGTTCTTGTGAAATTCAACGCTCTTATGTTAACTGGCGCCACACTAAAAAACGAGTGCCCATTTCCCTCTAGCTTTATCCCCTCTAGTTCCCCAATTCTCGACCAAGACCAAAGACCAATCGATGGTACCCCAAAAAAAAAGCAGGAAAATTAAATATTTAAGCACGAACCAGACTGGCAAATTCGTATGCTATTTATGTACACACAAATTTCACAACTGTAAGTCTGGTGTTAATTTCTGGTCAAATGGTTTTTGTTTAAACCAACAACGGGGGAAGGAAGCAGCAGTCCTGCAGGTGCAATTGCGTTTTAGATTTTGGTTAATCGACTAAGTACTTACACATGTATTTGCATTCATATTTAGTTGTTATTATTCGCAGCTCTACTATTATTATTTATATCTATAAGTTTTACACCTGATGCGCATTTTATGGCCAACTGCGATATCTCAGAGAATGTGTGGAATGAGTTTGTTTAGTTGTATCTTTTGTTGTGGGTCGGCAAACTGTCTATTTCTCAGATACAGGAATTTCCCAAATGTTTATGAACATCATGCATTCTTTGCGTGATTTTCCCCAGAATTTAAGGCATTTCAATTGTTTAATTTGGAAATTGCTAAACTCATTTTGAAAATTCCAATTGTGAAGCACCCAAAATAATTCATACCGACTGAACAAATGAATCTTATCAGCTTATTGCATAAGTTTCTTGCTATTCATGATTATTCTCACATTTTTCTCAACAAATATTAGCTAATAAATATGATTTAAATGTTCTTAAGTTTACTGCACTTCTAGTAAATAAGTGTGCTTTCAAGTAATTGTTATTGTATCTGTTTTTTTATTTTTGTTTGCTGGGATTTCCCCCGCCTATCTAATTTGCCTTAGCCCTTATGCTATTTAAGGTGTTTAAAAACTGGTTTTCAGCTTTACAATTTACAGTTTACAATTTCCATTCATAACAAAGATTTCCACTCGCGTGATTTTGTTAACTAACAATCGCTAAGTCTCGTGTCTATTGCGCAGCTTTGATAGACTCTAATCAATTGATTAAGTTGTGGAAAGGTTCAGCGGTTCAGCTTAATACAATTAGCTTACTATAATAGTAAACAAATCGAAACGAAATGCGTGCTATCAGAAAAATATGATAAATGATGGAAATTTTGGCAGTTATCAATGTTATTTTGTTTGATTTGCAGATGGAGTTGAAGGTAGCACAAATTTGGAAAATAAACAGTAGCTACGAGGGTGGTACAATCTGTTAAATGGGCTATATTTATATATATTATCTTGAGTTTTCTATGTTCTATTTGATAAATTCAAGAAATTACACATTTGGCCTCAAGCCCATTTGAAATTTTTGGAAATGGTCTTTATGACTTTCGGGTACTCAGTAAACCTCACTCGTATAAGCCCTGTAATCGCGTGCTCTCTTGATATAGGTCTGGGGACAATGCTAAAATAATATACAAAGAGCAATTCTATAGAAATCCCCAGAGATAATACAAAGGCATAATCCGTGTTTTGGAACATTCAACACATTGATAACGAGCGCGACGGGATTTTATGTGTTTTATTTTTCACATTTATGAGGAAAACGACAAAAACAAAAACAAAAAAAATGGCACGAATACGCAAATAAAATAATAATTCGCATTTACAAGTAAAAACAAGTTTAGCAAGCTCAAATGAAATTATTAAATTCAAAACAAATAACAGTTAAATCTACGTCAAATCTAAAGCTGAAACTAGTCCCAAGTTTATTGATTCTGTTAACATATTGTATATATCTAGACTCTCTGTAGAGTTCGAGCCTCAGTTTCAGTATGTGGTGCACGCCTCGTAATTAGCACGCTTTCATGGCAATCACATGTACAGCAATTGGTATCGGGTTTATCGATTGTGGGTATTAAATCGGGTATTAAAATGGTAAGGCGTGCACACAGTTGAATGATCAAAAGTTGTCACGAATCAAACTAGTTTGCGCGGAGAGGTTACTGGGAGGTATTTTGCGGTTACCGATATTCCATTTGACGTACAGATTAAGTTTAGAATATGCTAATTTCGGGGATAGCACCAAAATGGCAAACGATATTGATATTTATATGAATCATTACCTTCAACGACATCACCATTGTCGTTGAAGTTTGCACTCTGTCTTGCTTCGTCTTTAAACGGGGTCGTCTGCCTTGAACACGTCAAGAGCTAAAAGGGGTGCTTCAATCGTAGCCTTAGTCTACGTCTCTGTCTCACAATCAGCCAAGATCGATCGATAGTTTAATTCTCAGATTCGCATCTCAAGTCACGCTCAATACTTCCCGCTGTTGAGCAAACACAATTGAGCAAATGTAAACTACCCATAAGTTTCTCACATTCACATTAGCATAGTCCAGAGGCCTCATAGATAACTCATACACTTACACCTAACTAGTGCCGGTTATTGTTTGGAATCTGGGTAAAAGGTATTCCCCTCGTGAACAAACTAAGTCAATCCCATCTGCTCAGTCAATGAACACATGCCTCATTACTCAATACGTCGCATGACTTGGCCAAAACGCGAATTGAGTGAATTGCATTGGATTTCGAATCTTGTTCTTTGGAATTAACGCTAAATACGTTGCCTGTGTGAATGTGTAAAGTCCGGGGAACTCGTATCGAATTATACAAGCAATATACTTATGAATATGAGTAGACTTGACTACCGAGAATTCAAAGTAAGGGCCTAATTAACGCTTTGTCTGATACTGATACTTATAATTATTAGGTTTGTGAACTACACAATGTAAATTAATTCAATAATTACAGGCAATTAGTTAATTGAATGTCCAAAGATTGTAAGTAAACTATATATTTATTGAGAACTATGTGAGAGATGTGAATATCAATTTAACTCCTCTCTTTAAAATATTTCCGATTAGGTAACATTAATCAAAACGATTGTTTACATAATCCAGGGTCAATCAAATTCAAGAAAGAGGTCAAATGGGTATCTATTTATAATGAGAGCTCTCTCACACTTCCACTAGTTGACTTAGTTGATAAATCAGAGCCATTTATTATATTGTCCTCGGTCAATTACCTGGAAGAGGTAAGAGGTCAATTCTCAATATTTCCGCTGCCAATTAATTATGAAGTCTACTGGAAACATTTATGGAGATCTGTAAAATTTCCAAATTATTTAGCACGATGTCTGCCGTCTGGACATTGATTAACATTAAAATCTCGATGGCGAAACGTGGTCGTATATTGCCATTATTTAATTGTCATGGCAATCATGTCGCGGTTTATGGGACAACTGCTCATTCTGCTTGGAGCTGGTTTTTTGTACCGATTCCAAGCCTTTATGTACACTTGCTGTAAGAGAATTATTGATAAGAACGTGCCCACATTGTCGATTCATTGGGGGAATACCGCTGATAATGTGTTCCATAGATGGATCACATTTACTGGCTTACTTATAAATATGCTTAAGGGATTTTCAAATGCTTGACGTCAGGAAACGATATGAATTTGTCACTCAAATAAAAACTACAAACTGAATATAAGAAAAATTAATAAAAAGATGTTTGTCTTTTATTTAGCATTTTATTTTCATTTAATTTTTTGAAATTCCCGTTCCATCAGAGAATTTTATATCTCATTAAATTGAGGCAAAAATTTCCAAATTCTGAAACAATGTTCTGATTTCCCCACATGTAGTCCCCAAAATACTGTTATCTGTCACATTGACAGATAAAGCATGAATTCGTCATTCAACCAAAGTTCTGAAATTGCTGTGCAAATGATAAATCGGTAAAGTTTGATTTTTCAATAATTTTTATTTTCTTGTTTTCTTTTTTCAAAAAATTCTTTTCTTTAATTTTATATCTTAAAATTAAATAACATTTTTTTGTTGTATTCTTTTATGTTTTTAATGGTTGCCGGTTTATAGGAAAAGCTAACATAACAAAACTTTAATTTTAACATACAAATTACAATTTCTTTTTGTTCGTTTTCTGTTTATATTTTGTTTAACAATTAAAATGGATATATGTTCACTGTGAACAAAATAATCGTAAATATCAATTATTTAATAATTTGTTTTACGCTTAAAGTGAATTGGATGAAAAAAAATACAGCAGCTGGTCACGCGCTATTGTGTGTGTGTGTGTCTGTGTGTGTTTATAAACGTATTTGCCTCTGGTTGCGAAATTACTGCCAGATTAAAGAGAGGCAGAGAGTGTAAATCCCTGTGTGTGATTGTGTGTGTGAGATTACACTTCCGCAGCCAGCCGTGTTTTTGTTGTTGTTGTTGGGGCTGCTGCAAGTTCCATTGCATTCTCGCTTGCTGCTGTTCCTCCAACGAAGGTCATCGTCTGCTCTCTCTCACTCTCACTCTCTCTTTCTCTCTCCTTCAATCTAGCGTATGATAATTGGCCATCGTCTCAACTGCTCTCCTTCTTTAGCTGTTGCTCCTATATACACTTATACATATGTTTATGTATATTATACGATATATATATATATATGTAATTGGGATATGTCCCAACGTCGGTTTCCGCAGAACTCTCCAAACGTTTGGGTCCATTAACCTTGTCTTAACTGGTTGTTGTTGTTGGTTGTTTGATCAATGTTTAAACCATGTTTGCCCCACTGTAACGGGCTGTTCAATTCAACTTGTGGTCATCTCCGAGTTTATACGGCCGGCAGCTGGACAATGGGATGTTGGGGTGCATCCCAATGGGCCTCGCAGTAGTCGACCAATTGATTTTCAGCCTTGTTTAGGTGCTCCTCCGGCTGATCACCAGACCAGGTCTTTTGTACCAGGCAGCAAGATTCGATGCTTTCCTGGCCCAAAATGCGGCTCAATTTGGTGGCATCGTCAACCTTGATCACGTAGATGTCGTTCTCATAGCAAAACGCCTCCAGTAGCACTTCATGCATGTGGGTAGCTGAATCGCCGTCCTTGGGCACGGCCATCAGGCAGAAGAGTGAACCCTCCGGTGACTTGGAGAGCACATTGATGGCTGCTGATAAACCGACGATCACTCGAGATTCTGATTGGGCTCTAAGTAGAGCAGATTTAACGGTACGACCGATGGGCATATCGCAATCGGCCATTTCCAGGCTGTGGTTGTGTGTGTAGTGGTGCATATTGACTGATTCCTCAACGACCATTTTGGATGAGTTGTTAATTTCTGAGCTTGTCACTTGATTTTGAGCTATTTTTACAGCCTCTATTTGCACTTTTGGTTTGTGGCAAAGTTTTTGCTTTTGCTTTTGAATTTGCTTTTTGTGGCACTTTTGTGGTGGTAGCACTGCTTTATTGTTGCTTTTGTTGTTGATTTTGTTTAGCGGTTGTCCGTTGATTATAATAATATTCCTCGGCAATTTGCGCTCTATTAACTTTTGATTATGAAATTCTTTTCACGTTTACGCTGCGCGCTTTAAAAATCCGTTAACCGTCTCGCTCTGTGCTTGTTTCAATTTTGATTTGCAATTTCACAATGAATGCCCCACGTTGGCGAACGAGCGCTTTTATAGTTGCCCTCTCGCCGCCATTGAATTTCATCAGAAGAGCGTGTAAAGCACATAGCGCTCTCGCTCTCTCTCTCGCGCTTCGGCTCTTGCTCTCTGCAAGCAAAGCTTTTTTTCGGGGGGCCTGCTCACGCATACAGAAGCAACAGTTGGCTAAGGCCAGCCGGCGTAAATCCCAATCGACTGTCTCTCTTTCTCGTGCTCTCTTTTATTTTGTGTAAATGTATGTGTGCTTTTTTCCAAGTAATTTTCGCTTGACGCCTCCGCTCTCATTCCAAACGTGAAGCTTCAGCAATATTTTATTTTTTGTTGCGCCCAGCACATTTTTGTAAATTTTTTTTTGGGATTACAAAAAGATTTCCGTTAATTTAGGTAATTAACAAGTATTTGTTTTTAGTTTTTTTATCTTAATCGGAGTACGATCTTTAACTTAAGATTGAACGCAATGATTGACTAGGTTATCAAACGATATGGTTTCTTATCATTATTGAGTTGTTATTGGTTCTTCAACTTTTGCTTTCACTTTGTGCGTTGATTCAAGACTTTTTCAATGAAAACCATTAATGTTTACGTTTCCATTAAAATTAATTTTGTCATAGGTTTTCGCACAAATTTTGCGCAGCTGCCAGAATCGTGTCAATTTATAGCCAATCTATCTTATTTCTTAATGATTTTTCCTCAATTTTCGTCACTTGATTTTCACGCGAACTCAACGAATTTCGGGGTAACGTGTTGACCACCACGTTGTTGGTCATGCAATTGGCTATGGGCCAAGTGGTTAACAGGTCGTGAAAGTGAATCCAAATGACTCAAAACATGCATTGATGTATCTGTTCCTAAGCGATCACTCATGACAATAGCTGACGTCAAAGTGGCACCCGGCCAACGTTGCGTATACGCTACATATACAAATGTCTCCCTCATTGATGTTTAATTAATGAGCGCTCGCGACAAACACTTGGACTTGAATACAAGTTTGTGATTGTATTTCGTGTGAAATTTAGTGAATGAATATGTTGCCATTGTGGGGGGTATAAAATTTGGGACGATGCCCAGAATCAATCCTCATCATTAGCAAGTGCTAAAAGCATCTTTTGCTGAACTTTATCAAATGTCAGATTGCGGAATTATTCTTTTGTTAATCTTGGTAGCATTTGCTCAATTGATGCCGTGAAATGATGCCTCTGATGGATGATGGGGAGAAACCAAATACGCCATTGCTCGAGTTCAATTACCGCGCAAAAAAAGTGGCGCGTATATTTTCAGATCGTTAATGCATTTTTTAATGAATTATTTTTGTTATTGTGGTTCTTTTTCGATACGGCAAGCATATTTTTTGTTGACGAAGGGTGCACAGTTTTTTGTTAACATATGTAGAATTACAAGTTTTAAAAATAGCAACCTGCACAACATCACGTACATAAATCAGATGTATGTATATACTTGTATATATGTGTATAAATAATTTATTTAGTACATATGTAAATAAGTTGAATGTACTGCTGCAAAATTTTTGGATTGAGGTTAAAGTACTCTTTGTGGGGATGGACACGGATACTCAGACGATACTTTGCCACAATCTCCTGACTCTTGACTCATCTGCCACCCTCCAAAACTGAATTTCAATCAAACCCAACCGTCCCCATAAAATCGTTCCCACAGAAATATCTCACTCGTAAGGAAAACGTTAACAAGTTTAATGAACTTCTTGGAAAAAAAGGGAAACTGAAATTTGAATTGCATTTTCACATACATATGTAGAATTTTGGCAAAAACAAGTTGGTAAACAACAACCAAATCATTGAACTTGCTTTGAACTCTTGGCCAAGGAAAAAAAGAGTTTAGCTGGCAGTTTAGACCGCAGGTTAATCACCTACGGGCCAAAACTCTTCCCCATCATCTAAGGAAGGGGCCAAAAAGCACTGACCTATCTGAAAGCAAAATGTAAATATTGTTAACTTGATGCGCATAAACAAAAACACGGCTTGCAAAATTCTGCAGCGTTAACTATTTAAACAATGGAGTAAAAATGAAAACTTCAGCACTTGACGTATTCGTACTACGAGTTCTACGTGTATCTAGTATCTGGTTACTGGTATCAGGCCATACAATTTGCGCGCCAATTCTCTGATTGGCCAATGAACTTGGCCTGGCCCTACCTTGTACATCGAATAGTTAACCATAGTATGACTAAGTTCTTCAAACGGGTTCCCTATTAAATTACAATTACTCTGATTATGATTATGATTCTGTCTCTGGTTCTGGTTCTGGTTCTAGCGACATGCCCTCGTCGCATGATGAGTGCTTGAAAATTGGGTCGGTGAGTTTCACTTGTTGTGAATTCCCTTCGATTGTTTGCAACATAAACAAGTGGCCAATGCGTGGCTGGGAAATGTTGCACTTGGTGAATTGTGGTATGGGCAGATGTACAGACACAAGTGCTTAGTCATGCCCGAGGCTCAGAAGCAAATGCCAAAGCAACCTAAATAATATAAATATGGTAGGCATGAGTCAAAATCACGATTTGGTTGTCACTCAACGGGCTGCCACTGCATGGCGACCAAACAGGTTTTAGAATTCCCCGAAACACACACACAAGTCTGAGACACTCATATGGATTCAGGTATTGGACATTGAGTATTGGCATGAAATACATTCCGATCCGAAAGTCAGTCCAAAGTCCGATTATATTACATACATGCTTCTCACTGCGTACGACGTCGACTTGATGTCGCGTTTCGTCTCACGTGCACAGGTTGAAGACCAGTTAAGAGCTAAAAGCTAAAAGCGTTAAGAGCATGCCATGGCTGCAATTATGCGACTGCAAGATATGAAGCTAAAGGGGAATTTTCAGTGCTGGGGTAATCCCAGCAGAAGCAGAACGATATTTGAATGGCTTGGGAAAGACCCCAATGCCTTTCAATTTGTTCGTTGCGGGAAGAATTAAAATCTACGCACAGACTTGTGATTTTTCTGCATGAATAACCACGATAAAATTATATATTTTCCAGCATATAAAAGTACATTTTACATTATACATCAATAATCCTTTTTCTTTACATATTAAATTATTACTAAAGAAAGATCTTTGTTCTTCCCCTTTGTCTTACAATTAGACTTGGGGTTTTTTAAATGTAATCTCTGTGTGGTTTTATTATTATTATGCATTCCGTATATCCCAAATGCACTAGTATAAAACTAAATTTTAAGAAAATCTACCTTAGTAAAAAATAAAATAATCCATATCAGCTTTCATTTAAATATCAAAAACGCGCTTCTAACGGCTATTTGAAATTTAAATAAGTTGGCAGCGCTTTGCGCTCTTAAAAGCTCTAGCTTGCGAGAGCTTAAATTTAGCATTTGTTTTGCCGCATGCCGGCATTTGATAAAGCTTTAGCATGTTGCTTCTTCTTCTATAAACAAACTGAACCAACAGCTGGAACGGTGAACTAGTGTTGTATAATGACACAATTAGAAACATTTTTTTGCACGCATTAAAAAATAGTTTTATAATTAAGGCAGTTTTATAGATAATTGAGCAATTTAACACATTCTTGATATTTGAAATTGAACTTTAAAAGCTGCACAGGGTGACATTGTCAACGTGAATTATTCAACACAGTGGATTCTGCTGAGAAAAAAAGGGGAAAAAGCTCAATGATGTAATAAGAAAATCAAAATAAAAGAATTCTGAATAAATGTACACAAAAAAAACTGTGATGACCAACAACAACAAACAAAGCATCGAGGTTGCCAACGAAACAAAAACGAAGTTATAGTCTTTGCCTTTGTAAATGGTACAGAAAGAAACCGAGAACTTGAAACTAATTGCTAAAAAACATGGGAAACGCTACAAATGAGATAAAAACGCCGACAGAAACCGGATCGAGCATTCAGTTTGTTGCTGTCTGACGGAAGTGACGGATCACGGAGCAGCAAACGAGCGGACCACGACCGAGTGAACCGAGTGAATTAATTTGAAATAGAGCGCGCCTATCGACGCATTGTGAATCAACATTCTCGAGGGGGAAAACTCAGCGAGTTGAGAAATCAATTGAATACAATGGAGTACCTGCAATACGCCTATGAGAAAATATTTGGAGCTGACAACTCGGCAGATGGCACGCAAGGTGTATACTACACGTGAGTTTCAATTGGCGTGGGTGTTCAAGTTCTCCCCAAAGTTGTTTATACATACACTTTGCGAATTTTCCCAGTGGATTTTCCCCTTTAATTTGGTTTCCTTCCTTCTTTGCAGTCCCCGCAAAGTGGTTTGCTTTGGAAATGTGATTCTGGATCGTATTGTGAAGCTGGAGGATCCAGACTTGCTCGAACGTTATAAGCTTGAGTTGGGGTCCAAGGGAGAAATCGATCTGGAAACGCTTAACACTATTATATCAGAGTCATCCAACGGGTAGGTGCAATTGTCAACTGTTTGTTAATTGCTTGCTAACCAAAGACTTCATTAGCTCCAGCTGTCTCTCCAACCCGGGAGGCTCGGCTCTAAACACTGTACGCATACTCAAGCATTTGGGCACAGATGCACAATTCTTTGGTGCAATCGGCAATGACAAGAACGGAGAGCACTTGCGGACCATTATTGCAGAGCGAGGCATCGAGGCACGACTGCAGACCATTGAGAATGTGCCCACAGGACAGTGTGTCTGTTTCATGCAAAATGACAATCCAACATTGTACGCCAACATTGGAGCATCTGCGAAATTTGCTGTGGAACAGCTCACACATACTGCAGTACACAAGACCCAAAGTTTCCTTCGTCCCATTGAACGTAAGCAAGTCATCTATATCGAGGGATTCTTTGTCCCACATCGATGTGATGTCCTCGAGTATATTCTTCGTGATGTGATACGAGAGCGTCGGCATCTAGCCGTGAATCTTAGTGCTCCTTATATTGTTCGACAACACACACAGATGATGCTTAAGCTGGCCAACCGAGCCATGTTTGTATTTGGAAATCGTCAGGAGTTTGAGGAACTCGCTAAAGCAGCTGGTTACGAAGGAGTAGATGACCTTGGTTATAAACTGCTGGATGTTGGTGATCCGAAGATTATAATTGTCACTGACGGTGCCAATGGGGTACAACTGATCACCAACTATGAGGAGGAGCTATCGCCATCCGGTTTGCCGCGATTCGAGGATTTTAGAGCACAACGTGTGGATCAGCTGGTAGATTCAACAGGTGCTGGTGACTCCTTTGTTGCTGGCTTCCTGCATGGATGGCTCGAGAAACGCTCGGTGGATGAGTGTATACGTCTGGCCAGCACTATTGCTGCCAAGGTCGTCACCCAAGTGGGATGTAATTTGCCGTAGTTGCCTTAAAATCATTTGAATTTCCCTTTGCCTTTGACTTTGGTATGCAGGTCAGACCAAAATCATGATGTGGGTGTGACCAATCTCAGTGACACCTACTATATAGCTATAGCTTTGTTATATGTATTTATAAATACTCATTTTCGCATACTTACACGCATACACGCACACCTACATACATACATATATGTATGATCTTAGTTCCTTATAAAGCAATGCACATAGTGAGCAATATTGACTGTAATAAAGAAATCGCAAATGAAAGCGAAAGGTTTGTAATTATAAACCTAACTTGTGTAATAAATATTTATATATTATTCGCATATATCTATGAGTTATAGAAATAATGCAAGACATGCGGTTTATTTTCAGATAGTGATTATATTATTATTGGAATAGGATTACTATATTATAAAGCCTTTAAAAATTATACAACGGAAATTGAAAAATAGTGTTTTCACTCAACACACACAAGATAATATTAATACAGCTAATATTATCTTAAGCTTTAGTAT
This sequence comes from Drosophila putrida, assembly GCA_037043535.1. Taxonomy (NCBI): domain Eukaryota; kingdom Metazoa; phylum Arthropoda; class Insecta; order Diptera; family Drosophilidae; genus Drosophila; species Drosophila putrida. Next base: position 1,957,909 of record JBAMBI010000065.1, read on the forward strand.
CTGCAAGATAAATGTTCTTCCGTTTTTTAGACCATGTCTTAAATATATGGTTTTATTAGGTAAACTGAGTTATTTTCAGATTTGATTAGATAACAGGCAGCGCATGCATTTTGTTGTTATTATATTTAAAAATATATTTTTTATTAAGCCATTTCTATTCTATCTAAGGCATAATTAGTAATCACAAGTTCTGCTAGATAATTTTAATGCAGTTGTTTTTTTCTGTTCACGATTTGTTATCATTTATAGATTCTTAATGTGTTCTTTTTATTAAAATACATGAGGTAAAGTTGAATTCCTTATATGATGAGCAAATATATTTAAAAATGTTCTAAATAATTATTAATGCATAATTTCTCGGAGTGTAGCATTTCTATATTTGAAAGTTTATGTTAATTAGACGAGAATGATTCGCTAAGTCTATATGTGAATGTTAGTGAACACCTACTATTATTCTCAATAGCTTTGTTTGTTCACTTGCCCGTAGAAACTATTGGGAGCATTCTTTTAAAGCTATAAAGAATGTATATATATATCTATACTAGTAATTATAATCTTACTTGAAGTGGGAATGTGTAGCATTTTTGGTTGATTTATTGTGTGGACACAATAACATCCCATTTATCTTGAGCCGACTTACTCATACAACAAGTCACTCGGATAACTTCCAGTGGGATATGACGGCATAGTTGAATATTTAGCTTAGAGTGTTTGTGGCATGTCTAGATATCATCAAAGCAAATTTTCTTTGTTGTTTATCGTTCTGTTCTAGGGGGTTGCTTGGAATTGGATGTGGAATTGGATGGTGGACTTTGGATGGTGCGTCACACGTGCTTGCAAATCGTTAACAAAACTAAGCCGTATTAGCCATGCCTGTTGACTCTGTTATAGGGAGGGTATTTGAGCAGCTGATGCAAAAAATTTTATGCAGACCTTACACTTAACAATATACAAATGCCAAATTAGAAGCTTAGCAAAGCAATTTCAGTTTTCAAGGCAATTCTCAAAGTAAGCCAAGTGAGCTGCTTAATTGGCAAAAGCCGCTTACGAGACGCCCACAAGCTATTTCTACAGTTTGTAATAGAAGCTAGAAATGTGTGCTAAAGTCAATATGGCCCCAAACCCGACGCCCACAGAATTGTAGGAGACCCAATAATGGGCAGTTGACTCGTTTAAATCACGTCTCTGGCCACTGGAATCTGCTGTTAATTACTTGATATTAATTTTGTAGAGCTAGGAACACGACCGCAGTCTAAAGCTGATGCTGATCCTTTGGCGAATGTCCTGCAACTGAAAGTTTACGTAATTAATGTCATCGTGTGGCTATGGGGTTAACAGCCACTCGACATGGGGGTGTGTGTGTGACGTGCTTTGATGTGTGCCACATTGTTTCAAAGACTTGACTGAATGTGATAATTAAATGTCGTCAATTTGCAAGGGCTTAGCTTTTAATTTATAATAAATTGGGAAATGGAAATCATTGTTGTTGCCATGCAACAAGAATGCATTATGGACATGCAACCAAAAAAGGTCGCCTTTGATTTATGTGCAACCCTATTGTATGAGCAGCTGTAACTGACATTGCATATTTGCTGGAAATGTTCAGGCTTGGCCTGGAGTCTGCTCATGTTTGCACAAAATATTGCGCATACGCCACAGACGCCGACTAACAGGACTCACACACACACACAGAGGATACAAGGACTAGCTACCATTTGCTGCTTGAGCTTTTGGCTTTGTCCTTTGCCTTTTTTGCGGCATAACGCGCGGTTAAGTGGCCATAATGTGTGCCTTTATGGGCTCGGTTGGTCGGTTGGTTTCCAGCGCTTGTCCTGGCCTTGGCCAACTCCTGTGTTCACTGTACAGGTCTTATTTTAATTCCCCGCCGTATTTGCTGAGCTGGCATTGTTGCTGAATTATGTTATGCCAGGCGCTTGTTGATTTTTATATTGTTTTTTTTGCTTCCCTGTTTGCTGTTGTCTCTGTCCGTCCATCCGTCCGTTTTTAATGCATGATAAGCGGCCTGGTCAAAATATTTGGCGCTGGCATGTTTGCTCAGTTGTTTACGGATAATCCGGTTTTATTGTTTAATAAGTCATGCCTGCTATCGCCTGTTGGACTGCCAGTCAGCCTGACTGTTGGCCACGTTAGCGGCTCGTTAACTTGCTGACAGGATATGTGTGCATGCTACAGAAGCTGAATGTGTTGACAAAGTCGATGAATATTTGAATATTTTTTAATTTAATTTAATCAAATTAATTTTCAGTAACTTTCATACTATCGTTACAAGGTTTATTAGTCACAATGTAGCTATTTAATTAATCTGACTTACATTTCAAGCAAGACTTGTATATTTAAATGGTATAAATAACAATTTAATTCATTGATAAATCTGATTTACCATATGGCTGAATATGTCTCACTTCCCAAGATTCTCAATATAATTAGAGAAGCATTTTGCCATTTGTAAATGGCCAATTATAAAGCTGTCTTCAGTTGAATTGGAAATATCTGCTAACTCAAGTTAACTCAATGGGAATCCGCCTCTTAGCTAACAATCTATTGTCATCAAGCAATTTGGCAAATTATAGGCTATTGCCATTGCCTATTACCTATTACCAAGGGACAATTGGCAAACGCCTTCGAGTCTCGAGTCTGTCGATGGCGTCAATTGGCGAAATAAAAGACGTTTGCTGAGCACTTTGCGGTGACAGTTTCAAGTGATATCCGAGCACTCTAGTACCCATACTTGGCCAAGTTAAGAAGGAGGATTGAAATGGCTGAAAGCGAAGATATTCCTTTAGTTGCAATCAATGTGTGCATTTGGAGATACTTTGCCGTTCTCTATCCAACGGCCCAGAACAACTGGCGGAAGTACGCGTTTGTGGTGCCCGTTTGTCTGATGAACGTGATGCAATTCCTCTACTTGCTGGAGATGTGGGGAGATTTGCCCGCCTTCATACTCAATCTATTCTTTTTATCGGCTATTTTTAATGCCCTGATGCGCACCTGGCTGGCCATTTGGAAGCATGAGGAATTCGAGAGATTCTTGGCTGAACTGACGCAATTGTATCGGCAGATTGAGGCATCGGGAGATCAGCGTGCTCGACGTATCCTGCGAGAGGCTGTGCGTGAAGCACGTCGCATTGCAATCTTCAATTTGACGGCTTCTATTCTGGATATTACGGGAGCACTAATCTTTACGTTGTTCCGACCACAGCGTGGTAAATGGACATCACTTTAAGCGATGCGATTTCATTAATAACTTCCGGTTTCCTGTTCCCCCAGCGCATCCCTTTGGCATTGCTCTGCCCCTGCTGGACATGCAGCAAACTCCGACTTATCAGATTTTCTATGTACTACAGATACCCACTCCTTTTGTGCTTAGCCTAATGTACATGCCCTTTGTCAGTTTGTTTGCTGCATTTGCGCTCTTTGGCAAGGCAATGCTTCAGATTTTGGCCTATAAATTGTCGTGCATTGGAGAACTGGAGGTGGAGGATCAACGCTATAGGATGCTGACGGCCTGCATACGTTATCACATCAATATAATGGGGTATGAGGATGCTTTTAATTGTAATTCTCTCTATTCTTTTTTCTCTATTCATATTTATATCCTTTAGCTATGTTAGGAAGTTGAATGCACTAGTCACCCTCATTTTGGGCGCCGAAGCAATCATCTTTGGGTCGATCATCTGTTTTCTGCTCTTCGGTTTGAATATTGTAAGAATTGATTTGATTGTAAGATGTTATTTAAGCAGTGCTATCCACAGACTACCTCTTACACCCAAATGATCTCCATGATCATGTACATATTGACCATGCTCTACGTGCTATTCACCTATTACAATCGGGCCAACGAGTTGGTAATTGAGGTGTGTCCTTTCGGTCGGTTTGTTTGGAGGTATCTTATTTCAATTAGAGACTCATTCACAGAGCGCGCTTGTATCGCAGGCTGTTTACAATGTGCCATGGTATGAATGCGGGATACGTTTTCGGAAAACTCTCTTGGTCTTTCTAATGCAAACGCAAAGACCTTTAGTGGTAAGTGTGGGAGAAGAATAATTGGAGTGAGTGTTGCTTTTTAGATTGGCATGCATTTCATTTGCCAGATTCTAATCCTGTCTTTATGTGTGCGCTCCATTTCATCTCTCTTTTCGTTTTGTTTCGTTTCGTTTCGGTTTGTTTCGTTTCTCTTTCAGATAAGAGTTGGCAACGTTTACCCCATGACTTTGGCCATGTTTCAGAGTCTGTTGAATGCATCCTATTCGTACTTTACCATGTTGCGTGGCGTGACCAACAAATGAGCTGGAAGCCAAAACTTTTTGGCCATACAACAAGGCTTGGACTGGGGCTTGAGTTGGGGCTCAACTGGCAATCTGAGTAATGCAAAAAGTTGTTGTACTCGTTTTATCCGGCATTTGCATATGCTACTCGTTTGCGTAGTTATTTTGAAAGGATTTAATCTGGCTGTTTGTAGTCTCAACTCAAGTGTGGGCATGTAGACACACTCTCATAGTTGTAGTTGTAGTTCTGGTTGTATTTGTAGGCAAATAGTTTGTTGCATTAAGGCAACCAGAGCTTTACTTTAAATCTGTTGTATGTTTAGAAATGTTTTACTTAGTTGTTTTCAAAGGCCAATGCCTGGTATTTAATTGGTACCCAAAATTAGATTGCTCAATAACACAGCTCGACCTAATAGTAGGCAATACTAAATAAATAGACGTAACACCAAAATTCATTAGATTAAATCGATTTGCAAGCAAAATTAAAAATAAACTTTGCAAATTTGTAAAATCTAATCCGAGCGGAATATAATTTTTAGTCTTGATAAGATCTATAAATTGATTCTACCTTAAGTACTGCATACTTTCAGGCTGCGTTTTTAATTAAAAGCCCTAAAACTGCTAAGCCAAAACTAGTTGTCTGGCGCAATTTAATTAACATTAGTCATGTTCTTTTATAATGCAAATAAACAGCTTCCACAGCCTCCAAGAAGGACGACAGCATTTAATGCCAGCTACAATAACAACTTAATTTAAAATTCATTATAACTGACACCAACTAGTTAAACAATTGCCAGGCAGCGGCGACAGCAACAGCAATAGCAGCAAAATGCCCCAACAACAAAGGACAATAACTAAAACAAGAAAAACAACAACAACAATGGATACAAGAATAGGGCGCGCTTGAATATTGAAATGAGCGTCGGTCGCACTTGAAATACGCAAATAAACTTCAAAGGCAAAACGCTGAAGGACTGCACGCTGTGTCCTGGCTCTGTCTCCTCTTGGGCCTCCTGGCGAGCGCATAAATAACGGCAGCAAGCCACGGCGAATGGCGGATGGCGGTAAAATCGCGTTGCTTGGGGGTGGGGGGCATTTGGTTGGGGCTCGAGTGGCGTATACTTAATTTTATTATGAGGTGTCAAGTGGGCCGTCGACTTTGCAGCGTTGGACGCCTTTTGGCCTTTTGTTTGTGTAATTTATGTTGTTGCCATTTGACGGCAGCAGGTGAGCGCCTACCACTAAAGAGGCGTGGCCCTGTGTGCCAATGGGCGTATCACTTACCACCTGCGGTTGCAAAATGTAAACTTCCTTTAGGCATTCGCTTTTTATCCAGACTACCTACCGCCTGCATTTCGTAGTTTTGGCCCTTGATTTTTATGCCCAGCAGATGGAGGAATATGCAAATGCCGTCGGAAGTGTAACTGCGGCAGAAAACACCCACAGACAGTTGTCCTTGCTGAATTCTCATTGTCTGTGTGCTGCATAAAATTAACAAGTTTTGTCGACTGCTTCTCCTGCCACTCGAAAAGGCAACTTTGGTAAAAAATGTTTCATTAGAGCCATGGCCATGGCCATGAGCATGTTATTTACCAACAGCTGGCATTGCCACTTCCCCTCTCTCTCTTTCTCTCTCTCTCTCTCACTTTTCATCATTTGGTTGCTGGCTTTGTTGTGGCGCCGCGTCAAAGGTGGCGCTGTTTTATAATTGAATTCATATGCATCAATGGAAGCGGCAAACGGAAGCTACACAGCAGCAGCCACAACATTAAGCTTGGGGTTGGACTGGGCTAAGGCATCCCTTAGCCACAGAAAAGGGGAAAATGCTCACAACATTCACATCTCGTGTGCTGTAGACTCACAGCCATTTGGCATTTGGTGGCATTTCATTTAAATGGATTTTCAATTGCGGTTTGAACATTTTGCATAAATTGCTATAATGAGTTTATATCGTGCCCTGTGTAACGGCAAGTGGCTTCGTTTGGCTCAGACCTCGCTCAGTCCACGCCTCTGACTGTCTCTCTCAACTGTCTCATTTGCAATTGTCAACTGGCTGTCAGCTCTGGCAGTTATATTGACAGTTTGCTTTTGCTGTTAATTTTAATTGTGGCATTTTGTTTCCAGCACAATGACGACATTTGATGGCATTACAAATGGAATTCTATTGTGGCAATAGGTATTTTGTCAAACTTTTCGTTGGTTTGGGGCCACAAATGTTCTGTTTGTAACTTTAAATTAAATCGTAGTCATTATTATTTAAATTATTCGCAAATAAGTTAGATCAGGTCTTAAAAGAATGATCGGTTAAATTTCTTTCTAAGAAGTAAATAAAATATAAATGGGACTGTCCTTCAAAATATCCAAAAAGTGTTTAGCCAGGTAAATATATGGAAATCAAAGTAGATTTTAAATATTTTGTACATCTTAACATACTATATAGTCTGCCCACTGTACCTTCATTAAAAATGTTAATAACACGAGAAATTAATTGTTGTATGATTGCCTTTCCTATTTTTGGATAAATAAATATAGCCATTACTATTATTGATCTACTGTCAATTAGTAAACGAAATGAAGCGAATAATAATATAAATCCAAATAATAGTTAGCTGTTGTCACTTTAATGTTTCATCGACACTCGCCATGCGAACAATTGCCTTAAGTGTATTCCTTATTTGGATAACTCATCTACTGAGTTGCAATGTAAGCTCGTAAATTGACATTTTAAGCCTAAATAAAAATCAATTTTCTTTTAAAGGAGTGTCTCGAATTTAAGTTTACCAATGCGGTTTGTGACACCTTTAACGCATCGTGGATTAACATTCGAAATTGTCGACTGAAAGCCATTAGTCGTAACACATCAACTTTTAATTTTAATGGAACCATTCTTCATCCTGCTCGTCATATTATTGTTACTCTGCAAGTTCTTAAGAAAGCCAGTGGATACAAGCCATGGCTTTTTAATATCACCATCGATGCCTGCCGATTTATTAAGAGACCTTATCACCCGTTTGCTATAATAGTATTTAATCTGTTTAAAGAATTCTCTAACATTAACCACACGTGCCCCTATGTGGTAAGTATACAATTATTAAACGTCTGAAAGCCATTTAAAAATTTCAATTTTTTTATCACAGGGTCCACAAATTATAAAAGGATTCCATCTCCGTCCTGAGCTATTACGACTCCCATGCCATCTGGCGACTATTTACTGGCAATGAATTGGATATTTGAAAAGAGTCTAGCATTTTCAACTAATTTATATTTTATTTTTACGGAAGACATGTTTTAAAGTTGATCAGAGTATTAAATTATGATGCATTGTCTGAGGTAAATTGATATAATATAAACTATAAAGGTAAACTTTTGTCTTACATTTTAGCTGACGATAAATATTAATAATAAAAAATGGACTTTGTTTCTCGTCACATTTGGTACATAACACAGTTTAAAACTAATTATTTTTAAAATTCAGATAAAATAATCCAGAGTCATGGGTGAAGTAGTTCATTGCGAATATTTTTATCTATTGAGCGCAGATGCTTGAAAACAAAATTTTGTTTTCAATTATGTGTCTGAAATCAGAAAATTATAGTATTTAAATGTTGAATAACTATAATCCAAATAGAAGCAATTATAAGGTGTAGTCCTACATGAATCGGTATGAAACAAATTATTTGTATACGCCATTATCAAAAGTTAACTCATTGCAATGGGCTTTAAACGTGTTGTTTTTGGACTGCTGCTAGCGTTATTTGGAGTACATTTGCACTATAATGTAAGTATTGATTACTAATATAAATTATTCAATTTCCAATTTGTATTTGTTGAAGGATGCCGTTGTCTTCAAAATGACGAACGCTGTTTGCGAAAGTAACAACAAATCGTGGGTTATCATAAATGAATGTCGATTACGGGCAATTAGTCGCAATAAGACGACTTTCAATTTCAATGGAACTATTATTCATCCGGCTTACAATATTATTCAAGAAGTTCATCTTTTAAAGAAATTTAATGGTTATAAGCCATGGATAATAAAGGCTTATATACTTGATTGCTGTCAATATATGAGAAAGCCATACAATCCAACCGCTATTATTATTAATGCCCTTTTAAAGAGTTTTCCAATATTAACCACTCCTGCCCCTATGTGGTAAGTAGTTTAATCCGTAAAATTCTTACACGAATTAACACATGATTTTGTTTCTGAAGGGTACACAACTTATTCAGGGTTTTTATCTACGACCTGAGCTATTACGTCTTCCATTTCCATCTGGCGAATATTTGTTGAAGATCAACTGGATGTTTAACCATAAACAACAATTTTTCACTAATGTATATTTTTCATTTATTGAAAATTACATCGATATGTGAGGCTTCGAAATATAACAATTAATATATAACAATATAGCAAAAAATTCAAAATGTTGTATTTTAATTAAACTGATAAAACAAAACAACCATTTAAATTGTATGTTTTCCATGCAACTAAATATATATATTTATTAAAAAGTAAAGACACAAATTTATTTTTGCTTCAAACTTTTATTTGAGATTATACTTAAGTATGGACTTTGTTACTATTCGATGTTTTTTTAACAAATTATTTTTATATTTTTTCTTTTATAAGTAGTTTTTCATTCAGAGTCATGGGAGATATAGTTTAACTCGAATATTTCTATCAATTCGGCGCATATGCTTGACAACAATATTTTGTTTCAATCATGTCTGAAATCAGAAAATTATAGTATTTAAATGTTGGATAACTATATTCCAAATTGAAGCAATTATAAGGTGTAGTCCAACATGAATTGGTACAACACAAGTTATTTGTATACTCCATTATCAAAAGTTAACTAACAATGGCCTACAATCGTGTTGTTTTCGGACTGTTGCTGGTGTTATTTGGAGTACACCTGAACTATAATGTAAGTATTGAATTCTAATATAAATTATTCAATTTCCAATTTGTATATATTAAAGGATGCCGTTGTCTTTAAAATGACGAACGCTGTTTGCGAAAGTAACAACAAATCGTGGGTTATCATAAATGAATGTCGATTACGGGCAATTAGTCGCAATAAGACGAATTTCAATTTTAATGGAACTATTCTTCATCCTGCTTACAATATACATCAAGAATTTCATCTTTTAAAGAAATTCAATGGTTACAAGCCATGGATAATAAAGTCTTTTATCATCGATTGCTGCCAATATATGAGAAAGCCATATCATCCAACTGCTATTCTTATTAATGCCCTTTTTAAAGAGTTCTCAAATATTAATCACTCCTGCCCCTATGTGGTAAGTAAAATAATTATCAAAAATTTTAGCGCGAACTAATACATTATTTGAATTCTAAAGGGTGTTCAACTAGTTCAAGGCTTTTATCTACGACCTGAGCTATTACGTCTTCCATTTCCAACTGGCGAGTATTTGTTGAAGATCAATTGGATTTTTCATAAAAAACAACAATTCTTTACAAACGTATATTTTTCATTTATTGAAAATTACATCGATATGTGAGGCTTCAAAATATAAAAAATTGTTTTTCTGTATTTATCTGTGTGAACAAACTAATTAAAAAATATGTTCATATTTGTAAATAAAAATCAATTGGCACAAACAAAACGCATACTGACAAAGCAATTGGCTATTAACACGACTCCAATATAGAGCAAAGCAGAGCAAAAGGATGTGTTGTCATCTTGGCTATTAAACAGATAGATTGAGTAATTTGGTAATAGAAAATGCTGTAAAATATGTTTCCTAGTAAAAGCCTACATGTTCTCTGCATCAGGGAAACAAAAATAGTATGTTTAAGATCTAAAAATATTTTAATGTTTATTTTTTTTTGTAAAAAATCATGCCAAAAGTGACAAAAAATTTGACTTGTAAAGTTTCCAGTTCCCAGGGTCACCAGATTTCAAACTCGCGTAACTTTGTCAAATCTTACCCGATTTTTATGCGGAATGTCATTTTAGTCATGATTTGATCTTTAAATTTGTTCTACATTTAAAGATAGTTATTTTTCAGAAATCGATTTTTTTGATTTTGTTGGAATTTTAGGTAAGGGTACCCCCTTTACTTTTTCAGAAAAAAAATTTTCAAAATTTTAAATCTTGATTTTGTACTTTTAATCAACTCCTGGTGCCAAAATTAGTATAAAAGAACACTTTAAAGTTGATTCTGAGGAGTTTCATTTTTTTGTAAAAAATCATGCCAAAAGTGACAAAAAATTTGACTTGTAAAGTTTCCAGTCCCCAGGGTCACCAGATTTCAAACTCGCGTAACTTTGCCAAATCTTACACGATTTTTATGCGGAAAGTCATTTTAGTCATGATTTGATCTATAAATTTGTTCTACATTTAAAGATAGTTATTTTTCAGAAATCGATTTTTTTGATTTTGTTGGAATTTTAGGTAAGGGTACCCCCTTTACTTTTTCAGAAAAAAAAATTTTCAAAATTTTAAATCTCGATTTTGTACTTTTAATCAACTCCTGGTCCCAAAATTAGTATAAAAGAACACTTTAAAGTTGATTCTGAGGAGTTTCATTTTTTTTGTAAAAAATCATGCCAAAAGTGACAAAAAATTTGACTTGTAAAGTTTCCAGTTCCCAGGGTCACCAGATTTCAAACTCGCGTAACTTTGTCAAATCTTACCCGATTTTTATGCGGAATGTCATTTTAGTCATAATTTGATCTATAAATTTGTTCTACATTTAAAGATAGTTATTTTTCAGAAATCGATTTTTCGATTTTGTTGGAATTTTAAGTAAGGGTCCTCCCTTTACTTTTTCAGAAAAGAAAAATGCATTAAGCTACGGTGGAGCAAGCTCGACAGTAGGAGACCCTGTACTTTTTGAGTGCAATGCGATCACTACAGATTGTTTCAGTTTCAAAAAATCCATAGATGGCGCCACTACAAAGGTATCAGTTGATTTTGCCCGTAACATTGTTAGTTGAATAACTTCCGCGTTTATCATCCGATTTGGACGAAATTTGCTGGATAGGTTGGAACTATAGTATGTATTATACGTACTAAAAATTAAGGCGCTAGCTTTAAAGGTGCTCTTGTAATTCGACTTGGAAATTTTGTATTTTAATTTGTGGGGGCGGAGGAAGGCGTGGCAAAAATCTAAAACAAACTCGTTCAATGCAAGATATAGATGTACATACATGCCAAATTTGGTGTCTCTAGCTCTTATAGTCTCTGAGATCTAGGAACTCAAAAAAGGGATAGACGGACAGACAGACAGACAGACAGACAGACAGACGGACATGGCTAAATCGACTCGGCTGTTGATGCTGATCAAGAATATATATACTTTATGGGGTCTGCCACGCCTCCTTCTGCCTTCTACGCACATTTGCACAAACGTAATAGACCCATTTGTACTTTTTTAAAGTACTGGGTCTAATTAATCACAACGACTTCTATGGACAATTTAAAATATCTCCAATGCGATATGTGATTCCTTGTCCCATTTTAATTGTTTCGAATGCAATTATATATTTATGAAATAGTAAGGACTCTTATATGTTAATGTTCAAAGCTTTTAGGGGCAATTTAAATTAAAAATTCACTTTGTTGCTACTAAAATTGTTTTTAACAAATTATTTTTTCTATTTTTAGTTATATAAGTAGTTTTTCATTCAGAGTCATGGGTGATATTTATAATTTAACGCGAATATTTTTATCTATGAGCGCAGATGCTTGACAACAACATTCTGCTTTCAATTATGTGTCTAAATTTAGAAAATTGTAGTAGTTAAATATTGGATAATTACAATTCAAATTGAAGCAATTATAAGATGTAGTCCTACATGAGTTGGTATAACATAAACAATTTTGATCCACCATCATCAATAGTTGACCCATTTGCAATGGACTTCAATCGTTTTTATTTCGGACTGTTACTAGTTGTATTTGGAGTACATTTGCACTATAATGTAAGTATTGAATTCTAATATAAATTATTCAATTTCCAATTTGTATATATTAAAGGAAGCCGTTGTCTTCAAAATGACGAACGCTGTTTGCGAAAGTAACAACAAATCGTGGGTTATCATAAATGAATGTCGATTACGGGCAATTAGTCGCAATAAGACGACTTTCAATTTTAATGGATCTATTCTTCACCCTGCTTACAATATACATCAAGAATTTCAGCTTTTAAGGAAATTCAATGGCTACAAGCCATGGATAATGAAGTCTTTTATCATCGATGTCTGTCAATATCTTAAAAAGCCGTACAATCCAGTCGCTATTCTGATTAATGCCTTTTTTACAGAATTTTCTAATTTTAATCACTCCTGCCCTTATGTGGTAAGTAGTTTAATTTCTTATACTTTAACAAAAACTAATGCATAATTTTAATAATAAAGGGTATACAGCTACTTCAAGGTTTTTACCTACGGCCTGAGATATTACGTCTTCCATTTCCGACTGGCGAATATTTGCTAAAGATCAATTGGATGTTTAACAAAAAACAACAATTTTTTACTAATGTATATTTTTCATTTATTGAGGATTACATCGATATGTGAGATATCGATCAAACAAAAAAAAAAACACACATTTAAATGAGTAACACGTGCGTTATGGAAAACTTATTAAAATATACTTACAGCGTATGTTGTGGTTTAATTGCAATTTATATTGTATTGTATTATAATTACATGTATTTAAAAATCACTTTTTTTTTAAGATATCGTTTATGGATAACGATAATTAAACTTTTTAAAGTAAGTAAACGATTTATGTGTTTTAAGCTTGTTGTTAAATTATCATTTGAAATTCACCGATATGGGTATCAACATCGTAGCATCTGGACTACTTCTATTTTTAATGGCCTGGAGGATGTGCTACAATGTAAGTGCAATATACATATATATATAAATTCAAAGCTAAATCAATAATATTTAAAAGGAGGCCGTTGTGTTTAAAATGACGAACATAGTGTGCACTAACTTAAATGAATCGTGGCTAAATGTAACGGAATGCCGTCTCCGCGCTATTAACCGTAATAAGACAATTGTCAACTTTAATGTAAATATTCTGCATCCCGTTAATAATTGTGTGGTTGAAGGACAACTGTTCCAGAAAGCCAACGGGTACAAGCCATGGTTGTATAAGGTGTCTCTGGATGCTTGCCGATTCATCAAGAAACCTTTTAACCCAATCGCTGTTTTCGTTTTCGGCCTCTTTAAAGATTATACAAACTTCAACCACACATGTCCATATACGGTAAGTATATAGCATATTCAATTGCATTGTCGATTTTAAATGCTTTAATTAAAACTTAACAGGACTATGTGGCTTTAAGGGGGTTTTATCCAAGATTTGAGATGCTTCCACATGCTATTCCAACTGGCGAATATTTACTTTCATTGAAATGGATATTTAGTAAGAAACTCACACTCATAACAAACGCCTATTTCATATTTGTAGAGGATTTGTAAGAAATTATTTTTCTAAGTAAATAAAATAAATCTTTTCTTGATCATACCCTATTTTGTCTGCAATTGACGTGCAGGGTATGAGGCAAATTTAAAATATCATTACAATATACAACTAGTTTAAGGTTTTTATCTACGACCTGAGCAAATACGTCTTCCATTTCTAATTGACGAATATTTGCAGTACATTAATTGGATTTTTAACAATAAACAACAATTCTTCACAAATGTATATTTTTCATTGATTGGGGAGACAACAATAAAAATTTATTTTGAAATGAGTAATGTGAGTATAATGGAAAAATATATTATAATATACAGCTGATTTAGTGGTTTAATTGCAATTTATATTGTATTATAATTACATGTATTTAAAAATCACTTTTTTTTTAAGATTTCGTTTATGGATAACGATAATTAAACTTTTTAAAGTAAGTAAACGATTTATGTGTTTTAAGCTTGTTGTTAAGTTATCATTCGAAATCCACCAACATGGGAATCAACATCGTAGCATCTGGACTACTTCTATTTTTAATGGCTTGGAGGATGTGCTACAATGTAAGTTCAATACACATATATATATATATAAATTCAAAGCTAAATCAATAATATTTAAAAGGAGGCCGTTGTTTTTAAAATGACGAACATGGTTTGCATCAATTTAAATGAATCGTGGATAAATGTAACGGAATGCCGTCTGCGGGCTATTAGCCGTAATAAGACAATTCTCAACATATTTGTAAATATTCTACATCCCGTTAATAACTGTGTGATAGAAGCACAACTCTTCCAAAAAGCCAATGGTTACAAGCCATGGCTGTATAAGGTGTCCATTGATGCCTGCCGATTCATTAAAAAGCCTTATAATCCATTCGCTGTTCTCGTTTTCAACCTCTTTAAAGATTTTTCAAACTTTAACCACACATGTCCATATACGGTAAGTATATAACAAATTCAATTGCATTGTCGCTTTTAATGATTAAATTAAAACTTCACAGGATTTTGCGTTCGTAAAGGGGCTTTATCCAAAGTTTGAGCGGCTTCCACATGCTATTCCAACTGGCGAATATTTACTTTCACTAAAATGGATATTTAGTAAGAAACTGACACTCATAACAAATGTTTATTTCCAATTTATAGAGGACTTTTAAAAAAAGATTTGTATTGATGATAGACTTTTGTCTTTTCTACTTAAACAATTAAATCTTTCCTTGATTACAATTTTTCTTAGATGCATTTTACCTACAGGGTATGAAGTAAAATTAAAATAATATTCCAGTATACAACTAGTTCAAGGTTTTTATCAACGAACTGAAATATTACGTCTACCATTTTCAAATGACGAGTATTTGTTAAAGATCAAATAAATATGCATGATATTTTATGGTTTTGTTGCAATTTATATTGTACTATAATTATTTGTATTTAAAAACCACTTTTATGCAAATCGTTGAAAGATAACGACAATTAAAATTTTCAAAGCAATATATGAGTTCTAAAAATGGTTGTTAAGTCATCAGTTGAAATTCGCCAATATGGGTATCAATATCGTAACGTTTGGACTTTTTCTATTTTTAATGGCCTGGAGGATGTGCTACAATGTAAGTGCAATATACAAATATATAAATTCGAAGCTAAATCAATAATACTTTAAAGGAGGCCGTTGTGTTTAAAATGACGAATGTAGTGTGCACAAACTTAAATGAATCGTGGATAAATGTCCCGGAATGCCGTCTGCGGGCTATTAGCCGTAATAAGACAATTCTCAACATATATGTAAATATTCTACATCCCGTTAATAATTGTGTGATCGAAGGACAACTGTTCCAAAAAGCCAATGGCTACAAGCCATGGCTGCTTAAGATGTCCCTTGATGCCTGTCGATTTATTAAGAAGAATTATAATCCATTTGGTGTTCTCATTTTCAACCTCATTAAAGATTATTCAAGCTTTAACCACACATGCCCATATACGGTAAGAACATGGCAAAATTCAATTGCTTTGTCATATTTAAATGCTTAATTTAAAACTTCACAGGATTATGCGTTCGTGAAGGGGTTTTATCCAAGGTTTGAGCGGCTTCCACATGCTATTCCAACTGGCGAATATTTACTTTCATTAAAATGGATATTAAGTAAGAAACTGACACTCATAACAAATGTGTATTTCCAATTCATAGAGGACTTCTAAGAAATTACTAGAAACAAACCTTGATGACAGACGAAAATACTTCTAAAATAAATATATCTCTCTTGATCCACCCTAATTGTCTGCACTTTATGTACAGGGTATGAGGCAAAATTAAAATAGCATTAATTGGAAATCAATTAATATAATTTTAGTTTAAGCGCTGAACCATTGTCATCATAGACTAGTTTCCGGAAACATTATAAATCAATTCTGAAACAATATTGTCGCATCTGATAATAATTTTAAGCACGAAATGTTTAACGTAGAAAATAACCAAGAAAAAAAACTAAACTTAACTTTAAACTGAGACACGTTTGTGTTTAATGACTTTATATGTTACAATTTTTTAAATGCTATACCAAATGCTTAATTCAAAACAAATGATTGTACAAATGATTTTGTCTAAAGTACCCCAATAGTTTTTTCCTATTTTCCGATTAAAGCAAATGGAATTGAATTGCGAATGCATGAGTCTATAATGTCAGCGGACAATTGTAGGACTTTGTTTTCGGGCCATTTTAAAATCTCTCATACGCAAAGCATTCATTTTCCAATTATTTATTGATAAGTATGTGCAGGTAGCCAGCAACTGCTCTTCCCGTTCCCATTGCCAAGTCAACAGCAATAAATCTCCTGCCCTTGCTTAGGACTCAGCTGCGTTGGGACTACAACAGCAATGTCTGAGCCAGAAACAGAAACAGAGACAGAGAGAGAGAGTTGGGGACAGAGGATGAGTCTCTATTCTCTATTCAGTGGTTGTCGTTGTCTGGCTACCTTACAACTTGCAGCAATGTCTGGCAGTTGTTGCA
The DNA here is from genome assembly GCA_037043535.1 of Drosophila putrida. NCBI lineage: Eukaryota > Metazoa > Arthropoda > Insecta > Diptera > Drosophilidae > Drosophila > Drosophila putrida. Next base: position 1,974,657 of record JBAMBI010000065.1, read on the forward strand.
GGCAAAATATTTGCATTTTCACTTTTGATTTATTATTGTCATTGCCATGTGTAAATTGCCAAAGCAAAGGTGCAAACATCAGCATCAGCCACAACCACAGCTCCAGTTTCCCTATACTACGAGTATCTATCTATATCTATCCTTGCATCTATGCATGTATGTGTTTTCTGCGTTGACAAGGACACATTATGTTGGCCAAATGAATGGTAATTGCGGCACTGAAACAAGTAATTGAAGTGCAACTCAGTGAGCTACTCAAAATAGATTCGATGCTTGCGGTTAACCCCTTAGTCCCTTGTCGAGTCTTTATCAAAATTTCGAGTTGATTTTGTTGGCCACACTTCGATTTGTGTGTGCATGTTGTTGTTGTCTGTTGCACTTAAAGTTCAACTTGAAGTTGAGTTGGCATTTCATGTCATCGTACAAAAAGGTCATTAGAGTTGCTAATTACAAGCGCAAATTAGCCTGGCCAACGTTAGTTTCTTTTACTTCTACTTCTACTCCTGCTTCAGCTTCTGCCAGTGCCAATTACTTCCGCTTCTATGCAATTTCCGGTTGCGAAGATTGGAGCGATGCCTAAGCAGCTTTGCAGCAAAATGTCAAACAGCGACAACTTTATATGGCCGCAAGACGAGGCAATGGCAATATGCCATACAATAATGACAACAACAACAACAACAACAACACGATGCCAGGAATGAGAATGAGACTGAAAGGCAGGGCACAAAATAGGCAGATAATTACACGGCAACCAGACCCGGAACAGCTGATGTCCATGCCTCGTCGAGTGCGCCAAAAGCACAGCCACAAAGTAGAAAATTACAAAATAAAAAGCCACAAGCGGAAAATTAACACAACAACAACAACAACAACAACAGCTGTGTTAACAAACATTTGTCCAAGTTATTAACGTTTCTTTCGCATGTTGCTACCACGTAGCACAACGATTTAAATCCTAAACATCTACAATAAAATTTTAAATTAGATATTCAAAAAAAATACATAAATGTAAATATATTTTAATAATACTATTAATATTATTTGTATGTATTAATATATACACATAAGTATTGAAAAAAGCTAAAAATAATGTGTTTAAAATAAATTTATACCCATGTGGATTTTATATTACTTTACAAGCAATGTAGTAAATAAATAATAAGAAGTGTTTAGCTAATAATTATTATAATATAATATTATAATATGCCTTATTTTATTGTTAATGCTGGCGACTATAAGCAACTTCAATACTTGTAACGCTAGAATTCAATGAAATAAATAAGTCTGCATTCAGTTAAAGTCATTCCTTCTCTTGGCATTGAATTCGATTTGGTTTGAATTGAGCCCACGGGCAGCAAGAACTTTATCAAGATGCTTATCACTTCAAATGCAAAATTCCTGTTTACCAAAATTCCAACAAGCGAACGATGTATCGAGAGTTGGAGAGACATTTCCAACATTTTTGACTGTCTGCGTGCTGTAAACGAAACCCAAACAGACAGTCGCCCTCTCTCCCACTCTCTCTCTCTCTCGTTCTCTCTCTCTCTTTCCCTAAATATACTTTGTATAAGCCCGGCAGCTACATTTAAATGTGCCGTCAACTTTGAGCAGCGGCTCGACGGCAGCGCACCACCTGAAACCACCTAAATCACCCATCCGCCACGTGGCTGCTGCCGAGTCTGGCACTGATTTTATGCTTTATAACTTTCGATCTGCGAATGGCAAACAACGTTTAGCGCTTTACCAGCCCTAGCAAGTGTTGCTCTGCCACCTGAGGGGCTAAACACACACATACAACTCTAAATCCCGCACGACGTATACGTAATATTTACGATTGTGTGCGCATTTCCCATATAGATTCCACTTCATTTTTTACTGCCGCGAGGGTTGCAAGTACTTCCCTGTGTGTGAACGTGTTTTTTTACATTTCCATACATCAAATATTTATGCCATATTTTAGCTATTGCGACAATGAGTCAAATCTGATGGAATCCAAAGTCTGAGCCCATTTCGCCTGTGATAATAAAGTTTAAGGCTGATAAACGATTTTGCAATCAAATTATGCGCATATCGAGATGAGGGTGCAAGTGAGTGAGTGTGTATGTGTGGTTGTGTGTGTAAAAGTTGTAAAATTTAAATGAGTTTTGTAGGCCTCGGCTTGTGTAAGCGACGTGTGTGTGACAAATTGAGTAAATGTAACCGAAAAGTAGTTTAACTTGCCACAACGTTGCAGTTGCCTGTGGTCGGTCAATGGTATTATCAATTTTTGGCATCTTGTGGCTGGCTTTCAACATTAATTCCCTTTGGCAGTGACAAATTTATGCATTTATCTAAAGCCAAAGACAAATTGAATTTGTGCAGCAGGTTTAAGGAGTTGCAGCTACCGCAAAAGCTTCAAAGCTATAGCATGTTAGTTGTCCTGGCAATCCCTTACACATGATATTGTTATTTTTGTCGTAATTAAAAACCCATGAAAGCGACGACCAAACAACTGGCCACAATCGCATGAGCAGACAGACTGGACGAGTGTGTGGTAAAATAAACATGAGAGTATTGATGGGAGCAGCTCTGACGGCAAAAACTTTCATATCAATTTTAAGCCAAAGTAATGAAAAAGTAACAGCGAAGAGAGAGTTGGAGTTGGAGTATGACAAAAAGGAAATAAGACCAAAGGAAACGATACGAAACGAATGCTATAGACAAAGCATATTTACACAAGCAGAGCGTTCAAGTACACGCAGGACGAGGCAACTGACTGGACTCTGATGATGATGATAACGCCGATGCCGATGATGATGACGATGACGATGATATTGTTGGCAACATACAAAGCAACGCTTATGACAGGCAGCCCAAAAAAAAAAATAAAAAATAAAGAAACCCACTTCTAAGGATGCTGTTTACATTTGAACGGCAGCAGGACTCTAAGTGTGGGCGCGTCTGTAGCAACGAAATTAAAAACCAATAAAAAGCTGCACACGAAATTAAAAATTATGTTTTCCTTTTTACATTTTATTACGAGTATTGCTGCACACCAACAACAACAACAATTGCTATAAAAAAAAATGTGAAAACGCATTTGAAAAAAGAAAGTTGAGAATATGAAGCATAAAGTTGCCTTCCGCTTTAAAGCAGTTGAAAAATATGCTTCAAAACTTTGTGTGTTCCTACATTTTGTAAACTTTTACAATTAAGAAAAACAATAAAAGTTGCCAGTGTATAAAATGTTGCTATGCGTTTCGATAATTGAATACTTTCAACTTCTTGCAGACTATAATAAAAAAAGCAGCTTACATTTCAGTTAATTGGTGGAAAGTATTCGACGAACTCTGTTTTATGGTATGCTGAAAAAGGATGTTCGTCCATCTGTTTGTAGTTTCTCATATATAAAAGGTACCACCTTCATTTTGCCGCTTTCATTTTCGCCAATTAAACGACCATTCAGCCAAGTCATTCACTTAATTTACTACCTATGTTACTTGGCTCCCTTTCTACTACTACTACTTCTACTACTACCTTTTTAGACATCCCATAAAGCAACTGTATAGCTATGGCTATGAATAATTTAAGCAAATCGCTGGCTGTTTGTCTGTACGTGTCGCTGTGCCGGATTAGGCAGCATTTGCATATTTTAATTATTTAGATTGTTGTGTTGAGCTACTTACTCCTAGACCAATGTCTCTTTCTGCCTCCACATCAAACCGGATGTGAAGCGGAAATGCCGGCGACGCTATTGTCGACAGACAGACAGGCAAAACAGGCAAAACTTAATTAAAAGCAACTGTTTTTCTACAGACATTAAAGATATCCTTTTAAGCTAAAACTGGTAAACTAATTGCCATTGGAATTCATATGAATTTGATAGAGGTTTTGTGAATTATTTGTTGACCTTTGTGCACCCAAATCAATTGAATGATCATAATACGAAAGCTTTTATTTATTCTTCACTTATACAAGGTAAAATCCTTGTTAAAGATATTTCAGTCCACACTTGTTTCGACCAAGTTAAAGTCAAAGACAGCAAGTAAACATTCATAAGCATTTGTGGCTGGCTTTGCCAATAAACACATTACAGTTGCCAGAGCCAATCATAAATTCATAATGAAATATGAGGGCGACTGCCCAAAAGATAGTCCATGACCAAGGCGAAGCCAACTACAACTACAGCTACAACAATGTAGAGTAATAAATACGCACAAGGGAGGAAACAGAGGAAGATTCAGTTGCAGGTCTGGTTTTTGGCAAAGCGTGGAAAAGTGTAGCAGTAAACCAGGCGCTTGAGACCGGCTGTGGTATTACTTTTATGATTATTTGTGTCGTTTATTGTATGTGTGTGTGTGTGCAACCAGAATGTGACTTTAACAACTAGCACATATGGAGAAGAAGAAGTCTAGAGTCTAGTCCATGTCCGGTCAGCGGGCTGCTTTAATTAGATTTGCACATTAGACGACAACGCTGAGGCTAATGACATCTCCTTGGTTCAGTTCAGTATGCGATGCACGCAATGGACATGGTCTGTTTATGGTCGTCTTTGGACTTACTAAACGCACACTATGAGGCGATAAACACCAGACCGTAACAGGCGTAATATGGCTAAAAAGAAAGAGACAGCAAGAGAGCACCATCAATAAGGCTTAATTTAATTTGAGCCTCGCTCACTTTTGGCGCTATCTTTAAGCTAGGACACAGCAGCAGGAACTCGACATCCACACATCCACACGTGTGCTGTACATGATTATTATTATTAGCTACGATGATGAATTCTTTTAATGTGTGTAAGTGCTAGTGTGTGTGTGTGTGTGTGTATCACGACTGTGTGGGTGTGGGCTTTCAGCCAGGCCTGGCAAATATTAATAATTGTTGCCCTTTTATTTTTTGTTTTTCTATTTTCGGGCTCGTCGACGTCTGCGAAACACGCTAAAAATTAATTAAACGTTCTTGCCTGGCGGTGTGGCATGGAAAAGGGAAGTGAAGGGAGGTGTAAATATTTTTGCTCGGCCATTTCGTGGTTATTTATGCTTTGGCCATTTTTACAGCACCTTTTTTCCCACTCCCCCTATTGTTAAAGTTTCCCTTTCTCATATAATGGCATACGGTCGACACTTGATTCATGTCGTTGTTTTTGTTGCTGTTGCTGCTACAGCCTGTCATTTTGTTATTGTTGCTGTTGCTGTTGTTTTTGTTGTTGCTCTTGCTGTTGTACAAACAGCACGCACTCATATTGGCAATTTATATTTGTATTAATTAATGGGCCAGTAAACAATTGCTGAAAGCAACGCCATTAGCACGCATCGAGGGTTTGGGGAAATAACGTATCCTGGATTCTGTCCAACACAAATAGGATACGGATTACGATATGAGCATTCCAGGCTGTCATAAAGGGTTCTCTGTCGTTGTTTTTTGGTGAATTAATAACATGTTCTGTTTGTGGCATTCTGCAAAATTGACTTTAGTTATTTCATAATTTTGCAGCAGACATCATAAATCTGCAGTTATTTAGCAAATATTTGCGTATGAATTTTGATTAACCGAGGGGGGAAAGGGATGGTAACTTAATTTTGATTTAATATTTTTTTACAGAGATTTAGTAAAATAAATAGCATTAATTATAATGTCGACAAAAATGTGAATAACATTTTTCAAATTCATTTTTCATTCAAGTCGATTTAATAAAGTATACTTTTAGGATGAGCTTAAACTTAAATATATTTTAAAAATCTTTGTGTTTGTTTATTAGAAATGCGTAGTCGAATAATTTTAAAACTAAAAGGTTAAATTTATTACTTTTTTATAAAATAATATATTTATTGAAAAACATATTTTAATAAACAAAATATTTAATTCTTACTTTATTTTTCTTTTTATTTATTTATGAAATTTTTGTTTATTTATTTCTGTATATACAATATACAAAAGAATTTTTTGCTGAACTGAAATTGGGAACAGGTCAATGCAACCCCAACTCTATTAAATTTATGTATGATTGAAAATTGAATTGAGTTTATTTGCGAGCCTGTGCACTTTGCGTATTTGCCTGGCGCTCATAATAAACCGTCCTCAGTAAATTGTAGACAGTAAAATGCATTGCAAATATACTTGAATGTAATTTCGTAATAAAAACTCAAAAGCGTATTGAAAACGCGTGTAACAATCGCTGGCAAAATGCACAGCCAGAAGCCAATGTCCTGCAGCCTGAACAATAAAAGTCGCCGTTTTCGAGTTGGAGTTCGGATGAGAAGACCTGTGTGTGACATTCTTTGGGACACTGAAGGACCTCTCTTTCTTCCATTGTTTGTGTGTTTGTGTGTGTTTGTCCTGCCCATTGTAATAACTGCAGCTGCACGTTCACAATTTGTACGTGGTGTGTGTGGTTTTGGTTTCAGTTTGGCTTGGTTCAGTTCAGGGCTTGATAAAAATGAGCGTCGGAAATGCGAATATAAATTTTGCCATATCTGATGTACAACTGTGTGTGCTTGTGTGTGTGTGTGTGTGTGTAGCAGGATAAACGTAATGGCTGCATTGCATTGCCAGGAAGCGGGGCAGACACTAGACAGCAGACCAATCATCAGAAGTATGCAGCGGGGGACACAGAATACAGGACACACACAGGAGGAAACGGAAATGACATGCAATAAAACACAAAGGCGCACGCATGGGGCAACAACTCGATTGGGATTGGGATTGGGCTTGGGCTTTGGATTGAGGTTGAGGTCAGCTGTCTCTCTAGTTCGTTGTGGATTATAACACAAAATGGCATCTAACAACAAAAATCTATCTGGCAAATGCATCGCCAGAAACTTTCACAGAAATTACAATTGCAAAAGTTGTGTACTTAGAAGCAAAGAGATGAGATGAGTGGAGATGAGTTAAGTTGAGAAACCCGCAGCTGCTGGCCAGTCGACTCTCTATTCCTTTTGCCCCCCCCCCCCGTTGTTGCCCAGAAATACGTTGTCCTTTTGTATGCGTTAACGCCAAGTCATTTGGCTTATCAATGCCAGACACAGACAATTTTGGTCTTATCTCTTAGTGGCATCGCGCCCTTGATGCCTCCATGATGCAGGTGGTCTTCATCGATGCTCATTCCATCCTGATTTAATGCCATTCATTTAGGGATGAGGTTGATGTATTATTAAGCGCCCATTAGCCAGACTCTGGCGACAAACTGGACCTAGTTGGACCTGGTAGCAGTAAATGGGCAGCGAGAATTTGCTATTGGCCTGGTCAGCTCATTGACATGTATGCAAACATTGCACTAATGATGGTCAACCAAGAGTGGCCACTAACAGCCATTTCTAACGAACTCTACTCCTCCTTTAACAGCTCTCCTCTCTCCCTATCGTTCTCCTTGACAACACAACCTCTGCCTCTGCTTTATTGGCTAATTACGCCCTGCAGCGGGCTGTTGCATGCATGTGATTGCTCGTTGCAGTCTCCCAGCTACGGTCTCCGGTCTCCAGTCTCCCAGTTGCACTCTCAGGCTGCCATAATTTGCCACAAAATGTTGCTGTTTTATTTTCGATTTTAATTTCCATGTTGCTGCCGCCTGTGGTAGTTTCGTTGTTGCATGCATATGTTCGACATGCGCCTAATTTATATTCATTATCTGATGCATAATTATAGATAACTTGCATATCAACGAACCGTCGCATTCTGTACCGCGACACTCCACTTGCCACTCGCCGCTTGCCACTCGCCGCTTGCCACTCACCACTTGCCACAACTTACTTCTATGACTCTGGCACAGTCTCTGCTTCAGATTGTTGCTGCCTCGTGTTTATCCTTGAGCTTATGCGCCATCCAAGCGGATGCTGATTCACTGTTTAAATATTTGACTAACGCAATTGGTAACAAACTCTGACAACCCCCTTCCCCAGTTCTAGCCTACTTCTTAATCTTGTTTAAGCTTATCGCAATGTTGCTCCCCTGTCAAATGGTGTTGTTGCCACAAATAACAGCCAACAAGGTGATGCAAAGGTTAAACTCTGGGGATAGGGTGTACAAATATTTGTAGCTCAAATCATGGAAATTCAACTTGAACAAATTTTCGAAGAATGTGAAAAGTGCACAATTTTAATACCAACTCGAGGGTTGATATCTTGCTTAAAATATTTTTAATATTTAAGTTAAGAATTGCATTTTAGAAAACTTTTCCCATTTAAAGCACAAACTCTACTTTGAACTCTTTATTTATATATATTCTATTTTTATATTTAGAACTTAGTTTCGTAAAGTTTTATGGGCTTAGTCTAAAATTATTGTAAGTTTCTTTAGCCAAATCATATCGCATCGGTTTTCCTACTTATGCAGTATGTTAAATAACTTAAGTTATTATTGTAAATAGTTGTAGCAAATAGTTGAATCTTACACACAATAAATACATAGATCTCTATGATACTTCTCTCTATAGATAGTTATGATTTCGATTTGTATGCATCTGGTATAAAAATATATAGTAATTAAATTATTTATATTAGTCTTACATATTTAATTAGTATGTCGCTTAACTAGGGATGTGTTTTTGTTTTTTGGAACATTATTATATTGTAGGGTAAAATTCTTAACTAGACGCCTTAATCTCAAGTTGAACTTTATTGCTTTGTCGAATGCGGGATATGAGTTCTCTATCTCTATTTGTATCTGTATCTATAATTGTATCTGTATTTATATCTGTATCTGTATGCTTTAATAATTGATGACCACCTGGTGGCTGCTGGCGGTGGCTGCTTCGTTAGCATCTGCTGTTGATTTCAGTGCCCAAGGCACACCTCATTTATTAACGACCACAACGTGGACTTAAATTGAACGTGGCGCAATCAGCGTTAATTAAAATGGCCTCCGGCGAGCATCACGAGATTATGCAATTCTTGTCCTTGTCACTCGCGAGTTCCGAGGGTTTTCTTTTGCGATCATAGGCGAGGGCATCATTGGGCACATAGCTGACACGAACACCGCCATAGTGTCGCCTCTGCGGTAGCTGATACATCATCATGTAATCCTCTGAGCTGGACGAGCTCGATGAGCAGGTGGAGCACACATCCGACTCCTCAGATTCATCCCGTTCCCGCTCCCGTTCCCTTTCACGTTCCCGTTCACGCCTCGGAGACTTGTGGGTCACTGTCATTGGCTCGTTCGGCTCGGCGAGGACCGATGGAGGTCCCTGGTAGGAGGAGGACAGTGGCTGGGCGGGAGCATAGGTATCCGCTCTGGTTGTGGAGTGCGAGCGATGTCCGCTGCCACTGCGATGATGACTTGATGATTTGCGGCGACGACGTCTTCGTGATCCATGTCCATGTCCATGGCCATGACGACTTCCATCTCTGTCTCTTTCGCGATCTCTGTCACGATCTCTATCCCGTTCGCCTCCGCTACCACTTGTGCCTGCTCCATTGCCGGAGTAACTACGCGAGCGGGGCAAAGTGTCGGGAATACCTTCAAAGCGTACGCCCTTCTTCTTGCCCGGCTCTCCGCTCATGGGCGAGGAGGAGGAGCCGCCACTGAGGATGGATACGGGATGCGTGGGAGGTTGGGTTGCTGATTGCGTGGATAGTGGTGTGTTCAGGGAGCGATCTCCGGCAGAGTGTGTAGGGGAACCCATCAGCTCTGGAGGCAACGCTGTGGATGCCACACTCAGATTGGGAGTGGGCAGCTCAGGGATCTCACTGCCTGCACCTGGTGGTGGTGGTGGCGGATGCATAATGTCCGCATACTCATGCTGCGAGGCATGGAACTGCTGAGCGGAGGCATGCAACGGTGGGGCAGGCAACGTTTGGCCAAAGTGTGCCATGTGCTGAGGAGCACCAACTAAACCCAGCTCCGGCATGCTGGAGGTGATAGAGTTCTCCATCTTGGACACCTGTTGCAGCTGTCGTTGCAACTGGTAGCTGTGTGTGGCACCCAATGGAGGCTTCGCAGGCCAGGCTGTATCCAAGTTGGTTGCCATCTCATTAAAGTTATAGACGCCATCACGTTGCAGCTCCATGGGCTTTGGCATCAGATGTGGCTGGAAGTCACCTGGCGAATTCAGCGGCGACATATTCTGTGAGCTGGAAAAGTCCGTAAAGTCCCCGCCAGCATTCAGACGTCCCTGCTCCAGATCCTTGACCACACCCGCATCCGAGTCGGAGGTGGGATAACTTTGCTTGCCGGCATGGGAAACCAGATGAGCTCCGGCTGCTGCCTCATTGCTTACTCCTGCTGCTAGTTGTTGGCTCTGCAGCTGGTACATGGCCTGATTGAAGCTCGCCTGATGCTGTTGCTGCTGCTGCGGCGACATGGGCGGTGAGCTGGAGGCGTGGCTGCTGGGTATGCGCGTCTGCTGGGGACGCACACGCTGTGTGGGCGGAGTGGGCGTGGTGTACATGCCAGTGCCAGAGCTATCCGAGGGCGTTGGCGGCTCACCCTTGCTGCAGGCAATCGAGCAATAGATGGCGCCACGTCGAGGCAGAAAGGCTCGACCTAGCAGCGAACAGCGGCAGGTGTTGCACGAGAAGCATTCATCGGTGGCATGCCAGTGCTGGCCGTCGTGACTCATCTGTCCCTGGTCAACGCCAATGGCCTCGCCACAATAATCGCAGTACTCGGCAAACATTGCATCAAAACAGAGCAGGCAATAGGGTTTCCCCTCCCGCATAATGTACCGTTGTCCACCCAGTTGTTTGTCACACTCGTGGCAGGCAAAGTGATTCATGTGCCAGGCACGTCCCTCTGCCTCAGTGCACTCGTCTGCCAGAATAATCTGTGAAGGAGAATAACATCCAAACTCACATTCCACTCATATTGCAGTTATTGGTTGCAATGTGAGACTTACCTCATCGCAGGCGGAGCAACGGGGCTTGAGAGTCTCGGCATGATGGCGTCCACAATACATGCGACCATCCCGATGAAAGTAGATGAGATCCACGAGTAGCTCCCGGCAGATGCAACACGTAAAGCAGCCAGGATGCCAGCTGGCATTTGGTCCCAAGCGTGTGGCAAATACAGCAATGTCTCCAGTGGAAATCAGTTCATCGCACTACAAATGGAAATTGAGAATTAAGTTTACCTCTATTTATTTTGGCAGAGAGAAGTATCTTACGCCATCGCAGGGACGGGCACTCATCAGTTGTCGGACATTGCCGCGTCCAAGTGCATCACGTTTGCGCTGTGTGGAGAACAGACGCAGCTCCTTGCGCTCCTCATCCGTCAGTGAGTGACAGTAACGAACCTGCAATGACAGAAGGTAACAGAGAAAGAACCGTTTGGATTTGTAGACTCTGTACTTTGAAGAACTGCAAACGGCACTTTAACTTTGTTACAAATACTACTACTTCTACTACTACTACTACTACTACTACTATTACTACTACAACTAATACTCATACTACTACTTCTACTACTACTACTACTACTACTATTACTACTACAACTAATACTCATACTACTACTACTACTACTACAATCATTTCTACTACTGTTTTCATTATCACTGAGATCTTATAAGTACAGGGTCTCCCACTGACGAGCTTGCCACACTGTGCATTAATGGATCTTTTTTTTTGTGAGTCACAGAACAAGAGACAGACAGACAGGCAAATCATATGTTTACAGAATGGACAGATGGATGGATGACTGCAACTTGAAGAACGCCCCGTGGGCAGCAATAGCACGCAGCGAAAGGTAACTTTAAAGTGATCTTTCCCAGAAGTCAACTCAACCCAAAGATTGTTTGTCTACAACAACAGCTTCAGAGTGCGTTGCCAACTCAACTCAAGTGGCCAGTGGGCAGGGCTGACAACCGCAGACAGAGACCGGTAGCCGGCATTTGGCATTTTGGTAGAGGCTGCCACATCAACGTGCAACTGCTCCTAGTCCATCTCCAACTCCATCTCCATCTCCATCCTCAACTCAATCTCCTGCCTCAGCTTCTGTTGCTGCTGCTGTGGTCAGCGTCTCGTTTGCGTTGTATGCAAATTTTTGGCTGCCTCTTTTTTGTTGCCTCCGAATGGTGCACAATTTGATTTGACTTTCTGGCTTGGAATTTGGGCATTTGCCACACATTCCCTCCACACACACACACTCACACCCAGACTGTTCTAAACACTCGTCGTTAACATGTCAACCCCCAGTTAGTGGCAGTGGTTAAAATGCTTAAAACGGTAACTGATACGACTACACTGAAGGAAAAATATACTACCTTAAAGTAAGACCAAATTTCTTAGACTAAGAATATTTATCAGAAAAATCTTAAGTTCTTAATATAAGAATACAAATTAATTCTTATGCAAAATGTGCATATGCAAATATCTTCATGAGCTTATCTTTTCATATCACAAATTACGTAAATTCTTTATACTGTTTTAAGAAGTTTAATCTTATTCTGAAAATTGTCTCCTTCATTATTTTGATAGTTTTTTTAGCCACAGACAGTTGTTTAAACAGTTGCATTCTAAGGCTTGCTCCATGTTTTTTCTTGTAGAAATGCTAACTATTTCTGTTATTTTGTAACTTTCTAGTCTATAATAAAGAATATTTAGTCCTTAAAAAATAAGTAGTTTTAATCTTATACTATGGTCTTTGTTATATCAGAATTTGGTATAAAAAGATACATGAAGTATTCTAGCAATCAAGATGTGCTCTTTAACTTTAAGAACTTTAAGTTGTCAACGCATTTTTTAGACCTTCATGCTTAGTAGTATGATATTTTTTGTATCAGTGTATTCGTATTTGCAACTAGCTCTATGGGAATCCGCTCAACGTAGTTTTTGTGGTTTGGTTTTATTTTTCTTTTGGGGACTGTCCAGGGTCAGTTAGTTGCACTTGTTTCCTTGATTAATTAAAAGGCAACGAAATTGTGTGGGAAATTCGCTGGCATTGACTTTGATATGGCATTGTTGTAATTTGGTTTTCGTTGTTGTTGACGATCTCAATGTTGCTGTTGTTGCTGTTTTTGTTGTTGTTGTTGGCCATTCAATCACGATAAAACGCGCACACATTTAAATAAATACCACGAAATTGACAGGGCTCTCACCAGGGACACTGAATACTCGTACTCGTATTCGTACTCGTTGTGAATACTGTGAATACACTCACCTCGTTATCATGTGGCGGCAGTTGATGCAGCAATTGTCGCACACGATATTGCTCTCCAGGACTGTTGACGTATGGCACTTTGTCGTCGGGTATTTGGGAGAAGTACAAGCGTACCTGCAAACAGAATGAGCAAGAATGAAGCATGAATGTATGAGCAGAAGAAGAATAAATGCTGGAATGCAGCTGACAAAAAGTAGAGGTAGATGTTGAGGTCACACACACTCACACACACAAACTGTGCCTAGCAAGATAAACTTAAAGCTGAAAAGGGTTAAGTCCAGACAAGTCCCCAGTCTCTCAAGTCAAGTCCCCAGTTGCTGTCGCTTCATCATCATCATCATCAGCATTAAGAGGAGCGTCATCATCATCATCATCACGTTGATCAGTGGGAATCAGAGAGAGGAGTTGGCACAGCAGGCAACTGACTTAAAAGATTTTTGATTTTATTACGTTGATTTTCCATTTGGCCAAGTTGAAAGGTGCTTAACGTGCCGCGCTCTCTCGGTGAACTTCTAAGCCGAGTTCTTTATTGGCCACGTTTCTGCAAGTGCTGGCAAGGCGATCTGCAAGCAAATGATGACCACATCCCAAACTAACCAGTACCCACTCCCATTCCCAAATCCCATTCCAATTGCAGTCTCAGTTTCAGTTTCAGGAAACTGGAAATGTCCAACTGGCCAACTGGCAGCTGACTGACTGACACATGGCTTATGCTGCGTCAACGTAAATGGTTGTAAATAAATTTTCAATTCTGTTTGTAACGTTTGCCAAAAATACAATATGGCAATGGCAATGGCTAAAAAAACGTCTCTTCTCTGTGAGACATGTGATAGGCGGCGTTGTCAGTGTATGTTAAGCGGGATTAATGCTGAGCTCTGAAGGAGAATGAGATGGAGTACGTTGAAGTTAAAGTCCCAGCAGGCAAACCGTCTGTGCTGCCAAAAAAATTTAGTAGCGCGCTTTTAGGCGTTCAACGGGTTGAAAGATTGCGCAAGATTTATTCGCCATGGACGCATATTTTACGCCAATAATTTATGTGGCGTTTATGTCAGCCGAAAATAATTAAAAAAAATCGGCCCAAATGGTAGCAGCTTTTTTTGTGTGTCCCATTGAATTCGCCATAAAAGTCACATTGAAAAATGGCTAACCAGAGCTGGTTTCAGCTGCAAGTGGGCAGCAGTTGTTTCAACTTGAGTTTCATTAGCACAATCTAATTCACAATATGCAGACAGCTAGATACAACTTTAGACAGAAGACTTAACTGGGCCCCCAGAAGATGCAGCTACAATCGTGGCTCTCACTTACTATCAACTATCAACTGAGCTGCAATTCAAAGCAACGCCTGAATGACTGACTGACTGATTTATTACCTTGTATTGCATATTTATTTACAGGCCAGAAAGTAACGCACAATAAGTCAAGTGAAGTTGCTGCTTTGGGCCCTCTTATCGTTGGCCACAAATCAAGCATCAACAATCAGTGAGATCAGAGTCGAAATCGGTGTCTGTCTGGCTTTTGGCCCTGGGGACACTTTGCTGGATAATAAGTAAAAGACTCACCTGATCTGGTCGCAAGCCAGGCGGCACCCAAGTGTACTCCTCAAGAGCACAGCCGCTGTCATCGTCCGAATGTGATTGTCGCTGCATATCCATGTGGGGACCGGCGAGGAATGGCGGATGAGCTGCCGACGAGGAGCCCGCTGGATGATGGAGCAGCGATGGCGGTGACGGTGTCGATAGCGCCGGTGACAGCTGATGGTGTCCATGATGTTGCTGATGTGGATGACCATGTTGCAGTTGCGGTTGCTTTAGTGACGAATTCGAGTACTTGGAATTGGAGGAGCAACCCGAAGCGGCGGGCGAATACTGTGTGGATCCTGCAGCGGGACCAGATGGCAGCTGCACTGGCAGCTGTTGGTGATGTGGTGGCAAGTATTGCTGATGGCGTTGCAACGGCAACGGCGATGTGGGCAACATGCAGCCCGCATTCTGTGCCCCATACAATGCGCTTGCCGATGAGCTGCTGGGCAGACCCAAGTTGCCCAGCGGTGGTGGCAAGGGAAGAGGCAATGTTCCTACCCCACCCCCTTGACCCTGACTGGGCGAGAAGTGACGTGGCAACGTGGGGATCTTCTGGAGATACGATATCTGCGTCAAAGGTGTTCGACTGATGGGCCTGCAAAACATTTCGAAAAGAGGAAGGAAGAGAGAGATTTGTGTTTAGTTATTGGTGTTTTGTGGCATGACTAATTTCAACTTAATTAAAATATTTTCGATGTAGCATGTCGGGTTAAAAGTTCGCCTGTTGGCCTGGGAAATGGAAATTGTTTGAAGCACCACAAAAGCACCACAAATTGTTTAAGCTCACATCGGACACTCGGACACTGGGCAAATCATATTTTTAATGTAATATAAAACCACATACAATGTGTTTTTCCCTCTTTTTTCTTTTTTTTCTGCTTTTTTGTGCTTTGTTGTCTTTATTCCTTTGTAATTCGCTGGGTTGGATTTATGCGGTTTTGCGCTTCCTATACGTATTTCTTTTTTATACACATATTGTTTTGCATTTTGTTGCTTTTTGCCAGAGTTTCATTTGAACAAGCTGTCAATTTTAGTTAATTTTTTATGCGTTTTTTGTGCGACGCTAAAAAAAGGGATTGTTTTTTGTTTTGATGCTGCGAAACGTCAAAATGAAAATACGAATACGCTTCACAGCATTTACACAAACAAATCGACAGTTCCATTGTTGCTGTTGTTGTTGTTGTTGTTGTTTGTCTGATGTATTCGCATGTTTTTACTGTTGTCTGTTTTCCGGGCCCTTGGGCTGTCGCTGTTTGTCATTTTGTTGTAGACTGACATTGTTATCCTAGAAAACGTCCTAGATACGCTGCAAACTTGTTGTGTTCTCTATTTTGCGCTATTTGTGTGTGTATTTTAGTGTCAATGTATTGGTGAGCTTCTAAAAACTTTATTGGTTATGGGCTTAAAGGTTATAATTTTTTATATGCATAATATGATTAGAGTAAAAGTTTTCCTTTTGCTAATTGCTTTTGACTAGAAATATTTATCAGATTAATGAGGATATTTATCGTAATCATAAATATCTCAACCCTCATTATAATGTTATTTTAGGGAGTAAATTAATTATTATTATGCATATTTTATGGCTAATATTTATTATCATGTTAAAACAAATTAAAATGTGGTTTTAAAAAGTAAATTTGATATTAATATGAATATTTTAAGCCCTTTGAATTAAATTATATATTATTATAATGAGAATATTTATGTTATTACAATAAATAAATTTATTTCTTATTTGTTTTACTTTTTGGTATCATGAATATTTCAAACCCAACAAAAATAAATTCAAGTATTTAGTTACTATCCTAGTTTGAAAAGAGACTTTAATTTCTACCCTTGATCCCATTTTTATTTCCCTTTACATGTTTATTTCAATTGTAGCGTATACCCGACTCATGTGGTGGCATCCTCGGTGGCATGCACCATTTCATGCCAGTTGTTGTTTTTGTTTTTGTTATTGTTGTTGTTGCTATCAAAGGATAACTGCGCATTGTCTGCACACATGTAACTGTAGCTCTATTTATAGTATGAGTTGTGGGCGTAACCGCCTCTGACTCTATCTATATACACAGATATATTCATATGAGAATGTGTTAGTGCATTTGTGAGTAACTCTCATTTGTATGTGTGTGTGTGTATGTGTTGCTGTTCATGCGGGCGTTTTATCAAAACAATGTGACCGCCCTTTTGTTGTTTTTTCGGGCCATGCGAATTCTTTTTGTATGTTACATTCACCTCCCGTTTCCGTTTCTGTTTCCGTTTCATCCTCTGTATCTATATCCGTATCCGCTTTAGCGATTGCAATTCCATTTCTAGTCCGCTGACTCTGTAGCTGCTGATGTGTCAATATTGTGTGTGAGGCGGTTGCTCTGCGGTTTGCCAGCAATTAATTGCACAGATTTTGGCTTTTAGCTGGCTGCCAGTAAATCCAGCTAAAATGTAGTTTTCCCATTGTTTTATAGAGCGTCGACATTTGCATTTTTTTAAAGCGCAAAACTCGATGGCTAAGAATGCGTGGCGTCGAGTTGCAGGCGTGGGATTGCCAAAAGGGAAACATTGCACGTGCATTCACAGTCTCTCTATCCCAAATCAAGTCACAGTCCCAATCCCAGATGCAGTTGCAGTTGCAGTCACAGTCGCGGTCACAGCTGGAGACAGATGCCAACGACGACGACGGGGACCAAAAGTGTTGGCTGCTGTCAAATCAGCCGCATTCAAACTCAAATTACAAGCCAAACAAACGGCTGGCGGCACTCTGGCCCAGGAATTGGGATTCGGATTGGGAGAGACTACAGAGTGTAGACTACAGACTGCAGACTGCAACTGGGGACTGGCTGTGTTCAACTCTATACACAAATGAAAAGCGAACCAAATGGCATGGCACAAAAACTGTGCCTAAACACAAATTTGTTGCATTGGAAAATGAGAGGAGAGCTGAACGAACATTGAAGTCTTTTGAATTTATTGTGCGGTCAGCTGGAGCCGCTGTGCGGGCCAGGCTAAAACCCAGGACTGAGCCAGGCTAAAACGACCTGCATTTCTTTTCATTCGCGCGAGGCATTTTCGCAATTTACAAATTTATTGTTGACTGCAACGAATTGCGTAAAATTGCCAGCAATTGTGGCAAGTTTCAATTTGGTTTGCGCGTGTGTGTTGCACAGTGTTTTGTTGGCCAGGTTTATTAAGCCATTAAAGCCAACTCGACTCTACTCGAATTGCCATTGGAAATGGAAAGTGGCCGACTACAAGGCAGATGATAAGCATTAGCAAACGCACAAATGTAACATTGTTGCTAGCAACATGTTGCAGCAACTCTGGATATACATACCATAAAAGAGAAGTGATGAACTTGACTTGTTGCTAATCCAAAGAGCTATCAACCTTAAGAATGGAAAAACTCTTTCAATACTCAACTGAATTTTATTTTGATTATGAATTGATCATTAATTGATTCCACATTACAATTTTTAATTTAGATCGCGAACTTAGTTATGATTAAATGTTGTCGAAAACTTTTATAAGAAGGAATTGTGAATTTCTCTGAACAGTTGTTTAAAAAATTCGAGTTTTTATTTTGTTGACTCTGCTTGCCGTCCTGTATATACTTTATGGCATCTGCCACACCTCCCTTAATATGTACGTTACACATTTCGTGGCAAAACTATAGTACCCTCTGCAAGGGTATTCAAAATACAACACACTATAAATGCGGGCATTGCCTTCGGGCAGATGTTGGCAATGTTTGCTTTTGCATTAACCCAAGGCGAAGAAGAACTATAAGTTAATGTTAAAGGAGAAGAAGGGTTCAGTTTCAGGCAGTTTGAGGCCGAGGCTCACTTTGGCAGTCGTTGAACCAAAAAGAAAAACAAGAGAAGCAAAAAAAATTGAAATAAAACTGGTTTCCCACTTGGCCCGATACATGCCGTTGATTTCTCTAGGCTGAATGCTTTCGGGCCCTAAAACTAGTTCAAAGCGTTGCCATTGATAACCGCAACACATCGCAACACTTCAACTTGCAGCTGCCCCAGCACGACCGTGTCAAGTGTGGCAACTACCCAATGGCTTAAGCACTCCATCGCGCCATCTCCATTATGGCTTCAGACTGCTGCGGATCACTTTTGCCTCGTACTCGTACTCGTACTATATTTAGCTGGTCTGCTTATCTGCTTGCTGGCATCTAAATGAATGATCATTATATACGGCTTGGCGAACGCGTTGACAAATTGCAAAGTCGATGCCGCATTCACAAAACCTCAAGCTGAGGTCTCTGCTCTTAAGCGATGGACGTCTCAATGGTTGCCCAGAGACAGACAATCCATGGACAACCCAAAGCAACAATTGTTGCTGTCAGTCAGACCATCAGTCGGTCTGTCTGTCTGTCTGTCTGTCTATCTGTCTACCTGTCTGTGTGGTTTCTGACTCATTTGTTAGCTAGGCCACGAAAATTTAGGTTAATGCCGAGCATCAAGTTTAGCGAAAGTTTCCACTATTTGCTACAAATATTTTCCATAACTTTGGCCCAACTATGACCCCGTATAACAATTGCCAGAGTCTCATCGTCTGGTCGACCGACAGGTGGTCCCTTAAATGCCACTATGTCCTGGAATTTTACCGGTGAGACTTGTTTAGTAAGTTTTACGATGTTGCTGCGACACAACAATTATGGCCCAGGCTTCCTTTTCGACTCCTTCTGCCAGCATTTGTTGGCTTTTATTGTTTTACTGCTGCAACGACAGTTAAAGTCGACTCTCAGATGCCCTAACTTTAGCTAAACACTGATGTAGAGTATAAACAGTGGAAGCTAGTGTGTAAAATTGACTTGTTTATATTGTGGACCAGTTAGTTAAATAAATAATAATACGAAGATTAACTAATTATGATAATAATCATTATAACAGCAACTGATTGATGTTTTAAACAATTAATAATTTAATTATGTAGTCTTCATCACATTTATACATTTAACAACAAAATACTAGTTTCTTTCAGGTTGGAAAAAACAAACATGAGAAGTAAAACGTTTTATTTTTGCTTTTTCCAGATAATGATTAAGTATTTAAATTATTCTTATTTATATTTTTCATAATTGAACTATATTCCAGGGTATACACTAGAATGTTATCGGAACAAAAATAACTACTTGTTTAATAACTACAGCAACTGCAAGTGGCTGGGAAAGCTTTATTAAAAACCCAACTGGCAAGCAAGCTCACAACTAGTGCGATTGTCATAAGCGATTTTTGAATTGACAATAAAAATTGCCGTAAACTTTATGGCAAACATGGAGAACACACGTACAACTTGCCACATGCCCCTGGGCCCCTTTCAGCTTGCTCTTCCAGCTCCCAGCTCCGAGTTCTCGGTTGCCAGCTGGTGTTCATTGTGTCTGGCGGCAACGATAGTCGTATTCCAACTCTGGCTGTCTGCCTTGTCAACATGACATTTGGCGTGTTGACATTTTTATTGACTTTGGCATCTACTCGTACTACGTTCTGTGGCAAGCATTTCAAGTTGTTTTTGTTTGTTTGTTTGTTGCAGCTAAAAGTTGATTAAGAATGTCTGTGTCCCATGCTGAGGCTGATGTTGATGTGAATGTTGATGTTGATGCTGGGCCTGAGTTTGGGATTGGGACAGCGATTGGAAGTGAAGAGTTGCGTGTGGTCAGACATAGCATATATTGCGCATACGCCAAGTGGCACTAATTGAAACAAGCTGCGAAATGAACATGAACATGAACACACAAATAGAAATCAATTAAACGGCTAACTGTAAATGAAAGCCTGTTAATTTGTATGTTCAATTTAGAAAGTCGCGCATAAGCAAAATAATTGCATAATTTGTTCAGATCACAGGCAATTTTCACACCAAAGACACCCTGAAAACGAGCAGACGAACTTGTTGCTCCCAGGCTGGCAGGCAGGCAATCGCCAGAGACTAAAGAGCAGCAGAGACTTGAGGCATGTGGCAAGAGAACAAATTGTTTGCTTATCTTTCGGTAACAAAGCTGACCAATTAATGTAGTTCCCTCGCTTTTCGTTCCCGGCCAACGTCAACATTTGTGAGGCGGCAAAAATGTTGCTGCAACATTGCTGCAGTGTTGCTTTGCGCTTTTGTTGTGCTCTGCTAACGGCAACGAAAATTGTTTTGTGAGCGTGCAAATTTTCACAGCTGCTGCAACAGCAACAACTATGCCAGTAATTTTCCAACTGTCTGTGTGTGTAAGTGTGTGTTGTGTTGTGCGGCAAACATCGAAGCAAAAGATGCCCCAACACTTCAACTTTAGCTTCGCTCTGAGTTGCCACAAACAACAACACGAACAACAAGAACAACGAGAACAACAACAAGTTGAAAGCAGGGTCTCTTCAGTACCCAGAGTGTTAGCTGGAAACAAAAGCAGGTTTCAGAATTCACAATTCAGCCGGAAAATGCATGGAAACGAAACGTTGCTAGACTCGACTCAAAAGCCTTCGACTTGGCCAGGCATCGTTCATTGGAGTTGTTTGGCAGTGAAATTGCATCATCAATGCAAATTTGGCGCGCTAAATGTTGGTAACAGAGCGATGCTGACATAACGGCCAATAATGTTGGCCATGGTAATTGATTCAGACTATTATTTTTAAATTTGCAACGAGCTGCAGTTGTAGTTGTAGTTGTAGTTGCTGCTCCCGACAAGTTCTAATTAATTTTTAAC
This sequence comes from Drosophila putrida, assembly GCA_037043535.1. Classification (NCBI taxonomy): domain Eukaryota; kingdom Metazoa; phylum Arthropoda; class Insecta; order Diptera; family Drosophilidae; genus Drosophila; species Drosophila putrida. Next base: position 1,995,999 of record JBAMBI010000065.1, read on the forward strand.
TCGCTGTAAATTCATCAAAATTGAAACGCATTTGTTTCGGGTCGCCCACTGATTGACTGTCCTGTTCTATTCTCTCTCTCACTCTCTCTCTCTCTTTCTGACTGTGTGTGGCGGCCAAGTCCAAGTCCACATTCAGACTAGCCAACAGACAGGCAACTACCAACAACATTCGATCGGTCGTTGTCTTTGGTCTATGAACTTGTTTTTTTTTTCTTCATCTCCTCTCGTATTTTTTAATTGAAGCCGTGTCTTTGCTTTTTATGCTTTTTGTCTTCGTCGTCGTCGTTGTCTTCGTGTTCGTCGCTGTCTCTTACTTCTCGTCGTTCGTGATTCGTCTGGCTATTATAAATTATGCGGCTGCTTCGATTTTTATACATTAATGTTTCCTCAGTGCGTGGTGATTATGCTCAATTTTGTTTTTAACCATAATTATTTCAACGCTTGGCCCATCCGTGTATCCGTTAACTTCATCTTCTTCTTCATCTTCTTTTATTTTTTGGCTCATCTCTTAAGTTTGCTGTTACGTTGTTGCTGTTTGTACAACAAATTGGCATTGATTGATATTTATTCCTGCTTTGGCACTCCAAAAAAAGCAATTGTTCAAAATATGTAAGCAACGACACAAGCACATAATCGTTGAGGGAAATGTTCAAGTTTTTATGCTGTGAGTACGAGTACTCATACTCATATTCACATTCACACTCGCACTCGTATTTGCAGACCTTGAACTGTTACCAACAAATATGATACTGAACCAATATTTAAGTGTTTGACTAAAACGATCAAATCATGTGAATGATTGAAGGTCAAAAAGATTGAACATTTCTCGAGGCTAGATGTGGGAAAACGAAATGAAATCTATACTTTAACTATTAATATCAGCCGAGTTATTAACTCTAAGTTAATGTGAACAGATTTGCCGCTTGGAATCCACTTCAATTATTAATGACACTTGCAGACGTTAAACATATCCACCCCACCGGCAACAACAGAGGTTGCAACATGACTGAGGATGATTTATATGCAACGCTTCTTAACAAAACTGTTCACAAATTAACCGTAATATGATTTACAGAAAGCCGCTTTGCTGCTGCTGCTGATGTTGTTGCTGCTGTTGCTGCGCCTTTTTCCCAGAGTGCAAGTTGCAAGTTGCTAGCTGCATTGATTTATGGCCAACTGCAATCGGAATCTAATTTCTTGGCCATTAACCAAACCAAACCAAGCCAAAAGCAGAGCAGTAGGAGAATCTGCTGCCTACGCAGCATGGTAGACTCTTTTGATATTGAACTCCAACTGGGCAGCGTTGTCTGGGGATAGTTGTTGTAGTTGTTGCAACAACATGCGAGTACATACGACAACAACAAGCTCAAAAATTAAGCAAGAACTTTTGGCAAATGTTGACAAACCAAAACGGTAACTTCGACTTGAACTTGGTCTACTCTGTAACTGTAGTTCTTGTGGCATGTTGACAACTTGCAACCAACTAAACCAACTAACCAACTAAACATGGCAAATAATTAGCTGCTAATTGCTTTTATGAGTGCCATGACGCTCTGAATGGATGTGGCTAATGGCAAACGGAAGAGACTCCTCAAGGATTGACTCTGACCATGATTGGCAATTTAAGGAACACTCTGTGCTAACGGTATTCGTATACGTATTCGATTTGTGGCTATTAACTGCTACGAGTGGCAACTTCGATAAGGTCGACATCATATCAAATGCATATAAACAATGATAAAGCGCAACGTGTTGTCGGCCCCAAAAATGCTTATCACGATTAGAAAATCGCCGACCCGGCCACTTGCAACACTTGCAACTAAACCAGAAATAGCTGCAACAGTGGCCACCAACTTGGGCCAGGCAGCAAGTTCAACAGCTAACGAGGCAGGAATGCAAAGAGTGTTAATGCTGTCCCTCTGCCACAGCCACCTTGCCACTGCCACTGCAACAGCCTCTGCTGCCACTAAGTAAGTGGCTCGTCGAGTGGCATGCAGGCAATTTAAATGCAAAGCCTGCAAAAGCCTCGCCAAAGTGAAGCTGTCAATGAAAATTACGCGGCGATTTTCCTTTCTTTCCTCCGCCTCTGTTTTTTTTATAAATTTTTTATTTTCCTCCAGCTGCCCGCCTCAGCCATCAGCAATAAATTTATTGGCTGCATGTTGTGCGTGCGTGTGTGTGTGCGTTAAATGTTTAATTAATTAGCGAGAAATGCATTAAGTGATTTGTTGCCACTTGACTGGAATCTCGGAATGCTGAATGTTGGCCCAAACAATGGCCATATCAACAAAAATGTAACAGATCATACTGTCATTCAACTGTCAACTTTTTTTTGGCAACAAAAGGCAAAGCTACATCTGCATAATGTTAAAATACGCACTGTATCTCTCTCTCTCTCAATCTCTCTCTCTCTCTTTCTCTCTGTCTGAGTATCCATGGCCAATTGGCTTGACGTGGGCGCAGACAAGTTGAAGCCAAACAAAATGTATCGTGAGTTGGCAGAATGGGGAATTCTACACGGATTTCGGATTTCTAAACTGATTTCAATTTCTTTTGAGCCTCACAACAATATCTCTCCGGCAATCGGACATGACTCTCTGACACTTTGACAGCTGCTTAAGCGCTTGAAAAATGCTCCAAACGCGCAAAGGGCCAACTTACTTATGGCCATTATCGCAGCTCCAAAATCGCGCTTAACAAAATACACAATTAATATGCGACGCAATTGTTGTGGGTCCCACCTCTCTTTCCTTTGTAATTAGCATGATAAACATGTACAAAGGAGAGAAACAGAGAGAGGGAGATGTGGAGAGAAGGGAGACAATATTTCAAGAAAAAAATTACTTTAATGACCTGTCTTATTTTCACATTACGCTGGCACAGCGACAAAAACAAAATCATATTTTATCGCTTTGCATAAATAAATCACGAGGCGGCTTCACTTGTTGTTCCACCTCCGTCTCTCTCTCTATCTCTCTCTTTCTCACTTGTCTGGCGCCGTCTGAGTCTCAGTTTGTGGCAAATGGCAAATGGCACTTGGCAACTTGGAACTGGGCAAGTTGGCCAATTGTCTGGCAAGCCATACAAGTTGCATGCACACTCACAAGATTTGTTGCGTTTTGTTATTGTAATTAAGTTGCATCTGCAATGGATGCAACAGCAGCATCAACAGCACCATGCAACATTTGCCAAGTCACAGAAATGCTTCACAGTAACGCCCCAAAGTCATTTGTCAGTCGCTTTTGGCTCAAGCACAAATGTGCCAGTGGAACTCTTGTCTCTTTACTTTTCTCTCTTCTCTCCTATCCCTTCTCTCATATCTATCTCCAGCATCCACAGATATTCGCCCAAGTGCCCTTAATGGCTTTGTTAATTAAAAACAAAATCAATATGAATGTGTAGGGAGGCGTTTGCAGTGACAAATCACTCTCTTGCCATTTTAAATTTATGCCGATCTACAATTGATAAAGCTTAACAACTAAATTGAGTTGTAATCGAGCAAGTAATTTATTCATAGTAAGAACTTGAGTTGTAGTTGAAAAGGAAATCTTTCCTAGACTCCAAGCACATTGAGAGTCACAAATGATTCTCAAGAGTTGGGTTGGGTTCCCTTAAAAAGTGTTAATGAAGCTAAGATTATCGGAGGAACATTAAAACATTAATATTACTCTTTAAGTACATCCCATTAATTGTGAGGAGAATTCCTACCTAAGCACTAAATACTTGGTTTTAAGCTAATAATGTTTTGAGCCAACTCTGACTGCTGGAGACATAAGTTTTGTCATTTAAAAAACAAAAAAAAAGAAGGTAGCTAACATGTCGTAAAATGCATGGCATGAGGAGTTAGTTGCTTTAAGTCGACATCGACGAAGTAAAACCAAAGATTTATGCAACTGTCGATGGTAGTTAAGATTGAATTGAATGCTTAGACACGAGCTGAGCACAACTTCATTGCTAGGTACGAATAGAATGTGGATGCGACTGCCTGCAATTTCAGTTAAACCTGAAGCCATTAACAAGAACAAGATGATGATGGCAACGACGACTTTAAGATCAAGTTGGAGTTTCAGTTGGAGTTCGAGTTCGAGTGCGCAGCTTAAATGATTGGCTGGCAATTTTTTAATAACTTCATTAACAGCAGCATCAGCAGCAGTTGCTGTGGCACTGGTAGCAATTAAAATGCCCCGTATATCAGTTGGTGCATTAAAGTTAGTGGCTACATCAAGTTACTCGTAAATGCGACTGCCAAATCTGATCAGTTAGCTCAGTGAACCAAGCAGCTAATCAGACATTCTGCCCCTGGGCTAATTTGCTTGTTGGCGTTCGCGTGTGGCAAATGGCAGCAGCTACTGAAATTCTTAGTTCCCGATTCTACTTACAATTGCTGCTGGCAGTTGCCTGTCATGGCACATCAAAACGGCGTCTGTTATTATTATTAATTATGCTTTGAGTACGTTTTGTACTTGCTTATGGTTAGAGGTACCTTTCCTGTTGGCAGCCCATTTCAAATGCATTGATTTGGCACTGTCTCTCTTTGTGGCCCATAATTTAAATGCCTTCCACACAGTTCATGTTGCTCACACGAGCAACAGCAGCAACAGCAACAGCGACGTCAGCAACAATAGCTAATTGAGTTGTGTTTTTATTCTCTTGTGCATTTGTGTTTGATTAGCTTTAAGTTAGCCCCTTTAAGCATATATTAACTTTTGCTCAAGTTCGTTGCCTAAGTCTTTTGTTTTTGCATGCATTGTAAATCATAGGGAAAAAAGCAACAAAAAAAGTAGAAGAAGACGATAGAAAAGTCTGATCAGAATATGTATGCAATATTTTTGCGCTCGACTACGGCCAAAAAGGAAATGTCATGACACTGAAAACAATTGAAGCTCGCTTCGGTCCTCAAATGTTGAATGAAATACTTAAACCAGGCCCTCTTTTTAGCCTGGACAGTCCTGGGCAGCGCCCATATTTCATAAGCTGCGTGCTGCACAAACACAATAACTTAGGGCAACAATATTTGCATGGCATTATGCACAATCATGACATGAGCCGTAGCAACAGCAACAACAGCGGCTGCAACAGCAACTGCTGCCCATGTTTATGTAAAGCGAGCCGCGCCAGACAAAGGCACTGGTAAATCACACTTTGGCAGTTGTTGCTATTGTTGTTGTCGCTGGCAAGCGCGACGTATGCGTAACTTGAGTATGAGACGCCATTGTCGCTGCTGCTGCTGCTGTCGCTCAGTTGCTGCTGTGAGTGATGCGCATGCACAGCAACAGCGCTCAATAAATAAGCGAAAACCGGCCAGAAAGTCAGCCAGGCAAGCAAAACAGTCAAGCGACAGAAGACAGGAGACAAGAGACAACAGACAAGCGTTTCGCAGTGGTTTCAATTTCAGGCAGCCTATAGAGAACAAGTTGTTGCTGTTGTGCGTTGCTGCTGCGGCTGCGGCTGCTGCTGTTGCGTGCAGTTTGCGGTTTCGAAGCGAAGCAGAACACGCAATGTGTGTTCATTGACTTCTGGCTGCCAACTTGCGCAACAAGTTGTTGCTGTCGCTGCTGCTGCCGGGTAATCAATCATTATTTGCTGCACAGGGCACAGCAGCAACGACACACCAGCAACCAGCAACCAACAAACAGCAGCATCAACCACTTGAAAAGTTATGCATTTAAATTGTCAGCGCACGGGGCTAAAGCGAAATTGCATCTGACAAATGATCAGCAAAAGTTACTCACTCATTTGACTCCTGCTGTGAGGATGCGGCTACTCCTGCTCCTGTGGCCACTTCACAATTGCCGACAACCACTTCCGGTTGCAGTTGAGTGGAGGCAAGGGAGCTGTCCAGTTCATTGAAAGTGAAACTGATATCATGAGGATCCTTAAACGGCTTCATGCTGCGTGGTAAACTCCGTTGGCGCAGGCTCAAATTCAGAAACTTAAGATCACTGGCGGTTAACGGTTGCATTGCTGCAGAAGGGGGTGGTGCTGTGGTGCGGGCAGGAGGTGGAGGAGCAGCACGTTGTTGTTTCTGTTTTGGTGGCAATGCTGGCTTGGGCTCATCCAATAGTTCTTCCTCAGACTGCTCGATGATTTCCAGAACTTGTGCCGTGCAGGTTGATTCCAAGTTTATGGCTTCCGCCTCCAATTGCAGGGTATAATACTTGGCAATATGCTCGGTAGCGTCTGTTGTATTGTAGTGCTTGCCTCTGATCAGATCCCCCAGGTGATCGGCATCGATGCCAAAGAGAAAGGGATCATCGAGCACAGTCACCTTTGCATTGCGTTGTGTTGGTTCATCCTGCGACTGTTGGTGCTGTCGTTGCAGCAGCTCCTTTTGCTCCTTAGGCTCCTTCTGTTTTCCTTCGCCCTTGACATGAGCACGCAGCGATCGCAGCAATTTTTTGCTTCTTCGCGGCGTCGTTGCTGAAGTTTCACATTTGGCGGGAAACAGCGGACGATTTGCGAGTTGCTTTTTACTGCAGTTGCTGGCGGCAGTTGGTTGCTGGTTGCTATCGCCCAGATCGATGCCATCGTCCGCATCTTCGCTGCCATCTAATTGCGCTGCGATAAAATCACAATCGCCAGTGCCAATACCAATACCAAAGTCAACCGTATCGTAGTCATCGACCGTTCCCGTCAATTGGCAGTTATTGTTGTTGCTGTGGCTGTTGCTGTTGCTGCTGGCATTGTCATTTTCATGATTAGCCTCGTTGGCGCTGCCGCTGGTCGCCAATCGCTGGGCAGCCGCCTTGCTATAGAGCTGTCGATAATATTTCTGCTGGTCCCCATACAAGAAGCAGACGCGCCACCATTGTTTGCATGCCAGCAAATTGGCGGTACGTGGCACCACCGCCGGCTCCAAGTTGCCCGTTGTTGCAGCAACAGTGGCTGTTGTTGCTGCTGCTGCTGCTGTTGTTGTTGCTGTTGCTACTGGTGCTTTAGTTGCTGCTGACAGGCTGGTCATGTTGCCGAGCGCTGCTTATTATTATTGTTCTTGACTTGTAATTATTTTCAGTGGTTCAGCGGTTCAGTGGCTCGGCTTACAACCACTGCTTGTTAGCATTCTTCTCTTTAGTTTCTTTATTTTTTTCTCCTTTTTTTATTTTGGTTAACTTTGTTTTGGTTAATAAATGTTCATGTTATCTGTTTTGTTTTTTTGTTGCACTGAAAATTAATGTATTTAAATTTTTATTGCTTTCTATTTCGTTGGAAATTTATTGTCCACATTGTCAAGCGATACACAAATACCACGTTAATTGCCTGAAACCACAATTTATTAAAAGCTTTTCCACTTTCACACACAGCTGAAAATGAAAATGAATGCAACTTTGATCGATCGATCGCCTTTTGCTATAAGTATATGTATCTATAATGGACTTTCGAATTCAAAGGCTCATTTCGTATGCAAGAGAGACTTGGCCAAGAACAAAGAAGTGGTAACAGCAACAAAGAATCTAACACTTTCCAGTTTCCATCGATGGCATCGATGTCTGTCAGATAAATGGAAAACAACAACACGAACCTCATGTTGATGTTGAGTTCTAGTTGAAGTTGCAGTTGCAGTTGAAGTTGCAGTTGAAGTTGCACACGGAAGCAATCGATCGTTGCTGCCTGCAGTTGAAGCTAATCAAATTTGCAGACATTACACATCGAAAAGTGCTGCTGGAGTCGCCTAATAATGATGGCTTCGCAAATAGCAAAGTGTACACATTTACCACTAGACGGAGGTGGGATGGAGGGCGATTAGTCACGCCTCTAATAAAGATAGCAACCACGTAGCTGCTGCTGTTGTTCTTATGGCAGTTGCCGATGTTGCTGCTGGATAACTCTGCTGCTAAGTGCGACCAATGCAGTCAGTCTTCCATGCAATCGTCCGACGATGCCCTTGTCAGATAATAATAACTTCATCTTCATCATCATCATCAACAGCAGCAGCAGCAATAGCAACAGCAACAGCATCAGTTGCAGCTGAAGCATCAGCAGCAGCATCATCCCATAAGTTGCATTGGCGGCCACTTTGAGTGCTGGCCAAAGCCTTGGCAGCAATTGCAGCTTAGCAACTGTCAGCCAGCTTTGTAAATGCGTATATGTGTGCGTGTGTGTGAGTGTGTGTTAGCGTGTGCATTAAGCCGCTTTACGCTTAGTGCTCTTAGTCTCTTTTTGAGCCATCAGCAAAGAAGGCGTTGTCCAGGCGACTAATGGATCCAGCTCATATTATTGGCATTAGCTGCGAGTTATGAATGCATCAGCAACAGCACCAACCACAACAACAACATCAACCACAACTGCAAATCAGTGTGTGTAAAATGTGTGTGTGAATTAGATATAAAATGAATTTGACATACAGCTGTCCATCAACTGAGAGTGCAACATAACAACTGAAGGAAAAACAAAGAAATCAACTTTTGTTTCGCATCGCATTGTGACTTAATTGCATTGTAAGAACTCAGTTAACCAAGTTAACAAATACATACACACATAATAGTTGCACATACGTGCACATAATTGAATTATAAACAACAACGAGAAGAACAAATGCAATCATAACTGGACGACGCCTACATAAACAAACCAGAAACTGGCATTTGGCTTCCGGTAAAAACAGAAAATGAAGATGATTTCCAGCCAAACAACTGCACTTACAACAACAACTGAATATTAACAACAACAACAGCAACAATAACAGCCACAACAAATACTATATATACTGAGCAACTAAACAACCAAAGAAAAACCGCAGCACGCGATGTGAATGTGGGCAGTCAGATTCGCAGTTAGAGAACGAACCAACAGCAACAGTAACAGCAACGACAACAGCAACAGTTGCTGCTGCAGCGGGTGTGATTAGCCTGGTAAGGGAGTGGTGGTTAGTAAACCAGTTCAAGGAGACACCAACAACAAACCCCTCCATCCCATCTCATTCCATTCCATCCACTGGAAATGATTCCCAAAGAAATGCCGCATCTCTCACATCTTTCCCATGTGCCACTAAGGCTTAAAGTCAGTCCCAGTCTCAACTTCGTTCAATTGCATGCGATTAAAACGCGATCACACAATAATCATAAAAACTCGCAAACTCTAAAGGAATTTATGCCTCACCTTGCGTGGAAATACTTATTATGATCTGTTGAGTGTATTATGTTCTATTACAACTTATAGTATAGAAAAACTCAATAGATTATTTAAATTGTAATTTAAGGAATTTTTATAGCTTGACAAATGTTTTTGTTAATTTAAGTGGTTCATTAATAGAACAATTACTCAAATAATATATTTAAAATAAATTATTTTAATTACTTCAAACATCTTTTTATTTCCTTATAATATTACTTCCATTATTATAAAATTGTAATAATCTGTTAAGCTATTTCTGAAAGTAATCTTTACTTAAATAACAATAATGCATCGCATAGTAAAATTTTTAAATTGAATTTTTGTATGCATCGAATCGATTCAAACTTCAAGGGAAGAAAATAGCTTTATATGAAATTCGATCTATTATTTCTCTGCCTAAAGTATTATTGAATTTAGTAAAAGAAAAGATATATTAATAATTAATTTTTATGCATTTCTTTTATCTGTGAATCGAATTTGATTCGTGTGAGAGATGAAATATCTTCAGAGAAAATCCCAGTCAGCGGCAAAAATAATAATTAAATAAAATAATATTGGGCATCATATATCCGGTAAGAAAGTTGTTACCAACATAATAATAATAATAGAGCTGTTTTAACCCAGCCAAGCCATCTAAATAGAGTCGAGTGCTTTGTGATCTTCCCAGCAGACGAACACAAAAAAAAAAAGCCAAAAGACTTGAGCATTTGCCGCACAAAGACTTCCGGCGATGGAGACGTCGACGTCGATGTCGATGCTGGTCAGGTTGATGGGAAGCTGAGAGACTGTCTGTGTGTTTTTGTAAAAGAGGTAGGGAGGGAGGCGTATGGAGAGGAGTACCGTTAGTATTTATTGATACTAGATGGACGGACATGTGTAAGCGACGCGATCGGTGTCGCGATAGTCAGCGCATAATTTATCAATAAAATACGATAGCTTATGTTAAGTGAGTTGACCCAATGGCCGGCAAACAGCAAACTAATTGATTGGAATCGCTGCTGTTGCTGCTGTGAATGTTGCTGTTGCTGTTGTAGCTGTTGTTGCCGTTGCCAACGTGTCGAATGCGCAATGCTGTAATTTGCATTTGCGCTGATGCAGTTTTGACAGTCAGCCCTGCCACAGATCTAAAGAGAGAGAAGGCAACCCGGCTACAACTAACAGAATGAAGTCAAGCCTAAATTGGCAGCAGTTGTTACCAGGTTTTTTTTAGACTTCTTCGCTGGCGGCAATGCCATCAATCCCCAGCTGCAATTGCCGCATGTCTGTGTTCGACTAGTTTTATTGTGCCTTTATTATTATTATTACAACATTATTATGTTGTACTTTTATTATTATTATTACAATTGTTGTTGTTGCTGTTGTTGCTGTGATTTGCGCAGTGCAATGAAACATTTGTCAGGCTTCAAGTTTTTTATTTTCAATGCTCGCGGCGATTTTCTCCTTGCGTGGAAAAATGCGTGGAAAATGTAGACAGGCAATTAATTTTATTGTTATTTATGCATATTTGTGTAACCGCAGCGCTTAATTTGTTGCAATGCAGGTTAAAAAGTCAATTGCTTTGTCTTGGTTTACTTTAAGCCACGTTTTTTAATGATGCCAAATTGAGGCAGACTATTAGCTAACTAGCTAACCAGGCTTTGAGTGGACCGGAAATATGAGTAGTTTTATGAGATGGCTTCCAGTTGAGGTCGCTTAGCGATCATTATGGCAAGCCGGAAATCTCAGTCTCTCTCTCGATTTGACTGTCTCTCTTCCTCTCTCTCTCTCTCGCTGTCTCTCTTATCTAGGACATCTAACAACCTGAAGCATTTGAAGCCCACGCCTTTTCACGACTTTGAACCAATAACGCCCTTTTGTTGCTGTCGCCCACACGAAACATGGTCGACAGCCAACGCAAACATACAGAAGCTACATAAAAAAGAGATACTTATACATCAACAAAGTAACAGGAATCAAAAAGAACAAATGCTAACCGCAAAGTCGAATTCTTAGTATGTGAAGTGGCGGCCTAGAAAGCCGCACTTATCTTTGCTCAAATTGTGTTATCAGAAAATCTCCTATTTTTAAAGGCAGCAGCAGCAGCAGACAATGCCACAAGCTGCAAGTTAAGTTATCGGCGACTAGAATGCGACTAGAAAGCCACAGACATGACAACTCATTTAGCCTCGACCTCTGCATTGTCGGCATTTCGAATACTTATGCTATAAACCTGTAAATTTCATAATTATATTCGGCAGAGGCTGGCAGCTTGGATCAAAGTCAAAACTGGGGACTGAAATGGAATGGAATGGACACAGACACAGAGACAGACACAACTGACACATATTCGATATTACCATACGAATGCCATGAATGAATATGAGTACAAAGAGAAATATGTATTTAATAACAGGCGCTACAATGTACGATTTTCCAGTTATAACTTAACTGTACTCCTCTCTAGCTAGATTGTTGTTAGTAGAGAGTGAGAGATGCAGAGGAGGTAGAGGCATTTCAAGATGAAGACGACAACCGCGCCCGCTAATGGATTAACTTGTTTGTATACTTTATGTGGCAGCGCTGCTTGAACTATAATTTAAGTGTGGCCAACTCTCTCACTGTCTGTGCTGCTGTGGAAATTCTAATAACACAGTTTAGTCTTGGGCTCCGGCTTAGTCTTAATCTTAGGCCCAAAATATAAAAAGCTTTTAGTTGGCCAAACAAGTTTCTGACTTGAGAGCGCGCTCTAATGAGCCATTGTCTAGATTTCTTCTAGCCTGTCTCATATTTCATTGGTCTGATAAAAATCTAACGCCTCTGCTAATGGCTGAAGCCCCCAAGTTGGTCATTAAATTCGTAGCAACGTGCAAAACGATTTGTGTCTGGCAAATTGATTGCCTTTTAAATGAATTTGCTGTCATTTGATCGGGATTTTAATTGCACATGGCAAAAGGAAATGGAAATGTTAAATTAAATGAAAGTCACACCTTTCAGCAAACACAATCTCAAATTTAGCGTGGGCGTTGTGGCAATGTCAATTGCAATTGCTGTTGTCGTTGTCGCTGACGATGTTGTTGTCGTTGCATGTGCTTCAAATAAATGGCTGGCAAGTTTTCTTATCTGTAGAAGCTGAGCGCATCCGTGTTGAATGTCAATTGCAATCAAAATGCAAAACATGCACTGAACCACGTCTGTGCTCAATTTACACATTTGTGCAGATTTGTGGAGATCTATTTGCGTTTTGCTGAAAAAATCAGCACAAGCCGCCCAGAGCGATGGCTGTGAACCAGTTGTTATCTATTTGAAAGATGATTTGCACGCTAACACAAGCTGACAGTTTGACAGATACAATTGCACTCGACTCATCAATGCTGATGATGATCATACTGCCGAGATGATGATGATGATGATGATACATGCCTGGTCAGGCTGGTCAATTGAAGCAACGGCAACTTCTTCAAGACGACTGCACTATCATTTATCATCGAGCTAGAAATTTGCGCCCATTCTCAGCAGCTCAAGTCGGAGTGGGGCATCATTAGCGGTCATAAGATATAACTTCCTCATTTAAATAGTCGTAATGTTGCCTAATTAATTTACGAGCAGCTTTTGGCCTTTCTTTATGATTTATGACTGGTCAAAGTTGTTTTTATGAGATTCGCTACCAAAATAAAACTAACAACAATAGCAACAGCTTTAACAACGCAAAAGACAACACAATATTTGGCTAATTGCGTATGTTGTTGGCGATGGACACGCCAAAAGCTCAACTCAGCTCAATTAGCACCAAAAAAGGCATATATGATGGCAATAACAATTTTGATATGTAAATGATTAATGCGTTATAGCATTTATAGTTGCAAAGAATTTTTTAATTTGTATGTGTATACATAAATACATATAGAATATTTTGGCGAGGGAATGTGCTGGCTAAAAACAAAAGACTTAGGCAGCGAACTTGATGACGATGCTAGGCGATCGTCGCTTTGTTGTTTAACGGTTGTTGACCCACTCCACACACAGAACAGCATACATCACAAAAACATACACACTCCACACACACACACACACATACACTTTTCAGCTTTCAGACACACTCACTTCTCAATCGAAAAACTTGCGCTTTGTTATGTTAAAACTATGGATAACAGTAAAGATTTATGCTTCACTTCTATTGAAATGTGATTGTTAGGCGTCAGATAATAAATCTGTTGGATAGATTTTTCACGCTTCGCTCTAACTTTGGCAATCGCTAACAAATTAACACAACTGCCTAGCCTGCAATTGGGGTTAAGCAAACCAAGTGAGGGTGCTCAAGCGGAGAAAGTCGATCGTCAGGCCGTAATTGGCTGCCAACCGACCAGTTGTTGTGGCAGCTTTAAGCCAAAGCCAAAGCCAATGATCGCCGCCATAAACAACAGTTTTCTGTTGCCGCCGCCGGCTGCAACAGCAACAGCAACAGCTGCATAATTATCGCCAAAGCGAAAACATTTGCCACAAAAGAATTTCTAAATTAAGCGCAGACCAAAAATACAAAGTTTTATTAGCAGAAATAGTTGTTGTTGTTGTTGTTGTGGTTGTTGCTGCGTAATCAATGTGCGGACGCATAAAATATGGCCGCAAATTGCAGGCCAGCTGCCTTGGCACTTTCCTCTATTGGCGTCGCCTAACTAAATGGACACAATTAACCTGTATCTAGGCGATGGCCGAGGCAACAGCCCTCCCCTGCCGTTGCCTGGTTCCGCTTGTCAATCAAATAGACACCAAGAGGCTGCTACTGTTGCCACTGTTGCCACTGTTGCTGCTGCTGTTGTTGTGTCTGCTTTTAATTAAAAAGTTTGCAGCAAGAAGAAAATGGTAGCATCCACAGTTGCCAGTTTTAATTAAGGCGTTTCGGCTTGGCTGACTGCCGCATACACATTCATAAATAGGCGGGCGGACGTGCAACATGCCTCAAGTTGTTGCGTCTGTTGTTGCTGGTATTGCACTTTGCATAATCAATGTATCGATTTCTAGCAGTATCAATTCACACTCTTGTGTTGTCGAACTGTTTAGCATTTAAACCAATAAAACTATTGGCAATTGCCAATGGCCAAATGCACATTAATTGGCATGTCAGGCAATTAGAAATCACAGATAATTTACTCAGCGCCCACACGCAAATGCAGCTGACTTGATTTTCCGATTTGACTCTGAGTCTTGGGGTCTTTTGGTCTTAGTCTTTTGGCCAGTCCATGTCAATAAGGTGTTCCAAGTCTTTACATGTTTCGCTGCAGCCCACACACAGAGAGCAAGCACAGTGTACACACATGTCAATTGGCAATGGCTGCTGGGCTAACAAGCCATTGTTGACACATTGCAGCCATGTTAGCCATGTCATTGCATTCGGCAGCTGCCTTGGCTACAAGTACATGACTCTGTTCAAATCGAGTTAGCAGTGGGAGTTTTGCTTTTTCGTCATGTAATTGGATCAAGATCCCAGAGAAAGCCGCCGTAATAATCAAATTTTTTCTGTAGTTTGCAAACTCTTCGTATATGGATGGACTGCTTGCTTAGTGAAATACCTCTACCTGTAGTTGATTATTTTTTTTATCGTTTTATGGAGCTATGCTATAGCCTGTCCAACTCGTCAGCTTATTTGGTTATGACTTCATTGGCAGCCGGTGAAAGTGCGCAAGATGATTAAAAATTTAACGCATCAAAATAAATCAAATAAAGTGCGCTGACGTTGCGCATAATGTGCATGGCTTTATGAATGTCATTAACTTGATGCTGTTGCCTGTTAATAGTATCTTGGTAGCAGTGTGGTAATATTAAACGTCAAGTTCGTTGCCTAAGTTATTCGTATTGCCCAGCACATAAATGCAAACATACACAAAGGGAGGAAAAAAGAAGGCACACAAAACCCAAAGAAATACATTATTTCATAATGATCACTCGATTCTCGGCTCTTGATAAAGACCAAAATAAAAAAAAACAGCTAAAAAAAGTTAAGCCAGCCGAGCCGACGCCTGTGCTTGGCATTCCAAATCAGTTTCGAATTTCATTTGCTTTTAATGTAATTTTTTATGTGAATTTTATGTTGCTGTTGTTGTTGTTGTTTTTGTTGGTGGTGGTGTTTGTGTATCACACTTGTTGACAATGTAGACGACGCACCTTTAACACTTTGCCTCTTGCCAACGGCTTATCCATGCCGCGATTAGGCAGTTTTGCATACTTTTATAAATCAAATCAGTCTCGAGAACTGTATAAGTTATTTAACTAAGCAAAGGCTTCTCCAATGCGTTGTTTTTGCATATCCTTTATGCAGATTTTCACAACACAACGTAGGCACAATCGATATTGATTTCCCGATCAAATTTTAGTGAGGTTTGTTTGCGTGCTTTTCTTTTTTTCAAGTCGTAGAAATTATGCTACTTCTGATGAACTTTAACACTCAAATACATAATAGACCCAACGGTAAACGACAGATCTGGCGCACGACAACAAGAAGCGTGATCGACCCCGAGACCCGATCCAAACACACAAAATAACGATGACAAAGCGCGCCGGCAACAGGTGCAAACCGTTCGCGTTCGCTGTCGCTCTCAAACTGCGCGCACGCTCACAATGTCTAAGCTGTTATGCTCATTTTCTGTAAGTTTCCTGCCTTTCATAAAATTATTAGACATTGGTTTAACGCTACAAAATTGAAACATGTATGAAAAGAATCCGCTTTAATTTATCTAATTTATAATTAAATAGTTTTTATTGAAAAACTCACACCTTTATTTAACAAGTCAAAGTTGTTAAAAAAATTCAAGCATGTCGCCGTAACAGAAGACTGTTAACTAATAGTGACTTAACACTTATGTAACAGAGAGCTGTTAAGTAACATCGACTTAACATTTCCTTACAAACAGTAGACAACAGTAAGACTGTTACTGCATACTTTACAGCTGCATATAATGTATATTAAACTATCGATCTTAAAAAAATGTTAATATTTCTGATGCATACTTTTAGACTACATTTTATTAAACAATTATTTTACATATCGGCTGTTATGCAACTGATGATAAACGACCGCTTGGTGGCGGTAAAAATTCACGCGCGTTTAGAAAGAGAAAATTAACAAAAGCAGAATTTTTTTCAAGCACCGAAACGATTTTTCTTTAGCAGATTAATAAAAATCGAAATTAGATAAATTGAAGTATATTCTTTTAAAATATGTATCGTTTTTGTAGCACTTCTGGGGGCCTAGTGTTTCTTCAAAAAATTTCTATTTAATCTGAAAAATTCTGGAAACATTTAGAATATATTCAACATACATTTTAGATGATGGACAATCAAACAAAGGAGGTGGAGACGATTATAAATACATTAAATACATTTTTTTATTTAACAAGTTCTAGAATTCATGAATAAAAAGTGCAAGGCCACTATTTTCCCTTAATGCAGATGTTTCTATATAAGGCTAACTGATCATTAGGCCAGAAACGAGACATTAACACTTGATGGTCGTAAAGGTCTGTGGGTTAATTAGTATTCAAACATTGTAATTGCGAGCGGATGTGATTGAGCTTTTTTCCGAGCATCTTTTGAGTTGTCTTATGATTTATTGAGAATCTGAAAGTGAAGTGCAGCGTGTGAAGCTGAGACCCGAGGGGCTGAGAGCCGCCCGCCTTGTCGGTGTCTACTTTCAAGACTTACCCGAAGTGTTTAATGATTGTGATGGGAATGCAATTGTTAGCTTACCTGTAAATGAAAAGAGAATAATATTGGTATTAAATGTGGGTCTAAATGTACAAGTTTGGTTATTATATGCGATTGGGGTTGTCTTAATGTTATCAGAAAATCAATTTGGCTAATTGCAAACATAATGGCCTCGTTTGTCGATACATTTCAACAGACACCAAATAGAGGGAGGAGCTGAAATGTGCAGACAACTTTTTGACACGCTAAGTTCGTTTGGTGGGAGCGTTTATTAGCCAAATAAAATAACCCCCAAAGTGTCATCAAATCAATGCAAAGTAGCAGAAATCGAAGCGGGAATCGCAACCCAAACTAATAGACACAACAGAGGCCCAAATGGGAGGAAGTGAAACTTTTTTGGGCAACATTTGCTACAACCATAAAAGTGCTTTGGCCGAAACTGAGAATGGAACTGGGTTTGTGGGGTCCTTGGGTCCTGGAAGCCACTAAACGAGAATGGGCAATTCTGTTGCTCATAAAACGTCGTAATAATGGGAAAAGTTTGCACCCAGGCACGCTACTAGGACACAGGTGTGTCCTTAGGCATGAAATAGTTTTCGTTTCCCTTTTGCCATGTCAGCTAATAGATTTTCTTTTTTGTATTTGCCCTTCGAAATCAATAGACGTTCCCCAAGGAGTGTGCCGAATCTCATAAATAAGATCGATTAAATGTGCATTTTGAATAGTTAAGTTATTAAAGTAACTACAGTTATACAAATTATAATCAGTAATAACACAATACTAAAAATACTAATTATTGCCTTATTTGATAATAAAAATTAAAAAATAGATGTGGATGCTAAAAAGTCTTTAGTACCAATTGAATGTCCATAAACGCGCGTTCTAAAAAAATATTTTATTGGTAAATCATAAATTTAGTTATTCATCGTCTAAAGGAAATATCTTTTAAGTCAATTGTTACCTTGACTTTCAATGTGTTAATGCTGGAAGAACATGATTGAAACCTGGAAGACAACTGCACTTTTCAACTCAAACAAAATCGGTACTCTCTATAACTGATACCATATTCTCGGCAATGTCACACAAAAGCGTATAGGTCTGTATATAGAGCGAGTCTCTGTAGTACTTTTTAGCACGCAGCTTTTTAAGTAAATGTCTTTCCAGGTTTTCAAATTTTAGCTGTGACTTTTCGTCTTCAGTCGAATAGAAATGAACAAGCTCTGATTTCAAACAGGTTTGCTCTATGGATTCCATCAGTTCTTCCCATTCCTCAATTCCATTAGCAATACAGCCTCGCACATAAATTAGACGGGATCGCTCCCGCTCCTGGCTACGAACAAAGGTGGAAAACTGTAAATCGCCACAAGATTTCATCGATTCCTGGATATGAATAAACTTTGTAAAGTAGGAATTTCGATATTCAGGAATAGGCAGACGGATGATTATCTTCTTTAGGGTATCAAGACATAGATCCCATGCCGGTTCACGCGGCATCTTCAGGGCATTGTACAGAACTCTCAGATCTTCGAGATCCTCGAACCTTTCACAATGGTAACCCACATTTAGAGCATTGAACAATTCGCGTTCATCGAGGTGTCGTTCGTAGGGACACAGCATCTCCGGCGACTCAATGAGAGGTGCCAACCTACCCTGATTGATGGTCAACTTTCTCATAGCCTGATCATTGCTTTTATCAACAATACACTGAATATGCCGGTTAATCTTGTCTAAATACATTGAGGATGGCACACACTTGCCAATTAACTGAATGGCAAGTGAACAACGATGAGTACAAAAGACATTGGGGAAGATTCTCAACTCCCAACGCTGTTTACTTAGGGAAATTACACGTGGTCGGTAGAGGGCCTTCGATATGTAAACATCACCGGGAAAAAGATTAATTAATTTGTGATCAAATAGGAAAGACTTATCGCAATCTTCCCAATCTTGTGATCGCTTCCAATCACAGATTATCACCTTTTTTCCAATGTTTTCCAAGCGAAGAATCCCCTTGGCTTGCAGTTGATAGGGTTCACATTCAAAATCGAATTGCATTTCGTCAAAAGGAAGATTACGCCTGTGGTCCATAGTGAATACCATGTCATTGATCTTAACTCCCACATTAACGACCTCTGGCACCGATTGCTGCTGAAAGTCAGCGTCGCATGTTATCTGACTTTCAAGACTTGTACTGCTACTAACCGTATGTAGAGACTCACTCCGCAGCAGGTTGATGTCCTCGTGGTGATGGACGTTGACTTGATTATTGCCGACAACCTCAAGGGTACTGATTTTCGGACAGAATTCTAACACTCGCTTGATGTCTTCGTCCTTAGCCAGAATTTGCTTCTCCAGCTCTTCTGAGTTATTCCACTTGCTCTTTTGATTTGGATTCGGTTCTGTGAATGCACGAACTGAACCAAGGATCTCCTGTTTTGTCGTTGTGGGAAGTCCACAGATTTCCAAGGAAACCTCGCCAGTCCTTTCAGCTTGAGGAAGTGTCTCTTGTATTTCAGGAAGACACCTCCCGGTCTGCTCATCATACCTCTCCGGAAGTACGTCGGGTACCTTCTGCTTCAGAGTAACGGGATTCATACGAGTCGCAAAGTCCAGCAATCGTTGAACTGTCCCCTTGTCACGTTGCTCCAAGGATGGAGGAAGATTGAAAAGCATTTCGTTGGGTTTTTTTCCAGTCTTCCGAAATATTTTCTCCTGCATCTTCTGACGATCCCTTAACGTGTCCTGCCATCGCTTCAAACGTACATCCATTTCCTCAGAGCTCTCAAAGTTATCGGTAAGAGAAGGTTCTGAGCTCGAGATATTGGCAACTCCAATATTTGCATCAAATATGCAATTGACAACATCCTCGACCATATTCTTGCCATCGCGCTGTGTGAAGTTTTTCAAGTCGCCAGTCTTTAGATAAACAGAAGCCGTACTCTTCGAACTAAGGCTAAAAGTATTGACCTTGGTCTGTGCACTTGCTGCTGCTGTCTGTTCCACGGACTGCAGAAGCGATACCATGCGCATTTTTTTTCCATTTTATTTATTAATAAATATATTTAATGTATATTTTGTTAAAAGTGTTTACAAGCTAAATTGAGTGTGTGTTGTCATTATAAGAGTATTTTCAACTGACAGTCTAAACAAGCTCACTGCTTTCGATAACCGATACAATGTCTTCGACAACGTTGCACAGCTGATCGTAGGTAAATACATATATGGAGTCCCGAAAGGATTTCGAGTATATTAGCTTTCGTTTGGACTCTTGAAATTGACTCGATTTAAGCATTTGTGAATTAAATGAAAAGATTCTCTCCTCCCACAAATCAATGTTATTAGAAATAATTCCACGCACAAAGATCAATTTCGTTCTTTTGCGTTCGATTAACTGGGTTTGACTATCGCTGAGACTGAGTGGAAAACTTGATCTGCCACGTAGTTTGTCTAGCAGCAATGTTAGCTTTGCAAAGAGCTCAATTCGTTGTATTTCATCTTTTCTGGAGCATACCATATCGATCAACATACTGACACTATAATCCCAATCCAAATAGTTTGATTCTGACTTAAGATCTTCAAAGAAATTTGTCAAGTCTTCCAAGTCATTATCACATCTACAATGGAATCCAACATTGCGTTGATTGAATGCCTCGTAATCTTCGAGCTCCCGGGCGTAGGGACATTGGGTATGAATCTCATCTAGGGGACAGATAGGCGGTTTGAGATGTTCCTGGACTGCTGACAATTGCCGACATATCCGAATGGGCACCCGCATTTGTGCTTCCATTAGTTCCAGATACTCCTGTGGAGGTTTACATCTACCATGCATATTCAAAGTAAGAGCCATGGGATTGCGAAAGAAGATTTTCGGGCTTGTGGTAAGTAACCATCGCTGCTTTGTAATCCCTACCTTACTGGGCTGAAATAATACTAATACCTCTCGTACCTCCCCTGATCGAAGTTCAAAGGGTTCAGTATCAAAGACAAACACTCTCTCCTCGGTATTAAAGAGCGTGTTATTGTAAGCAAAGAATTCAGAGCGTTTCCAACTAAATGTTAGAGTTCTCTGACCATTATTCTCGATTATCATAATGGTGCGAAGACATCTCTCGTAGGGATTGCAGACAAACATCTTCTCAAGAATGGGTGAAAACTCTGGTTTATGTCTGCAATAGGATGTTCCATTGATAAGTACTGATAACGTATTTATCATTGTCCCTCTAGCCTTAGAGGAATATGAAGTCATTGATCTGCATTGTACATTACATTTTTTTTTTATCTGCGTATTTTCCTCACTTGTGCTTAGACTAGAAATTGTGCGAATTGATTGACGTCCAATTAGGGAATTATGCCAACGATTCTCTCCTATCACCTCTAATTCATTAAAGTCATTCCGATAATTCAAGTTAAGCAGAATGTCTTCGGGTTGTTTTCCTGTACTCTGAGATAATCTCCGCTGAAGAGAACGACGTTTATATAACATATCCTTCCAGTACTTTAATCGCCTGTCTATAGAATATTTCGAAGACCGTGAAGCTGACTCGGAATCCACCTGTGATTCAGATTGCTTGTAATGACCTTCGTGGATCTCCAAAATATCGTCAACAATCTTATAGACGAATGAAGACCCATTTTCCAAGTCCAAATTCTTTGATTCAATATCTAATGTTATGCTATCATCATTCACTGCATCCGACTTCTCATTCATTACAATATTTATTTAAAATAGTTTACCAAATTCAATTTGAGTCTTTCGTGTTTATTTGTAGTCAGTTTGAAAATTTTAAAATGACAACAAATAAACAGGAAAATCAGATTCATTAAATTTAATACAGACAATTAATTTAAACATATTAATAAAATATTGATCAATCTATCAGTTGGGCACATCTTCAGTGCTTTCAATCACCGAGACAATATTCTCAGCAATATTGCAAAGATGCGAATAAGTTTGCATATAGAGAGCATCCCGATAGAACTTGGAATGATGCAGATTCCATACAACCTCGTCCGTAATTTTCTCTCCCAAATCGTTTTCATCTATTTCAGTTTTTTTGGGTACATCCTCCTCCTCTTCTTCCCCTTCCTCGAACTGATTCACAAAGTATTGTTGTAGCTCCGACTTATAGAATGACTCCTCAATGGTAAACATGAGATCCTCCCATTCCTCGATGCCATTGCAAATGGCTCCACGTACATAAATCAATCTAGTGCGCTGCTTTTGCACCTCCAGTTGTCCTGTGGTCTCCAGATTCGGTGCAGCTCCCCGAAGTGGCTCCGAAATCACCATAAAATTTGCAAACATTTTCTTTCGTGTATCCAAGTTTTCAATACGCATAATGAGCGTCTTGATGGTGTTCAGACTCAGATCCCACTGAGGCTCACGAGGTTTCTTTAGATGTTTGTGCATACCCTTGAGGACCTCCAAATCATCGAACCGGACACAGTTGTAGCCTGGATTCAGAGAGTTGAAGAGTTCACGTTCATCCAAAGTACGTTCGTAGGCACAACAAGCCAAAGGTGGTTCCAAAAGAGGAACCAACGATGCCTGTTGATTGATCTGTTCATTCATCTCGTTCATGTTTGATTTATAGATGACTGTATTCTGAAGTTCTTGTAACCTAGCCATATATTCCTTTGGAGCTGTACAGGTGCCATGGAATCGCAGCTGAATTGATTCTTTGTTACCCCAGAAAATGATTGGATCAATCTTTAAACGCCACAGCTCCACGGCCATGGTAACCTTACGAGGTTGATACATTACCACCAAGTCATAACTTTCACCGTGTGTCAATCGAAAACTGTTCGTGTCAAATAGGAACTCATTGTCCTGGGCCAGGAGCAGAGTGGCCCTATTGTGGTAATATATACCCTGTTGCCAATTAAAGGACAAGGTCTGTTTGCCAATGTTGGTCAGTTGAAGGACATGCTTAATGCGTTGTTCATAGGGATCACATTTGAACTTTGTCAGGAGCTCTAAGCATTCGTCGAGGGGCTTATCACAGAGAATGTAATCCTTGCCATTGATCTTAAGGCCAATTTCCGGAATAACAGGTTCTGAATGTGTCTCGGGCTCAAGGAAAATAGGTTCGCCCAAGGATTTATTGGATTGCTCGTCGGCATTACTGGTGCTAATCCGATATAGCTGCTCCTCCTCAAGGAATGTAGAGTATGGCTTTTGTTTCGATTTATTAATGCTTGTTCCAACAACTTGTAATTTATCCAGATCGGGAAAGAACTCCACCACATCACAAATATCATCGAAACGCTCCTCAATGCGTTTATCTAAAACTCTGGATTTCATCCAGCCATGTGGTAGTTCCTCTGGCGTAGCCTGTTTGCCCATCAACTCTTCCTGTACCACATTGGGAATGCCAATAATTTCAAGATCTTTAAACCCATCCTGCTCAGCTTTCGGCCAGGTTTCATCCACTCCTTCTAAAATCTCACAAGTTTTGGGATCCACAAGCTCTCTTAAAGTGCTCAGGGGCTTCACGGCTAACTTTTCGGGTGACATGCGATCCGCATAGTCTAGAAGTCGCACTACAGTCTCCTTATTTCTATTGTCATATGTGGTACGTCGATTGAATAACATTTCCTCTGGAGTCTTCCCAGTTTGATTCTGAACTCTTTGCTGTAACTTTTTACGCTTTGCGAGCATCTCTCGCCAGTACCTAAGACGTTTATCCACATGGGGCTCAGGATCTGGCTTTGGAGGTTCCTCCGGACATGATGAAGATGTTTCAGGGTAAAATCCACGACGTTCAGCAAATATTTCTTCCAGAATTTCATCCAGAATACGTCCGCTGTAATGAGACATGGTTGGACCAGCCTTTAAAGTTTCATCGACCTGGGATCCGGACGAGGGCTCAAATGTTACCAAATTGGCCAGTGTTACAGGCGTCCAGGCGTCCATGCGCCTGGAAGGAAGGCTTGGAGGACCCATTGGCCGTGCCCTAGGCGATGAGATGGAATTCATCATCATGAGGTTCAAATATTTTTCCATTTTGCTAACAAAAATAAATGTCAAATAATCAACTTGAAGTGTTTATTTAGTTAATGATTTTGAATTGACAGTATAAATCTCTACAAAATGTTTACAAATTCAATTGAGAGACTAACAGAAACTTTAATGGGGATTCTCAAAGATGCACAGTGCTCTCTATGGCACTTACAATATTCTCAGCTGCATCACAGAGTATAGTATAGGTCTGGATATAGAGTGCATCCTTCAAGTATTTGCAGGTATCCACCTTTTTCTGAACATACCAGCCAATGATCTCAGCATCCTTTGGCATCAGCTGACCAGTCTCCGGCAGAGTATTAACAAAGCGTTGTAATTCTGACTTGTAAAACTGTTGACCCAAAGTATCCGCTAGAACTTCCCACTCCTCAATGGCACTACAGATTATTCCCCTTACATAGATGAAGCAAGTACGCTCCTTTTCAATGTTTAACTCTACTTTAGTAATGGTTTCATTTAAATTGCATCGCATAGGTTCGATAATATCCAACAGAAGCTTTTGCAGAGCTTCACGTTGACTTGCCTCATGGTGATAGATACATTGACGCACTGTCTCAATGCTATAATCCCAGGGCGGTTGACGGGGTTTCTTTACCAGGATATACAGTTGTTTAAGTGTTTCCAGATCCGCATAACGAGAGCATTGAAATCCCGAATTCTGTGCACTAAAGAGTTCACGTTCATCCAGTCGACGCTCATAGGGACAATTTGTGTGGGTATCTTCTAGAATTGGAGCCAACTCTGCATGCAGTTTGGTTAGACGACTTGCAACTTGCATATTCCTCGTATCAATCACACGTTGAAGATCCTTATTTATACGTTCTCGATAGCAAACTGGCTCAGTACAGATGCCATGGAGTTTAACATTCATGCGACGCACTCCACAAAATTGGGACCGTTGCAAGTTGAGGGTCCAACACTGCTTCTTTACTCCCACAGTCATGGGGAAATACATGACATCGATGCGACGTTGATGACCCGGCAACAAAGTAAAGGATTGCGTATCAAAAATGAACTCTCCATTAATTGCTTGATTTTGAACGAGTTCCCTATTGTGCATGGTGTTCTGTTGCCATCTGGCTTGTATAAACTTGTTGCCAATATTCTCCATATGAACAATTGTCTTTCGCATGCGATGAAATGGATCACATTGAAAGAACAATTGTATGTTGTCGCTCAAAGGCCCTTGACTATCCCCAAAGCCATAGACACATCCATTAATCCTGATTAGATTTTGCGTTGGCGGCTTCTCAATAGATTTAGGCATTATCATGGGAGCTTCTTTGTGTTCTTCCTCAACTGGAATTTCCTCGCTCGTTTCAGATATACTCTTTAGGTATTCCTCGCCCACTCGCATGCTGTCCTGTACTGGAAAAGCAGTGGGATTGAAACCAGGAGCCACCTGTAGATTCTCAATATCTGGACAATAGGTTAACACTCTCCTTATACCTTCCTCGTGCTCCTCTAGGCGCTGGCCAAGCACCTTGGAACGCTCAAACTGACGTTCTCCTCGATTGACAACACCTGTTATTTCCATTTGAGTTACCTGAGGTAAGCCTACGAACTCCAGTTCCTGCAGTTGTGGATCTGTCAGCTGAAGTTCCCTAATCTCACGACACGTTTCTAGATCCAGGCGCATCTTAAGGACACTCTTTGGATGATCCGGTGGATATCCTTCACTGCGCTTTGCATTGTCCAAAAGCTTCAAGAGCATTTTTTTGGATTGATTATCGATGGTGACATGTCGATTAAAGAGCACTTCATCAGCACGCTTTCCCGTGTAAAGTTGTATGCGTTGTTCAAGGACTTTGCGTTGTTTTAGCATTTTATTCCAGTTTTTGAGACGTGGATCCAGGTCATCGACATCGAGATAATTCTGCTTGGAAACTAAGTTTGGTATGGTGGGGCAATCACTGTCACTTAACTTGTGCAGACAAGTTCCTTTCTTTTCCTTGATCACATCGAAGACTTCATTGACCAATTCATTGGCGAAAAATGTTGGCATTGTTACATTATTTGACCCTGGATGAAAGTTGGCACGTGAAGGATCTGAATTGATGTCATCGAGATTGATATTCATATTGCGTTGTTTTCTGTATATTTTGTATATTCCGGATTTTTATAAATATATCGAAAATTGGCTATCAGTAAATGTCATCTATAGCCAGGATTGTTTACGAGATATTCGAGTGCTTACGTGTTTTACGTAACTAAATTATCTATATATGTGTCCTAACTTTACCTACAATATGGTTCAATTTATGAGTCTCAAATTGTAAGGGAGCTTGTGCTAATTTGCTAACAATCTACAATACCAAATTAAAGCCTACTCAGCTCGTGTGACAAGTCATCGTAATTTTCATCAACATATTTTCGTTGAATTTCCATTCCCGTTCCCATTTCCATTTACATTTACATTAACATTTCCATTTCCACATCCCTATAACGAGGGAGCCTCAACGACATTGACGTGCCGCCTTCACACAATTCAAAATTGCCAAAGTTGTTGTTGTTCGTTGTTGTTGTTGCCTATTGTGACTGGCACAACAACAATAAGAAGTAAAACAACAGCAAAGTGAAAGGAGTCAAAGCTGTCAGAGTGGTAAACAAACGAAGTTTGCAACAGCGAAAGAAGGCCGAAAATAAAGTTGATTTATTGTCAATGTATGTGCAAATTTAACAACAACTATAAAGTAAAAACAATTTGATATTTACGATAGTTGCCAGGCTCATTAATAATTGAATATTGCTAACAGTACAGAACTTGCCACAAATTGCAACGAGAAAAACTCTTTTGTCCAATGCGTTGCTTTTGAAAAACAAAAGAAATGAAAAGGAAATACGGACTGAAAACAAAGCCATATCAATTACCCTGGCAACAACTACAAAGAAATATATATACAATGAAATAAAATAAAATAATATACAATACAATGAAAGAAATGAAAAGAAAAGAGTAAAAATAAAGTAATTTAGCCCAACAGTCGGATCCTGGTCGAGTTGTAAAGCCAACTAACCGCAGGAGAGGAAGCACGGCCCGTTGAAGCAATAAGTTAAAAGGATAAAGAAAAGGCAGAAAGGGAAAGAAAGAGAGAGGGAGGGGGGATGTTGCCGGTGTGCGGAAATGCAACGTTGCTGGCATTGTTAGCAATTTCAATACTCATCATTATTATAAGGAACAGCTCTGACTTCTGAGTTCTGAGTTCTTCTCTTTCAGTTGGATCATGTGTTTCATTTACGTGCCTGGGCGCAATGCAATCAACATATTGTAATTCTGAAATGCATATTGAGAACGTGCAAAAAAGATACAATGCAAAATGCAATCTGAAACTTTAGCTGCACTTAACGGGCCGCCGGACAAAAACAAAAACGAGCCGGGGGACATCGACATCCACATCGACATCGACATTGGAGTCGAAGTCGCAGTCGAAGTTGAAGTCGGCAACATCTACATCTTATGCGGCTGCACTTGATGCATCAGCTGCCGAGGCAGAGGCATGTAACGGTGGCAGCAACAGCAGCAAAAATCTGGCAGCGTTTGCATTTTGATTTCCATTTCGCATGCACTCAAGTAACGCATTTATTATTTACCCAGCCTGGCAACAGGCAATGTGCAACGTGCTACGTGTAACTTGCAACTTGCAACGGGCAACAGGCAACAGGCGGCTGAGGCAACTCAATTCAATTCCGCAGACTCATGCTGCAGTTGTCAACCAAGTTGCAGACGAAGACACTTGTGAACGAGCGTTGTTCCCTAACCCCTTCCCCTTCCCCCATCCCAATCTCTTATATCAGCAGTCAGCTCTAGGCGATGCCGCACCAATGTTGCACATGTTGCATACCACTTGGAGCTGTTGACAGGCACCCAGCAGCATCAGCAACTCTCAGACGGCAACTGTTGGCGCTTGTTGAGTGAAGACAGACGAAAAGACTGACACTCAGACAAATACTTCAAATTTTCCCTAGCAATGGGGTATTTGCATTCTAGTTCTCAATTTGAAATATATATCGATATCAAGTGATTTTAATCGATTTCTAAGATTTTGAAAAAAAGTAAAGAATAAACTATTATATAAATTAATAAAATTTTAATGATGGAATCTTGATAAAAAGGACTAATTTTATGAACAAATTTTAATGATTAAAGTGACATTTCTTAAATATTTAAATTTAAGAAATATAACAAATATCGCTTATCTCTATAATGTGCTTTTAATAACATTTGAAGATTATCAGAGAGTGTTCATAATTTTATAAGAATATATTATTTTAATAGTTTGCATATATTCCATTTTAATTGTTTACAATTTTACACGAAGATTAAACAGAAGATTTTTATGTTGTTTACCGTTTACAACTTTGTTAATTTTATAGGGTACAACTTAAGCTGGTTTACCGAATAAGTCAAGTTTGCTATCTTGTTATTCCATAATAAATAGAGATTTATTTATTTTTGCTTAGCTGCCGTTGGTTTTTTTTGCTATCTTTTTATTTTGTATGCAAATGTGGCATTAGATGACGCCCATAATAATCAAATTTTTATTGAATGAATTGCAAGCTGTAAACTGTAAACTTGCTGCATATTCAGAATTTGTTAGACCCGTCGCGACGAGGCCAAATCCATTGAGGCAATAGAGACTGAAAGGCAACTGGTCGGACGGTCGGTCAATTGCATGTGTGGCCATAAAAGTGCGTTACAAATAACTGCAAATTTATATTGAACGGTACCGTTAGACGTGCCTAATGGCAGCTCGGATCGAATCGAGTTGATAATGTTCCGACTTAATTGCTGTGCAATTTGTGCACCAAGTGGAATGCGCTGTCAACTGGTTGCACTTAATTAAAGCCCATTGAACGTCAATGAAAAATAAACTGCGAAAAGCGCACTTTCAATTGAACGACAAAGTTTGAGTTGCAGTTGCATGTGGCATGCAGCAGTTGCAGATTTATTTGTATTTGTTTTTGTATTTACCTCACTTCGGCTGATTTGATGATCGCTTTGGGTGGAGCATCCCAATAGTTGGGTGCAGGTGGAACCCATTGGCGGAGCACTTGATAGTTGCCCTCCAGCAACTCCATGCCCTCGATGACCTCCACATCCGAATCGCCATCATTGTTTGCAGCAGCAATGTTGCTATTGCTGTTGTTGTTGTTACTGTTGCCATCAGCATGTAAATTATCAATAGATTCGCTCATTGTCTTTGATTATTTTGGCGCCGCTTTCACTGCCTCAGCACTCGATGGAGTTGCAAGGTAAACAAAGATGCGCACATCCATTTGCGCTGAGTCACCGAAACACTAACACACACACACACACAGACACAAAGAACTATTGCCATAAGAAGCAAAATGAAGAAGAAGAAGCAGCTGCCACCAAAACAATAACAACGAAGTCAAATCTTGCCGGTGACTTGAAATTGCCGCATATTTTTCACTTATTTCTTTCGATTTCTTTGAGCACTATTCGAGGTATATCTTTGAGATTTGTTTAATTTAATAATATTTTAGAAATTGTTGTACTATCAGCGTTGAAATAAACTTGCAACAGAGCCTCGTTTGGCTGGCAACGGCGCGCGGCGCTCACGTTGCACTCACGAATTGTTTCTTTCTAATCGGCGAAAATGTTCGTTGCGTTTGTTTTGGCACGGAAAATTGACAAGCACGGCGAAAACACATCGCACAAAGCAGCACACACCAACACACACAAGCATACACTCACACACAAACACACTCACACACACACACGCATTGAGAGGGGTTAATATCTGGCAGTCGCTTTTTGCATCCCTTGTGGAACACACTGAACACAGAACTCGGCAAACTGAAGTCGCCCCATTGTGCTGCGTCCTTGGTCCTTGCCCGATTCTCTGTTTCTCTGTTTCAGTTTCAGTTTTGTGTCTCGGTTTTCTTTCGCCTGGCTCGACAGCTTTTTCTTTTGTTAGTGTGTGTAAAATAAGGGTTTGTAATTTAATGTTTTTATGTCTGATTTCGTTTTCGTGTGCACTCCAACCAGGCAACTCAGGGTGGACAGGGGCGGACAGGGGCGTACAGAGAGGTGTTGTGCTCAATACACGCATATTGTTGAAATTATGTAGCCAAAGACTTGGGCAAAATACGGAGGGGTGGGGTGGTGAGTGTTCACCTTTTAAGCTCTTGAGCAAAGTTGGAATGTGATGCGCACAGTGGGTTGTATGTCAGAGTTAGCAAAGGAACTGGCTAGCAAAAGATACAATAAACAAGCATGTATGTTTAAAGCTATAAATTGTAAATAAAATTTAATGTAAATCAATAAAATATACAAAAATGTTATCTTAAAAAATAAGTAATTCATTTATAATTCAAATTTAAATGATACATTTTTGTACTCTTTTTAGTTTCCCTCACAAATCACATTCGAACCACTGCATTGCACTCTGCTCAGTCGCACACAAAGGTCTGACGGCACGATCCCCGTGAACCCACACACACACTCACACTCACAGGCACTCACTCACACTCACACACACGTACAAGGAGCACAACCTTTTATGGCCACTCACTCACACTCATGCAACCACGAACCCCAAAAACACAGGAAGGAAGTGAACGCTCGAACGTATGCTCATATTTTGCTACAAATATTTTCAATCTGATAAAGCGAGAGAGAGAGAGGGAAGAAAGACAGGGAAAGAGAGAGTACATGTGAGAGAGCAATGTATGTGCTCTCTCTCTTTGCTCTCTGTCTGCGTTGCTCTCTTTATTGCCAGGTTTTCTTTTTTAATTCACTCATTCAATTTGAATGTTATTCTCGTTCTGTAGAATTCACCCCTAAGCGTCTTCACGGTAATTTGAACACGTGCCGAGCAGCTGAGCGCTAGCATCCCTCACCCCGTCAGTCTCTACCTCACCTCACCTAGTTGGTGGTCTCTATTTTGGGTGGTAACTGCTGGTCAACATATATATAGAGAACACCAGTCCTAGGGGGTGGTTCTAAAGCAGACCAGACGTTGCTACGATCGTAAATTTTAATGTTTTCATATGCTGCTTATGCTTTGAGCATGCAGACAGGCAAGGACAAGCTCACTTTGAGCTTTTCTAGCAATTAGCGAGTTGAAAGTTGCATGTATCATTAGAAGAGACTCAACTGTACTGTGAATAGTACGTAAAGAGTCCACCCTCAGGATATGCACTCGTAAAAACAATCAACTTGGCAACACTTACGAGGCCATGGGGAATAGGAACACGGCCAACAGGACAGACGGCAAATGAAAGTGAAATTTGTTTGTGTGACGTCAAAGCTCTGACTACGTCCGGGTTACCGACTACGGGTTACGGTATTTAATGTGCAAATAGCTCATACTCCCATCCCCACTCATACATACTGTCAGTACAAACCATTCCACGTGTTATTGTTGCTGTTGCTAGCAACAAATTGCGTCGTTTGCCAAATCAACCCTGCAGACAGACCCAACACATTCCAAACCCTTCAAGCCGTCCAGCTCTAACAACAACAAATATGCACAGCGACAACAAACAACAACATGACTAGAAAGATGAGAGGGGGAGGGGGTTGGGAGCTGGGGGTGCAACAACACAAACACGACAGCCAACAACACTTCAATAGCCGCACACAATTTCCGTTATCCTGTGGATACACATTACATTCATTCAAATTTTAATTAAACTGCAGCTAGCAACATGAAGTGAATATCGCCAACATGTTGCTAGCAACAATCTAGCGTAAATGGCATTGTATGTTTTTTTTGTTTTATTTATTCGTAAAATAATAAATGTTATTGCAATATAGGCATACATGCTGTTTGATTTTGTCAATAATAATAAAGTAATTCTTATTAATGAATAAAACTGCAGCTAGCAACATGAAAAGAAGCCCGTCAGCATGTTGCTGGCAGCAATGTATTGTAATTGACATTCGTATTATGTTAAATTGTAATTCAACTGCAACCAGCAGCATGAATTAAACTCTGGCACCATGTTGCTAGCAACAGTGTCATTATTATTATTCAATTTATTTATTAAATAATAAATAATTAGTGTTATTCCATAATAAGTTTAAGTATAAACATGCTGCGGATACACTTAATCAAATCTTAATGAAAACTTTGGCAGCATGTTGCAAGCAGCATTGTTGCTGTCTCCCAAGTAAATGACATTTGTGTTATTTAATTTATTCATTGCATTATGCACATAGTTAGCAACTCAAATGGCTGAAAAGAGTCTCACCATGTGAGGGGGGGCAAACCTTGAGGAGAGAGTAGAGTGTGTGGAGAGGGGTAAGGGGTCGTTGTCAACCCCCAAGAGATGCTACAGATATACACACTCCTCGGTTATGGCATAAAAATAATTATATAAACTTGATGCCCTTGCCGTCTGGCAATTCTTTGATTGTTAAACAGCGACAGTGACTGCCATGCATTTCCACCCTCGATAATGTCCCTGTGATAGCAAAACGCCCACACACACACTCGCCCCGTTCCCCGTCCTTCCAAAAACCGCACAGTTTTCAAAACAACCAAAACCAGAGAGCGGTATAAACATTTCACCCGCCGGCTAAAACTCACCTCGCCAATGGGCCAAATAAGTATGGGCTGACTCCATTTGGGTCGGTTTTAA
The DNA here is from genome assembly GCA_037043535.1 of Drosophila putrida. NCBI lineage: Eukaryota > Metazoa > Arthropoda > Insecta > Diptera > Drosophilidae > Drosophila > Drosophila putrida. The sequence continues at coordinate 2,028,421 of JBAMBI010000065.1, forward strand.
CATGATTTGTTGGATTTGCCAAGATTTCCTAATTTCATTCGTTAGCCCTTCTTTCCCGGAGGGTTGACACAGACTGACTGACTGAATGAGAGACTGACTGAATGACAAACTGACTGACTGGCAGAATGTCTCGTTGTTGTTGTTGCTGTTTCGCTTGTCGCCGTTGGGTGTTTTGTAATTTGTTGGTTTTGTGGCAATGCAGTTTAAAGTGGGTGACCAAAATTGCACAATATGTATATATGGGTTGGTGGTTAATGTGATATGCTTGAAATGCATATTCATCTAAATTGGTATCAGCTTTCTAGTATTAATTCATAAAATCAAAGATTTATCCAGGGATCGTAATGATTAATAGAAGATTTTGAATATAAATTGTTACATATTTGTAATTGTTGATACAAGAATTAAGAAGTTTAAAATCTTATTTAAAATAAAATATTTGAATTTCCGCAGTATTAAAAAATTCATGCATGTCTGCTAATCTTTAAGAGTTTAGAGGGAATTAAAAACTTTTTCATATTAAATATGATGAATTAACAATTAAATTTAACTTATATCTTTAAATTATAGTATGTTTTACTCTTATTTTAATTATTCATCTGAATCTCTGCCAAACTTGAATAGTTTCTTCCCTAAGATCAACGATAGCAGCGCATGGGAAACCAAAAAAGCTTTAATTAAATTCGTTAAACTTATTTCCGGTATTTTCGATTTTGCCAACACTCAAATTACAAATTGTTTAAAAGAAATTCCGTTAGACAGACAGACAGACAGATGCTGTTCCCGATTTCCCACCATTATCAAGAATTTAGTGATTTTTATCGAGAAACAAGAAGCGAGCATTGCGACGATGCGTGTAATTTTCGACTTTAATGAGTTGTCGTCACCCGTTATTGGCAGTACAAGTTGTAGTACGTCTTGGCCAAGTTGGTTGTTGTTAGTTGGTATCTTTTCAGAGTTGACATGCTAGTCGGCTTTTTCATTTTCATTAGCAACTGTCTGATATTGCTTAGCACTTCATTATGGCTTGCTATTAGTTGCTTGCATGACTTTGATATGCCATTGTGTTGTCGCCCAGCCCAGCAACTTGATGTGGGAAACTCTGGTTAATATGCTGTACTCCACAACTCCACCAACAGTTGGAGGCCACACAGAAGCAACGGCCATAAAAAACCACTGAGTATGGAATAGTACTAGTTTTTAGTTTAGGCCACTTAATGGCGTACTATTTCAGGTCCAAGTCTTCGTTTTGTGGGTCGTTACACTCTCGAAGCAGAAACTGTTTTTGTGCCAAAAAAAAACACAAAAAAACAGAAAACAGGCAACTGAAAGAAAAGAAACCATATGCAAATGCTCATAGTCATAGCTGATGTTGTTATTGTTGCTTGTTTGGCAACTTCCTTTCCAGCTTGTGGCGTTGTTGTTTATTTAAAGACTTTCTACGCATCGTTAGACAGAACAGCAGCCACATGTTGATGTAATGAAATCCAGGGCCAATCCAAACCACATCAAAGGCAAAGGCGTTGCCAGTCACAAGTTGCTGATGAAAGATCCCTTTCTCCCATGTTCCCCCCTCATTTATTCCCTTTCCACTCTACTTGTCGGATTGCCACAGCGTTTATTACGCCTTTTAGTAGACATTTATTTGATCGAGTCGCTTAAGAATTCCAGTTAAATGTTTGCTTTGCCGATGCTGGAGGCAAAGTCGAAAGTCAAAGAATTTTTGGCCACAGAATAGAAATAGAAATAGTCTTAGCCAAGATTGCTGGCGGCCAACCCAACACAACACAACACAAGAAGAGGAAGCAAACTCAAACAAATGCTACACATTTAATGCCTATTTGTATTTATGTTTGTTTATTATTAAAATCAGCTTGTTTGCCTTTCTCTCACTCTCTCTCCCACTCTCTCTCAGTCTTTCTCTGTGTGGGTGTGTTTGGCTGAACAGCTCATAAATATGCAAGTCATTAATAGAAATATGATGTACCCAAGGCTGACAGAACCTGCAGCATCAACATCAACATCAACGTCAAAGTCAAAGCATCAACCCCAATGCACACACACACTCCACAACCACACACATACACACACACAATGAGTGGGTGTTGCAGTTGGTAAAGTGGGAGGCGGATTGACAGTCTAAGCGCTCCACTGGGATTGAAGTTAGACTTGGAATTGGGGTTATAAAACGTTGTAACTGCCACTAGATGTGGCAACTGTGCCCCTCTTCATGCCACCACCACTTGCCTCATAAATTGAGTAAAAATTACGCTTCATTTGATTTAACACAATCGGTTTGCTGTTGTTGTTGTTGCTTTGTCAAGGCATTTGATGTTGTGGCATCAACACATCCTGACTTTTAACATGGTTACCGCTTGAGGCATAACTCTGATTTGGGGACTGACAATTGGATTAGAACAACATGACGATGATGTCCAGTTATAACCCTAAGGGGTGGCATGCAACACAGCATACTTTTGGAATTTCTGCAACAATTGATGTCAAACATCAGCTGAGTATTTACTCCCAGTTGTGAGTATCAGAATTGACTCAGAATTAATGTACAGTCGAAATACCAAAGTTAATTTAAAATAAAACAAAATTAAAGTAATTTTAATTAAAATTTAAGTACGCATTTTAATAATCCCAAACAAACAAATGAGCCATAACATGTGCAAATAAAAACTTATATTAATTCTCAGCCAAGTACATAAACGAATGAATTATAAACAAAAGATGAATCTTGAATCATACTATAATAATATTATTTTTGGCTAGCCATTAAAATTGAGGGAATAGCATGAAATCATTTGAGCCAAATCTATTTGGACCTGCACTTTCCATTGCGTTATTGCCCAAATGCAATAATAAACACATTGTCTTTTCTGTTGCTGTTGCTGTTGTTGTTGCTGTTGTTGTGGTGTTGCTGCACATTTTATTGCCTTCTTTTGCAGTTAGTTGCATTGGCAGCCAAGCAGAAGGCTAATATTTCCGCTATTGGCGGCGATTTCTTTCACTTTACCTCGGGCCACTGCAACTTGCACATGTTTTGCCTCACTTTGCTTTATTTTCGCCTCATTTTTTTTGTTGCTTTTTGTTTTTTTTTTTGTATTTTATTGACAAGCAGCGACTGTTACATGGAACAGAGCTCCTGAGAGTCTAGAGTCCAGAGTCGAGAGTAGAGAAAAGAGACCTGCCAGCGGCTGCAATTGCAACATCCGCACATGTGGCATGAAATGGGAATGGAGAGGGGAAATGGAAATGGGTTGGACTCTCTGTGTGTATAGATCACGGGATCTGGATCTGTGTGTTTGGGTTTGGGTCTGGGTCTGCGTTGTTTTCCTGTTGTTCGTTTGCACCGTCGGCAGCATTGTTATTGTTTATTGATGCACTACTTTGCGCTATTTTCGTGTGGCCAAGCCACATGCCTCATGCCTCATGCAGCATGTAGCAGGCAGCAGATGGCGTTGCAAGCTGAAGCTAGTGGGCGTACAAGATGAGAATGGTAACAGAGAGTTTGCGTTCAGCTAAAAATACATAAATTGTTTCAAACTCTGCAGATCTGCAGATGTGCAACAATTCTATGTGGTTGCAAGAAGAGTTGAATGTTACGCCCAAGAGCAAATGTAATGAGTTAAGTGGGCGGCAAGGGGTCATGCAAATTGTTTTGGCAAAGTGGAATTCAATTAGTTGCCAGTTTTGTGGCAACTGTAAGTGCAATTGCAACTGCAACAATTGACAACTTTCGCCCATAAAGCGCACAGATTCATTTGCTCGGCTCGGCTGGGAAATTTGACAATGGCAAATCACATAAACATAAACACAACGGCATAATTAGGCACCTACAGTTGTCGGCAACTGGCAACTTGCAACTGCGGCAGCAACAGCAGCAACAGTAACTGCAACAGCAAAGGTAACTCCTGTCCAACTGTCGCAGTTTTATTGAATTGTCAAGCTGTTGGAATATATGGCCAAGAGATCGACTTGGACTTGGTTGCCTTTCCTGCCCATTACTGTTGCTTATAGCCAGACATTGTTGGTTTGTTTTGTTTGGGTTGTTTGGCAGTTGGCAATTGCAGTTTGCAGTTTGCCTTTTCTTTTTTTTTGCTCATTTTTGTGGCAACAATTACGTATACGACCTGGTTGGCAGATCTCAGCGAGAGAGAGAAGCTTTTACTCGGCTTTTCCATTGCTTTTATGTCGCATGTAATTAGTCACGATGTTGGCAGACATACTGCAGTCCAGCTTCGTCTCTATTTTCACCTGGGATAGCTGGCGTCTTTGGGTGCCTTGCACTCGATTCTCGACTTGTGACTTGTCCATCGATGCCGCCTGCTGCCTGCCGCTTGCCGCCTGCTGCCTGTTTGCCATTGTTGGCTTTGTTGTTTGCCGTTAAGGCCAACTGAAGGTACTGTGTAAAAAACAAACTGAAAGCAGACTCTGTCTCTGCTGCTGCTGCTTCTTTCTCTGCCGGCTATCGCGGAAGTGTGAATTGCCGTCTTGAGTCAGTTGCAGCATCGCTTCGAGTCGCTTGCTTTGCAATTTATGGGCTGCTGTTGCGAGTTGCAAGTTGCAAGTTGTGGCAGTGGGTAAACTGCAGCATAATTAGCCCAATTAGTTGGCAAACTGATCATAAATTACTCGAATTTCAGCTAAAGGCGATCTTATGCAGCTGCTGCCTGCCATTTTATCAACTCTTACCCACACACATACCATACTGAAGTCTATTCTGATGGAAGCCATCATTTAACATATTCATTAGAAGTTTAACGCCGACAAGAATACAACACAACTAATTTATAGTCACATGCAGCGCCTCAAATAATAGAGTATTAATCAAAACACAGTTAATTTTAAATTGGATAAAAATGCTATAGCACAATTCAAACCGGTTACCGGTTACCAGTTGCCTGCCACAATCATTACCAGTCATCAAGTGAAAAATGAAACAAAATTTCAGAGTCTCAAAGTTTTGTAAGCACTTGAAAACTCGAATTGCTGCGTAATGTTGCCAACAACAGCAACAGCAACAATAATAATAATAATAACAACCAAATACTCGTACATACATGAAAACATATATAAATGTTAACTGAAGAGAGGAGAAACGATAAAAGAGTTTTGTTGTACTGTTTGCTGTTGACCAGGTCGGATGTGCTCGGCTCAAAGCACTTGAGAGACCCTCGCATATCGCGCACTTGAATCTGTTACGCAAATGTGCGTAATGCGCATGAATATGGATGGATACATGGTAGCCAAGTATGAATACACTCAGTACTCACAGCTCACAACTCACAGTAATGGTTAAATTTGTGCCCACAACAAAAGCTAGAGCGTTAACAGTAAAGCGTTCCGCTAGCCAGGCCTTCAGCTTTTTTGAAGGCGCGTGGGCCTTGGCAACAAAACGCAGACGCAGGCTAGGAACTTGAGCTACTGCTACAGCCTACCAAAAAGGTCTCTTTTGGTCTCTTGAAGTGTCTTGTGAAGTGGCCGAAACCAAAGTTACAAAATGTTGCCCATAAACTTGAGCAATTTGTTTAAAAAGTAATGCTTAAGCCAAGTTTTGTTTCGTGTTAACTTCATGTAACATAACTTTAACTTTCTTTAAGATCTTTTAAAGTAAATATTACTTAAAAAACTCAAAAATTTGATAACAATAAATAAGCAAAATAATCAGTGTCTCAAATATATGATTTGGTTTAATAATAATTTTACTAAAAATTAGCGAATTCAACAATCTAATGATTAATTTTAAGGTTTACTTTATAACTTAACCAATAAGCAGTATTTTTTTTATCAAATTAATAAAACTTTCAATGATTAATTATGTCATGATATACAAGTAGAAGAAATAAATACAAATACAAACTTATTCTTATAAGACAAACTTTCTTCTTATGAATGTGCTGCTTAGATAGTGGAATTTTATGGTTATTTTTAATGTGGTAAGTTCAATTTAAAATCTCCGCTAACGATTATCAAACAAACCCCATGACGATTGCGTAGTTGATTTACTCCTCTCTCCTCATATATCTTCCTTTCTTTCTTTATCTCTCTCTCTCTTTCTTTAACTTCTTCTATTTCCTTCTCTGACTGCTGTCGAATTGCCTGGCAGTTCAATGGTCTGACAAGAGAACAACTTTTCCAACTGGCATTAATTGAACGCTGTCGGCGACCCCAAGAGTAGCAAAGTGCGTTCTTTTATATCCCCTCTGTCCACCCCACCACCCCCTTGAATTCCCAGCTACTCCCGCTGTATTGAAGTGAGTTTAACTCGCATTCAAGTGCAGAGCTTTCACAACAACATGTCGCTGACTTTATTGGAATCATGGCGAATCGCATTTAATCAAAGCACATCAAATGAATTCAGAGAGAGAGATTTTTATAATTTAAGTTTCAGTTGTAGTTGTAGATTGATTGACGCACTGACACAAAGCTGCGCAGCTTGATTGTCCGCATGCGCAGTCAATCAGCCTGAACAATTAATCCTTTAAGCAAGTGGTCAAAAGGAGCTCAGTGAGTACATAAACTCAATTTAGCGCACACGCTGTCACACAATTCGCAATCAAGCGACGACCATGGCAACACCATAGATACAACATACTAGCTACAGATTCAGATACAGATACAGATACGGCCACATAGCCACAGATACAAGATACAATATATGAGATACCAAATGGCAGTCCTAGGCCAACTAAGCTGCGACATTGCGCGACGTGTTGGGTAATTTGGAGAATTTATGACAAGCATTATGGCAACACTGGTTTCACTAGAGCACACTATAAGTATCTCACTATGTGTGTGTGTATCTATGTGTAGCAAGCAGGCTGTGTAAGTAATTCTGAGCGAGCCGCCCAAACCAGTTTCATTATTGTACACATTTTGATATTTATGCAACGCGTTTAGCTTTCTGATTACTCACGCTCAACTGGCCACAAAAACAAGAACTCGATGCTGTTGTTGCTGCTGGTCGTGAATTTTCCAGCTGCAACTCCCAACTGTAGACTCTGCAAACTGCCAACTGCAACTGCAACTCCATCTCTGGTCTATAATAAGTCAGCGGAGTTGCGCTTAAAGTGGTAGCCGGCGATTCCGATTCCCAATGCGATTCGGTGACGTCGGCGCATTTTGAAGATTTGAAAAATTAGAAATGCCAATTATACAAATAGTCAGAAGTTGTTGCTAAATTGTCAAAACTGTTGCTGTTGTTGTTGGTCGTTGCTGCTGCTGCTCGTTGTTAGTTGTAGGTTGATTGGCCAGTTTGACGGGCCGCCAAAGGTGCGGCTGAAACTCAACCGCAATCTCAGCTTTGAGCCAGAGCCAGAGCCTTAATACAGTTATGGCCAAATCCCTGTAGCTTTTAAATTGCTTTTGCTCTCTGGCAGTTGGCTGTCGAGAGTTGCCAGTTGAGAGTTGCCAGTTGCCAGCTGCCTTTGCTGTTTGTCTAAATGTCAAATGCAATTGGAGTCCGCTTGGATGCACATTGGCAAGCCGCCATCGCCATCGTCATCGCCATCGCCTTTGCTTTTGACTTTGCCTTGCTCTTGGGCGTTGCGAGCAGCTCTAGCTTTAATTGCGCAAAATCTTCAGATCTGTGGCAAAATGTTAAAGTGCAACAACAACACTAAAACAACAACAACAACAGCTACAGTTTCTTTTTGGGTGTGTAGCATGTAACCGCTGTAAATGAGAATGAGTTCAAGCTGTGGCCGCATTTGCGTATACTTGTTTATTGAGTTGCGTATACGCTATGTTGTCTGCATTTCCCAGGCCTAATTCAATTAAGTTGTCCGGGAAAATTGGCCAAAGCTACGTGTCGCCCATTCTTTTGAGCTGTTTTTTTTTTGCTCTGTTTTGCTTTGCAATTTAAATATAAATCATCATCGCTTGCCGCAAGGCCAGAACAGGCCAGACATAAAGTTCTATGCCATTTCATGTCGATGCATTTTGAGTACGTGCCGCGTGTCTAAGACCTGTATGTGGCAGCAACCAGCCAGCCAGCCAACCAGGTACTTGGTACCTGGTACCTTCGTGTCTATGTCTGCCAATTTAATATTTGTCTTGGGCTGACTCCATGGCCCCTTCTTGGCCTGCACTTTCCAATGTTCGTGCAACTGCTCCAGTTTCGACTGTTGTGTGTTGTTCTCCTTTTTCTCTCTCTATTTCTAAAGTTTTTATTTCGGTTTTTATGCCTAGGCCAGGGTATTACCGTGCGATAATACCGCAATTCATCATTATTATATTCATACTAGTACTCGTACTGTGGCTAAGTCTTTGTTGTGTTCTTGGGCCATGTTTGCACGTCACAGTTGCTGCGGCTCTAATGAAGGGGTTCCGCATTTTGATATATTGACATGAAATCGTTGGCGTTGTACTATACACACAAACCTACACTAGACAACAAAACATTGGCAACATGAAATAAAAACAAAATGTTAATAGCGTTAGGACGTATTTCTTCCGGCTAATCATGACTAGAGTTCCAAGTATCCATACATATGTATACTATATATGTGATTGTATTCATGTACTTCGGGTGTGTTGCGTGCCTTGTGGGCGTGGTTTTTGGCTCAACATAGCCACCGCCTCAATTAGGCGTTAACTGATTGGAATTCTAACGGCCATTCCACATGATTGCAGCAAATCTTTGTGCTCATTAGTCGGCGGGTTAACAAACTTGGCTGCGAGCTTGTTTATTTAAATCTAACTATAAGCATTTGCCACAGCCACAGTCGCAGTCAACCAAATAACAGCAATTGCCTATGCTGCAGGCTTCACTGTACCTCGAACTTTAAGAAACAAATGCAAAAGAGGCTGGGCCACAATCATTAGGCTTAGGCCGACCAAATGGCCATGGAATGCTGGCGATAAGGAAACGCTAACGTAACCAAATTACAACCTCAAATTTAGATCAATAAAATACACGCAGCAACAGCCCCAAAAAAGACCACCGAAAAAATAAAGAAACAACAATAACAAAGCATCGAACCGAATCTTTGATATACTTAAAAACATTTCAAATGTTTTATTTTATTAGAAAGCCATAAAGTAAACCTGAGAAGTTTATGTGTTTTGAATTAGAATAGCCTAAAGTCAAGAGATAAAAATTAAATTGATTGTTATAGTTATTGGAATGGTTTCATTTAAGAAAATAACGATCAGAAGCCAAGAGAATTATTCCTTAATGTCTATAAATGAACATTAGTATCAAAATAATTATGTTTAACTTTTCTGTAAATAAATCGTCAATATTTGATATATCCCCTATTAAAGCGTTTACTACTGTGAATTTTAAATTTAATGCCTATAAAATCAGTTAATTTTAATACTCTTCATTATTCTTCTGATATTTATTACATGTACTATACATTTAAAGTTTAAGAAGATACTTTAAATACAAATTTAATATTACTTCCATTTAAATAATTCCTCCTATATTTGATATATCCCTTATTAGAGCTTTTAATACTATGCATTTTAAATTTAATAACATATTTAGAATACCCTTTGTGAGGGCATTAATACCACTTTGTTGCTGGCCAGGGTCCAACCCAAAAAGCGCACAGAACAATGCCAAAAGCGAAGCTGACCTCAGTGCGGACACAGGCATTTTGCCTCACAGTGTGGGTGTAGCAGGGTTTAAAGTATGTGTGTGTGTGTGTGTGTGTGTGTAAGTGTGTGTGATTGTGTGCTAAGCTTAACCCATTATGGCGCCTAACGTACGAAACGTTGCACACGAAACAGAAACGGAGACTGCAGACTAGAGGCTTGAGTCTAGAGACAGCATAACAGAGAGAGAAAGAGAAAGAGAGTAAGATAGAGTCAAAGGGAAGAGAGGGAGGGAGAGACCGAGCTAGGGACAAGGACTGGCTGCTGCATCGGATGCTCATCAAAATGATTGCATCACGAAGAACAAATTTAAACGGCGATTACCGCCCAACCGCCTCCTCTCCCTTTTTTTCGCTCTCTCTCTCTCTCTCTCTCTCCACCTCTTTTCCTCTCTGTCTCCATTTCTCTTCTTGGTTGCTGTCAGCTCGATGCTGTCCACTTTTCGGCCTGGCAATTTCTATAACTGCAGCTAAACGCACAAATACAACAACAACTATGACTATGACTATTACTATGACTCTGATTACACAGTGGGAAAAATATCTGGGATTTCCGGGACAAAATCAATAAAAGCTGAAGTCTAAAACTCGCTGATCCCGGAACATCTGACGTCGAGTACGACATACTTAATTTAAGAAAGGTTTTCTATTGTTTTCTCAACATATATAGTATTATAATTATTGTAGTTCTCTCTTTGATAGTTAACGTATTTTAGTTGACTAAAAAAGTCAAGTTGAAGTATCTTATTTATTTAGAATAATATTTTTTCCTGTGTATGAGTTAAAGTTGTTCCCGGAGATGTAGACGAAGCCTGGGCCGGATTTATGGGCTTTTACAAAATGCCGCTGTGATTAAGTTGCATGAAAATTATAGTTTCGCTAGAACTTTTATGTCGCTTTAATTGATGCATCTCCGGATGCGGTCCAGCCATGGAGAGGAGCTTCAAAGAGGAAGGGGCAAAGAGGCAACTATAAGAGAGGGCCAGTCCAGCATTAGCTATAGCGACAGGCAGGCAGGCAGTTATGAAAAGTCTGAAGCCCGAGTTGACAGATGAGCTCGCAGCATGCAGCATGTAGCCTGCAGCTTGCAACTGGAAGGCTGCTCGTTAAGATGGGAAAGCAGCAACAATGTGCATACATACCTTCCCTTATTTAATCATATTATATATCTATATGGATTTATGTGTCTTTTCTTCTACTGTTTTCTTTTTTTTTGCAGCTGCTACATATTGTTGTTCCCGCTGTTGTGGCACGCAACTGTGGCAATCGTGCGCCACAATTGTCGCAACTTGTCCGCCTTCGCCAGCCAACAAACTTGGCCAGGCAAATTGGCAATTGCCCATTTGAGGGACAAGTGTAAATATTGTGATTGTGCAAATACGTTTTCTGATTTATTGCCAGTAATTATATGCACATATGTACATGTATGTATATGAATATATCAAATTCATACTCTTATTCGTGTTCGTAGTTGGATTCGTATTTGTATTCATATGCAAAATCAAATCGTGCGGCAAACGTGTAATTTAATGCGATTTTGCTGTAAGAGACGCCAACAACACTTGCCGACACTGACTCTGACTCTGACTCTGTGTGGAGCAGATGAAGAAGGAGAGTGAGAGAGAAGGTTAGGGAGACTCAGGAGGGGACACAAATGACAAAGTAGACTGTGCACGGCTTTTCGCGCCTTTTATTGTCGGCCAATTCTCAGTCCATACGTCTCTCAATCCTCCAGTTCAGTCTGTCCAAGTGTCAGTTTAATGCTCGACTGACTTAACACGCAAATTAATTAAATGCGACTGCAACAACATCAACAACAACAACAACAACAACACCAATAACAACAACGGCCACTGCAACTGTGACTGCGGCTGCGGCTTTGAGTATGTTGCCAACAAATTGCTTTGTGGTTGCTCAGAGTGCAACAGCAACAACAGCAGCAACAACAACAGCACCAACAAATTGTTGCATACAAATTGTGGCAACATGCTGCAATTGCATCTCATAACAGTCCCATGTGAATTGTGTGTATGCCTTGAACCCGCAGGTGGCACTCACTTAGTTGATCTTGACCCTGAACCTAACCCTGAACCTCAACACTTAAACAAACTCAATTGGGCTACCGATTTTTTTGCCCGTTTTTTCAGGGTCGTGCCAAGGGAGGGGAAAAGGGAGTCAACGAGGTACAATTAACGCCGCTTACTTTGAAAGTGTTGTGCATAAATTTAAAGTTATCTTTTGAACAATGAATAAGGAAAAATTACGAAAATATTTATTACTAATCGATTTTGGAAAAATAACAATATTCATATGTAGAACCCATTTATAGCTCAATTTTGTTAGATATGACACAGCTATGCAAATTTAAAGTCTTTTGATCATTGAGACTGTGAATTTTTCAAGTAAAACTTTTAGCACATCGATTGACTAGAAATTGATCCAAATAATATTGAATTTTGTCTTCAGCAACTTGACATTGCACTTCAGCCTGAAGGCAACTGTCAAAATGCGACAGCGAGAACAGAAGAAAACAATTACAATTACAACAATTACAATTATAATTGTTCTTTTGTCTTCATGCCACATTGTGGCATCGTCAACCTCTTAATTGATGTCTCGTTAAAGTTTCTTTTTATTTGCAATACTTTTCGACCATCAGGTGCAGTTTTTCCTATCGAATTCGACTGGGAGTAGGAATTCTTCTGATGTCAGCTGGCGGCACATTCAAAATAATACCTGCCACTGTTCCCCCCGTAATTAACTCAGGTGGAGTGAGCTTTTCAGGTTCGCCTCTAGGAAACTTAACTGATTGCATTTTATGCTCGTTCATATCTTGAACTCCAACTGCGAGTACAACTGCAAACTGGAACTCGAAAACTCGTAACAATTGCCCCAATTTCAATTTCAGGAGGCGGCAACGATCGGCATGTGCCTGACAAGGGGGCGTGGCCCCACTTAATGTTGAACACATCGGCATCGTCAACGGCTCTAATTGGAGTAAATTATGTTTACACATTTCGTCGTGCAATTAGGTCAACACACTTCACTGTGTGTGTGTGTGCATGTGTGTGTGTATTTGTGTTTATTCGTGATATGATATGAAATGCATTTTGTGGCTTGATTTTACATAATTAAAGAATCAAGTTGAACGGGGCAAGAGGTCTTGTGAGGTCTGTAAGCGAGGAGTTTTATCTGCCATTTAGATTTTCGAATATTTAATTAGTTCTCGCGCTACAATTTATAGTTAAGGGGAGAGTGTTACGAAATAGGAAAAAGGTTGTGGGGAAATGTAGAAAAACGCTCCAAGTAATATTTCTCAAAAGGTTAAACAGCATAAAAATGTCAGCAGGCAGTTAAGGAGAATCATTCGACGTCATGGGTTAGTCAGACAGTCATTAATTGCAGGAAATCGAAGAGTTATGAGTTTCTCCTTCTGTATCTGTATCTCTGGCTCTCAGCATTCTATAAATAAACTAACAAGCATTAAGCTGGTATTTTTTTCATTTCTAACGTGATAACATTCTCCGACTGACTCACGGGGCCGTGTAATCGCACTTGAGATTGCACGTGTATCAAATGCAAACCCACGCGATTTTCCACAATTGCAATTGCAGAACGCAGACAACGCCCAGTTTGGAAACCTTTGGGAAAACGAAGCGACAATGCTAAGTGACTGACTAACTGAATGACTGTCTAACTGACTGTCTAACTGATTGCTTGTTTGACTGTTAAGCAGCAGCAATTGTGCATATTTTCTTGATGTAATTAGAATCAACAATACCGGGGTTTTTCCAAGCCTCACAAACACTTGATGCCTCAATGCTGCCGCCGCTGCCGGTAAACTGAGAGAGCGTTGTACTCGTTCACCAAGTGGCAACTGGTTTTTTACTCACAACTCACATGAACGCACCCACTGTGCACTGAGCTCGAAGCGTTCTCGTAGACCGGTTATCTCGAGACAAGCTCATCCAGAAGTATATTCGCTTCACGCTCTCAGCTGAAAATTCGCCTTTGGCTCCGTTCGACACTTTTTGCAAAGATCAGTTTGGTATTAAAGCTACGACCGAGCTGAGCTGTCTTCCAAACGCACGGCGAATAGCAACAACAAAAAACAAAAAGCAAAAAGAAAATAAACAAGTTCCCAATTGTCAGTTCTCAGTTCTCAGTTCTCAATTCTCAGTGTTGAGCAGAAAGTAATTGGCAGATATGTCGTGCATATATTGTAAGTAACAACCGCAATTGAGGCTATTGGAGGTGCCAACTAACTTGATTCTTCCCTCATTACAGCTTCCCCAGCATTGTTGCTCCTTTTGGGCAGCAGCTTTTGTCTCCTAAGTGGAGCCTTTAGTTCCCGCGATAATTTTGTCAAATTCTGTGACAGGGTATACGATCCTGCGTGTCCGGGAAATGAGCCAACTTCATTTCAGTCCAGATCCGGAGGGGGTCCTCCCGTCTCTGCCCAGTCAGCACCGGCAAACACGGATTTACAGCGTCCACAGACGCATTCAGGACAAACTGTGCAACATACATGGAATGCTCCACGTAATTCAGGTCGTCAAGCAGTACCTGCACCCGCTCCTGCTCCAGCTCAAGCTCCCCCTTCCGCTCCTGCTTCACCTGTAAACTCCGGGCAGGATATCCGCATAGTTGAGCCGGCTGTTGCCCCTGCCGGTCCCACACGTCCCCGAGCACAATTGAACTACAGAGAACGCTTCAGTTCCGTGCTTTTTCAGCCCATTTCTCGAGCCAACTCACAGAAGAACGTGGTCTACTCTCCGTCCTCAATCCATGCCATGTTGGGATTACTCTATTGTGTCTCTTCTGGTGAAACTGGTCAGGAATTGTTGCGCGCTGGTCAATTTGTCCAAGATAAACATGCTGTGGCAAGAGATTTCCTGGAGCTAAATCGACGGAATCGTGAACTGGACAATGCGTTGTTGATTGTGGCCACCAAGTTGTTCTACAACAATGAGTTGGCCAAACTGAATCCCGATTACAGACCCTTTGCTGTTGAGTATTTTGGCTCTGATGTTGAGGCAGTTGATATGAAGCGATCCCGAGATACGGCCAATAAGATAAACGCCTGGGGATCGGATGCCACAAGAACAATAATTCGACAGCTGGTGAGTCCCTCCGATATCGATGGACAGATGGAGGCTCTGCTGGTCAATGCGATCTACTTTAAGGCTCGCTGGGCCACCGAGTTCTCTGCCATGGATACCACTCCGGAAAAGTTCCGAGTGAGAAGTAATGCAGCTGTCACAGTTCCCATGATGTACAACGATGATATATTCCCCTTTGCCGAGCTGCCGGAATTGGATGCCACGGCATTGGAGTTACCTTATGCTGGTACCCAGGCAAGCATGCTGTTGATACTGCCAAACCAGGTCGAGGGTCTAACACAGCTCGAACGCAGGCTGGAAGATCCCAATAATGATTTAAATATAATTGCGTCACGTCTACGTCGTGAGACGGTCACTGTACGTCTTCCCAAGTTCCGTATACAGTTCGAGCAGGATATGATGAGTCCACTGCAGCAGATGGGAGTTAATCGCATGTTCACTAGAGATTCACAAATCAATACCATACTCTTGAGTCCGGTTCGAGTGTCCAAGATCTTGCAAAAGGCCTTCATCGATGTAAACGAGGCTGGCTCCGAAGCAGCAGCCGCTTCCTGTAAGTAACAATAGTTTTTCTTCCTTTCTCTCTTTAACCCCCTTTGTAAATTAACCGATTCCTTTTTGTAGACGCCAAGTTTGTGCCTCTGTCGCTGCCGTTGAAGTCACGCCAATTTACTGCTGATCATCCGTTCATCTTTGCCATAAGGACACCCGATACGGTTCTCTTCATGGGACATGTGGTGCTGCCGACCCAGCAAGCTGGAACCCATTAAGGATACTCCAAATAGCCTTAGCTTTTAAGTTGTACGCATTTTGATACTCTATACTACGTATACTACTCGTAATCGTAAAATACTTCATTATAATCCATCTTAAATTTCTCAAACAAACAAAAATAGAAAATGAAAGAAAACAAAACCTATTCAGAATTGTGTATTTATTCTTTTCTTACTGATAACCTTTGGGCAGCTCAGATTGTTAAAGCTTCTGTACCTTTTCCAAATGCAGCTGTTTATGTCTCAGTTGAATGGTTTTTACAACATGTCTAGTTTTTTAACTGGTAAACCCGTTTTGTTCTCCGTGATGGGGACCCCTTTAGCGTTTGCCTCCCTCAATGGGATCTGGGAGCTGGGAGGCTATAAATGCAAATTTCTCAATCGCAAAACAAAACTTCCTCAATAGTCCAAACAAACTTGTACGAATTCAGGTTCAAGTTGGGAAGTCCAGCTTCATCGAGAGTAGTAGACATTGGGAATGAGTAATCTAAAAATCCCATTGAAAAACCAATCGTTTAAATAATGTTATTGATTGATATTCTATTGCGTCATAACTGACTACTAAGAATTCATATTGAGAGAGAGATTGAGATCCGAGTATATGAACTTGATCCAAACGTGAACTTATTTGTTTATTTCGAATTTCCACTGATAAGAACAAAACCAGTTTCTCTTTTAAATAAGCAAATTAAAAACAAACATTCCAATGCTCTTTATAAATAGTAAATAATAAATAATTGTTAAGTATTAGCCGGCTTTGCTCGTGTACTTAAAGTATTGCTGAAAATAGATTTAATGACTGTTTGGTAGATCAGAGAAATATATAATGAATTAAATTATAAGTGAATGAAAAATGAAAGATAATACTTATAAATTTGTAACTAGAAATGTTGTTTATTACAATTTATATTGTAGGGTAAGGTTTATATAAAAGGAATATCATATAGATATTTAAAATATCTCTATTTATTATGGGCACTGATCCTTACAAGCTTTATATCAACAGATAGCATAATAGAATATCCCAACGTTAAGACAAGTTCTATTTAGCATACTTCAATCGTTGTTTTGTTTAATGATATATTCTAATATAAGGGATATTCCAACTGGTCGTATGAATACAACTGAGGAGTAATAGAATATCCCATTGTTCAGTTCTTTTCAACTTTCTTGAATAACTATTACAACTTGTTCTGTTTGATGAGGCAGTTGATTAAAAGGAGACTCGCAACAGGTTTTAAGACATCTATAATCATCTAGAAGTTAGACTCGTATACTAGTATACCAATTAGGTCACTTACTAGACTCTGATTAAATCGTTTCATTCAACTGCCTATTATCTCCTGTCACTCTTCTCTCTCTCATATCAGCTAAGAATTTCAATTAAAAACAATGTCGAGAGCTTTTTGTTTTGACTTAGCCGGCTCAATGCCATTAGCTTTAAGTGAGGAGTGTGTGGTGTGTGTGCTCGGGGTGTGTGTGAATTGTGAGTCTCAGTTTAGTTGTGTGCGAGCCACAGAAGCAACAACATTTATAATAGAAATTCAAAGCTTGGAATTACCCAACTTAAAGCATGACCACAATCAACAACTGGAGACGACTTCAAGTTGCCGCCTTGTTGTTGGCATTTCTCGCTTTTAGTTGCACGGTGAGCGGCAATCTGGAAGCTGTAAACGGGTCCAACGAACGCTTTGCCCTGCGTCTGGCCACAAGATTGGGACTATCGCAACCAAGAAGCAATGTTGCAGTCTCCCCATTGCTGTTGCAATCAGCTTTGGCACTGCTCTACGCTGGAGTCGCCTCCGATTCAGCTGTGGCACAGCAATTGCGGGTGGCATTGGAGTTGCAACACTTGGGAACACCGGAACAGACATTGCGGCAATTCCAGCAAGTGATTGGAGAACTTAAACAATCTGCAGCAATTGGTTGCAAGCTGCGCATGATCAGTGAATTTTATACGGAAGAACGTTACACTTTCAACTATCGTGATGAGTTTGTGGCAAGGGCAACAGCTTTGGGCATCGGAGTGCATCGCCTGGACTTTGATAATGTGGCAAACGTGGCACAAGCTATTAACTATGAGTTTCTTACACGCAGTAACTTTACTGTGGGTGAACTAGTCTCCACCTCCCTGTTGCACGCCACAACTGGCTCCGACACGCCCTTCCTGCATGCCTCAGCCCTGACATTCCGTGCTCCCTGGGCCCAGGGCTTCAATCCACAGGAGACACAGCGAATCAATTTCTTCAGTGACAAACAGACTCACAAGCTTGTGGATGCCATGTTCTTGCAACACAGCTTCCGGTATGCCGAGTTGGCATCGCTGGATGCGTGCCTCATTGAGTTGCCTTATGCCACAGCCGATCTCAGTCTGCTCATCATCTTTCCCAATCAAGTGGAAGGACTCGCCCAACTAGAACGTCAGCTGCAAGGCTACGATGTGCAACAGTTGAGGCAACAACTAATTGAACGCAAGTTGGCCTTAACCCTGCCCAAGTTTAGTTTATTAGCACACAGCGAACTGCGCAACATTCTGCAACAGGTGAGTGGCAAGTGGCTACCTGAATATGCAACTAAAAGTCTAATCTATTAACTTCCAGTTGGGTTTGGGCAAACTCTTTACAACGGAGGCACAACTGCACAATGTATTCAGTTCGATTTTGGCCAGTTCTGCGCCACATTTGACGGCCATGCCACATACTGCATTGTTGGAGGTGCAAGAGGCAGGCGGGGAAGTCGATCGCACTTTTGGTAAGTTGCATGGTTTTAATTTGTAGAGTGTGGAACTGTCTTTGATCAGCTGCTTATTCCAGTGGCAGCCTTTACCGATCTATTTCGCAGCACCCTCTCCGTGGTCATCAATCATCCCTTTTTCTACACCCTGGGGAATGGAAAGACTCAGCTACTGGCTGGCCATGTGGTCGACATCTAGTCTCTGGCTCTCTCTAGAGGTTATCGCCTTATCAGCGACTCAATAAACAACATGCCAAAGGTGATAAATGACGTGTAAACAATTCAAATAAAAAACGAGAACTCAGCTGTGCTCTGAATGTGAGTTTCTAAAACTGAATCCAAGTCCAAATCTAGCCTCCACATTCAGCTCGATTTCAGTTCACATTCAGACGCTCAACGACACCAATCAAAAACAAGTGTAAAGCGCAAATTATCAATAAAGAACAACTATATATACTATATAGATCAATTTAGATGATCATGACGTGCCATGGACTGCAATGTCTCTTACGTAAGCCTCAATTATTGCCTATAGCTTGACAATCTCTGCGATCTTTATGAGTTTGAATTCAAGAATGACAACGAGTTATAAAAAAGAGAGTGACAATATTTATTGCTCGATTTCGGTTAAAGCTCAATAAAAAGCCGAGTCTGTCGTTCTGTCTGTCGTTTTGACTGTCTATCTCAAGGTTCAATGTATTGTGATGTCATAAAAAGAATTCAACACATAATTAAATTGGATTTTGATGCTAAAATATTATTGTTTACTCGCATACTTGAATGAATTTTGGGTTAAAACGTTTTATTTTTTTAGTTTCCTTGACGATCATCATCTGTTGTCACGGGAAAACCACATCCAGTTTGGATGCAGCTGCTGATCGCAATTTGTTGGCAGCTCAACTTTACAGTGTTGTGGGTGCAGAGCGTCTCAATGAGAACATTGTGATCTCTCCGGCAGCCATTCAGAGCTCCATGGCATTGGCCTTCTACGGGGCGAAGGGACAGACGGCACTTGAGTTGAAGGAGGGCATGAGATTGGGAATTGGCGATGGTGATCAAGTGGCCCAACGATTTGGCAGCTTCCAAAAGTCGCTGACACGCGACAACAATCTCAGATTGGCCAACAACATTTACATTAACGAGAATCTGGAATTCAAGGGCGCCTTTCGTGATGTCGCTCAACGTCAATTCGACTCGAACATTGACAAACTGGACTTCCATCCACCCTACAATAAGCGCACAGCCGATGGCATCAATCGACTGATTGCCACCAAGACAAATGATCAGATCAAGGACATCCTAAGGCCAGAGCTGCTCAATGATCGTACTGAGGGTGTCATTGTCAATGGAGTGACTTATTCGGCTCCCTGGCAAAAGGCCTTCAAGCTGGACAAGACACAGCGTCGTTCTTTCCGCACTGGCAATGGACAGTCTGTCCAGGTGGAGACCATGTGGACATTGCAGAACTTTAACTATGCCGAGGTGCGCAGTCTGGATGCCAAGGTCGTGGAGTTGCCCTATCAAAACTCGGAGTTTTCCATGTTGGTGCTGCTGCCCAATCGCAAGGATGGACTCCGTGCCTTGCAACAGAGTCTTGTTGGCAAGAATCTACTTAGCGAACTGGGCGAGATGTCGCAACATAAGGTCGAGGTTGAGTTGCCCAAATTCAGTGTGACTTTCGGACTTGGTCTAGAACAACCCTTCAAGCAGGTAAATCAACGAAGTTTTCTATACTTCATGATCACCAAAGTTATGACAGTAATTTCTGTTTTGTATAATACTAAGACTCTACTCTCCTTAACCTTCTCTCTATATTCCCTATAGCTGGGCATTACGACCATGTTCTCACGCGATGGAGACTTTGGCAACATGTACCGCATGTTTGTCAGCCACTTCATCAATGCCGTCGAGCACAAGGCTCATGTTGAGGTGTCCGAAGCGGGCGTGGAACAACCTCTTGAATCGGGTGGTAAGCTAATTAAAATATTAATTAATTTCTATTAATTTATTCTGAAACTTTTCCCTTCGACTTTCAGTTCTTAAGAGTCTCTTCTCCCGCTCCAAGAAATTCGAGGCAGATCATCCGTTTGCCTTTGCCATTAAATACAAAGACTCCATTGTCTTCATGGGTCACATTGCCAACTATGCCTATGTGTGAAATATGGACCAAACTCCTCTATTCCCTCCACCCCCCGCTGGGCAATTTAAGGTGCAAATTAATTACTCAACATGTTTGTTTTTGTTAATGAATGCAAATTTGTTCAACACTCAAATAAAAATTTGACAACCTTTTACGCAAGTTAAAATAAATATTATAATTCATTAAAATCTGAAGAGTAGTGGCAAATAAACTGATGAAAAAATATCAATATATTCTGCAATGCAATAAAAATCTGAAGAGTCTTAAATAGAGGCTACTTATTCTGCAGAATAACATGTTCAAATTAAAGATAAGAAAACTTTTAGAAATGCTTTTGACGCATTTCAAATATTGAGAGAAGACTTGAGTTCCAAAATATACTTAAAGATATTTACTTAACTTTGTCAAATAAACACACTTTAAAAAGTGAAAATTGAGCAATTATCATATTAATAAACATTTTTAAATCAAATTTTATTAATTTCTGCTAATACCTCAAGTTCGATTTATTGCAAATATTTAATTGTGCATTCAAAATAAGTAATTGACCATAAACTGGGTCCATAAATCGTGAATTCGACACTTAAAAATATTTAATAAATTGGGTTTTTTTTATACATTTTTAATGTATTCATAAGAGCTCAGCTTTTTGGTTAAATTTATCAAGGTATCAGATCGCAATTTGACTCACCTTTCGAGCTCGACGGGCATTTGATTTGTGTTATCCATTTTTAGATGTTGGCGAATCCTTTTCTCCTTTTTGTCCTATCTAAGCGGTTTATCAGATGATTTTGTGTTTTGTTTTCGCTTGATTTACATTTATCTCTTCCACTGCACAAAATGCACACATAAATTAACATTAACCGATTGGGATTTATTTAAATTTTTTTCTCTTTATTTTATTTTTCTTATTAATTTGCCTGCCACAGAATGTGGCAAATTTGTAGATTGGACTGTGCGCAGGCGCAGCCTTTTGGCATTTGCTTTAACACATTTGTTTCTTATTCTCTTGCCTTTTTTTGCTATTTCTTGAGCTTAAATAATTTATATACTTTTTGTCGCTGGTTTTCTAATCGCGCACATAAATCAACTGGCAACAAATTTTGAGCCAATGCGTTTATTGTATTACTTTTATTTAATAAAATATTTTTTTGCTGTTTTTTATTCTCGTTGTACTTTGGATATTTATGTGCTTATGTGTAGTTAAAAAATTTGGTTCATTGCCTGTCGATTTGTGGCATGGGAAACTGGTTCGATTTGGTTTTTAGCCGTTAAGCTTAATTGTGTATAAAAGTAAGGCGATGATTGGCAAATTTGAATTTTAATGAGAATCGATAGGTGGGAAGCAGGATCGATTATCGATTAAAACGATAAATTAATTTCAGCATTTGGTGGCAACACTTTGATGGATTACAATTAAATGGAAAATTATCGCACTGCAATCGTGCAGACATTTAAGACCATTTAAAATAATTGATGCACATTTTCCGCTTTTACTGCTGCCACAATTTTTCACAAAACACATACACACACACGCTAACTGGTCACTTATTTTAATGCAATTTAATACCTGGCTGGCTGCCGTTTTGTTTTTTTATATGGTAGCTTGCACCACGCAAAAGCACAAAAAAAAACCACAAACAGCTACCGATTCTTTTGGCCAGATAAGAGAACACACGCGTGGGCGGTTGTGAGGAAGAGAGGCACGAGGTGAACACAGAGAGGAAGGTGAACGGGGGCAGCTCTGTTGGGTCAGATCAAGCTGCAGTTTTTATTTTTGCACGCACGCAAATGCACAACAAGAAAATGCGAGGCAAACGACAACAACAACGCGAAAACTAAACTCTTTTGCCGCCAAATTCGTCTGTCTCGCTTGACACCAATACACAGACTGAGCGATCCTCGGCTGTATTTCGCATGCACGAATATGACGCTCTCTCTCTCTTGCTCTCCCAATCTCTTTTCGTTTTTCAACACTCACTGTTGCGCTAGCTCCAAACGAACTCCACAAACAACAATGCCAAATGCAACAACTCCAACAGCTTACAGAGCAGCACGCGCACTCGCTCTCTCTAACTCTTTGGCGCTCAGAGAGAGCAAGAATACTGGTTAAGCGCTGCTGTTGCTGCGAGAGAGAGAAAATACTGGGCACGCTTGCTTGTGTGTCTTTGACTGGTTGCATGTAATTGTCGTTGTAATTGTAATTCTTGCAGCGCGCCCTCGCTTCGCTTGTGGTCAGTCGAGCACTCTCTGTCCCTCTCCCTCTCCCTGCCCCTCTTCGTGACGTGTCCCTTTGTTAGATTCGTTTGTATTGCTTGACAAGTTTTTCTTTGTTTCATGTTCGTTTTGTGAGTGGAATTTAAAGTGGGTTCCTCTGCCTCCCCTCTCTCCACTGATGACCCTTCCTTACCAAACATTCGAGTTGCAGCAACAGGCAGAAGTTGCAGCAGGTGCAGGCGCAGGCGCTTTTAAAACAAATACCACAAATGCTTCAAAAGACGGACCCATTATCTGATGGATCTGATCTGAGGTAACCCGAAACCCGTTTACACCCCAGATGAACCTCTATTTAGTAAATCCTAATGGCTTACACTACTTTGTGATTCAAATAGATTGATCTCAGATGGCAACATTGAATTTATAAAGGTTTTTCAATTCCTGAAATTACACTAAATTACAGTGAGAAATAGATTATTGGATCATATTGAAACTATCTTTCGGAAAAGTTAGATATACTCAACAAATAGTATCAAAATAAAGGGTATTAAGACTTCAACCTTTACGATTCTGGTAAGCTGTTCAAATATTAATGTAAATACTTATTGAATGCATAAACTCCGTTTGTTTGGGTTTTTATTTTGTATTTACTTTATTTACGTTTTTTTCTTTTCTTTTTTTTTCATTTTTTGGGTCGCACGTAACACCATCGAGGCATAATTTAGGTAAATTTCTTTTGTTTTTAATTTTCTTATTATCGTGTATATTTTTAGCCTGACCAAATATTAAACTTGTGCAGAGGGTACAAATGTCGGTTATAAGAAGGTTCCAGTAATTATTGTAATATAACTAAAAGAAAACAAATTTATCTGGTGGAAATAATCGATGTTATAGCCATTTAGGCATACTGATTTTAGGCTAACTAACTGTCAGAGTTTTCTAAAAGTTTCCAAGATGAACTTCGCGGTGTTGCTTCTTACTTTTCTAGGTCTGTACTAGTAACTTCAATAAATCCAAATATTAACTCTCTATCAATTTCTTGTAGCACTATCTGAAGCAAGGACTTTTCAATGTATGGGAACCTTGCCTTTCCTAGTAGTTTGTGCCTATCACGCATGCTATTTAAATGTTGCTCAAAGGGATTTGGAATATTTGAACTGTCATCGCGAGCAAAGAGGAAAGCCACGTAAGATTGAAGCAAACCTAAGTATTTCAGTTTTTGAACAACTATATAATTGAATTTTAATTTCGACAGCATTGCAGTTTATTGCGGAGGGAAAATGCAACCAGACGTTGACGCCACCGTGTTTAGAATTCGATTTCAAATGAAAGAATTTTTATGGAATTTATTAAAGATTTCTAAAGTTATGATTACATAATGAAAGATTTTTAATGAATGAAATTATGTTGAGTATTTTTCTTAGCCTAGAATTTGACAATGTGTCCAGTAAAGTAAACCGCATGCTGATCCCGAATGATGAAGACAAACGGATGATCGGCCACAAATGTCTTGGGATCCAAAGGCAGGGACATGGGTACGCCAGCAGCATCTGAAAAGGGAAATCAGGATTAAAGGACTGTAAGAGAAATGCAACTGGGATAAATCTACTTACAACTGATGCCTGCAGCCTCGCAGCCAATTTCGTTGACATCGATGAAGGTTTTGTGCTGCAATTTCGTAATGCGGGTTCCAATGGGTGAATCATCAAAGATGTTGCTGAAGTCAGCTCCCGACGAGAACATGGCATTGATGCCAAGCTGTAAAAGAGATCTTTAGAAGAAATCCTAGAACCACAAATTTCGTAACTAGCTTACCTTATTTAGAGTAGGCTTCAGATCCGTGTCGAACTCGAACTTGAACTTGGGTAAATAGACGGCCACACTTTGCCATTGCCAACGCTCCTCGAGAAGCTTGAAGTCCACACCCTTGAGCTGCTGCTCCAACTGCTGGAGACCCGTTCGTTTATTGGGCAAAATAAACCACATGGTCATGTTGATGTTCTCGAAGAAGAGTTCGATTGCCTTGGCATCCAGTTCCGGATAGTCGGCATAGTAATACCAATTGTCGGCGAACATAGTGGGAACTTGAACGGCTTGGTTTTCGTTCAGCCAGAAATCGCGATCCTTGGTGTCCTCGTCATTGAAGGGACGAGCCCAACGTGCCTTGAAATAGATGGCATTGATGAGAGCCACATTCGTGTCGGGCTCCAGTTTATCCACAACATGTTCAATCTTATCCTGTGTCTTTTGTTTCACCCAGTTGTTGATATGCTCCACCGCCTGGGATTCCTGTTCAAAGTTGAGACCCTCCACCTCGGAGTCAAAGTACTTCTCGGCCACTTCGCGGAAATGTGGCGCCACCTTGAGATTCTCTCGTGTATAGACCTTGTTAGCGATCTCCAGCACAGTCTTTGACTTGATATATGAGTGCAACAGTCGATGGTAGCTCTCGGCCAGCCCATCTTTACTCTCCTGCGCTGAGGCATGCAACGTCTTCTGCAACTCCGTTGCCGTCTTCCCCTCTGCCCCATAGTAGGCTAGGCCCAAAGCCAGCTGCACGGACACGGGCGAGATGATCACATTCTCCTCCTGACGATCGGTGGCCAAGGTCTGAAATAGTTCGGTGGCAAACAAATTGCGCTCCTTAATTGTATTTGCCACACAAAACAGTGGCAGCCACAGCAACACAACTGAAATGAAAAGAAAAGATCAACAAACACTGCGATCACTGGGATCAGTTTAAAGCCTCAACTTACAGTAGTTCATTGCGCCTGCGTTGACACCTCGAGACTAAAAGTGAAAAGGCTGTAGAACCTGTCATTTATAGCTGCGCAGGAATCGGAATCACGACGCGGCAGCGCATGCGCTTTGCATTTCAAGTAGAACAACACCAGCAGCAACAACAACAACAGCAACAGCAACAGTAACAACAAAATAAAGGTAAAGGTAAAAGCAAAGTAAAAGAAATGCTTGGCAGCTTAAGGAATCGACGTGCGCTTCTTCTGGACTATTCTCGTTCTGGGTGTGAGAAATACTGGGAACACTCTCTCTCACTCGCTCTCTCTTCGTCACGCTCTCTGAGAGTAAAGTGCTGCTGGGGCGCGCACTTGAGTTGACCGTTTTCTACCTTTTGCACTTGTCTCCCTGCATTTGTGTTTGTTATGAGACCCTGCACTTAAAGGGTAGAAAGTGTATAATAAGGTTAAATAGATGGCTTGCTCTAAATCCTATCCAAAACAAAATTGTCTTAGTACTTTTAAACGTCCGCTTTCTAATTCTCAAATCAAAATTATAGAAATACATATGTACAATTGTCCAGATATGTCCTGAAAATTTCAATAGAATATGAAAATTATCTCAGGAGATATTCAAAAAATTTGTAATTTTGAGAGCTGTTTTAAGAAAAGAACTCTGTACCATTTTTATGGGTTAATTTGTTTTTTATAAAATGAGTACAGTGTCTCTTACAGTCAATTTCTCTCGACTGTGGTCTTTGCTACTAGCTGTATTTGTTTTTAAGCTTGTGTGCTCTTAGCTGTTGCTCAAAGGGCTTGAAATAAATTCACTCGTCTGTCAAATTGAAGCTGTGCACAGTGTGAGCCACAGATCGTTGCAAGATCACAAATATATGAATCCAAATACATGTCCAAATCCAAGTACGTGTTGCCTGCGCATTAAACTCTAATTTTGTGTTTTATGCGTTGATTTTAATGGGGTCTATTTTCGTATTTGTTTAGATAATGCATCCATAAACAATACGAAAATGATCAGACCAGTAGTAAAGCAAACAGGCAGTTTCGTAAATTGTTTATCGACTGACCCCCAACTCCACTCACACACACACACTAACACACCGACACACACACATACGGCGTTCCAATTAAACGCAACACGCACACATAAATTTCTGAGTAACTGAAAACGCAGCAGGGCCAACAAGCACTCGCTCTGCTTTTGGCCTTATCCAATGTTTTTTATCATACAAAGAGAAAAAAGGCAAGGGGGGAAAGGGAATGTGAATCAAAGTCCCGAAATTTGTTATTTATGCACAGTTTGTGTGAAATGCTAATAAATTTTAATGGAATTTTAAAAACATGCTTTATAGGCTCGTCCGCGTCCTGTACATAAATATAAATCTTGACCAGCCAGGCCAGCAACAGACTAACTTGGCTAACTGCGTTGCCTCTTGCCTTGTTTTCTTTTTGTTTTCTTTTATGGTAGCATAAATTGACTTGGCTACTGTATGAAAGATTTTTTATTAATTGTGGGTGAACATTATAAAACACTTTCTGACTTTCTACCAGTTGATAAACCAGATTGCAACTTGGCCTAAGCCTTATATAACCGTATGTAAGTGTGTGAGTGGCGTTGTGTGTGTGTGTGTGTGTGTCCTGGCAACGACCGGAGCTGCCAAAGCGCTGACCGTTCTGATTGAATGATTTCACTGATCGAGACAAAACATGTTAAAGATCGTGATCGTTGTGGCTAAGGCGAAGGCTTTAGCCATGGCTCTGTCTGTGGCTCAAAGGCAGGCTGGCAGCCTGGCTGTTGTCCACAACACACAACACGGCAGCCAGCAAAAAGGCTAAAACAAAAGTTAAAAAAAAGGAATGCCGATAAAAGAGTTTTGCGACTGGACACAAGGCACAAGTTGATGCAGCAGGTCGACACGAGGCAAGAGACAGGAGGACAGGAGACTGGAGACAGGAGACATGCAACAAGGGAACGAACGGGCAAACAGGCGACAAGGGGTTAATGTTGTGGCTCAGTTTGTGGCTTTGGCTTTGACTTTTGCTGCATGCAACAACGGCAGCAAAATGCTGCTGATAAAAATAACTTGCCACAAAACTTCTTCTTTTGAGCCGTGCGGAAAAGCACAAGAATGATGAGCCAGCTACAACAGCAACAACAACAACAATAAAAACAACAACAGCAACTGTAACAACAACACGAATTATGTGATCGTTCCAGCATCTCTCTCTCATGGAAGATGGAAGCTCTCGTTGCACACACAGAGAGTGTGGGTTTGCCTGCGTGCAAGTAACCCAAAACCAGTTGATGATAGAGCAAAAAAATATACAAAAAAAAAATAAATAAAACAGTAGAAAACAAAGACTCCAAAGTGAAAGAAACCGAGCCCAAAATCTAAAAAAAAAACAATGGCAACAATGCGCCTCCTCTTCCTCTTCCAACCCATTGGCCCTTTTCTAGATCTCTTTGCAGTTTCTGTTTTTTTCTTCTAAGCATAAACAATAAAATTTCACATAACTACACAACAATGATCAACGATTAGGGATCAAGATCATCTGACATTCAGCTCAACATTTAGAATTATGATTGTAATATTTTAAAATTCACTTTCATGGAAAATGCTATTAACTAATGCAGAAAGTTTGTCCAAGCAATTAAGATGCTGACTATGCAGAAAGTTGGAATTAAACAATTAAGGCTAAGATTACAAAAATATTCTATTAAACTAGAGATAGACATTTTTATTATTATTTCTGGGAAGGGGAAGATTGTTTATACTAATCAAGAATACAACTGATTTCTCTGAAAATGATGACTTTAATTCTCGTATTTACCGACATTTATTTACTCTCTGTATGGTATCAATATTTTTAGTCTTTCAAGCTTTAATTTTAAATTATTTATCAATTTTTATTTTCCACTGAAATTCCAATCTTTTAATTATCCTAAAGTCTGAATGATTTATATCGTCTGCTTTTATGTAATTGGCGTTTAATGTTTTTATATTTATGAAAGTTGATATGACAAAAATATTATTATTTATAGACTATGCAAAATACACAATTTTTTGTTAACTTAACAACTCAACAATATAAAAGTATGATTTAGCTTAATGTTGTATAAATAATTTAATATTTAAGTTCCTCTTCATGCAATACTCATTATCATGTTGTTTCAATGCCCAATTTGTCTCCTGGCTATAAATTTTACTAATATTGCATATTATGTTCATACCAAAAACAACTTTAAAATTGCAGACACAACTTTCTTGGAGGCTGTTAGCCAACTGTGTCTGTGTAATTAGCCAACTGCTATGGCCTATGCTGCAATCTAATCAATAGTTTGGCCAGCACTTTGCAGTGAAAACAAGGCAAACTTTCATTCAATTTCAGCATCAATATCGATATCGACGACAGTCAATACAACGGCAGCAGCAGCAGCAGCAACCAATACGACAACAACAACAACATCGCCAACAAATCAAGCAAATGGAGTTTTATGCAAAACCAAAACTCGCCACGCTTCACGAGGCGGCAACAAACACGGTACCGAGAGACACTCAACCACTTGACCAGAGGAGAGGACCGAGCCCGAGACCGAAGTTGTTGACAAGCGCAACAGCAACAACGGCAACAGCAACACCAACAAGAGCAAGAGCAATAACAACAACAACTAAACGACAACACGGATGACACAAACGACACGTCAATCTTACCCGCTGCCCACATGCGGCATGCAACATGGAACAGGATTTTCCAATTCGGTTCGATGCCGCGACAAATTAAGCTGGAAAAATGCAAGTACATCTGCAACAACAGCAACAGCAGCAACAACAGCTACAACTGCAATAGTAACAACAACATTCACATTATGCGTATTTAGAACTCGTTGTAGTTCTCGTTAATTAGCTTTAAAATAAGTGAGACTGTGGACCCTTGAAAAGCGCGTTGCATGCATCAAGTTGGCATCTACGATCTACGATCAACGATCCTTTCAGTTTCTTCGAAATCGGCGACATCTTTGGAGTCAAATAAGGCGACAAGGCTGACGCAACATGTTGTTAATGTCCGTTAAGGCAAACTGACAGACGCCCAGTCAATTGATAGGTCCCCATGTTATACATCGCCAAGTGGGCTTGTGGCACTGTTGCATGATCTGGAGTTCACAGCACCAAAAGCTGGCAATGTATCAATCTGAAAAGAATTCTTATTGCTAGACTTTAGGTTAACCTTCAAATGGTTTTGATTTGTCCATCAATCGATTGTCATAAAATGTCAATTAACTGATTGCAATCAGTGTATGCGCTATTATTTCAATTTATGGCCAATGGCAAATTACAGATTCTAACTACAAAACTCAAAGTCAAAGTCGAAAACTGAAAACTGAAAAGCACAATGCAATGACAAGAGATCAAGATGCTGCGCCTACTTTCTGTGGTACTTTATGTAACGATCAGCCTTTCAAACGTTTTCCGCTTTGAATTGCAAATGAAAATGTTGCTGTCAAGAGCAACAACAAAGGCACACGCGATCATCTTCTCTTCCTCTAAGGTATCCATCCAACAAATGATGCTGTCTGGATTCATGATCCTCACCCTCTCCCATCACTCTTTTGTAGGTGCTGCTCCTTGGAATTCATTCTTCTTTCTCTGTGTATGCTAATTTTCATGCCAAAACATCGATCAGAGCTGCAACGATCAGCGAGAGAAAGAGTCAGAGATAGGGAGAGAGAGAGAGAGAGAGAGAGAGAGAGAGAGAGAGAATGTGCGAAAGCGCTTCTTATATATGGTGATAGGCCCACTCTAAGTATGTATTTGTAATCTTTTATATGAAGCATAAGTGCAGTCAAAATTCGTTAAAAAAAAAAGATTTTATTTTAATTTTAAACTTTTTAACGGCCTAAATTTAAAGCACATTTTTAAAAAAATCCTTAAAAGTAAGCAACATAAAAAGTCAGAGAAATTATTTAATTGACCGCTCAAAAAAGTATGCTACTCTTTTATTTAAGGCTCTTTCCTCACATTTAAGATTGCGCTCGAAAGTAGGCAACACTTTTAGTCGATAGAAATTTTTTTCATTTATATTTTTAAATAATAATTTTTGAAGTAACAAAATGGTTTTCTTTAAACAAACCAATGTAATTATAAATTATAGAAATTATTGAAAAATTATAACGTTATCTTTCTATACATTTTTGTTTATGTTGTCCTTTCATTTAAAATTACGTTTTAATAGGCAAAAATTCTTGTCTATAGGCAACTTTTATTTCTCCTTTTAATATTAACAAATTTGTTTTTTTAGCATTCATCAAATAACATCAACCACAAAATTACATTAAATAGCAATGGGACTAACTAAATGTAATTTAACAGTCATTTAAAAATGATAGAGACATTCATTTAGGCAAGGATTCTCGTGGGAAGCATCCTGCGGATGGCCTATCGACAACTAGACAGGCAATTTGGCTTCTTTTTAACTTGCGCCTAAATTGAACTGTCAGTTTTAGTTTTTTTCAGCCTCCTCCTTCAGCAGGAAAATTTATTGACGTATTGGCACTGCTTTCACACGGATTTCACAACGATTTTAGAACGATTTTAGGCTGGCGTGTGAACGCGAACATCAGGCAGTCACCAGGCAGACAGTCAGACAGTCAGACCTCTCTACTCTACTTAATATGCAAATAGAATGAAACAAAAGCCGCCTTACTATGCACACATGTGTGCGTTTTGTAAAAGCGGATTTTCAAAATTGCCACGCGTTGTTTTGCTCCTTTTTTTACGAGCTGAGTTTTTGGATTGGGGAGCTGGAAATTTATTGTATGACACGCCTGCGAAAATAGTTTTAGAGAGTGCGTTTTATGACGCTGACTTTGGTTGGTGTTGTTCCCCTGAAACTGAAATGTGTTAATGTGCGAGATTCGGATGGCGACTTTTTGCCTGCGCGTCATGCGGAAATGTAAGTTAAAAAAAATAAAGTAGACTTGGGGGCGTGGTCCACTCACTCACGCAAAGTTAACAATTGCAAAGTGTAAAATGTGTTAAGCCAACTGAAATGGGGAAATGGGGAAAAAGCGAAAGCTGAACTCACCCACCTTCTTTATTTTCAATCCCATACTCTTGAAGCTTAGCAACTTTTGTTGCTGCCCTGCGACTTAGTTTTGCTTTGATGGATGTAAAGCCCCATTCTGACGTGTCTGTGTGTGTGTGAGTATGTGTATGTGTGTGCGTGTGTCTGTGTTTTCTTGCTGGATTTATTTGTGGCAACACAAAGATTTTTTAATGGCATCTTTTGTAGCTATTTTTTATACCACTCCAAAAAAAAAAAACGAAGGAAAACGATAGAAGGAGAACCCAAAGCCATTTCATAAGTGCTCATGTGTGTTTGTGATTTTGTGAGGACTTGATATGGGTGCAAAACTCCCATATGCGAGGGTAGTTGGAGAACTCTTTTAAGCACAAATAAACTTGCCACATTGTTGCCCTTTCATTGTGTCGTCACCCCGCTGGCAACTTGGCGATTTCAGAACCTCCAGGGATAGAGAGCTAGTGTGTGTTTGTGTGTGTGTGTGTGTGGTGGAGGAGTGTGCACTCAAGCAAGGTGTTTGCCTGTTAAATTATATAACAATGCAATGAACTGTAAAATACGCAGCTAAGTGCTGCTGCTTAGTGCGCAGCTCTCGTCTCAAAATGGAGACGCAACAGTCAAAGCTGAAACTGGAAAATGCCATAAATGGACAAAACTCACACATACACATATGTATTGGATAAGAGGGTATGAGGATGCTTGTCACATAGCCATTATATAGCTTAATTATGGTGCAGGTAAAAAGCGTTGCAAAACTGTTAAGATGTGGAGCAAAAGAACAAAGAGCCACATTTGTTAGCTTCTTTCAAAAGACTGCGGCCGTTAATTACTCGCAATTCTGTTTTCAAACTAATTTTAGCCAGCTTCATAAACTGTACTTTGGGGAAATATACTTTCTTTATACATATTTCAATAAAACTAAAAACTTATTAAGCAGACAAAGTTTTCAAATAATTTATTGAAACTAAGACTCTTTTACAAAATTATTAAACTACTTTAAAGCTGAATTTTATGCTTCTAGTTGATTAATTTATGCCAAACATAATTTAAACATTCACATTAATTTATTCAACAGCTGGCAACTAATTAATAATCATGAATGATATCATTTGTCTTCACTTGATAAATCGCACAGAACGTTCACATTTCCCACTAATGTCAAGGTCGAACCACTCCCAAAAACTAAACACACTTCCAAAACGAGCGGGAAATTAAGTTTTGGGAACACGCCACGAAATTGTGTTAAATAATGAAAAACTAAATTTCACATTTAGATAAAAGAAAATGTGAAAATTATGCAGTGCCTGCCTCTAATTTATAAAACAAACAGCAAAGTAAACACATACATATATATACCTATATGTATGTTGGTTTTAAATGTAGGCTAAATATGAATTACCGAGAAAATAGTGCGCAGTTAATTAAAACATAATGAGTATTTAACATGCAGCTGGAGCCGAAAAATCAATTAAACCATAGCGTGTAGAAATTCGTGTGTGGAGCGTCATAAAAAGTCGCTCACTCTCTCAGATACTTTGTGGTAAATGCTTTAATGTGTGATAGCAAACGAAGCTAAAGAAGAGAGGAATAAAAAAATGAAAAAACAGTCGCAATTTAAATTCAAATCGAAATGGAATGACTTCACTTAGATCTACTTATGTGGAAGATACTTATGAAGGGGACCTTGCTCTGGGGGATGCCCAGTTCTTCCCTCCAATTCGAACTGTGTGGCAGTTCCGAGTCCCTGCTCGGAATGGTTGCCCCTTAATTTAAAGATTACTTTTTTGCTGCTCCCCCAACACCCGCATCCTCTGCGACCAGTTTTGTGTTTGCGTTCAATTGTTTTTATCAGTTTACATTTAAAAACAAAACAGCTCAACGAATAGAAGCAAAAAAAAAATACGACAAGAACGACAAACAAATAAAAGCCATGATGGGAGTTTTTTTTCCAATGCTCGCAGAGATTTAGCTGTGATTTAGCCAGCAATTGTTGGAAAATACATAAACTTTTTGCCTCTTTGCTTTCGTTTTATTGGCATTGCTTTCAGGGGGTTTCCCCCAAAACTGCGCAGATGGGGGAACGGGGGGAACCGGGTAGAGATGCCGTTGGCTTTGTTAGTATTTGCTTCGATTTGTTTCGGCAAGGGATTGGAATTGAGCTTAGACTGAGGCAAGTGCAAAGCCTTCAATATAATTGAAACTTTGCTCATTAAATGTTTTCAATGAAAGCGGATTGAAAACCTTAAAAGGGTAGCTTTTAAATGTGGTTTGATAGAAAGACGTAATAATTTAAGGAATCTCTTCACATGTTCAGCGTCTATTAAAGAGCAAACCACATTCAACTTTCCTTTTGCGATTTGTTATTTTTGCATGCCAGCGACAGGCGACAGTCGACAGAAGTTGGGCTTCCATTACTCATCCGAGGGTCTTGCTATGTTTGTCTATGGGTTTGGCAAGTAAGACGTTTGCATTACACGCATCTGTCTGCAGTCATGAAATATAATGAATGATATCACGAGACGTGCGGCAGCTTGTCAAAAACACATGCGTCTGTCTGTCTGTCTGAGGTGCTCATGACTCTACGAGTACTGCGAATATAACTGTCAATGTGGAGCGCCCCTTAAAAGTAGACAATGATAATGATTGTTGTGCTTGAAGAAAACTTCCCTCTAACTGTAACAGTAAGAGTAACAGTTAGAGTAACAGTTACACGGTACGCTTGCCTCGGCATCTGACGGACGAGACAATTTGTCATTTGATGCAGACGCGACACGGCAAACGCTCGACACTCGCTGACAATGGCAACCAACTAGTTCAGGGCTGAAAAGTTTCCCTCTGTTGTCTGACAATGAGAGTCTCAGCTTGTGCCCCATGTGTGGATCGTTGCATTGATTGGACGCACACTGAGCCCAGCTGTTGCAAAATAAAAAAGTAATAATGCGAATAAAGTAATGCGAAGGCAGCAGCAGCAACAACAACAGTAATGAAAACTTCAAGTGCCGAAATGCAAATAGCTGCGAGTCGTCTTCTTTGGTCGCTTTAAAGCGGCTTTAATAACTGCCCAAATAGCTGGAGGCCAAAAGGCGCAGTCCCTTGCCGGCCACAAAGGCGATTATATCGCCGAGCAGGCCCTGAATAATTATAAAATTTCAGAGCACAACAAAACGCACACTCACACACACTCACACACTTACACACACCCTCATACGCACGACATTCATGAAATGTATAAAAATGTAATGGCATTTAAGTGGCCGTTGGCGTCGTATATATATATATTTTTTCTTTTTTACTTGTATTTTTATTTGCTGCTGCGAATAGCAAGGCGCAATTAATATTATGCCGTGGCACCAAAAGTTGATGTGCCACCTCAGACCACTTGCAAACACTTGTAGGAGGGTAGCAGGGGGGTGTGTGAGTCCTGCCCGACGGCGGCAGGAAGCACTTAGCGTCGCAACATGCGAAATGAAAAATTGTGTTGCCTGCTTTTTGGGGCTGGGAACAGCCATTGAACTTGCCACGGCACAAAATAAAATGGAGCATAAATAAGAAATGCTAAAAATTCATAAGTGCTTGCCATTATTCATGACCTGCTGCCCTGTCCAATTACCGTGTCCACAAAATTGCCTTTTGTTCGGGCGCTCCTAAAAACTTTGTTATCAGACGTCGCGTTTATCAGACGTTGCAACTGCTGCCACAAAGAACTGCCTGCATATGGTATGAGAATGAGTTGTGACATTCTAATTGAGCTAATTCCGTGGATTCAAGTCGCGAGAGCTGCAAACTTCAAGCTTATGCAAATAAATATGGCAAACGTACGTGACCAAGTGCGTAATATGCAAAAAGTTGAGCTCGAGCAGCTCGAACAGCAGCTCGGATAGCTCGAACAGCAGCCAAGCCATCATTACGCTGTGCGAATTTCAAATGAATGTCAGACAAAGGACACAGAGTCCTTGTCACACAAGGCAAACAGCGACGGCAGCCATGTAGGCGACAGCATTTGAATTCCTAAGCAGAAACATTGTTATTCCCATCTTTTGTCTCTTCCTCTCTCTACCACTTTACATATATGCTTGTCTGCTTGTCTGGCAAAAGTAAAAGTTTTCATTTAACTTGACAATTTATTTTAATTTGCAAGCAAGTGAAGTGACGTTGCTGTCGTTTAATTAGTGGCAGCTAAAAATAGTATAGCATACAATTAGCCGAATTATTCAGTATACGACAGGATACCCAACTAGTCCAGTGTTGAGTTGTTGCTTGGAGGACGACAATTCCCTTGGCTGTGTGTGCAGAATGGCAATGCAAAAGTGGCAACACGGTGCGTATGATTGATGTGCTTCTGTGGTGTGTGGTGTGCGCTCGCACAGACGACGCAAATGTAATTTGTGCGTCTCTTTTGGGAACTGAAGTTGCCACCGACTTTGACTGATGAACTTTGCATAGTTTGTGGCAACAACTTAAAGCCAACTTGCTACTTAAAGCCAGTCAAGTCGAGACAGTCGAGTCAGCGCATCGATCTTCATTTTGGTTTTCGCATGGAATTCAATCAAGTTTTTCCATTTGCTGGCAAATTGAAAACATATGTTCCACACACAGCATTTTCCTCATGTGCTGCGACAAGTTAAAACAAACGCCGCCATAAAACAAACATACTTCATGCACAGAGACAGAAGCAGGAACAGGAACAGAAACTGAAACAGGCAAACACGGAAAGAAAAGCTACTTAAAAATGTTGCACACGTACAGCCAATTGTGAGTTGGGCCAAGAAAGAAAAGCAGCCCCAAGACTATCCCACACACACACACACTCATACACTCACACACACAGAGTCAACAACTTTGCCGACAACGTAGCAAAAATTCCCAAGAGCCTGAGAGTCCGAGACGACAGCAAAGGCAATGGCAGCTTCATCAGGCGCTTTGTTATGGCCTTGGTTGAGGCATCATCATAATGATCAGCATCCTCATCATCCTCATCATTTTCATTATTTTCATCATCATGATGATAAGTCTCATCAGCAGCAACATGTCTAAGGCGTTTGTTGTCCCTCCAATAACTCACACACACTTGTTCCCTTTTTGCCAAAGGCGCCAAGGACTACTAAATTTCACGCAATCACGACTACACACATACAACACACACACTCACTCATTCACAAATAGAGTGTTGTTGTTGCTGTTGTTGTTGTTGTGTTTTTGTCGTCGACAGGCTAATAAAATATTTAGTTGGTGCTCATTGACAAGTTTGCAGACACTGACAAGGTTCTCTGTTTGTGGCTTTGTGGTCTCTTTATGCTCGTGTCTGACATTTGTGGCAGGTGTCGCTCACTCGCTTAGCCTAATCATTTACACGGTGCCTGGGATTTTCCTTTTACGACCCATCAATTCTATTAAACGCACATGAAATCCTCACGGAAATAATGAAAAATGCAAAACCAATATTTAAAATGCCATCAAATCAAACAAAGTGCAACAATGTGTGTGTGTGAGTGTATGTGTGGGTCAAATGATATGCCACACTCTGTGGGGCAAAACAACCAGATTTATTTTGAATTCGATAAAGAGAAGGTAGGGAGGATCGGAGGGGTCTCACATAAACAACGTTTAATATCTCATCAAGTGTTACGCTTTACGACTACTTAAAAACACATAAAAAATGCCAAACAAAATCAACGATGAAAGCCATAAATTCTTGTGAATAGAAATGAAAAGCCACTGAACGCTGTTCGGGCCAGAAAAACGAAAGCAAATGTAAAAGCGAAAAGGAAAAGGAAAAACCAGCAACAACCGCATCCCACACAGTGAACAGATTTAATGATGCAGCATGATTTGCGCATAAAAAAAAACAGAATGGCACAGACAGGACGAGAGAGCGAGGACCAGGACGAGTTTTAGGACCAAAACGAAACCCCGAACTCTGTAGCTGACTCTGACTGAGACTGACAGCAACTGGTAACGGGTAAATGGGTAATGGGTATCGGGTAACGAGTAACTGGGCGCTGTCTTGCCTTGATAAACTGCACTCTCTAACTCACACATACAACATAGATACACACACACACACACATAGACAGGGTCTGTCGTTTTAGTTTCGCATAAAATGTTAAAGGCGTTTATATAAAAGACAGCAACAACTCCTTGCCAAATGAAAGTTATGCGCAAACGGGTGAATAAACTCTATGGTACAAATACACTGAAAGAAAATCAATATCACACTCAAATAAATTGGAAGGCTGTCAAAATAATATTGAAATAAATTGGTAACAATTTGATTATTATTTGTGATATACATATTTAACAAAGGTAAGCTTTCCAATAAAGTACTTTTTATAATTATTCCAATAACATTACATATATAATCATATTTTTAAAACTATAAAAATGAATGCCCTGAAGTTGTACTTATTTTAAAATTCAATAGGAAAAATGTCTGTTTTGCTAATTTAACAAATCTTCAGTAAATGTAAAGTATAAATTAGTATAAAATTGGATCCTTTTGTCAAATAGCCAATGCATTGTTAGCAAATATTCACCAGTCGGTATAGGATGTGGTAATGTGTTCCATCTGAGATAAAGTCCATTTATGATCTGTGGACCCTAAAATGATGCAATATAGATTTTTGTGGAGCTTCAAATTTCGTTAAATTGATGAAAAATAGCATAAATTTGGACTTACGAGATACGAATATTATTGAATTTGATACATACCACATAAGGACAAGTGTGGTTGGCGTTAGTAAAATCTTTGAACATGTTAAACACAAGTATTGCGACGGGATTGTATCGCTTTTTCATAAATCGACAGGCATCAATGTCAACTTTAAAAAGCCATGGTTTGAAGTCATTGGCTTTTTGAAATACCTGAGCTTGGACTCGAATATTATTCGCTGGATATAGAACTGTCGCATTGAAGTTGAAAGTCGATACATTTCGACTAACAGCCTTCAGACGGCATTGATGGATATTAACCCACGATTCGTTATAACTCTTACACTTCGCATTTGAGAATTTGAACAGGACAGCCTCCTGAGGATGAATCAGAAATTATCTTTAAATGTAACTAACTTAGTATTCACATTGTATTTACATATAAAGCCAACCGATGGGTAATCCAAATATTCAGTACTCCAAAAATAATAAGTGCAACTCGCATGATTGCAATTTGAATACTATAAACATCTTATTTCTGATAAAATATCTGACCGCTTGATTAAGCTGAATTTTAAAGCCATTTTAGCTTATATGTCATTAAAGCTGATTTCATCTTAATTTTAACTGGTGTGGTGAAACAATTCAAAATTACTGTATTTGGTTAATGGCGTATTTATTATTTGTTATGATATTTATATTTTTAAATAAATTGTATAATAACGTTAGTTATTGTCTAGAATCTTTGAGACCGTACATTTCATTTTATTCCTTAACAACACTCTTTATGCAATGGAGAGAGGTGTATACTGAGATGTGGAAGAGCTTGAATTGACTATAAAAAAATGCTTAGTACACTCTTTATTCACTCCCCTCTTTATAATCAGCAGCATTTGTTTGGAGGCGCCACATGACAAGAGCAGTTTGTGAATTTCTAAATTCGAAATGTGCCAGTCAAAGTCTGGCAATCAAACAAGCCAACAAAGCAATCAAGTAACAGTCCATCTCTCCATGGGTAGCTAAGCAAACCGACTAAATATTTAATTACACACATCTTGCTACAACGCTCCGGGCTAATTTGCTGTTTAACTGTTTACGTTTAACTCCAACTTTGTATTAAGTTTGTCAGTTTGTTATTGCCTATTCAAACCGACAGACTCGACTTCAAGTTGTATCCCAAGTATTGGTCGATATGCTAAAATATTCAAGTTGTAAACTCTGAGCGCTTTGTTGGATAGTTTTATTTGCTTTGTCTGCCAGAAGTTTATGTCATAGTTTCACAGTCAATATGAATACCACAATTTAAAGTTCTAACAGATTACATCAGTATGGAAATTAAAAGAAAGGTTAATAGATATCAGTTTTTTAGCAATGTTTTATTCTAGCTGCAAATCAATTAATCAAATTTAGTTTAGAGTAGTCTGTCATATTTGCTTGAAGACTTGTGATTGATTTATTATTTTGAAAACTTCTCTTTTTTCATTACGTTTTATAATATATAGGTAATTAATATTAGTAACTACGTTATCCCCAAATGATAATTACAGGATATTTTCTAGTCAGACCATCTTATTTATTATTTATCACACAAATGTCAATAACCTTTAGTAGGCTAAAAAAACCTAACCTATCCTACTTTTATTTAATAAGCTAGTTGTACATTGCATCAGCCATAGCCTTATCAATCTTATCGCTATCAAAATTATCGAGTAGTAGACTTCTTGATTCTTTTGTTATCACAATGGTCTCGAGTACCACTCAAAGTCAGTAAAATATGTAAACCACGTGAAGTCAATATGCATATAGAAATATTTCAAGTATAAGTTGGCAACAATTTCTGCTTAGTTATCAAACACACAAATAATCTCGTAACATTTTTTAACAATAAAAGCATAGCAAAGTATACAAATGTTTAAAAGATAAGAGACTATTTATTGGTATTGACAATTCGTCATAGTTAAATATTATTAAATTTTTGTAATTAAGGCCTAACTTAACGATCTCTAGTTTTTTTCCATATTTAAACTATTACTCTATTTACACTACATAACTAGTTGGATAGTTTATAAGTAGTTTCCAAGTATCTAAGTATGAAAGTTTTAGCTCTGAGAGTCTTAAAAATCATAAAGAGTTAGTAACAAATAACTAGATTCTCATAAATGTCTAGAAAGTTGGAATCTGCAAAGAAAATGTTACCTTTTATTGCCTATTTATCAAAAAAATCCATTTTGCAAATAAACTATATTTCGGTTAAATATATATTTATTTTTTCTGACATGTACTTGATTACATAACTAAGTGTAAGTACATAAGAGTGAGTTATTTTTTCAATAAAGCAAAGACGCAATTTTTGCAAACTCTCCACTGAGAACTCAATATGAGTGTAATTGAGAATACTGTATTTTGTTATGTCAACAATTAATTGAGAGACTCAAATATGAGAGAGGACAACTCTCAGAATCAAACAGCGAGCAAATGCATAAAGCGGACGAAATAGTTAACTAACAAATACCAAGCAAAATAAGTTAAATTATGAATGAAAACTTAAAGAAGTTACAAAAATGACAAACGACGAAAAGTGAATGAAGAAAGTTTAGGTCTAAATTTCATCATACAAACAAATTGACACAAATAATTACAATTTTCGATCATATTGTTGATAGTGTTCGAAGAGATTAAAATATTAAATCACCAGAAACAGTACAACGCCTTATCACATAAAAGCAAATTAAGTGCTGGGTATAACTCGTGAGAATATTTCATTTATGATTAATGAATGAGTTTCATATATAGATAATAATTTTGATTAAACAAATATTTAGGTGAACAGAGATTAACTACATTGTGCAAAAGAAGTAATTGCTAAGCTATCTACACTAAAACATAAATAATATTTTGACGCTATTTCATCATGGAAAAATTTCAAAAGAGAAATTCGTATGCCACATATCTAATACACTTTAGTGGAGCAAAGTTTGGAGATTATAATATCAGTTTTAAGTTCTAAAAGCATTTTATATAATATATTTCAATTAAAAGATTTTTAAATAAAAATACTTTTCATAACCTGAATTCAAAATCTTAGCCTCAGAAAAGTGAGAAGAGTATCCGCTAGTCGAGTTGATTAGAATAATTCTAAACTATACTTTGAGAGCGTAGGCTGAGAGCATTTCTGGTTAAAAGCAAAACATTACAAAGCCAATAACAAACCAACCAAAAACAAATTCTCAACAGGTTTATTGCTGCCTTTTTTTGGTTTTGTTGTAGGTGCCGCTCATTATATCGGCCAACAAAATCGAATACGTAGATAAGTGTATTCCAGGTAGAGTATGTCACATGTGACTCCTCAGAGAACCGCAGTATAAAAGCCCGTTCAATTAATTGTAGAAATATTAGTTTCAACTGTGCGTTCTAGGAGTAAACAGTTACTTCCACCGTGTATTTCAAGGTCAAGTTCAATAGAATTTCACAATAATGGCTCTGTGTTATATATTGGCCTTTGTGGGCCTACTATTTATGCTGTTCTACAAATGGGCAACTGCCAAGCATAATGAATTCGTGAAACGTTGTTTACCATTTGAGAAACCCTACATACTTGCTGGAAATAACCTGGACATTCTTATGGGCAAGAGCTCGATTCAGAAGCTAATGTGGAAGCTCTATTCTCGCACAAGGCAACAGTGAGTATATTTGGACTAATTCCAATTGTATATATACATATTTATGAAACGATTCAATTCGTTATTTCAGCAAACTTGTGGGGTATTTCAATTTTGGTACACCAATGATACAAATCAACGATCCGGAGATTATTAAAAAAATTACTGTCAAGGACTTCGATCATTTCCCCAATCACCAACCTTTCTTTACAAGCACAGAGCGTCTTATCAATGACTTGTTGAGCTTAATGAAGGATCAACGCTGGAAGCACATGAGAAATACTCTAACACCAGTTTTTACCGCCGCCAAAATGCGTACCATGTTTGGACTTATGAACGAGAGTTTTGCCGAGTGCATGGAGCATCTGGACAAACAGGGAACAGCTAGTAAAACAGGTGAAGGCTTCGAATTGGAAATGAAAGAAGTTTGCAATCGGTTGTCAAATGACTTGATTGCAACCACCGCCTTCGGATTAAAAGTAAGCTCTTATAAGGATCCAGACAACGAGTTCTTCAAGATTGGGCAATCCGTGGCCTTTTTCCGAGGCAAGGCTATGTTCAAGTTTATGCTTTCTGCCTCATTACCCCAAGTCTTCAAGGTAAGTCTTTGTTAAACTGTTCTAATTCTTCATCTGACTTATGCTACACTCTTGTTATAGTTGCTGGGATTCAGTATATTTGATAAGGAAAAAACGGAATATTTTATTCGCCTCGTTGTCGATGCTATGAAGCATCGTGAGGAGAACAATATTGTAAGACCAGACATGATCCAGTTGCTTATGGAGGCCAAAAAGAATCCACAGAGAAATGGACCGATGATGAGCTTGTGGCACAATGTTTCATCTTCTTCTTTGCGGCATTTGAAAACAATGCCAGTCTTATTTGCACCACAGCCTATGAATTGTTGCAGAATCCTGATGTCCAGCAGCGACTTTATGAAGAAGCGAAGGAAACCCAAGAGTCTCTCAATGGAGCACCGCTCAGTTATGATGCTGTAATGAAAATGAAATACATGGACATGGTGGTATCAGAATCCCTGAGAAAATGGTCGCTTGCAGCTGTCACAGACCGAGTTTGTTCCAAGGACTACACTCTACGTGATGATGATGGTACAATCCGATTTGAGTTTAAGAAAGGTGATCGCATCAATATACCAATTGGAGGTCTACATTGGGACGATCGTTATTTCCCCGAGCCACAGAAATTCGATCCCGAGCGGTTCAACGATGACAACAAGGATAATATAGTGCCTTACACTTATTTGCCTTTTGGTGTAGGACCTCGTAACTGTATTGGTAAGTCCGTAATAGAGTTTAAGCTATGAATTCCGTTTCTAATACCAATTTTCAATGCAGGTAATCGTTATGCTCTGATGCAGGCTAAGGCAATGATTTACAATCTGTTGCTGAAGTATAGAATAGAGAGGTCTCCCAAGACCATCAACGATTTGATGAACGACTCTCGTGGCTTCCAGTTGACTCCCCAAAGTGGTTACTGGGTGCATTTGGTGCCCAGATAAAAACCTTTATCAAATATTAAAAATAGAAAAGAACAACATGTATTTGATATTACGTTAAAATACACATATATGTATATATTTTATTTTTGATTATGTTTCCATATACACTGACTTTAATTTTAAAGATAAACTTAGGCAATAGTTGAAATGATAAACATAAATTACAAGTACATAATATAACTCATCATATGTATGCGTTCCATTAATAACATTATATGGGGTATGTATAATAGGCTTAAGCAAAACTTTCGACATAAAGTCTCTTTTGAGTGTTTGTTGTTGTTGTCGAGCAATAAATTTTCTGTGAATTTTTATTACAAAACTTTCAAAAATTCTTGACACATTCCTTTATATAACTCTTTCACTTTCACGCTTGGCGAAAGCTGAAAATTACATAAATCCGCAAAACAATAGAATCTCTGCTAAAACTTGACAACAAAAAAGAAACCGCAAATACAAAAACAAAAAGAAACATTTCTTCTTTGTAATAGATATGCAGAATTGTGTATATAAGTTATGTATATATATAGCTATGTAAATTGTAACTGGGTGACAGTTTGGAAGTTCCTTCTCTACATAAAAAGTTATTGCACATTTGCGATGCGAAGACTTTCGCTCTCTTTTTCG
Source organism: Drosophila putrida (assembly GCA_037043535.1). NCBI lineage: Eukaryota > Metazoa > Arthropoda > Insecta > Diptera > Drosophilidae > Drosophila > Drosophila putrida. The sequence goes on from JBAMBI010000065.1 coordinate 2,072,305, forward strand.
TTGGCTTTTTTTATTTTAATTTATTTTTTTATTTCTTGGACATTTACAAATTCTTTTGTTGGCAGTTTTCATTTGTTAATTTGTTTCATTGTTTATTAATTTATTTATAGATTTATTTATAGATTTATTGTTCGTTGATTGCGTTTCTTGTTTTGCGTTCGTTTCGCTGGATTAAAAGTTGCAGATTCTTAGTTCCTATTCAACTACCATACTTAATTAGCTAAAATACAATAATAAAAATAATAATATTAAGTTCTTAATATTAAATATATGTTAATGCATTATTGATATATATTTTAGCTTTGTACAAAGTTCTGGTAAGAGCCTAACTTTTCTCTACTCTTCACCTCATATGTTGAAATACTTGTGACTTACGACATTAAAGAAATTTGTAAACAGTTGAAACGATTCAAAGGAATATAATGTACAGTACAGTAAAACCTCTTTAAGATTACCCCCTAATGTCTTGTCCTATAATACAGTATTCGATATGTTTATTTACATTATTCGTTTGATGATTCAGACGCTGTAGAGACGTTGTCCATTTCCGGCACGCGATTTTCCAAGTCCAAAGAAATTCCAGACTCGTCGCAGGCAACCGGGTTTCTTTTCGGGCAACAGACTGAGACTCTGCTCCTCCAGAATGGTGTCCAGTATATAGTAGCTACTGAGATTCAGTGGCGGCGGAGGAAGCATGGGAGGTGGTCATGATATGGTGCAGTTCTTGCTCTCGTGCATAATCGCCGGCATGCCAGATGGTGCGCCCAATCCGCTGCCAGGTCCTCCTGCCATAGTCATTGTCGGATCTGGGCCAGACTGGGCCTGCTTCTTCTTGCGCTCGTAGGCAAGAGCATCGTTGGGCACATAGGCGACTCGGACGCCTCCATAGTGCTTGCGGGCGGGCAACCTGTAGACATAGTCGTCCATGTCACTAGACGAGCTCGATGAGCATGTGGAGCATATGCTGGCCACATCACAGTTGTCCAGATTGTTCAGTAGATTCAGTGCACCGCTGCCCGCCTGCGTCTGGGCATTGTGCAGCCGAAGATTCGTTTGATTGATCTGCATTTCGGAGGAGCTACGTGATTGATTGCGACGCCTTCGACGACGACGAGCATTGGAGTTATCCGTGTAGCTCTTGGAACGGGACATGGTGTCCTGGACGCTGTGAAAGCGCACCTCCTTCAATGGCGGTCGATTGTCCAGCTGCTCCTGCTGCTCCTCGTCCAGTTCGTCGTTGCAATTTCGATTACTTCGCAATTTGGAGGCAAAGAGTTGCTCGTAGCCATCATGGGGCAACTCCTGTTCCCGCACAGACTCGTTGTCCAGTTCCAATTCATTGGCCAGCTCCTGGGTACTTTGTGTCATGTCGGAGTTGGTTGGAGAGTTGAGATTTATTTTATCTATGCTCTGATAACTATGCGAATCCTCGGCCTTGGACAACAGCATATCAGGCATGGATGAAGTGAGTTGGGCATCACCAAAGATGGACTTGTCCCCAGCACAGATATTGTCGAGGCTAATGCCCAGCTCGGTTAGATCTATGGGAGGTGGATGGGCAGGGCGTGGCATGCCAGGCACACCACCACCCAGCAACAGATCAGCCACACCAGCCGCCTCCATACGTTTCCTTTCCTGCCGCTCCAGCAAATCCCCCGCACTGCCTGCACTCTTCCCCGGATGTCCAACCGCATAAGCATGGCTGCCACTGCCACTCTTGCCCCCCGTGCCACGCCCCGTCGACTCGCCAGTGCGTCTCGGTGATCTCGCTATTTGACTGGAAGTGGAGGCGCGATGTGTCGGTCTTAGTTGTGGCCCAGAGCTCGTGTCCGACGGCGTTGGCGGTTCACCCTTGCTACAGGCAATGGAACAGTATATGGTGCCACGACGTGGCAAAAACGGACGACCCAACAGCGAACAGCGGCAGGTGCAGCAGGAAAAACACTGATCCGTTGCATGCCAGTGCTGACCATCGTGACTCATCTGACCCTGATCGACGCCAATGACCTCGCCGCAATAATCACAGTACTCGGCGAACATGGTATCAAAGCAGCCCAGACAATACGGCTTCCCCTCCCGCATAATGTACCGCTGCCCACCCAATTGATGCTCGCACTCCTGGCAGGCAAAATGCTTCATGTGCCAGGTGCGACCTTCGGCCTCCGTGCACTCATCCGAAAAGATGATCTGTGGAGTAAAGAAAGAAGCAAACAATCCATCAGAACAGGATAGAATTGAATATGAACTTGTAAAGTTGACATTCCAAAGGGTTTCCGGACTCTACTCTTTAAGTATTTTCCAGGTTTAAGATTTGTATTCTTTACTCACCTCATCGCAGGCGGAGCAACGCGGCTTTTGGGTCTCGGCATGATGGCGGCCACAGTAGAGATTGCCATCGCGCTGAAAGTATATCAAGTCGACGAGGAGCTCCTTGCACACGCTGCACACAAAGCAGCCGGGATGCCAACACAACTGGGCGCCCAGCCGTTGGGCGAAGACCACAATGTCACCACCGGATAGTTGCTCCTCGCACTGTCCATGGGAGAAAGAAGAAGAATAGGTAAGCCGCATAAATAACAGAAATATGCTAAAGTTGTACAGCAGTCAGGCGATAGAAATCTGCAGCGTCTGCTTTGCTTTGCTGGCCAAAATATTTAAGCGGCTATAAATGCTAAATAACGGTAATAAAACGCTTAAGCCCCCCAAGCGAGGACATGGCAAACCAGCACGAGAACACAATCCCTCTCTCCTCCCACTACCCCCTCTTTACACCCCTCTCTGCTTTTGCCTTTGCGGTTTTGCTTTTTCACAACGGAAATAATGCAAAAATAGCTGACGGCCATCTGCGATGAGAGTCGGCTACCAAGTGCTCCCCAGAGACAGAAAGAGAGAACGAAATGGGAGACTTTAAACTGGCAGGAAAAATGAAACTAAACTGAAAACAAGGCCGCAAGGAAAATGGAAAATGCTACTGCTACTGCCTGGAAAATGGTGTTGCTTGTGTTGTCACGGAGGAAACCTAACGGAAGCGCAGCTTTTAATGACTCAACCTCAAACTCAACTGAAACTCAACCTCAACTTCAACTCGTTAAAGCCAAAGGCATTTCGCATAATGAACTCATTTACGTATATAGCATGGATCCTAATAGGGTCAACAAAGCTGATGACTTGGCCTGTAGGAATATTCCTATTGCTAACAGGTATACAGAACTTGTATCCATTTGCCTTCATTTTATGATTGTGGCAAAGCAATTAGCGCAATTGCCTTGATTTATGAATGCGTTTTGGGCCCCCGAAAAAAGTTTAACACATGCGACTTTAACTGGCAACATTTTGTGGTAGTGTAACAAAGCCTCTGCCAATTTGCGCCATTTTAGCTTCGACTTCCACTTCCGCTTCCTTTCTGTCCGTCTGTTGTCGTCTTCATTTGGCGCACGCAAATTACCCCGAGCAGCGCCACAAAAGCCACAAGACGTTGCACAAGACACAAGGAAGCGAAGGCATTGCTGCTTTTGCTGCTTCTTGTGCAGCTTCTTAACTTTCCAGGCTATTAAACCTCAGTTTCTCAGTTTCTGGTGCCGCTCCAATGTCCCCCGCAATCAACATTTACTTTTGCAAGCCATTAAACATTGACAGCAAGTGCCCCAATCCTGCCTGCCTGCTACAGGGTTGATAATTTCCATGGCAACTCGCTCCATGGGTAAGTAGCTCCTAACTTGGCCCACTGCATGCATCGTTAATTGTTGCCAACTCCAGAATTTATCGTCAAAATGGCGAAAAAGAACTCTGCAGGAACCGAGCACTTTAATTAGGCTCACAACTGACAATGAGTCGACGCTAATGATGTATTTGAATTTGTTTTTTCTTTCCTGTTGCGGTTAAGGATTTACTCTTCTTCTTTAGCTTCCTATCTTTTGTACTTGTTTTTGGCTAGCACTTTGCTGTGGTTTTCCACACTCCGAACTTTTCGGGGATAAAGCGGTTAAGTAGTTTCTGTGGTGACGACATTGCAAGTGCAAAAGTTTTCCAACTCGACAGACTTTGGCTTTGATTGCAACTGCCACAGAATGTGTCCACTTAAAAGGACATTTTTCACAGTTGTGCTAAATGTCAGAGGAATCACAACAATCGCTGCTCATTTATCTTATCAATCCAATTAATCCCAGTCGCAGTTGCAAACAGTTGATGACCCCGAACACGAATCCTGCCCTGAACCCCCGACGGGCACTGCAGACAATTATGTTATTGACAAATTGACGCTGTCTGCCGCATGGAGGCGCCACCTGACTGTCGGCAGTCGACTGTCCCGAGTCCAAAGTCCTTGATAACCCATTTCGTGTGCGCCCTAATCCAACTTTGGCGCTTTTCCCGACAAACTTCCCTGCAGACAAGCAAGACAATTTCCTGCCCAGCCGACTCGTACTTTTTACCCATCCTCCAAGCGACAGTGTTCACTGTACAGTGGCTCAAATTATTAATGACGCTCGTTATCGTGCCCTTTTCAGTACATAAACTTTTTGCTTAACAGGCACAGACACAGGGACAGAAACAGAGACAGGGACAAGGTGTCAGGGAAGGAGCATTAGAGTCTACCTTTTTTTCGACAACGACAACTTTTTGCTTATTTTTTGGCAACAGTTAGAACCTCATCCCCTCAATCCCTGGGTAAAAGTATATTTTATCCAGCTGAGGACTGGCTTTCTTATAATTATTTTGTATTTCATCGTTGGCAGGACGACCTTTAGTGTCACATCCTTGTCAAGTTCTGCTGTCACATCCGCTCTGGCCATGCCTCAAATTCGTTGACTTCATTGTTGTTCGTGTGGAAAATCGGACTTGGCCAAATCATAGCTGTCTCTATCTGTCTCTTTCTCTGTCTCTATCTGTCTCTTTCTCTTCCGACTTTGACGCACGTTTCATTTACGGTTGAGTGAATTTGAGTGCTTTCTGGCAGCATCATTCAGGATCATTGAGCGTTTTCATAAATTTCCTTTAAGTATAATTTCTGCCTGACTTTCCTTGTCCTCACACTCCTCCCACTTTCCGCCCTGTCCACACTTTTAAAGGGAGGAAAACCTTTGTTTTGTTCGCATTTTAACGTCCGTTTAGCAGGTCGGTTATGGTCTGTGAATTCTAAGTGGGTTGCTCTGGTTCGTCAATCACTCGTAGCATGAAATCCGGTTAAGCTTATCAAAGATTTCATTAATAAAACATTAATACATAGTCGAACTCAATCGAATTTACATCCTTTTATTTAACATTATTCAAATGTCCGTATCCTAATTTAATTACTTAAAATATTCGAAAGGAAAATCAATTGAAATTTTCAACTTATCATGGATTTTATTAATAAAACATCAATCAATAGTCGAACTTTAAATTACTTTAAATAAATCGAACTTTTAATTACTTAGAATATTCGAAAGGAAAATCAATGGAAATTTTCTCTACTATATCTGAAACATTTGCTGCAATTTGGGGCTTTAAATTGACTTAACAAAGATCATTTATCCCAGCGGCTAGATAATTTGGTATCTTATAAAACCTGTCTTAGCCAATCGTTATCTAATTTTTTATGGCTTTTGCGAATGTTTAATGAGTTTTATCTTGTTGATTGGCTACCGAAAAGTGAACACCTGTTGCTCATTAATTTGTGTATTAAATCGGGTTGAAAATGCCGACATTAGGGGAGTTTCTTGGTAAAGACTTTCGATAAGTCATATATTGTTATTTAGCTACAGTTGAAATTAAAGAGATACCACTTAAGAGTTGCTGGCCAAGTTAACCCCTGCTTCAACTGCTGTTACCTTGAATCATTGATCAAACACATGAGCTCAAATATTTACCTGCTCTTTGACATTAAACATGAGCGGCAAAAGTTATTGAAAACTTCACACGGGTCTCGGTCTCGCTCGGTGTCTATCTAATGAACTCTAACCTGTCCAAGCTGCAAGTTGTAAGTTGCAAGTTCTGACCATAAAAGTCGATGTGGCAAGCCAGTAATAAATGCAACTTCCCATCCAATTTGGGCTGTCCGCAAGAAAACCAAACAAAATCACTGACAACTTGGGCACAACTTTAATGTGGCAAACACCCACGCACGTAGCACGTAGCTGAAGCAGAAGATGCTGCAACATCGAACAAATGGACGTTGCATGTCCATGTACGTGGCAGACAGACACACAGACAGACACGCAGCCGCGTGGCAGCATGCGGCATGCAGCATGCGGCATAAAGTTTTTAATAAGTTTTACGAGTGGCGAATGTGAGCACAATAAAATCAAGCTCCACAACTATCTGTGGCAGACAGGGATGTGGATATGGATGTGAAGCTGGCCAACTACTGCTACTGGGATGCAGTGTCAGTTCCAGCTCAACTTGAAGTTGCAACTGGAGTCGGAGTTGCAACTGGAGCTGGAGTTGAAGTTGAAGTTGGTTAGCCCAGCACGCAGCAGACTTCACGTCCAGACTTTCGCCCAGAGAGAGACTCCCAGCTAATAACAATGCAAATTTTTGTGTGAGGACCATCAAAGGGATTGGTGGCAAGTTGAAAGGGTAGCTCTCACTGCCACTGCCACTGCCACTGGCACACAGCTATGGTAACAAGAAGAGAGCTACTATTTTATGCTACTAGCATTGTGCTTTAGTGCCATTTCACTGCGTTGCACATTCACTTTTTTTTCTGCACCCCGACTCAGACAAAAACATCAACTTGCAACAGTCGAAGTTTGAGACGGAGACGGAGTCGCGGCCTTTGTGTTGCAAGCAAGTTGTTGCAATTGTTTTTGCAACAACGTTTTTCATTTTCTTGCAGCACTTTGCCGTTTGCTAAAAGTGTACTTAATGAAATCTTTTTGTCATCTTTTATTTGAAATGCTGCCAACTTGCAACGTGCCCCTCACTCATTTTCTTTCTCTCTCTCGCTCGCTCGCTCGCTTATTGTTTCTGTCAGGCGCCATTGTCAATTTCTTTTTGCTTTTTTGAAACCACCCACGAATATATACATATATATATTTAAGGACTTCCAGCAGCTAAACCCAAATCCGAACCTGTCAAAGTTTTGTGCAAAACTTTGCCGTGTGCTTGGCGAAAATATGAAATCGAAACTCGCCATCTTGAAGGGAGACTTTTGCCTTTTGTTGCTCTTGGCTCATAATAAAATGCAAATTTTCATGCTTACAATTAAGATGGAATATGGGTTGTAACTTGACTTACCCCCTTGCAGGGCCTTTCATCGGACAGCAACCGCACCGCCCCTCGTCCCAGGGCCTCGCGTTTCCTTTGGGCCGAGAAGATGCGCAGCTCCTTGCGCTCCTCGTCGCTCAGCGAGTGGCAATAGCGCACCTGCAACAAATCAGAGAGGAAGGAGCAAGTTTCTTGTATTGTAAATTTTAATTAAAATCTCTTTTAACGGCAACTCGAAAAACGGCAACGGCAACGGCAACTTTTTTAATCTCGCCCAGAGTTCTTTGATTTTTATACAAATTTATTTTATTCTTTCATTTCCTTTTGTTGTTTTGACTGAATTTTCTTTTTACAACTTGGCAAAACATTAACTGCATTTTTATGCTTTGACTTTTTTTGTCGTTGTCGTTGCCATTGAGTGTTCCCTGGTGTCTGCAGTTCTTCAACTCGCCCTCTTGGCTCTTTTGGCTAATACTCACTTCGTTATCTTGCGGCGGCAGCTGGTGCAGCAATTGTTTAACACGATACTTCTCCCCAGGACTGTTGACGTAGGGCACTTTGTCGTCCGGCAACTGGCTGAAGTATAAGCGAACCTGTTAACGAGAGAGATTGGATAAGAACAAATGGTAAGAAAGTACTGTAGTTATTGGCCATAAGCTGTCACTTAAAGTTGGCCCGAAATGCCTCGACTCTGAGTTCATTTATTGCCAACTTTATTGACCCATTTGACATGGCCATTTCGTGATATTGTGAGAAAGAGAAAGACAGTCGAACAACTACTTAATAACGAATTAATCAAAGTGACAAAACGCTTTCACTAACTTGGCTAAGACAACAATGAAACGCCCACAGCTGGACAACGATCCACGACAAAAAACCACGAAAAATTGATGTGAAACGTGCGAAAGTGGAAAATGTCGCAAAAGTCATGATGCAGACAGAATGCTGACTGGCTGCCTGGCTGCCTGCAACATGCAGCATGCAACATGAAGCAAAAATACCTCAATCATTTGTGATATTTTTCCCAGAGTTTTTCCTACCATTATGTAAGCGTCATTTTACGATTTCGTTTTCGTTTACGGTTTACTGTTTGCCATTTGGGCCACCACCCCGACCATGATTGGCCGTGTCTCGACCAGGTCTAATTGCAGCCAAATGCGGCAGCGATTTAATTACAAAACGCTTTCGCTTTTCAATCGATTGCCAATCGATTTGGAGCGATAATTTTCCGAATGCCCAAAAGAAAATCCGCTTAGGCCGCAATTAAAGTTGTCGCTGCATTTCCTTAAACGTGCATGTGGCATGCAGGCATTGAACTGGATTCACTTTTCGAGGCGCCCCCCAAAATGAAAGCAAAAGTCCGGCCCATTATCCACAGCAGGTGGCCAAAAAGAAAGAAATGCACAGCAATGCAGGCGAAAACAAAACTATACATATGTATAATCAGTTGGCTGAGATTGACTATAAGATACCCTGTGTAAGTAAATGGAGCTACTCAAATTTCTCTTCTAAATTTTATCCTCCTAGCTCTTAACATCTCTAGATTTTATTAATGCTGATGTAAAATATATACTTATAACAAATGAAGTCTGCCTGTTACATACTGTTAACAAACCTTATATACCCGCACAGGGTATAATATAAATTAAAACCAAAAACCACATGAATATCGACAGCGAAATTGCTCCCCGTTGGCAACTTTTGATTTCACCTAATTAGTTGTGACAAATTGCTATATAGTATGTGTTGCCAATGGCACACGCCCCAACCAAGACCTCAACCGCTCAAACCTCAGCCAACTGGTTGAGCTACCCTACCTGATCTGGTCGCAGACCCGGCGGCACCCAGGTGTACTCCTCGAGTGCACAGCCACTGTCATCGTCCGACTGGGAGTTGCGTTGAAAGTCCAATTGCTGATGGTGACTATGATGATAGACACTGGCGGTTGCTGCCGCTGTCTTATAGCTGGCGGTGCGCAGTGGTGATGCCACCACCGAGTTCAGTGGCAAATGATTGGGTGGTTGACAGTGGCGTCTCTGCAGCGGCGACACAAAATGCGCTGGTGTCCCGCTGCTGCTGGCCGTCGAAGGTGCATCCAAATTGTTGCATGTCGCTGTCGAAGCTGTCGACTGGCTGCCACCAATTGCTGTCGTCGTCGTCTGTTGTTGTTGCTGTTGTTGCAGAGTTTTCTCGCCACGATGTGGTGGAAAGGGCGCACCACCGCCAGCTTCCAATTGCAGCAACTCACTTTCCGTTTGGGTGTAATAACTGCTGCCGGGTTGTTGCATCTTGTGGTGTGTGGTTAAGGTGTTTATGTTGGCGTTGGTGCTGGTGCTGGTGTTGCCGGTGCGGGGAGCTGGTGTGGGCTTATATTTTTTGTCTGGCTGGATGCTGTAAGCAGAAAAACAAAAGAGAATTTAATTAGTACAATTTAGATTATTTTTTTTTCTTAATAGTATTTAATATTTTCTAAGCTATATATTATATTATTTTTTATTTTAATAAAATAAATTAAGGGACAATAGCACAATATTTTAAATGGAAGAAGTTTATTAAATTATATCATAAAGTTATTTATTTAATGATAAATTATTGATGGTTTCATTCCTTACATATCCTTTTAGCACATATTATTTTAAATATTTTTATTAGATAGATAAATTTATTAGAAATACTTTCTTTGCTTGTCAATTAACTATCTACAATGGCTTTTATTTAATTGTAAATTTACTATAAATATTTTAATAATTATGAATAATAAATAGCAAACAAAATACTTTTTTAAGAAGAAATTATTTTCATTTAATTGTTGGAAATTTTATTAATATATTTCCCATAAATTATAGTGATAATAATTAAGATATAAGACCGTGTAAAAAGCAAATATTTTTCAATATCTTTTATTAAAAATTATTATCTTTAATATCCATTAAAGTTTTACCATTTTCCAATGGAATAAGGAATAAAATGTACATAATAAAATTTGCCATAAATTATCTAAATATTTGTTAACATTTTTTGTAACAACAAGTATTCAACAAGTATTCGACAAATTGTTAATGCCAAATAGCAAATTACTTGCCCCCCTTTTCTGGACTTGTGGCATGTTAATTTGTTTGCATGCAGTCTCAAAAATTGATCATTCGTAATGTTGAGCCATCAACTAATGGGAGTATTCAGGTGAATAGTCATATGAGTATGATGAATGCTGACACAACTCTAGCTTCATTTGCAATTAGCCAGCTGAGATACAAAACTCATTCGAATTCAACGTTTTGGCCATTTCTAATGCATTCTAAATGCAATTGGAAACGAGTTGCAGTTACTGTAGTTGCAGTTGTTGCTGCTGTTGTAGTTGCAGCTGCTGCGCATGCGTGTTGCTGTCCAATTTATGAAATTTCGAAATTGCCAGCACATGTTTGTTGGGGCTATCAACATGGGGCCATCACCATCGAATATCCACACACACACACACACAGATATAGACACAGACATAAAGTCATAAAGTGACCAGTGGAATCTTCTGCTTTGCGCCTTTCTGCTTTCTGTGTACTTTCACTCTGCCACACTCAGCGATTATGCAGCCAAGCAGAAGCAACATCAACACCAACAACACCAACAACAGCAATATTAACAGCAACAACAATTTAGAAATTCCAGAGGCAAATTTAAGCCCCGTCTGCATATGGCACCCTGTCTTGGCCATGTTTCAGTTTTAATTTGCCTTTTTATTTTTGTATTTTAGCCGCTGGCAACAATTTTGTTTTAGTATTTTTGTATTTTCTTTCTAATTAAAGTCATTTGTGTGCGTTAACGCCAAGTGCTTTATGCGTTTTGTTGGCTGAAATTAAAGATGAGCTCAAGCTGAAGTTGCAGCTGGTTTTCCATTCATTTTCATTTGATTAGTATCAAATTGCACAACATTTGGAGCATGAATAACAAAGCAAACTAACAACTTAGTGACTGTCTTGACCAGTTTCCCGTCTTGGCCTAATCAACGTGAGAAGTAGCTAAAAAAAAAAGTTGATCCACAATTTGCCAGCACGCTAATACAAAGCAATTTATCGGCATAACTTGTAAATTTATGTAAATTACACAAAATGAATAACAATAAACACAAACCGAAACTGCAGCTGACATCTCAAGCTTCTGCTAACAAACAAAACAAACGCTTTTAGCCAAGGCCTACACGCATTTTGGACCTTTCGCTAGGCCAAAACTAATGGGCATGCAAAAGTGAATGTTTGTTGCAAGTGGCAACTGCGAGTGGCAGAAGTAAATAGAAGTAAACACATGCTGCAAGTGAATGATGGACATTGCCACAACCATTAACACGCTAATGTATGTAGTTCACCAAAGATCAGTCTCAACTCCAAAAAACGATGGGCAGACAGTGTTTTTTTTTGTTTAGTACGTGGGGCGATAGTGAAAGTTTTTCCGAATGCAAATTCATTTGTTATTTGTTGGTTAGTGCCAAAAAAAGACATACAAAAAAGAGACTTGTCTACAATCTGCGTGCGATCAATCAAATGGGCCTGAAACGTGCTCTTACATGCTTTCTAAATCGCTCGTCAATCCATTGCGATTGTCTTCAGTTTTCAGTCTACAATCTGTTGTTGGTCCAAACAAAGTCAAGGCATAATCTGTCACAAATGAATTGTGCGACTGTTGATTGACTTTGACTAGCAAACGGTGGCCAACTGGCCAAGTGCCAGCCCAATTCAAATCTACCAAATCCGTAACCTATTGCCAAATACGGCTCAGATTGTTTCGGCCATGCTCACTCTCAGCTTTCAGCTGTTTTCGGCCAGGCTAAGGCGATTGACGGGCTGGTTTTCTCTTTTTCAACCCAAAAGCCATAACCAAAAACCAGTTGACTCTTGTCGCTTGATTTTTGCTATGCGGCGGCATGCAATTTGATCTGCCAATATGCCTGCCCCAAAATGTGGCTGCAACAAAAATTGACGTGCATCTGGCCAACTATGGTCACAATTCTGACTCTGACACATGCATAAATTTGGGTTAAGAAGATTTTGAGTTTATTTGGCCTGATGTTTGTCATTTCCTTGATGCTTTGATGTCACAACCGAGTCCGTCTAATCGCACTTCTGCGTATAATTAAAAAGTGCTTGACACTTATTGCCAATGGAATTGGTTATGGAAATGGTAATACTTTGGAATGGTCATGGAATGACATGACATGACGAGTTTTCTACTATTGCGGACAGCTTAACTTAGTTTCTAATAAAAACTGGTAGTCAATTTTAATGTTATCCTATCTGTGGGGCTATTATTAGTTCTATCTTAAATACTGAAGTAATTTCAGTTTCATATGGGAGAAGTTAATATTCATTTAAATGTTATCCGTTCTGATTTGTTTATGTGTGAGCTTATCCGCTTAATATTAAGATTATAAATACCTACTACATTTCATTACACTTCTCAGTCTTTTAACACGTTTTTAGGTTGAAATCTTGTAAGTTTGTAACGCATGTAGACCTTTAACAATTTCCAATTATTCTTATCCGCATTATTCGAATCACTTAAAGTCATCTTGCGGCACTCAAAATTGACTCATCTAGTTAAATTGACCATTTTCAGTCTGATGCAACTCAATATACAGCTCATTAGCTAACATTTCAGCAATTGCGGCACGTTCAATTCAAATGCCAATGCCGTGCCACAAAGCTAATAATATCTCTCAATTATCCACAGCACCAGCATTAACTCTTAGATAGAGAAAGAGACAGAGAAAGACAGAGAGAGAGAGAGAGGATGATTGGCAGGGCAGTTTGGATTTGGCGAGCATTTCAATGTTGCTTTCTTTCCTATGGATATTACCGCGATTTCATTAAATTTTAGACACGCAGTTTCCATAGAACTGGAAAGAAGTCCACACACAGTAGGAGCAGGAGCTGGATCAGCTACACGTAACTGGTTCAAAATCATTTAGGCACACACACACACATAAAAATATAGAGACTCCAACTGGTTTCCCAGAAAGAAGTGCACTACGACACGCAGACAGACTACGTGGAAATTAAAACGAAACATGCAATTCTTTGTAATTGAAAAACAGAATTGAGGAGAACTGAAGAGGAGTGAAGAGTTGTACCGAACTGAAACCGAATCAATCCGCATTAAATTACTTTCACAATTGGTCAAAAGATAAACGTCAGCTCCCCAATTTAGCCAAGTCTACGGACTGGACTCACAATTCCAATACCAAAATCCCAATCCCAATCCCAGTATTATCTTCAGAGTGTAGCACACGATCTCTGGATAGATCGTAGCTGCCATTTAAGAAGATTTCGTGGAGCACGCCTCGTCAGTGTGGGCTGCTCCAGAATCGAACACTGTTAAATTAAAATGTTGTGCCTGGGGGCGTGTCAACCTTGCCTACCTTCCTACCTCCTACCTTTATACCTCTCTAGACCTGGCTTAAACGCCTTTCCCAAGTCCATTACGAAATCGCAGTCTAAGCCATAATCTTAACCTTAGCCTCGCTGTCGGGTGCCCTGACCTTGTTGCGTGTTTACAGACCTCTGTCTCTCTCTTTCCCTCTGTTTCTATCTCTTTCATTGTCTTGCCGAAATGCCTGTAAAGTGGGCGTGGCAACGTTGACTGTCAAAAAAATAAACGGAACCAGTTGCAATGTAAAAAAACCGAGCATATAATAATTTTAAAAATGTTTTTGTTTTATTATTGTCGTTTTTGTTGCTTTTTTATTTGACTTGGGGCATGGGGCAACTGCTGCATTTGACTGAGTTTACGTCACGTTACGAACAATGGCGATAAGCGTTGTACATGCAACCACGTCACACATGTGCCCCTCTTTATACCCCTTGCCCCCTCTCTCTTGTTGTTTGTGCAACACGTGTTGATGTCGCTCAAAGTTTATGCATTTTTTATGAACATGCACACACACTTTGTGTTGTGTTGTGTGTTTGTTGTTGTTAGCCGTGTTGTTTGTTGCCTGTCTGCGCGCCTTTGACTCTTTTTTATTTGAGTGCTTCATGGGCCAACCTGTAGCTGGACTTGCCCCAGACCGATCCCCAGCACAAGTTGCACAAGTTTTGTGTGCAACAGCAACTGCAACAACAGCAACAGCAGCAACGCCTCTTTAAGTACCGCGAGTGATTTAGTGCAATAGTGCCGTTAGACAAGCAGCCACGTTGCAAGTTGCTAGTTGCCTGTTCCCCATGCAGCTGATAAGCTGCATTTGCGCAGTTGCAACATGTAGAAACTGCATCTCAGCATTAGCCACATCAGCATCAGCTTCGGCATCGGCTTCGGCATCAGCATCAGCATAGTCAACAACATTGGCTAAAATGCATAATTAATCTGACTGGCAGAGGCCGCATCTTGAGTGTCGCTTGTTGCTCGCTGCTCGCTGCTCGTTGCATGCAGCATGTGGCATTAGTCTCCAATTTAACTCAAATCGACTCGAGTCGACTCTAGACTCTCTATACCATTGAGTTAAGTTTGTTTTCTGCTGCGGTTGAGCTGATATTCCTGATTCGCGTTCCGTCATTAACAGCTTTTTGGATAATTTTATGCAGACTCACCTCGAAGCAAGTCTGCAACCAGAACAAGTAGGAGGAGGAGGCAGAGAAGGTGGAGATCAAGCTGCCCTTGCCCCATGCCCCACTGTGTGGCGCTGTCAGCGACTTTGGACACGTTTCAGCGATTTCCATGTTGCATGTGGTAAGCTCTAATTTATGCAAAATGTTTCTGTTCCTCTTCTGTAATTCAATCCCCTTAACAAACCAACAACCCTCTGATTTCGTTCATTCCAATTCGAATAGCAAATTCAATATACGAATTTAAGTTTCAAGTTCACGTTGTTTTTTTGGCCATTAGACCAAGTTGATGGCCAAGTTTTTTTTATTGTTAATTTTCATAATAAAAACCAAATAAACTGGAATCTAATGAATAGTTTTTGTTTAGGCGAATGGCGAAGAGATTGTTTTATTCCTCTACTTCGAGGTAGAGCTGTGAAATAGTTTGCCAATTAGCTGGCAATTTGATTTCAAAACAAACGTTAGTGTGGCTTTTAAGTCTTATTAAGCTAATGGAGCTGGTTGCAAGTGTCGGCGTCGGAGTCGCCTCCCATTCGCTCCCATTCTCAGCTCACATTTACAGACAATTGAAACCTTCCTTTGAGCCTCCAGTTCAGCTTGCTTTTGGAATGTAATTGCCGGAGATTGGGTGATGACGATATGCGAACTGAAGTAGGAAAAACTCCCACAGTTCTTAGACATAAATTAGATATTTTTTCATTTCTTTAATTTGATGTACGCTCTCTTCGTTATGATGATGACGATGACGATAAATGTAATTGCGTTGGCTTCTCATCAAATTAAGGCACATCAAAAAGATTACATTTTAAGCAATAACAAAAATAAAAAACATCCAGTAAGTTGATTAAATTAAGAAAGAAAATATAAAGCGAATCAAAAACATTGTTACGCTTCTATAGAAAATAATTGACACAGTAAGTAAGAGATTTTCGAAGAAACGAAATTGAAAGAAAAGAAAAGAAATCGGAGAAGAACCCAAAAAGAGACAAAAAAATAAAGAGAGAGAACAAAAATGCCATTAAATTTATTGTCTGGTCTCGTATGACAAACGCTCTCAGCAAATCAACGAAGCGTATAACATCATCTTTGATGGATGTGTCTGGAACTTTAACTTGTTGGCTTTTACAGGTGCCACAAAAGTAATACCTGTTGAAACGTGGGAAACTTGAAACCCATTGCAACGACCCCTAAAAAAGAACAATTATCAAAATAAAATAAGTGAATGAAGTAAATGCAACCCTGGAAATAGAAAAGGAACCTCAACCCTACTGTCTTTGTGTGGTTGCAACAGCAGCAGACCATGAAGCAAGTAACTTGGGGCAACCAACTATGACCGTCGAATGGGATGCGCTTCGTGTGTTTGCAACTGACTAGTGGCAAGTGCAACACAAGAGCAACTCCAGGGGCTACAGTCATGGTCAGCGGAAGTGTGGCATATAATTAATGATGGCATATGCATCATGTGGCATCAATATACTGTGCATTAGAAACCTAGAATGAAAGATACTTTCAATACTTTCTCACAGTTTGCCACAGAGTTTGCAATTGGAAATGTGCACAGTGCACTGAGGCATAAAAGGATTAACTTTGCAACACACACACACAAACACACACAGTCTTTGATATGCCGCATGCCCCGTTTTGACTTCCTTGTTAACTGTTAACTGTAATGCAACACCAGCTGCGACCATGTGTGGGTCCCTCGCCACAGACAGCTACATTTCAATTAGCCAAACGGAGAGTTAGAGAAACAGAAATGGAGACAGAGAAGGAGAGAAAGAGAGAGAGAGAGAATTAGTCTAATCACCGCCTGTCAAAACAAAGTTCTCAAGGCCTCGGTACAAATGGATACAAATACACTAAAAGAATAGGTTGTAAAAATGAAGATTCTGATCTAACAAATCTTTCATCAGTATTGATTCTAATTGAACTAATGAATCGATTGAGAATTTTAGGTAACAAAGCTCACAAAATATTCTACAACTACTTTATATCTCTAGAAGAATTGTTCTTATCTATTAGATGATAACTTAAATTCTTCCTTATTATATCCAACCAGTTTACATATTCCATTTTTAAGTTAAAAATTTAAGATTTTTTAGATTAACGTTCTTACTTTCTGTAACTTGATCTTTAATTGTTTCTATAATAATAAAAAATAAATATATAATATAATAAGTATAAAATAATTATGATGAATCTTCTTGATTTAAGAAGCTGTTATTTTTCCTTCAGTGTAGAACACATGTCTGTCTGCCTCTGTTAAAATGCGCAATTAAGTCATCATACGCGTTGCAAGCATCTCTCGCTGCCAAGTGCAACGCATTAGCCAAATGCACACTTGGTCAGGTAAACAGACAACCAGGCAACCAGGAAGCTAGCCAGCCAGGCAGCCAGGCCAACAAGCCAACTTGTTGAGAACTTTTACTATTTGACCAAGTCGGTTTGGCTAATGAAGCCTGAAGCTCAGAACTCGAGCAGTTTGTGAATAGAAATTAGTAAACAGGATCTTTCTTGTTAACAAATGCCGTTAGTTGCGCATAGTTCCTCGCCCAGTTTCAGGCCATAATTTCGAAGTACTTTTACCAATTTATCATCAAATGCTGCAACTCTTTCGGGGCTCATTAACGTGCCACTTGCAGCAGTGCAACACATGTCGCGTGGGCGTCACTTAAAGACGCTGTTGACCTGTTGTTGCTCTTGTTGCTGCTCTGCCTCTTGGCCATGCCACTCACGCCCCTGTTACCAGTCTTAAATATGTATGTACCTGGCCAGTTGAGCTGTACACATGTTTTTTCAGCTTAATTGTGACGCAAACGCGGACTTGAATAACAAATGCACAGATCTCTCAGTCCCATTAGGTTGCACTTTTTAGAGGGAATCTTGGGAAGAGAGGAGAGTAGCGAGGGGGAAGACAGTTCTTCGCAGCTGCTGTTAACAACTTGAGTGCAAAATATCTTGGCCAAACAGCAGCTCACAACACAGCTTTTGGCTCAACAATGTCCGCAAAGTGGCAGAAACATTTCAAGAAAATCACGATTTTCAACTCGAGATCTTTTTGGCTACCGTCTTAAAAATATGATGGCATCTAAACGGGGAGAGGTGTTGCCTGAGTTGCGGGCGGGTTTGTTTTTTTTAGTTCCAATTCCATTCGACACTTTCACAAAATCACGTAAAAGTGCTGAAATATGGCTAAGACGACGCGACGTTTGTTCCACTTTGGCGAGAGCGCCAAGAATTTGCATGAAATTTCTTTTTGGCCACATTAGAAATCTATTTATGTTTATTGATCTAAAGATAAAACGAATCAAATATTTGAATGCAATGACAAATCAATTTGTAACTGCTATTGCCATCAGTTAATTGTCGTAATTGTAGAGACAGCCCTGAGGCCAAGACTTTGGCTACTTTTGGCCAGGAATTTGCATGAAATTTCTTTTTGGCCACAGTAGAGAAATGACAGCTTGACTTCTATTTATATATTTATTGATTTACAGATTATTCGAGTAAGATTACAAATGCAATGACAAATCAATTTGTGACTGCAATTACTTTCAGTTAATTGTCGTAATTGTCGTAAGTGCCGAGGCG
The DNA here is from genome assembly GCA_037043535.1 of Drosophila putrida. Classification (NCBI taxonomy): domain Eukaryota; kingdom Metazoa; phylum Arthropoda; class Insecta; order Diptera; family Drosophilidae; genus Drosophila; species Drosophila putrida. Next base: position 2,090,664 of record JBAMBI010000065.1, read on the forward strand.
GCCCTCGGGCCAAGACTTTGGCTACTTTTTGGCCACAAACAAATTGAGTTTGTAATACGGGGGCCACTTTGTGTGGGCGCCAACAGCTTTATTTATTTATTTAATGTATCTTTTTTTTTCTGATTTGGCCAAGTGCTGCTTTTGTATTACAAAATGATGGCCATTAAATTAATTAATTTTGCGCTTAATGCCTTACCTCAATTTTCAATTAAACGCTGATTACAAAAGTGCCAGGAACTGGTTTTTTTTCATCTTTTTTTTTGGCTTGTGTTTTTTTTGTTCATCTGTGTTTCTTGTTTTTATTCTTTATGCCGCCGCATAAAAATAGCCGCATAATCGGCGTTTATCTTACAGATACACGTACTAAACAAGCCACGACCTCTGACTGACTTGACTTATTGCCACTAAATTGCGTCTATATACGCGGTTTTACTATATATGTCTTGGCCATTGGCTGCTTCGGCAGTTAGAAGACTCACAATCGAGTCGAGTTGAGACTGTGGATATATAATAACAATAATCAAAGAACAGGAAACATAATAAGCTCACAACAACGCCCTTCAATTTTCCTGTTTGCTGTTTGCTGGTTAACACCCCCTTTTTGTCCACCAATTCCCTTCCCCTCCCATTAAGTTGGAATATTCTACGCTAATTTCATTTGTGGTTTTTTGATTTTTGTTTTATAAACACATTTTGAGTCTGCTTTATTTTCTTTTTGCCAATTATTCGCATTTGCTGCTTCAGTGCCTTTAGCCTCTTGTTCGCTTGTTCACTTGTTGGCAGCATTTTTGATTGATTTTGTCGGCTTTGGGAAATTCAATTTAAAATACACACAAAAATCAATCAACCAACTTGTTGTCTGGTCTTTTTATATTTTGTATATTTCAATTTTTTAGTTGTCGACTCTTGTCTCCATTCACTTGTAAATTTCTGTCATTCTTCGGTTTGTTCGCCTAATGTATTTTATTGGTTCTAACCAAAATTGGAGAATGTTATGCAATAAATTTTGCCTTTTAAACGCTTTCGGGCATTACATCAACCTCAACACCTGGGCCAAGAGACAATGACAAAGACCAAAAAACGGTACACCCATTAAGTTATCATCATCATCAGGCTCTGAGCCAGAATGTGATTCAAACTTTATAGAATTTATACTTTAATTGTTGAAGCGTGTTGGCTTAAATCCTAGTCTTACCATTTGCTCTGGGCACGTCTCGTTTTACGATTGGCCGTAAAACAAGAGGCAATTATGAAATATGCGTAATTGAAATTTTAACTAAAGAAGGCAGAGGGGAGGAGGGGGAAAGAGAATTCTCTCAAGAGCCGCCAATCACAGTTGATAAATGGCCGACAGTTAAAGGAATGTCCGTATGTGAACGCCTCACGTTTTGTTAGACAACTGCGCAAAAATTACTCATACGCCCCATTTGGAAAGCCGAAATAGAAATTAATTACAAAATAGAAAACTATTTGCGTTACGTTTCTTTTGGGGCGGTCATTTGATATGTCTGCAAATCAACTCCCATTCCATTTCCCATTGCCTCAACCCCTCTCCGTTTTGGCCAACTGTGGCCTTTGCCATTTCAATTAAAATGCCATATATCATGGGCAAGAGACTCGAAAGCGACTTTGAGCGCACATCGAATGCAATTAAAATCAAATAGTTGGCTCCATTTTTAAATCAAAGCAAATCGTAAAACGATAAGCCTTGCCGCCAAGCGAGAGAGACCTCGAGCCAAGACCACCCGGCACCCGGCTTAAAAGCCAGCCAAGCCATTCGAGCCACTCGCATTTCCATTAACTTGCCCCGCAGTCTGATGATGCCACGACCAAGACCGAGACCAAGTCCAAGTCCAAGCCCAATGCCCATTCCTGTAGCTTATTTATATAGTACTTATATTTTATTGTACACATTTCGCTACTATAATACAGAATTCCAATGCAAAGTGGTGGCGATGGTTGTGCGACGCTTAATTACACTTTAAGTAGCCGCAGTCAATATTGACTTTGGTTTATTTGACTTCAAGCCAATGGAAATTCAATAGGACTTGTCTGCCGTCTTCTGTCTTCTGTCCACTGTCCAGTGCTAATGAGTCGTTTGAACCCATTCCAATGTAGAAAATACTGCTGGAAGTACAACTGGAAGCATTCGCAGGCAGCTCGAGTTTCGAGTTTCGTAGCACGTTTTGATTTTATCAGCTGGCAAATTTATGCAACACTTTGTGCCTTCAAGTGGCCCTTTCAATCAGCATTTTATGACCAGGCCAAAAGTCATTAAGAGGAAATCTAATTAAGCAGCCGACAGATTTATGAATATCGCCTGTTTTACCAGTTACCAGTTACCTGTTGGGGCAAGTGCAATGTGGCACGCTAACAAAAGATTTTCAGCTACTACAAAACTGATGCGATAAATGAAATTCACTCCTTTAACAAAAGAAAAGATACAAAGCGAAGAGGCATGAGATACATTGGGGCATTTGCATCTTATCGAAGCGTATGTGAAAAGATGCGCGTTCAGTCATGTGGCAAGAGCAGAGATCTTAATTTATCAAGAGGCTTAACGAGGGGCATCCCTAAAGATGGGGTTATTAAAAAGACATATGGAATTTATGAGGGCAACACATAAACTTGGCTCAAAGGAACAACTGAAGCGGGCAATGCAAATACAAAATGACAAAGGAAGATGCAAACAGCCAGAGAATGGAAAAAAAGAATCAAATTAAAGTCGAAGTCTGAGCTGAAGTTGAAGTTGAAGTTGAAGTTGGCCCTGGTCCTTGGGCATCAAAAGTTTTGCCAACTTATTTAAGTCTGGGCCACTTTTGAACTGCTGTTGCCACTTAGTTGCATGCAATTCATTTGCCTGTTAACAAAACTTGACAACAGGATTTTGCCTGACCAACCAACAAAGCAACAACCACACGACAGTCTGGAAACTGAACACTGGAGAGGAGTCGCTCTCTGTGGATGCCACGTGCTGAACGGTTTGATAAATAACTCTTGGTGTCAGCTTTGCAAATAGCCGCGCATTAATAACGCCTTTTTAGTACCAACAAAGTCGATCTGCTCATGGAAATCTGAAACCCTCACTGCATTTGAATATGACAAGCCTTTCAAAGTTAAGGTTTAACTTGTGACAAGCTTTGATTTTTCTGAAACTTGGCTCTATGCTGACGGAATGACCTTGGAAGTTAGTTTGTCCAGTAAAAAATCGTTAGATTTACTCAGAAAACATTGTAGATAAAATTATTAAATAAATTAAATTCCATCAGGCTGCCAATCAAAGTTCCTTTATCCATAAACAAACTTAAACTATTTGATAAAGATATTGCTAACAATTTGAATGAAAGTAAGCAGTTTACACACAATTTAATATTTGTGTGTGAGTGTGTGTAAGCTCACACCACTTTCTATTGTTAGGCAATTGTGTGAAGCTTTTACGAGCGTTTAGAAGCCCCGCACATAACATATATAAAGCTATTTCAGAGCCATTAAACTAGCCCATAAAATGTTCTATATAAACTCGTAAATTGGTCTGATGTCTTTTGGGCTGTAAGCAGGCCATTAATTCGGTTGTAGATATTCCCACAGGTTTATTGGGAGACTCCATCAGAAATTAAAATTGGAATTGGAAGTGGAATTGGAATGTAAAGCGCGTCAAACGCATTTCAAATTAGACTTTGTGTTGGAGCCACTGTTGCCGCTCCAATTAAGCCAATTCCCTGCCTCTCACCAATTTGGTGGCTTATCTTAAGGTTTCGGTATAGTGTGGGACTGGCCCAAAGAGTAATGGCCATTGAGATAGGCTCGAAAGTTGAACTCACGTTTTGGCAGCAATGTTGCAATGTTGTTGTTGCTCTCGTTTTATTTGTAGTTGTTGGTGTTGTGTTAGCGGCACCTTTGAATGGCCATCAAACTTGGCCAATTGTTCTTCAATATCGCTTAATTGTATGTCATCAGCAATGGCCGCATTCACGTAACAACAACCACCGCCTGACTCCGTTTCCGTGCTCCTTCTCAGCAATTGCTCCGTATCCGTATTATGCAGCCATACAGCACTTCTATTCCGGCAAACATTCAAGTTACGTAATTCATTCAAGGGCAACAAATTGGAAGGAGGCAAACCTCTCATCTGTTGCTGTTGCATACGTTGAAGTTGCCCTGGACTCAGACTCCCTGTGAGCATTGCCACCTCGACATCATCATCGGTTTCCCCATTGCAAGAAATGCCTGATGAGTGAAAATTCTCGTCCTGACCACTGATGAGTTTCCCTGACGAACTGTGGTGGCTGAGAGTCAGGCTGGATAGATCGCTACTAATCAAACTCGATTGTTGCGAGTGCAATGCCATGGCCAAACTCGGAGTAGGCTTCTCCAAGGATATCTCTGCCGGCAATTCCAAAGCAATATCATAGGGTGCCAGTGTAAGTTGTTTTGGCTTTGTTTTTGTCTTTACTGCCGCCTTGACCACAACTGATTTTGGTGAGCTGGAGCTGCAGCTAGGCATGGGCAAACTACGGTTCTTGGAACAGGTGGCTTTCATTTTCCGAGGTGTTAATTTGGTCACTGTCGACTGACGCGACTGATGCCCACTGTGTTGCGGCTGTTTAGCAGGCACTGTCATGGGAGCAACTGCTTTTGGATTTGCCGGACTTTGTTCGGCTTTGTTCCTTTCGCCGGAGGCAGAGCGTCTTCGACTGCGTCTGATGCTGGGCATATTCCGTGGAAATAACTTTCCCACATCCGGTTGAGAACTTTTGGAGGCACTGTCACAGCTGAGGCTTTGGCTGGGACTGCCGCTGCTGGTGCTGGTACTGCTGGTATCAGTAATGGCCAAAACCGAGGCACATTCACTGTGCATGATGACCTCGCGATAGTTTTTGGAGGCATCATTTTGAGTGTGTGGCAAGCAGATCTTCTTCCACCAGCGTTTCTTTGTTAGCAACTTGGACATATTGGAGTTGGTCTGGAATTGGAGCTGTTGCTGCCAATTAGCACATGGCCCACACCCCTTTCTTGGGCAATGGCTGAACACACACGCGTCAATCACAAATCGCCAATCAATTGACACATTAACGAGACACTGCAACGCGGTTGCAAGTGCAGTTGCACGTACATATACGTATGGTGGTATGTAGCATGCACAGCAATTACTGTCAGCTGCAATTAACGGCCAATCCGTTTGTTCTAATTACGTGCGTAAAATCAATGAGAAAACACTTCGACTATGGGCAAAAACGCACAAGAAACGCGCGCGATTATCATAAAGTTCCGCGCGTTTATAAGATAAACCGTTCGTGTTGAAGTTGCGTCAACAACTGAAGCCGTTGGGCGCCCGTAGAAAGTTGTCTGGCTAAGAGCAAATCAACTAACAGCAACAACATTAGTCAACGAGGTGAACAGAGAGCAACAAGAGAGAGAGAGAGCGAGAGAGAGCCATTGTTGTTATTTTGAGAAGAAATCGAGCTAGACAGGTTGGTGCAGGTCAAACTCAACACAGGTGATGATCACCGGCTAAAATTCACCACGGCGCTCTCTTTTCGCTCTCTCTCTCTTGACTTCTTGATTAGAGCGAGTGTTAGATATTCATGGTGAGCAAGTGTAGTGAAGGGAACAACAGGTGCCGGCTGCCGGTGTCGACAATGAGTGTATTTGAGTGGGGGTTGAGTTATTGAGCTGATCACTTTTTTCTTACATTTAATTTTTGAGTAGTTCTCTGGTTTGTGGCCGCATTCTGTGCGCTTATTAACAAGTTATTGGTGTGAGTCGTGAGCGTCAGACAGGAGCTACTGGTTGTTGGTCGTTGGTTGCTGGTTGCCTGATTGGCTGCAGGCTATTTGACACATTTCAAGCACTTTAGTAAAGCTGACCCATTTCATCGGGCACTGAGGCACAGAGTGAAGCGGAACTGAGAACTCAAAGACAGCAGCTGCTTTCGAGTTTAAATTCGAGTTTGAGTTTGAGCCTAATGCCACTAGGCGTTTTGTTGGCACATTAGCAACGTCATAGTCGATCATTATCATGAAGCTGTTCAGCCGGAAGGGTGGCTAGGAAATGTGAAGCGAAAACTGAGATGTAGGAAAAAGAAAATCAAAGAGTTTTTCATGCTAAGATTTCACTCGTGGATATCTGTAATACGTAATAGAGAAAATTACTGAAAATGTTTTCCTACTTTCTAAAATTTGACACAACTTGTAGAGAGATTTCAATTAACTTCTTAATAACAATTTGTATTTAAATTAATTAAATTTCTTGAATACCACCCGACTAAACATTACAGTTTTATCACTTTAGTTTTAATTATACAACAAAATAAATAAATGACAAAAACTTACTTTTAAAACTTGTCAAATAGGGGCTTCATTGTACTGTCCAGCAGTGTAAACGCTTCACAAACTGTTTACCAAGCTGTAATGAGAGCAAAATGCCAAAAAGAAAATAAATTAAAATGCGTTAGTCAAAGTTAAATATTTGCAGAGAGTCGCAATGGTAAATGGTAAATTAACCAAAAATGTGCAACTAATTGTGGAAAACAGAAACAGAAGGCAACATAAACAAAAGCGAATGCGAAAGTATTTTAATTACCAGAATTGCAGTGTCAAAAACAAGCGACAGGCCCACACCCAAAAAATAAACCAGCGAATCCAACGAAAAGTGCGTCAAAACTTTATTTGACAGTTCCAGCTGAACAATTCATGAAGTGAAATGAAAGCGCAGAACGAAACAATTTTGATTAAAACTGCGACGCGCAGTTGGCAGTTACCAGTTACCAGTTGGCAGTTGGCAGTTGGAAATGTCAGCCAAATGTAGTTGGCAGTTGGCTGTTGGCTAGAAGAGGGTGGAACTCTGGCTACGTGCAGAATCTCTGACAATTGCCATTTGTGCTAAGTACAGAAATGGGAAGGGCAACAGGTAAAAGTCAACGTCACATACAAAAAATAAGAAAACATGAAAAACAACAGAGAAAAAACATTCGTAGGACACAGCTAAAACAACAACAACAACAATTGTCCCCCGCGATGCTGCTGCAAAGGTCGTAAAAGTTGAGATTTTAACGTGCGCTCTACACGTGTACTCTGCACTTGGAGAGTGAGAGTGTAAGTGCCAGTGTGAGTGTGAGCGTGATTGTGAGTGTGTGTTTGAGTGAGAGTTGATGGCAGGAGTCAGAGCAGAGCGCACTTTGGAGCAGCTGACGCCAGTCAAAGCAGCGCTGCCAAGATGGCGTCATAAAGCACTAAAAAGTATTAAAACAATTTACACTTTGTAAAAACAGCAGCAGCAGCAGCTACATAACAACTACAGCAATAGCAACAGCAACAACTGTTGTTGTGTGGCTTGTAGTCTGCACGTGTCCAAGCCTAGATAGAAAGAGATAAAGATAGTGAAAGCACAGGAGAACACATGAGCGCTCTCTCTCCATCTCTTTCTCTCTAGTAGTTACGCTGACACTTGATGTGTTATTAACTTTTTCATCTGCACAACATGGCGTCTCCTGCTTTCTTCCCACTTTTGTGTGCCTGCAACTGTCATAATCATAACGGTGCTCGGCATCGAGCCATGGCGTTGACAATCGCGTTACCGTAATTCTTTTTGTTAAATTCAAATAGCATTTGGCGCTTATTTGCATAAACAACGTGAAAGTCGTAAAGTGAAAAATTGCATAAAATATAATAAGAGGAAGAATGGGGAATTGAAGTGCAAACAGGAGGCGGAAGAATGAAGCACCAGAAAATTCTGCAAATGCTGAGCAGAGAAAGTTCGCACTGTGGATAATACAGAATTTATTTTTTAACTTAACTTATAATGGAATAATGATGTAATTATGTAACATAGGATTTGATTGCTTAAAATTTATTAAATCATATGAAATTTCTACAAAATAAATACGATAATTACTTAATGAAAGAAATTGAGAAGTGAGATTAAAATATAAACAACTTTGTAGAATTTATATTGTTTACTTTATATAATTTGGTTCTATATTTCTTTTATCGGATCATGGGGATGTAAATAAAATGACATAGAATTGCTGAAGATGACTCCACAGTGCAACACATTCACAGTCATTGAGGCTACCGTTACATCCGCTCAGCCGAAGTGGCGTTCCGTTCTATATGAAAGGCGCTTGGAATGCGTACAGCTAGAGTGCAGAGCCAAGCCCTATAGCAATACCAGGCATACTCCATATTCTAGGGAGCTCTGCTCTTAAGACAATAAGCACCCAGCGTAAATTCTGGAGTTGTGGCAAAAGCAGCGGGAGCCGAAACAATCGCTTCCAAGCCAAAAGCTCTTGTCTCCGTCCCCGTCTCTGTTTCCATCTCCAGTTTTCAGTTTCCTGCGTAGGCGGTGGCAATGTTGCCCTAATGATGACGTCGCTGCTTGAAAACTGTTTGTTGCTGCTGCTGTTGCTGGGGAAATGTGGCAAAAGTCTCAAGTGCTGCCTGCCGCCTGCTGCCTGCTGTCACGAGAAGCAGTTGAAGTCCCGTAATATTTATGAAAAATATTCTTTTTTATACAAAATGTGATGATAAAACAACCAGGCGCAATCATTGCGTTGATTTGCAAAATGGCGCTGATGACAGTCGTTGAGGAAAAGTTGGGGATTCGCTGGGGAGACGTGAAGAGAAAAGGGGGAAGACGCTACCAACTGCGTGGGTCTACTGATTTTTAATTAAAAAAGCAACAAGAATCAGCGACAGAGAGCAAAAAAAATATATACGCAAAAAACAAGAAAAACAGAACAGAACTCAAAGTGCGCGTCACAAGGTTTCCTTTTGTTAATCGACTTGATTGTAAATATTTTCTTGCTGCCATCTCTACCGCCCTGCCATGCCCCTTCCCCTGCCCCTGCCTCTTCTCCTATACGACGTGTCTGCTTGTCATGGTGCGGCGGCTGTTGCTGCGCTTCTAACGGCACATTCACCCAGCCCCAGTGACATTGCCACAACCAGGCAAAAGCTTCCCCCTCTATTCCCTGTTCCAGTTCCGTGCCGCACCGCACCGCACCTGTCCCTTCCCAGCATCCTGCCCTCTCACGAGTGTGTCGCAACATTTGCCTTTGTTATTTATGGCAGCATTGTTCGTTCTCCTCATGTTGTTGCTGCTGCTGCTGTTGCTGTTGTTATTGTTGTTGCCAGTATTGGTGTTGCTGCTGCTGTTGCTGTTGCTGTCGGCTGTGTTACCATCGTCCCTGCTGATGCGTTGCGCGTTTTTTCACGCGCCAAACGTCTGCAACGGGGGTGGTACTATCAGAAGGGGCGCTGTTACAAGTTTGTTTTGTCATAGCGTTTTTAATTTTGACTTTGACACAGCAACAACAATAATCATACAACGTCTGTCAGCAGCAGATGAGCAAATTTTTTGGTAACACTTTAGACAATGTTTTGATTGCTTCGAAATTGCGGAAAGAGTTTTAACGATATATGTATGTATGTGTAACTCCACTTAATCGTAAGCTGATTAAAGGTTAAGTTCATCTCCAATATTCAAGTATTAACTTTCCTTAAAACAAAACATAGTTCTACTATATTCAAATTTAAAAGTGAAATAAAATAAACAAAATAAAAGTAACGAATATTTGCTAGAATCTTTTATACTATTTCGGGTATCTCCTTTAATTGAACTTATGATCAATTTTGAACTATCTAAGGATCTTAAGCAATTCTCCCTAGCCTATAAAAATTGTAAAAAATACATACAGTTAAGTTATAATTAAACTAAACTAAAGATAATTATGATAATTGTTAATAAATATAGTTAGATGCAAAATTTTTAGAACCAAATTTTTTATTTTTCCTTTCAGCCCTAGCAAAGATTGGAATCCACTTAATAACTCATTTTATTCATGCATAATTACCTTCAATTATTTTGATATGACTACTAGACCGAATTATTTTTCAGCCAAATCAACGTTAAGCTGGTTTAAAGCATCAGTTAAACACGAATAGTGGAATAGTTTCATTCATTCTCCAACAAAATGAGAATAAAAATACGTTTAATTGTACTTCTGACTTTTGTCCACCTAGTAACGTTTAGTTGGGGCACGCTTCTTAGGGTAACCGGACTGGAATGCCACGTAGTGGATCCTACATTTTCTAGGTTCGAAAACTGCGTTTTAAAACCTGTGCGTCGAGGAGTTAAGGAACTTAACATGGTGGTTAGACTGTTGCAATTGCCAGTTACCAATGTTTCGGTAAGCGTGAATAAAATACTTTCTGTTATTTTATATTCATAGTTTTCTGTAGATTCGTGCAGAGATTTTGCGACGTGGATATTCCACTCAGTCATTGTATCAGTTCGACATTGATGGCTGTCAGTTCTTCAGAAACAAGCGTCGTAATCCACTTGCTCAAATCATCTACAAGTTCCTTCAATTGGAAGCACATAGCAATATGAATCACACTTGTCCATACACTGTAAGTTTCCCAAATTAAATTAATTAACCGATTGCGTTATTAAAAGCCTTTCAGCACGATTTAGTTGTAGATCATCTGCAGATTAGTGATAATGAGAACTTGCCACTACCGATAGGAAAGGGCGAATATGCAATAAAATTGTATTGGAGAGCCTACAATGTCCTGCGTAGTATTACTACTGGAAATGTGCAAGTTGCAGGTTGAAATCGAACAATCTACATCAGTTAATAAATGTTGAATTGTATGAATTGTGTGATTTTAATGTATATCAATGTAATGTGAAATTTTTAAATTTAGAAGATTAAGAATAATGTAAAAATGGATCTTATTAAAAACTAAGTAAAATGGAGTTACTTATGCAAAATATTAAATTATTAATACCGCACTCAGACACTTTCCTTTTAATGAAAAATACGCCGATTTCTTAATGTCGATTATCACACTAAGTATAATACATTATGATCAATTAAAAAAAACATTATAATAGTGTTTTTATTTATATTGTACAAATTTCGATGCAAATAATATATTATTAATATAAGTAACGGGTGTCCTATAGTCGGTGACGAAACTATAGCGAATTTTTTGTGTAATTACTAAGTGATTAGCTGGCCAAATTGTTTTTAACTTATTTTTAACTTTTGGCAATATTTGCGCTTTAGTTTGTTACAAATCGTAGAGCAGACAGTTTGAATTTCTAAAAACAAAAATGAAAACAAATATTTGTTTAATAATTTTGATGAGTTTTCTTCTGCTTAATGCGTTTACATGGAGTACGCTTATAAGGATAACCGGACTAAAGTGTCATGTTGTGGATCCATCTTTCTGTAGATTTGAAAACTGTGTTATGAAACCAGTACGTCGGGGTGTAAAAGAAATTAACATGGTGGTCAAATTGTTGCAACTTCCGGTTACCAATGCATCGGTAGGTACAATAGAATAATCCTTAATAACTACAATTTTATTGCCTTATTCTAATACAGGTTCGTGTGGAGATTTTTCGACGGGAGCATTCCACACAAATGTTATACCAGTTTGAAATTGATTGTTGTCATTTTATGGTTAGCAAACGTCGGAATCCTTTTGCTAAAGCAATCTACAAGTTTCTCCAATTAGAAACCCATAGCAATGTAAATCACACCTGTCCATACAATGTAAGTTCTCAAAATAATTCTCATTATCAATTAATTGAATAAGTTATTCTTTGACCTTTCAGCATGATTTAATTATAGATCATCTTCAGCTCGATAAGAACTTGAATTTGCATCTACCTATCGGAAAGGGGGAATATGGGATGAAAATGTACTGGAAGATCTACAATGTCCTGCGCGGTACTGTACATTTCAATATGCAAATTTCAGATTGATGTCCATTTTCATCAGCTTATAAATATTTATTTGAATATTCACTTATTAATAAAATATAGCTAAACTCCTTTTCCAAATATTGAGATACAAATTCAATTAAATAGTTTTAGTATCTAGATCAGACTTTTTACATTTATAAATGTGCATTAAACAATGCATCATTATAATTAAAATAAACTTAAATAGGAGCGAAAAAGAAGCAGCAACGATTAACTTATGGCGTTGTTTTTAAATATATTTATATTTGATTTTAATTACTTTTATATCTAGATGACTAGTCATCCATAATATTATCAACTTCATTTTTAAATGTTAGTACTCGGGTTTCAGTTTAATACAAATTGTAGTACAGAAAGTTTGGGTTTCCAAGCAAAATGAACGCAAATAAGTGTATAAAATTTGTCGTGAGTTTTCTCTTTCTAGACGCATTCACTTGGGGATCGCTTATAAAAATTACTGGACTAAAATGCCACGTTGATGATCCAGCGTTTTGTAGTTTCGAAAACTGTGTTATGAAAGCAGTACGCCGGGGTGTAAAAGAAGTTAACATGGTGGTCAGAGTGTATCAAAAACCGGTTACCAATGCTACGGTAAATGCGATTATACTTCCATTAATTTTATTTATTCTGTTTAAACTATTGTAGGTTCGTGTTGAGATCCTGCGACGTGGATATACAACACAGTCGTTATATCAATTCGAAATTGATTGCTGTCAGTTTTGGACAACCAAGAAACGGAATCCAATGGCCCATGCAGTCTATAAGTTCTTTCGCTTGGAAACCTATAGCAACTTAAATCATTCCTGTCCCTACCGAGTTAGTTATCGTGACAATCAATATCGAAATAATTAATTGATTGCGTTAATCTGTTTTAGGATGATCTGGTTTTTGATCATTTACCTTTTGATAAGGATTTGCGACTGCCTCTGCCTATCGGAAAGGGAGAATATGTGATGAAAATGTTTTGGAAAGTCCACAATCTTCTGCGATGTACTATCGATGTAAATATCCATGTAACAGACTAAAGACGATTAACGAAATATATTTTAATTTACTCTAATTAAAAAACATGCGAATCAAATATGGCTTCACTTTATTAAATCGGAATAATTTAAAGCTATTAAAAGCTTAAAATGTCTAAGATAAGGAAGATAAAATGATCTGTTCAATGAACAGGAAAATTGTGATTATGAATATTAAAAAAAAGCACAAAGTTTTATTTTGAATAATTCTGAGTATTGTTTGCTCATTTGTTGGCAAACTTGTTGGCATAAAGTTAACACTTTTCGATGTCACAGGTGAAAGCAAAGGGCAATGCACACACCGTGTTGCAACTGCCACAAACTCTTGTGTACACAATTAAATGATGTGTGGCATGTCCCAGTCTCCAGTTTGGATTGCCGCCTGACTGGTTCAATAAACGGTTAAACAGGCAACAACCTCAATTGGGCAATGTTGACATAAAGGCAAACAAATGAAATGGTCAGATAAGTCCAAAAACAAACAAATGCCTTTGCAAGGACAACAGGCTCAAAAGTGCAAGCGGAGAACTCCTCCTACTCCCTAGAAAGGACTCAGCTTTTATGAGTATGAAGAATTATGAATATTGAATGCACCCAAAGACCTAATATATGTGTGTGAATGTGTCTAGTGTAATAAATGTCTGACTCTGTTTAGACTTCAGCCTGTGTAAATAATTAAATTCTTAATTATCTCAAACCACTCACAAAAAGAAGGAGAGAGGGAGTAAATGAATGAAAGAGATAGGAACTGTCGTAAACTCTTGTCATGTTTAAGCCTGAAGTCACATGATTAGCCGCATTAAACTTCATTTGCACTTTCCGTTTTACCTTCCCAAAAAATCTCAGCTGACATTGTCATTTAATTAATTTTAATAATTTATACATTGTGAAAACTCACACATGGAAAAGTTGTTCTACTTGCACTTGTATGTTATTATGTTTGAAAGCAACTGAAAGTTGAAATAATGTTTTGTCTGTGGCTGACGCTGGTGTCAGAGCGTTAATGAGCAAATTAGTATTCATTATTAGGTGTGTAGCTTCAGGGCGATAAGCTTAGAGCCTTGTGGTTTTTCACAGCATTTGCATAATGCTATCTATCTAGGTGGGCGTGGCAAGTTGTTCAAGTTATTCCCAAGCAGAGTGAGCAAATTAAAATAAATGCGCTTGCAACATTGTTATTTTAATGCTCGTACTTGTTGTTGATAAGTGTTAATGATATATAACAAAGTTGCGTGTTAAACTCTTTCCAAAAGTCCCAAAAATTCTCTTGAATTCCTGGCCGAATCATATCCGTATTGGCAGTTACTTCCTGGCTTTGAAATAGGAAACCGACTCAAATTAAGCATTCATATCACATGACACCTTCACTGACTCATTAATGGTTCCTGCCACCCCACGTGGCAATTAGCTGGCATTGAACCTTGGACAATCTTTTGTTTGGCAAACGGTCCACATGATTGGCAGTTGGTTAGTGAAGAAAGTAAAACCCACTTGGACTTGTAAGTTCATTATGTTACGCTTACCTCGCTGTTGCACAGTTGGCGGGTTGTTGACTCCTAATCCAATTAGAAATTTACTACAGTACACATACGAGACTTGCAGAGTCTTGGACTTGGCTCGTTAAGCAATTTGCAATTTACTTTACGATCCCAACTGAAACTTTGGGGCAGTCAGTCGTATTTGGTCATGAAAAGGAGGATGGGACACGAAACTGTGCAAATTCAATTTGTTAACATTTCAATTTTCACCTTCGTTATTCAATTATGCATAAATGCAGACACACGCGACTCACACTTGTCACTTTTTGCCACACGCGTTGACAACCGACGACGCGTCGTCATTAGAAAATTACCACGCGTAATAATGATATGCGATGCTTGAATTTGAATTTGAATTGTAACTTGCAACTTCAACGGGAGCTTCAACCCCTTTCAGAGTCGCTGAACTTGAAAAATCAGCACAAAGGCGAAACTCAAAATATGCATCGAAGCGGAAATTGTCGCGTCCTGTTGCAAAGTGCAAACAATTTTGATTGGAGGCTCGACCGAAAAAAACGCACGCAAACACACAGAAACTCAGAAAGCGAAAGAAGCGATAGCATTAAAGTTAGTTAAGAATATCCTCAAGTTGAAATCCCGCTTGCACGTTGTGTTGTGCCGCGTTTGCAAACCGCAACTGATTTCGAGCCAGAGCCAAAAGCATGTGGCAAGGACACGCTGTCTGCCACTGCCAACTTGACTGGAGTCACCAAGTCTGCCATCGAACAAGTGTGTGTCTCTGTGTGTGTGTGTAATACTGTAATAGAGTGTAATTCTCAGCGTGGGTGTTATTGGGGGACACATTTTGTTTTGGTTTGTCTTTCAACCGGCTTCGAACCAATTCATGTTGCATACGCACAGGCGCAGTAGATAAAATGCTCTTCGTTGTCATTGCGAACAAATAACTTAAGAGAGACACTACACAAAACTCTCTTTGCTTTTTATTTTGCTTTACAATTGCTGTGATAATTGTTTCCCTCTTGAATATTCCTGTTGCCGTGATTGTTTAAGTAATTTAATAATATTGAATTAATGAGTTTAGATGAATGAACCAATTGCTTTAAAAGTTACTGTATTAAGAATTGGAATTTCTTTTTGGTTATTTTACATCAACAAATATTTAAAGCATTATGTTATTAGCTAAAAATAAAAATAATATTTTTTAATAAGAACTGGTTTAAATCTAAAATTAAATTATATTGTACTTTCTAACTTAGTCAACTAAAATAGTAACTGTCAGAGTAAAATAAAAAACTTTTTAAATTATAAATCTTTAAAGCATACAAAACTAATTGAAATGTCAACAAGGCTCAACAGATTTCATACTCTTACAACTTTGCCATGATTTTATACATAAATTGATTCTTCATTTAAAAGGAGTTGTTTTTTTTTTTAATCAACTTCTTTGATTTTGTTGGATGTTCAGATAAGCCTTTACATTTTCTGAAAAAAAAAATTTCAAAATTTCAAATCTTGATTTTATTATTCTTAAATTCGAATAAGACAAATTCAACGAATCAATAGTGAATCCATAATCAAAGCCCAAAAAGTTACAGATTTCATTGCTGAGAAAGAAAAGTTTAAATTAAAGTGCTGCCGAATGTAGAGCAGTTGTGAATTTAATTAATAACGCAATGGAATGAAATCCATCAAGCTGTAAGCTCAAGACGCATCAAAGTTGGGCCAATAAAAGCTAATGAATGTAAATGCATGAAAATTAAAATCAATCAGTTTTAGTGTTAGTTAAACCCCGACAATAATGCAGCCACTTAAGCTATCAGCCAGGACTGAACAGGACAGCAACAACAAGAGCAATGAGAATAAGAACTACCAGTATTAAGTACAAGCCATGGCCAGCCAAGTTGAAGGACAACATTTATGCCACCCTTGAGATTTGGCATTTACGAGAGGCGACTCCTTCGTCCTTGCGGCTACCCCAAACCAAGGAATCGTTGATGATGACGACGATAATGATGACGATGATGATGATGGTGGGGACAGGAGGCAAGTGGCATTGAATGTGGTTTGGAAGGGAAGGGAGGGGAAATCCTTGTGGCCGGCGCAGTTTCGCGGTGACTTGGCAAAGGACTTGAGTTCGGTCGTGTGCCTGGTAACTTTTGCTTAAAGTTATTTGCAATTCTTATAAATGTGCATGCGTTACGCACCGTTGGCCAATTCGGATGAAGATGAGGGTGAGAAAAATGGGGAGGCAGGAGCAATGAATAAAATGTGAGCATACTTAGCGTCATTGGCTGATGATGTGGCCGTTGAGAAGGTGAAACATAGAACACAGGACACCCTCAAGAAACAAGTTCAAGGTGCATTTATTCCCCCTCATATTTGATTTGACTTGGCAGCTCTTTTTTTCTTTTCTTTTCTTGGCATTTGTTGTAAATAAGTGGGGTGGCTGCCTTAGAAGAGGGGTTGTTCACAAATCGAAAATCTGAATGCGAATGTGAATCTGAAATTGAAATTGAAATTACTCTTAACGTTGGCGACTTTTATTGTCAGCTAAAAATGTCTTTTATAACTCTGAAAGCTGCATTCCCTGCTGTGGATTTCAAATACTCAAATTAATGTGTGAAAAGCGCACAACAAAATGGCCGTCTTCTCGGGCCTGTCATAAAAGCTGTCTACTATTAAAGAGTAATAAAGATTGCCAGTTCTCAGTTGGCATAACAACAACACAGCACAGTGGTAGTCAACACTTTGTTCGCATGTGTCAGTCAGTCGCCAATTTTACGAGCGAAATACTTTTGCCAAAGTTTTTACGTTCAACAAGCGGAAATGGCATTTTTACTGGCCATCTAAACAGTTTCAGCAATAGCTCCAGATTGTGTCCAGCTCCAGCTGTGTGTGTGTAGGGGAGATCTTTCTACTTATGGGAAAATTGAAAACTGTGGCAAGTGGCAACTGGCAACTGGCAAAAAGGGAAAACTTTGGTATATCGTTACATGGGGTTGGCAGCAGCATTTTCTGCTGCAATGGCACAAAAATTGATTTGTTGTCGATTTCAGTTGGACACTGGCCCTTTTCTCGACCCCGGCCCCGCCCCGCAATTTGTGGGGACAGCTTCGTTTTCAATCTAATTTATGAGACTGCAAGTGCAAGTAAACATGTGCGACAAACGACCTTATGAAGCCAAAGTTTTTCGGCAATGCTGTTAAATAAAAATACTTTTTGGTTTATTGGAATTTGAGAGTTGGCATTCGATGGAACTGGATGGTGATGGTGATGTTTCTGCTGCTGCTTCTGTTTGGCCAGGATGTTGCCCTGTCAGCAACAGTAGCGCATACCATTTGTCTTCTTTTGAATCATTCTGAGTGCTGAAAACGAGTGTTGAGTGTTGTTGAGTGTTGTGTGTTGTGAGTGTGCAGGGGTAAATCGTTCAGAGATTGAGATTGCAGATCGTCAGTGATCGATTGGACAGCACAGCGGCACATAAGAGTTATCTGCAATGTATTTTCAGCTGTGGCAGCTCAACACAAAGTTGCAGCTGGCTTGGCATTCAGACATGCAGATATTTCAAATGCAGTTTTGCCTTCTCATTAAAGTTCCAAGCTTAAAGATATTCTAGATTTGTGGCAAACATTTCAAAGTGAATTCCTTCTATGCGTTTCTCATTAGCCAGAAAAACGAAATTACATATGGTTAACCCCGAGAGGAATGCGCATTCATTCTCAGCTCATGACATTGCCCTTTTTAACTCCATTTACCATTTACCAGTTACTATTTACCAATTTTCCTAAGCATTTTCCATTGGCTTTTCCACGTCTGCGTCCACCTACTTAATTATTTGAAGCATTCGCACAATTTTCACAAACATGTTCTTCTTATTCACTTAATTCACTTTTTTTGCTGTCAGTGTCTCAAGTCTTGGCCAGTTCAGAACAGGTTGCCAAGGTGGTACACCCAATACACACACACACAAACACACACACATATATACCCTATACACACTCAGTCTAGATTGTAGTCAGACATTCTTTCGCTGGAAGCTTCACATTTATGCCAAAGTTAAGTGAACTTGAAGCCTTTTGCCAGTGTCTGAGCTTCAGCTTCTGACTCTGACTATGACTCTGACTCTGTCTTCTGCCCTTATCTGCCCCCTGCCTCTCCCCTTCTCCCGTTGTTGCATAAGTTGTGAGTTTTTTAATTGCAGTCTAAATGGACTTCAATGAATGCAGCAGCAACATTGGCGGCAGCCAACTGGCAACTTGCAACTGGCGACTGCAACCAGCAACCAACAACCTGCAACTGGCGGCAGTTTATCTTTTGATTGTTGCTGCTACTTCTGTTGCATTGGAAGCACTCGAAGTTGTCTCTCAAAAACAGTGAAACAAAGAAACAAAACGGAAGACGACGACAACCGAGAACCGAGAACGATGACGCCTTTTTCAGCAAAAGATTTTAATTACTGCAAAAGATGTTTTTAACATTTACAAAGTGCACTCCATGCTCTCCACTCAAAGCATCGAGTTGCAGCCAGTTCTATGTATATGCGTTTATTTAAAAGAAATTAAGAGTTGTTGCTGCTTGAGTTGCTTGAAGCCCTCGTCATCGACGGGGCTTAATACCACGATTGATATGGCACATTAAAATCGCCGGCAACTGGCATTCGTAAGGCCCCCAAGATTGATGATGCTGCACGGCAGTCGCTTCGCTTATCAGTTGCAACAGTTGCAACCGCAGCCAGTAACCAGCAACCAGCAACCAGTAACTACAACAGCAGCAGCAGGAGCAGAGTCACCAGATCCAACAGTTGGAGCCGTTTGGAGCAGCAGCTGCCCAAAGTGCACGTACTTTGTCTAACTGCCAATGTTGGCAATGCCATGACCATTGGCAATCGCATTGGCATTGACATTGGCCACATGCAGTGCACGGCCACAATTCGTAAATTTATTAAACGTCAACACGGCACTGAGCCAAATAAACTTGTCTCACGACAACTGCTGTGGATCCCAGCCACAAGCTGCAGCATCAGCATCAGCTTCAGGTTCAGGTTCGGCACGCAGCAAACGGTTAAAATTAATAAAGCATTTTTGTCTTGGCTTATACGTTTTGCTTTCGCCTGCTTACAATGTTCTAGACAGCATAAGAGAGAGACAGACAGAGAGAGAGAGAGAGAGAGGAGGGGAATGACAGAGAAAGAAACTGAAGATGCAGCCAATCTATGGCTCGTCTTACCATTTTCTGTTGACCACTTTTTCCAGAGTGCGCACAAACAACGTCAACTTGGCCAGAAAGTTGCCGTTGTCGTTGCCCACTCTTCTTCCTTCTCTTAACTTCCCCTACCCCTACTTCTTCTTTTGCCAATCTAAATTGCAGTCATGTGGGTTTTCTAACAGTGATATTTATCTGCTAGTGCAATTACCGTTGTATGGACTCGATTAGGGTCTTGTGGCATACTCATAACTTGGCAATGAGAAGCGGTTTCAACTTGTGGCTTCAACCATTTGTTATGCATATACATTATGAATCTGTATAACTTGTAAATTGAAAATGCATATTACAATCTTTACAAGTATTCAAGTATCAAATGTTCGAGTCTTACTTTCTTTAGAAGAATCCATAGCTGATGTGCTTATAAGGTGCTGCCTAGGAATCTTTGAAGAAAATGCTATTGCTTACAAACTCACTCTGTCAATCTGTAATAAATGGAAGTGAAAAGCACTAGCAAGAAATTATTTGTAGTTGTTTTTGTCTTGTTGTTTAAAGATTTAATAATATGTATCTATAACTGGTACAATCTTTGCCTTGCACTTAAAGAAATATCTTTTGCCTTTAATAGTTTACAAGTATCGAATGCTCAAATCTTACTTTCCTTAGCTGTATTTTTATAATCAAGATTCAAAGTTGATGTGTTTATAAGGTGCTGCCTAAGAGACTAGAAATTGGTATCTAATATAACAAGTAAAATAGCAATATTTATTACTTTTAGTGAAAGGAAATCTGTAATTTTGTTTTTCTGTTTTTGTTTATGACACTTTAGAAGGCGATATCTATAGATTGGCCTAAAGTATGATCATGTTCGACTGAACTGAAATGTATCGCGTATCTGAATGTAAATCTTGACCAATGATTAGAAATTTAATAAAGCAACTACAACGATCGCAACATAATAAGTGACAACTATGACAAAGAAGAAGACGAAGAAGAGGGTGGTGATGGTTGTAAAGAAGGAGAAGGAGGAGGAGAAGTAGCTACAACATAAACGAAAACAGATCTTAACTTGTTGCCGGGCTTTGTAATTGCCTCGGAGAGAAGCTTGCTCAGGTTGCTCCTCGTCTTGTTTATGCAGCTCGTTTTGTTAGTTGTTGTAATTAAAGTACGAAAATGGACGGTTGCAACAAGATACAAACTCACACGCATAGATACATTTACACATACATATGTATATATACATACATAAACAAGTGCACGCGATTAAAAAGGAAAATTTCAGCAGAAACCAGAGAACCCAGAGAAGAACAGACTCCAAGGGAGTCCACTTTGATGATCATGGTGATCAACTGCAGCTACAGCAACAGTAACAACAACAACAGGCAACAACAACAACAACAACATTTCGTAATTAGACTAAGAAGCAATTTACAATTTTCAACTTTAATCTTGTTAGTTTAATACACCGCAGAGTCAAGTCAAGTTGAAAGTGTGAGTGCAGCTGGGATTGCGTGCCCCAGCCAAAAGGATGTGGGTGTGGCAAGACCAAACACGGCCAGCGACCACGCCCCAAACAAGCGCATCCAGAAGACGAGGTCAGTCTGCGGTTAACAGCAGCAGCGAAATAAATCAGCTCCGACTGATGAACAACTAGCAGATACTCCTTATGATTATTGTAATTATTAATCGCAGAAATTGTTGTGAGGAAAAGTTCTTTGCTTAACTTCATTTGTGAAAAAGTGCGATACTTGTATATAGGTATTTTAAATTTCTGCATATTTTTATACTTTCTATAAATCGTTATTATAAAAAGATCTTTGCTCGCTTATCATTAGGAATTTATATACACTTATTCTCTGTTTATTTTCTTTATTTAAATATCTTTACTTATAAAGAAGTGCGCTACTTTTATCTATATTATTTTAATCTCAATGTATTTTCTTTATTTATATAAATTCTTTTATATTTACTCGACTTCAAGTTAGTAAAATACTTAATAAAAGACAGTTTTAAATTCCTTTTTGGTATCAAAGTTGTCTTCTTTTAATTGTTGCAAACATTTACTAGAGTTTTTATACCCTCTTTTAGCACGCCATCTTTACAGGGTATTAAAATTGAGCTGTTGGTTTTGGTCAGCCAGGCTGACTGGCACATTGACTCTGGCGTTGGTTGACTCTGTGACTTATGTGGCAAATTACAGCGCCTTTCCTTCCAAGAAATTGAAAAAAACGAAGAAAATAAAGCGCCAAATTATCTGCAATGTATTTTATTGCCGAGGCAACAGCAACAACACTGAACACTGAAAAAAAACAACAACTCTTTCGTCTTATGGCACGTCATGGACGCCTAATTGAATTTCACATGACGCAGTCTCTTGGTCCTTTGGCTAATCCTTGCCAGCTTCATGCACTGCTCTTCTCTGCTCTGCGTGTGTAAGTGATAGCTTTGTTTTGGCTTAAATATGGCTGCCATTGAGAGAGCCTTAAATTGAAGAGGGAGTAACTAAAGTTGGGAGTGGTAGCTGAAGACGTCTACATAGACGGGCAACAATTAATTTCACACAGATACTTGAACTTTTTGGCTGCACAAATCTCATCTTCTCCTCCTCCTGTTCTCTTCTCTCTTTACTCTCCACTTTCTCCGTCCACTTCCCGTAAAACTTTTGCCAGAGAAAGAGTGTTCCCAATGAGTGCGGCATAGTTTTGTGTGTTTTGTGGCTTGTGCCAGCTTTAGCCAAAACAATTTACAGGCTTCCCAACTTGCCTGTTTATTGTTTATGGCATCATTGTGCTCCATTGTTGCTACTCCCATTCCCCTTCCCCTTCCAGTGGCTGTTGCTGTTGCCAAACTTAAATCCTTTTAGTGCTTTGTTTATGAACTTGCATATAAATTCCAAAATTTTCCACTACACCAAAAGTTGTTGTGCTCATTTTTTGTATTGCAGATAATCCCCTTATTGCCACAATATATGTACACGTGCTGTATGAATATGTGGCATGTGTTGCATAAGTGAGTTGAGATCGCTCTATTAAAGTTGGTTGCAAATATGGCAGAAACAGATTCAAGATTTTTATCATTAAAAAGAAACATATTTATACTAATTTTGATGCCTTAATGTGTATATCAATAAAGTTGTTTAACACTATCAATTGAATTTATAGTGTCTATATAACAAACATAGAAGCTTCTTTCTGAAGATCAGTCAACCCTTTGCTACTTATAATAATCCCCAAGCCAACAATAAAATCTACTGAATCAGTTGAGCCCCTTCAGCAATATCTTAAGCTTCTCTAGAAGATTTAATTTGACAAGTCCCTGAAACAGCTGCCTTAAAACTATAGACCAGGCTATTTAAGAGAGGATTACTTGCAGCATTCAGTTCTATAATTCTAGGGCTTCTTCAAGGTATGTCAAGCATTTAGTCTTTCAAAGAAACCATGGAATGGAAGTGACTAAAGGTCGTTCTTTTCAGCTTAAGTTTCGTTCGGTTAAAATTAGCATAATCTTGGAATGCATTTGCCTTTAAAGAGGACATCAATCCGCATCGCATCATCGATGACTGGACAACAAGTTGGACATTCAAAGGATGTCAAGGCGAGAGGATGCACAGTGGATGGACAGTTCTAAATACAATCTAGTTGGTAATTTGATGGCTTCTACGCGTATATGTGTATGATGTTGACAAGCCCAAGTTGTTGGCCATTGTCGCTCGTTACTTTCATTAGGCACCCGGCACTTGACAATGATGTATCCGAAGAGTATGTGAAAAATTGAAGATGCCTTGCAACGAGTTGCAACAACAACAACAACAGCAGCAACATTGAGATGAGACGGTCAGTTGAAAACCAGTTAACTTCGGTGTGTGAGAGACAAAAGGCTGGCAACTTAAATTGGGCTCACGGTTAGCCTTTTGTTGTAGTTGTTGTTGTGGTTGTTGTTATTGCAGTTGTTGTTTGTTTTGCTTAAATGTTGCATTGTATGTTTGTTGCTGGGCAAGGGGTCTGTCAGCCATTGACTGCATTTAGCGTTCATTTGATGAACAATTCAGAGTTCTTTGGGCTTTGCCTTGCACTTGTTGGCCAAGGCGTGGGCAAACAAACGGTAGCTGCCAGCCAGGCAGCCACAAGTCGCCATCTCCAGCTCCATCTCCATCTCCGTCTTCAACTTAAATGTATCTGTCGTAGTCGTTGTTGTTGTTGCTGTTGCTGTTGTTGTTGTTGTTGCCGCCGTTGTCGGCCCAAATGGTTTTCAGCATTCTTGCCGCAAACGTTTCTTTCATACTCTTTAATGGCATCGCTAAAAGTAACTACTACATTCTCATGCATTTGAAAGAGTTGGAAAATTGGAAATTATTTATATAAATAAAGGATATTCTAGTTCCTTAAGTGAACATATCTCCCATTAAAATATAATATTTTAATTAATCTGTACAGAAATTATTGCAAAGTATTCCCTCTGCTAATGTTAAGCTTTACTTAATTTAATGGACATTTTCCAATTTCCAAATAAGTAAAGTTTAAATCTTAACAATTTATATTCTAAATAATAACTGAGCACATTATTTAATTTGTTTAAGAGCATTTGATATTCGTTGCGCTATATTCTTTTTTGCTCTACTCTTTTTGTTGCTGTTGACTGTGGCATGTTATGCGACTGCGATTTGAATTCAATCAAAATGAGACAAACACACACACACACACACAACAGGCACAACAAACACACATTCGCACATGAGAGAGACAAAAAGCGTTGCCGCTAAATTGGCCGCTGGCTTTTTATGTTTCCTGTGACGATTCTTTGTTTATTAAACTAGCAATTTCTACTTTTATTTCACAATTTAAATGCCCCGCTATACACACAAACAAACCAACACACACACACACTCATACACTCGATGGGTCCTCCTACGGGCAAACCACGAGATAGTCATGTCAGAAATGAATACATGAACTTTGTTGACCGCCGAGCAAGAGATTTATGTGCGCATGCGCAGTATGCAGTATATAGTATGCAGCTCTCCGTGATCTGGTCGACTGCGTCTTGGGCCGCCAATTGACGTTAATTTATGGCATCGGCATGCACTCGCAGAGCTTAACAAGCCCAAAATGCAACAGTCATCGAAATCTGCCAAAAGGAGCACAAAAACAAAAACAAAGACACAAAACGCAACAACTTATGAACTGCTTATGAGTATTTATTTTTATATAGAAATAATCAGAAAGACAGTCAAATTTATAGCACTACAAACGCCACCATTGACCGAACCCCAGAATTGCCTCATTTCTCAAGCCTCAAAAGGCTTGCCACGCTGTTGCACAATTCACAAATCGCAATTCTCTTCAAATCTGCCAATGCCTCAAGCGAATTTGTTGACTCCATTTCACATGGTGGCAAGAAGGACTTTTGGGCTTATCAGCGGTCGCTTAATGCGCTGACATGTTTAATTTTCGGGCGTGTTCGATAACGAATTGCTGCTGCTGTCAAAGCACAAGTTCGTTATGTAAACAAGGGGCGATCGAGCAGTTCTTGGTAGGCAATAAAGTTAACAACTTAAACAGACAACAGAGGTTAACGAATGGTCAAACGAAGATGCTGGGAAAAGTAATAATTATTCCAAATTGCAAGGTTAAAGTTTATTGATTTTAGCTTGAATTTTTTAAGTTTATATTCAGAATCAAATAATAAAATAGGCAAATAAGTCTCAGATATTGAATTCAATTACAACATTTTTAAAAGAAGCCCAATAATTAAAATATAAACTTATAGTGAAATGAAAAACAAAACTTAAATCACGCATTTCGCACTCAGTTTATATAATATTCCAATATTCATTCCAGAAGAGACTAATTATTATTTAAATTATTTATAATTATTACTTAAAGCATTACATTTACATTTGTTAAATAAAAACCATTAGCGGACTCTAGATCTATTTATAAAATAGAACCCACAAAAACACTTGTTCAAAGACCAACAAAAATCTGTTTTATGTTCAAATTAAATTTACTTATTACATTTTAAGAAATTCTTTAAGCAACCCTCGTTGCGCATTTAACAGCACCTGATCGAAAAACTAAAGCTGATCTCTGCGAGTGACCAAGTGGACCACCAGAACTCAACTTAAGTCAACTTAATGCCAGACAAATGCTGATTATTTCTTCTTTTACTTTTGCGGTCTCTGAATGCCACAAGTCGCAAGTTGAAGTTATCAGCAATTTTGGTATCATTCGGTTGCCTTTAAGGCTCAGACTCTCAGACTCTGGCTAAGGCAAAATGCGATTTAAAGCGGTTCGTTAATTGAAATCGAAAGGAGTTTAAAGTGTTTTGCGATATGCTTGGTAAGTGCCGCCAACTTTTCAGATACATACACTTTTCAGTGGTAGCAAAGGCTATCAAGTAACTCTTTATGCCCCACCAAGTTGCACAACTGAAACAAAACAAAACAAAACCAAAAGCAATCGTCGTTTTAGTGTCAATTTGCACTGGCTATGGTCAACAAATACCGTCAAATGTAAATAATTTACGCCAAACTCATTTATCGCCATTTATTTGCATAGACGGTGGCACTAAGATAAGGATAAGGGGGAAAAGCGGAAAGAAAAACAAGAAAACAGGAGTTGGAAGGGGCTAAGCTGCTCAACCAGATTTCAGACAGTTAACATATTTTGTGGCATGCAGCTAACATAAATATAAGCATTAACTTTTTTGATAAATCCAAATAACTAAATTTGTTAACGCGACTTTTCGACGCGTTTTTGACACGCGTTTTTGTTGCGTTTTAAGCGCGTTTTGTTTGGATTTTGGCTTACGCATCCTTTAGATGCGGTTTGTTGTTGTTGTTGTTGCCGCTTATCTCAGATGCTGGCAACAAGCAACAATAACAACAACAACAACACCGACATTGGCAACAACTGTCGATTTTTTCAATCTGGACAGTAAAATTACATGCAAATCCAATTAAGTTGTTAACTCTTCGCTCGATGCCGCGACTTTTTTTTTGTATTTCTTTTATTTTCTGCAATTTATTTTAATTTTTTGTTTCACTTTGTATTGTTGTCTTTTGATTGTATATATATGTGTGTGTGTTTTTTTAAGCTCTTTAGGGTCAGTGTGGTGCACTCTTTGCGTTTTTAATGAGCAAGTGCTCTGGACTCTGAGCTCAGACCATGGTTTTGGATTTGGGTTTGGGTTTGGGTTTGGGAATGGTTTCCCTCACGGCTGCCAAAGTGTTGGCGTCTGGGGCTATTGCTATTGACCAGCTGTGATTAAATCACAATCCTTGTCATTGTTGTTGTTGCTGTTGCTGTTGTTGTTGCTCTGGCCAATTACTCGCTTATTTACAATGCAACAAAAGCCAAAAGATTTCTGCTTTAATTTAGTTTCGTTTTAACTCGTAACGTATTTCGTTTGGCTTTATCGCAAATCTGGGAACAGCTTATAATTGGCAATTTAAAGCGAGCCACAAAAGCGCTTATTCAAATCAATTGACCAAATAAAACTATAAGCCACAAAACCTGTGATTTAATGGCCTAATAACACCACATTTACGTGGCAACTAAATAATATATTTATTTTGTAAAGCACCAAACAGAAAGTGAAAATGTAATCAGCTAGTACAATAAATTTTAGTAGATATTTTGACTGCATTTTAAATAAGCTTTAATGTGCTTTATATATTTAAATTTTAATCAGTGTAAAAGTGATTATTGTGATTTAAATTTATTATGCTTCATCGAGCTTTACAAATAACTTTTTGTACTCAAATGTAACAGTTTATTTAAATCAAAATCAATTTAAATTAAATATCAATTAAATTTCAATCATTTAAAACTAAGGAATTAAAATCTAAAGAATCTAAATTTCATTTATAATATATGCCAATTAAAGCTGTGACTTCTTGCTAATTCTGTTTTTGATCTGAGTGAATTAATGTCGATTCTTTTGCTCTCGATATTAATTCCCAATAAAGTTTAAATATTTAATATAACCCCAACTAAACTTAATAAATGTCAATTGCAGTTGTATACTCTATACTCTATTATTGTTGCTCATCTATAAGATCACATGGAGCTGTATTGTTGATGAGATTAATTTCAAATAAGGATTTTCATTATACGAAGCTTAATAAATGCCAGCTTTGTACTTCATTTTAGAATGTTAATATTGATAACTTTGCTTTCAAGATTACTAACCCATTCAAACTCAACTTAAGCTAGTGTCATTGCATCATGCCAGTTATGTTAACCGTTCTTGGGTGAATATTTATGCTCGGTAATGTCGTTGCAATTGCTGGACACGCCCTTGCCATTAACAATGTGCCCGCCTCTGATATATAATTAAACTTTATGTATGTGTATTTGCAAATAGTAGTAGATACTCACCCGTTGGTTAGTAGATAGTAATCCAGTGTGGCAGCTATGTAGTCTATAATTGAATTCACCAAACTAATGATCCATAAGCAAGTCGTTGTCGGCAATTAGAAGACCCTCACATACACACACATGCACACTCACACGCACACGCACACACATGTTGAATGGAATGCATTGCAATTGCGTTAAATGCACAAATTTATGAGAATTTAAACAGTGATTTTCACGCTTTAATTACCCAGGCAACCGGCAACTGGCAAGCGACTAATAATAGTTTCCCGACTGAGACTGAGGCTACAATTGAGGTTGCAACTTGCAACATAGAAAAACGCGTCGACGACGCATGCGCAGCAGTTGCCCCAGCAACTCGGGAGAGTTGCAACTTGGACCGAGACTAAGTCTGAGACTTGGACTGGGAGTAAGACTGGTCTGCGTCTTCCTGGCCGCGGGCGGAGCTGCGTTTTGTGCTTGCTACCTTTCCAAAAAGTAGCCGCCAAACGGAACGCGAAACTGCAACCGTGTAACTGCTGCGATGGCGTTCACAAATTTCATTTGGCCTCGCGGCGTTTTTGGCGTTTAATTTATTGCAGTTTTGTCGGCTTGGCACTACCAGCGTTTTTAATATGCACTCTGTTAAGTAGTTGCAGTCGGTAGTTGTATTACTGATCTTACAGATCTCTTTCTACTCTGTTTTTCTCTCTCTCTCTTTTTATCTACATTTTTGTTTTTGTTTTTAACTTCACTGCATCCGTGTTTTAGTTCTGTTCGCGTTGAGTTTTGTTTTCGCACTGACAATATTGTCGGCATTTTCACAGTCGCAGTCGCAGTCGCAGTTGCAGTCGACGTCGCAGTTGCAGTCGACGTCGCTGCCAAGAGCAACGAGTTTCAAGTCTGGGATATTGGGAATGAGATTGGGATTGGGATGGGGAGCCGGTGCATTGGGAATGCTCAAGTTCTTTTACTCGTTGTGCAAGTTTTTGCTGTGGTTCCATCAACTTGCAAACTGAACTTGGGAATGCGAAAGCATCAAGCAATAGAACTCTGGGCGAAAGGGAGCATCTTAGATGCAGCCAGTGTTGCCATATGACAAAATATTTAAAAGCAACGAACAGATATTTCCAACAGTTATCGAGGTATTATCCTCGGCCGTCTAAGCAGTCGTAAGAATGATAATAATAATTCCATTGAATGGCACTGGAACCAGGTAATGCATCTGTCAGCTTAGCGAGTTGGCCATACTTTATAGCCAGATCCACTTTGTGGCTATCTGATGAACGCTGTGCACCTTGACGCATCATATTTCATATGCAATTGGAGTGAAGCCCAAGAATAGATAGAGACACTAATGGCCAGATGAACTCAACTCAACTAAACCCAACTCAAACTCAAGTAAACTGAGCTGCCCAAGAGTTGGCCTAAAGCTGGAATGGGGCTCATTAAAATTACAAGCTTTTATAGTATATAATTTAATTGATTTCCAAGCACCTTTTGAGTCAGTTGAGCCTCGATTAAAGTCTGTCCTGCACGCAGCGGCATTTATGCTATTAGATAAATGATAGTGTTAATCATCATCGGCCAGCCTGTTTAGGCCGACAGGAGCAGGAGGCTATTAAAAATGTACCAGCAGCCATTTGGCCACAGCAGATCATCATTGTCTGCTGTTTTTATGATGTAAGTAATTAAGCCATAATCGTAAAATACCGTTCTTTTCTCATTTAAATTAACATACTAAATGCCGTAGGCTGTACAACAAAGTGGAGCAAAAAAAAAACCAAACCAAGAGCTGGAGTTGGAACTGAGGAGTTGGAACTGAAGAGCTGGAGAGTATCTAAAGCTGTCGCTGCTAACGGATCTGCTAACCAGACGCCTTTGGCCATTCGTCTACGTCCTCGTCACTTGATCAAGGCGACAACGAGAACAACGACAACCACAACCACAACGAGACAACAACCACAATATTGAGAACGCACAGTGGTTGCTATTGACATACTGGAGAAAAATTAAATCATGGGTTCTCAAATAAATATATATAAAATATAGAAAGCATTTAATAGATCATTTCCATAGCTTTACTATAAATATAAGATTATAAATCGGAGATAATAACTATTGTAGGAATTCGTAGTAATGCATTGGAAACATGATGTTTTTCAAATTACATTCTTCGTTTAAAAATGAAACTTAAAGTCGAGTAAGCTGTTTCAATTCAATTCCATCGCAAAAATAAGCAAATAGTCAAACGTAAAAATTGTTCTTGTTTCATTTACTCAAATTTAAAAAAAGAATTCAATTTTGTAAGCTACAAACCTTTAGCTAAATAACGAAATTAAAATGTTGACACGTTGTTTTCAAGGCTCCATATTATTTTGTATTTTTGCCACTGTGCAACGTCTGCGGATTGATAATGATGTACTAGATCACATACGTGTAGTCAGGCAGTTGCTGTCTTCTAAACTGTGAGTTTGAGAAATGCAACGCCATTGACTGACCACAGTCTGCATAAATATCCAAGCAACAAGTGGTCGACAATACTCGTATTCGCATCTCTCTTTTTTTGTATTTTTTTCCCCCCATTTCTGTTAAGCGGCAGGTGCAACCCACGCCCAGGTCTTTGTCTCAAGTTCAATTGCATATTACAATGATTAGCATAAATGTTTAGGCCATACCCAGAACATTTAATAAACATCAACATTGCGTTCGAGCCATAAACATGCTCTTCGCCAAATGCTGGGCATCAAGTTAAATTGCTTTCTAATTTTACGTACAAACCTGATGCCTGGAGTCTGGAGTCGGGAGTCTGAACAATGTTTGGCCATTTATGGACCGCTGCTCATTAGGTTCCTGGGATACCCTCACCTGTCCCCGATCCCCAAACCCCGATCCGACTACCAGTAATTTTAATGGCCTATGTATGTTAACTTCTATTGGCTTAGACGTTGGCCAAGGCGATGGCGAATGGGTTCTACAACTTTGGTGGCATGTCTAACAATTTGCAGGTGCATCGGCAGCCAAACAACGCGTAATTACAAATTGCAAGTTGCAACCAATTTGGTCTTTATGGTCTTCCGGCAAGTAAAAAGGCATTCCATGTGTTTTTAACCAAATTTTGTGCGGAAAAAGCTTAGAGAATCTTCACAGGGAGCAACCGTGTGAACTTGTTAAGTAATCTGTAAAGTTTTTATGGAATTTTCTTAATTATATGTTAATATACTGCTAAATTATTTGCAGCAATAATTCTAAATTTGCATAGCTGATATTTTATTTTAATAGATTTTAGTTAAGCTGAAAATATATTTAAAAAACTAAAATATATTTTAAAACATATAAACATTAACTGTCTGTTAACTGATGTTTAATAACATACAATTAATGATGACAGCAGATCACGCCTACAAATTTAAGACTTAATATTGTCTTTGCTACTAAAAAGACAATTTACGCTTAATTAAATTTAAGCAAAAAGAATTTAATTTTTTAGTCACCTTTTTTATTTGTATTTTCATCGAAAATGCTGGGATTCTTTTACTACAGGTGTGCATCCGAAATGGCTGAGAATCTTCAGCGTGGCAAGGCAACGCATTCGTCACGATTTTTTTATTTTTATTTTAGTTTTGTGAGACGTGCAACAGAGTGTGGCATGAGAAACGAGGCGCATACGAACGATGCTTGCAAGCAAGCATCAAGCATTTTCATTTCTTTTATCGCACATTAAATTTACAAAAATAGTTTTAACACCTTTTAAGCTTACAAGCATGTGTTGGTCTGCTTTTCAGGCCTCGTTGATTTATCCTTGCCCTGGCGTACATGATCTTTGCTGGTAGACATGCGCTGACCAAGCAACAACTACAACAACGATGACGACGACGACAACGACAACGACATGATTCGTACATAATCCAGCCATTATTTCTGCTCTACCTCTTAGCCATTGGCCATTGGTTGGTTCATCCTGGCCTTTTGGCCAGGCGGCTGTCGACTTATCGCAAAAATTGCGTCAAGATGTTTTAATGCGACCCGTCCATGGCGGGTTTTCTGGCTATAAAAATGAAAGCAACTTTAACAGAGAGGTGAGAACTGCAAACTGCGAACTGAGAGCTGAGAGCGAACATCCTTTTTAATTTAAAACATTATCGTAAATTCTCTGGCAATTATGCGCGATGTTCAAACGATGTTCCTGCTGCTGGCAACTCAGCCAAAAAATATCCGCATCGCATTCGCATTCACATTTCGCATTGTCCGCAGTCACAACACATGTCCAAGTCACGCTTAAGTTGCAATTGTTGTTGCAGTTGCAGTTGCAACTAATGCTAATGAATTGCCTGTTGCCCCATTCTCAGCAACATCTTCAACACTTCTGGCGTGCAGCAAGCCGATTAGCGTACATTCTCTCAACCATTACCACAACCTGAAGGCCAGGCCCCAAGTTCTTTATTCCATTTTGACTAACTAGACAGGCTAATATCTTATCGCCGGGTCCTGTCGACACGTCGTTTGGCCCAAAAGATATCACCATTTCAGTTCAGCTTGTGCGTGCATTGTTGTTATAAGTCAAGCTCAAGCTCAAGCCCTTTGGCAGAAATCGACAGATGGTTTGCTTATAAGCCAAACAGACCCAATAAATGACTGTAAACTTATACGATTATCTGTAGATGGAAATTGCGTATAATTACAGAAATTCTCAAGTTGCAGCTTAATATAATAAGGCAATATTTTATCTGATGCTGTCTGACAATGTGTTAAGACTTTAACTTAAATTTCACAGTCATATAAGTTGTCGTGAACAAAGAGATATACAGAGAAAATAAAGGTTAATGTTACAGCTCTGATATATAAATTGATTTAATCATATGGAAGGTATTAAAAATGAAATTTCTATTCCCTCTTTTAATTGCCTCAAAAACAAATCACTTTTCTTTACTTTTCTACCTCCACAACACGACGCTTTCCGCTAAATTTGTTTATGGCAATAAAAGTTCTGATGCGTTACCAAAATTGTTTACCCCAGAGCCATAAAGCAATTATGCTGCATTCGTTTTGGGTTAAGAAAAGTTAAGAACTCTGTTCAGTTGTCTGTATATATAGTCTATATCTTTGCCACTTCTCCACTTTACCAATTCAATATGTAAATGCCGTACTGTCTGCATATTTTACGAACTGCAAAGTAGACAAGTTTTGTTTTAAAACTGTCAACGCAAAGGATCGCAACGCCTACAATGCGCATTGTCCCTTCGATGGGGTGAAAAAGACACACACAAAAAAAAGGGATAGAAAGGAAAGTAGGGAAACAGAAGTGAAAAAAAAGAGTAGCTGAAGATTTTGCTTTAGAAAAATCGTAATAAAATAAATTGTTTCAATGCACGGCACAAGTAATCCGCTTTTGGCGGCTCTCATTCCTTGCGGTTTGAAGATTTATGCACTGCAAAGTCGCTTTCCATGGCATTTTCTTCCGGTTTCCTTGGCTGCGAAAGTGAAAGGGGTGCGCGGCACGGTCTCTAGCCATAAATTAGCTGCGCGGAATGTCCTGCTGTTCCTGCTACTTCTGTTCTGTTATCCTGACTGTGGCACTTAAACACAGTTAATCCCCGCATTGCTGGCAAAATAAAGTTTTGGTAATTTCAACATCTTTTTACATTTCCCTCTTTCTGTTGAACAATTTTCAATTAAAGTGTTGAAAATTTAAAGTCATCGTTGGCACACAACCGAACAGAACACATGACAAATTAGCTTTCTAATGAGCTGAGACATAAATCTTGACATGCTTTTGCCACGCACTCGAGCAAACAGCCCCCTCTCCCGCCCCCTTTTAGAAACTGCGCCATACAAATACACAACAATAAACAGGAGGCAGCTCCATTCCCCTTCCCATCCCTGTTTCTTGTACCCATTCCACCGTCGTGTCGTCTTGTACACGTGTTAAGACAAACATGAAAGCCAGCCGAGATGGCATTAAGGCATCATTACAAGGACTTGCCAGAGTCTGCTCCTGTGGGTTGGTTGCCCCGTAAGCCGAGCCATTATTAAAATGAACTGTTAATACAACGACAGAGCAACGCTTGATTTAACTGCACACCAACCAGGGATGGCAACCGAATTCAATTGAATTTTAAATTAAGAAATCAAAGAATCAAAGTAAATACCCCAAACCACTGGCCACTATCAAAACGGCTAAAAATAAACATTCCTCAGGTTGGTTTTGAAAAAGATATTGTGGATTGATAGGTGTAGGAACTACTCTGTGATAGTATCTGGAATATATGTACTTCCTGCTAAATTAAACTTTAAACTAAGACATCAGCTATAAATGCAAATATACGAAAGCAGTTTATTAAATTTATACCTCTTAAAAACTCGGCCGGAAGCTTTCCATCATCATCTTAGAATACCTGGTCTAAGAAAACATCTCTAGACTCTAGAAAGTCAACTAATCAAAGGGAAACCAAACTTTAAAACTTAACTAATAATAATGTGGAATGTCGTTTTTCTCAAGGTTCGATCTATATTTATATATATAAATTCAAAACGTTCTCTTATTTTAATACTTCACACATTTTGTAAGTTTAAAAGCCGTGAAACAAAAAAGTCATATTAAGTGAAACTTGTAAATATTTAAAAGGTCTTTCATTTTTTGTTAGCCGTCTCATAAATCCCACGAGCAGCTGTTATAAATAATAAAAGCATATATATTTAAATGCCCATAAATTTGCGATGCGGATTTAGGTCATTAAACTGTACTAAAAAGAATCTAGAAGAAGGCAACAAAAAAATCAGTGCCTGCTTCTAGGCGCACGTGAAGTTCTAGTCGAATGGAACATAATGCTCTCCCGGTTGCCATAATACTCCAAGTTGGCTGTAAAGACCCCATTCGAATGCCTATTGCAGTGCGTATTATTAGCATAATAAAAATCCACACACCCAAACACACACACACTCCACACACTTCCTTCAAATGATGAGGGCTAAGCCGGGAGCGGATTTTGGATTGCAGATTGCCGGACAGCAGTTGAGAGACATTGGGTGGACAATATAATTTTATGGGCACACTTTTATTGTGGCAAAGTGTCTTGAGAGGCAACATCATCGTTATTATCATCACCATCATCATCATCATCATAAGCTTCATCATCAGTATCCGGGGTAGGCGTTGAAAGCCTTGGCCACATAACATTTAAATG
The DNA here is from genome assembly GCA_037043535.1 of Drosophila putrida. NCBI lineage: Eukaryota > Metazoa > Arthropoda > Insecta > Diptera > Drosophilidae > Drosophila > Drosophila putrida. The sequence continues at coordinate 2,125,709 of JBAMBI010000065.1, forward strand.
TTATGGGAGTTCCCATAAATGCTATAACAAATTTTTGTATTATTATTTTGCAAAAAGTATAAATACTCGTATCATGTGCATATGGCGTTGACTTTCAAATGCCGCTACAGTTTTATTAAATGCTCTAGCCGGATCCAACCACAAATTGCAAGTGCTCACCTGGTGCAGCAGGTGATACAACAACCCGGATATTGTACTCACACACACTGAGGGGACAGACCTTTGTCTGTGCATGTTTTAATTAAATATTCCATTTGCCTAACCCAAAACCAAAACCAAAAGCGAAACCCGCAGTTAGTTGTGGGTGTAGTGTAGTGCATAAATTCAGCACTGACAGTGGTCAAAATGGTACAGAGTCCCGAGTGCTGACTGTGAGTCCTGTTCTGTGTGTGTTGCATGTTTGCATTAAGGATTATGTGTGACTGCTCACGGCACTGCAATTGGAATCAGAGTTGGAACTGGTTGGGGCGGCAGTTGCAGGGTCACCCCATGGCGGCCAAGTCATTAACACATGCTCCCGTGGCTCTGACTCTGGCCATGTGGCTGTGGCAATGTGGCAGGCGCTGTGGTTGTGGTGCGTGTGGCAGGTGTTTTGCGGTCAGACAACTTTAAAGTTTAAAGTACCTCACAAATGGCTTTGTGTTGCATTTCCATCATATTGAATTTCAATTAGCTGTAAAAATAACAATTTTTCCATCCATTCGATTGTCACGTTTATGTAAATGCATTTAAATGCAATGCGACCAATTATGAACCACAAAACATTTTACAACTGAATAAATAATTTGCACATTAATTGCGTGTATTTATTTTAAGCCCTTAATTGCGTATACGCTACGTTGGTCAGCAGTCAAAAGTGCTCCGAAAACTAATTGAAGAGGCCAACGCAAAAATTACATTAATTTTCATTTATTTGGTTAGCCCAAAAAACTATTTACATAAAAAATAATATTTGAAATATTAAATTCAACTATGCATATTTATAATTAATTAAAATGTGCTTTTGTTAAATTATCCTGTCATTACTAAAGGCCTTTTAAAGTAATTTCCTTGACACGTTTCAACGATAAATCATTTAAAAAGCTAAACTAATTTGTACTGTCGAATCGGGGCTGAGGCCAATAATTAATGAAATAGAAATCCTATTGCATTACAAATCATTAAAATTCAATAGAGGCAGCCATAAATTTTGAGCACATTTAATTTGAAAACTGCGCAACTCGTAATTCACTTTACGCACAATTTTTAATGAAAATGTCAAAAGAAAAACGAAACCGAAAAACGAAAAACGAAAAAGTTTTTCTTCTGGCAACAATGGCATAATGCAAATACAGGAGCAGGAGCAACACTCAATGTCGATGATAATGGTGACTGGTGGCAGCCAACGGAAGCGGAAGTAATGCCAAATAAGAGAACGGCACACGGCAAGTGGAAGAGAGGTGGGAGTTAAGGAGCAACAACAAAAAGGAATGAACAAGGCGCCAACACATAATAATGCCATCATCAATGCCAAACAAGCAACGGAAAACGGCAACCCAATCCAAAGTATCGACAATGAAGAAATTGCCCGAGGAGTAGGAGAAGAAAGCGAGAAGGGGAGGGGGACAGCGACAACAAATGATGGAAGATGCTTTAAATTAACAAGCAAATGCAAATAAGCCGGCGCCAGGACCAAAGAAAAAAAAAGGGAAATAAATTAGATAAAGGCAAAAGGCAACAACGCACAGGACAACGCCGCGAGCCGCAGTACGCATAGGATTATTACAACAGGACAGGAGCAACAACAACAACAGCAGCAACAACCACAATAAACAGCAGGAGCTGGGAAAAAAAAGGACAACGCAGCAGAGCCTGCGGCCAAATGGAAATACATATTCTCGTATTTCTTTTGTATTGAAGCTAAAGATTTTGCTGGTTCGTTAAATATACGAAAGACATTTGGGATGTGCTGAGGATATTGAGAAGAATGCTAAGGATACAGAGAATGAGAAGGAGAGGATGAGAATGTGGGTCCAAGCCAAATGTCAATAAGTTAAGTGGGCATGGTCACGTTAAACGGCCGTTGCCTGTGTGACTATGTGACTGTGTGACTGGCATGCTAAAGCGACCAACGAGCTGTGTAGCCAGGGTATTAAACTTTGACTTATAAATATGATTAAAACATATTTTCGAAGCAAGTCGACCCCTAAGATGATGGGGGGGCGGGGCTAAAGTCAGTTGATAAATGTGCAAAGTTTGCTGGCTTAAAGCTCAGCAGGCAGTTGGCTGAGAGATGCCGATATAAATCCAATTTAGTAGCTACCATAAAAGTAGCAGCAATCTCTCTCTCTCTCTCCCTCTCCCCTCATCTTCCACTATTTGCATGATAAAAATCTTTCATCAAGTCAAGCGCCAAAACAATCTCAGTCGAAGTCTCAGTCTCAGTCTCAGTCGATGCTCCTTCCTCGATCTCTGCATAATTCGACGATTGCAGCGAGAAGCGGCGGCTTTGGCCTTTGTGTGGTAAACACCTAAAGTAGTAAACTGGGATTTAAGCACACACACACACACAGTCACACACATAGAGCATACACCTACGTGTCTATAAAAATTTTACGTCGTTCGCATTGGCAAGGACAAAAACTTTTACTTGGGTCTGCTGCCAAAGGCAACAGCAGCAGCAACACAGCAGCCAATGTCGATTGCGGGGGGATGGGAAGACGGAAGGGGAAAAACGTTATACAGGATATGCCTTTTATTGCTGTGTGAGAATGGGAAATTGTGATGCCTGAATACATACATAAATTCTTGGTTATACTCGAGTAAAACCCAATAGGGACATTACCAGTACGTCCTACTACCGAATCTATAGAATATGTAAAATACTTTTCAAAAAGATTAAAATTTTTGCAATTTTAATACGTTGCCGGGTAAAAGGTGGGTGCTGCCAGGACAAACAGGAATACACACACACACATGCACATACACACGTGGGTTGCCTCAGCAGAACTTCTCTATGGACACAAAGTCGTAGGGCAAACAACAAAATTTAAAAGTTCCCTTTTAAGTTTGAATATATTCTATGCAAAAGATGGAACAACTCCTCTTTCTGTTTGTCCATGTTTGCTCTGTAATTGTTTTTCAAAAAGTTTTATAAGCAGCTGTGTGTTTATAGAAAAACTCCAGCAGTTACAGGAAATATTCCGTTGGCTACTTTGGCACAACTCGTAAACTAAATAAACAGAGATTTGCATTTAAGTGGAATTCCTCAGAACCGTTAAAACTTAAAAATTTGAAATGATTTTTGATAAAGTCCTTTAAAACATTTACAACCCTTTATACAAATTTGAATAAATTTGAATTCGAACGAAAATATATTTTTTACTTTGTGTATTGAAGTCTCTAGAATTTATACTTAAATAAATAAAATTATATAAATAAATTGAAAAGAAAATATTTTCTTTTCTATAAATCTTTAATTTAAATTCTAAATACTTCTTTCCATTTCATTTTACTTGCCTACAATTTTCTTTATATTATTTGTATACCAATTAAAATTGTATATTTGTGCTATAAATAGTTGCTTTGTATAAGTTTCAAAAATCTTTAATTTAATTTCTGAAAATTTCTTTCTATTACATTTTCCTTGCCTACGATTTTCTTTTTAATTTTTGTACACCAATTAAAATGGTCTATTTTTGCTATAAATACTTACTTTGTATAGGTTTTAAAAATCGTTAATTTTTTTTCGAATATTTTTCTCCATTCCACTTTCCCTGCTTTCGATTTTCCTTATAATTTTTGAAGCACGCGCTATTCCTAAATCATTCTTACCCTAGTAAACTCATTGGTCACGGCCTCCAAGTTGAACCCACTAATAACTCAGGCGAACGTTGTCCTGCGTTTTAAAGCAGCTTAAGTTCATGAATCCGCTTCCGGTGAAGCGTCCGCTTATTAAGCAACCCGCGCGCACCTTGAGAGATTTCCGTTGCCAAGAGAGACGCCATTGGTTGCCTAGCATATGACCAAACTCAGTCCCTGGCCAAATTGAAGGTGGCCGAAAAGAAGACGTTAGGACACAAAGAAATGGAAGCTCAAACCCCCGACTCCGACCCCGACCAGGTCTTGGCATTTAAGATAAATGATCGCCTGCCAACAATGCACAAAGAAGAGTCACAAAAAGTTTGGTCACGTTTGTGCTATTTGGCGGAGAAGGCATATGCTCAAATGGGGGATGGCATACCCTGGATCTTATGACGAGGCGGGGAAGGGGGTGGGGTGGGGTGGGCAATGTCTAGGTTGCATTTACCTTGCCGCAATTTTAATATGAAGCTGGAGCTTAAAATTCAAGACACATGCAGCAGCTTAAACGTTTTAGAAATCTATTTTTCAAATGCCAAGACAGCACAAGAGAGGGGTGTAAGGGGGGTGAGGAGGGTAAAGTTGCTGTTTAGACAGTCACATGTGTGCGTGCAAATTGGCAAACGTTGAGCGCATTTAATTGAAACGTCTGCAGAGCAGGACAAAAGAAAGAGAGAGTCAGAGAACAGGTGAAAGTGTTTGAATTGCAGAACAAACAATTTATGCTATTTTTTAATGGAAGCTCAAAAGAAAAAGGACACCAAATAAATGCCAATCGGAAGTATGAGGGAATAAAGTACATGCAACTTCAGTTTGATGCCGGAAATCAACTGTTTTTCATCCAACACCTGCTGAACCGCCTTCAACTTGGTGCAATGCTCGTAAAGGATTAAAGTGTGCCTTATGACCGTGTACTCTACACACTGTATATGCTCCAGTTGCGAAAGGAACTCATCAAAGCTCGAAGTGTGCATCAGGTCATAGATCTGGGCCAGGACACTACGTGGTATATGCGTATCCATGCCAGCAATCATATTTGCATCCAATTGTGGCAACTGCAACTGCAGCGTTTGATAAGCATTAAGTGAATCCAACTTTTTATTTATTCGCTGCAAACGCTTCAGGATGTGACGCAATATTTGCTCCTGCTCTGGTGGCAATGTCCCTGTCATATAATTCAGTGCACTCAAAGCCTTGTTATAGTTGCCACGACAGATGCACTTGACGATTCCATCGGCCAGACATCGTTGTTGCGGTGTCAGTGTCAGTGTCAGTGTCAGTTTCTGTGCTTGCACTGGGGACATTACCTGGAAGAGATCAATCCATAATCACAATGGAAACTCTATTCCACTCTCGGCACTCACCATTTGTATCGCGTATTGTGTTTTTTTGTTTTATTTCTGAGTATTTTCTCTATTACCTACTGTGTTCAATTTTGGGAAGTCTCTGTGTGTCTTAAAGTAAATGTTGCCATTTCACTTGATGACTCCACCAACTGTGCAACAGAATGAGGCACATAAATCGAGCCACATATGTGCTGGGGCATTACAAGTGGCTTCTACGCCGTCTGTACGCCCAATTCAAATGGAAATCAAAGTGGGCGTTCATGAGTTAAACACTCCAATACGGCGACATCTCCAGCTCCAGCTCCAGCTCCACTTGCAACTTGTGGCACAGCCAGGATGTGGCAATGTGACAAAGTCGCTGCCAGTTGGGAGCACTTGTGGTTTACGACCTGGCTTTTTCTCTCCTTTACCACTGGGGCCTCAAGTGGGGTCCTTGAATCCTGGGGTGGCATGCTATAAAATGGCGGAAAGTATTTCCGCTGCTGGCTGCCACATTGCTCAAAAATTTATTATTCTCATCTAGATGAGTTCATTATTTTGCAGCACTGAGCGTTGAATGTCGAATGCGAAAACAATTTAATTTTATTGTTTTTCACATAAATTGCAATTTTTTTCTTTTGCTCCTTTCAATTTTTTCTTTTGCTATCCAACAGAATTATGCATTGTTTTTCATTGCCAGGGAAATTCCAAAAAAAAAAACGAAAGATTCCATATGAAATCTGAGTCACAACTCGCACACATGTGTGGGGCAACATAAAATGTTTGTTGCACTGATGTTGCCCCACAATGTTGCCCATATAATTGAGTCACGTTTGGCTCGGGATTATTTTGCGCTTGTGTAAAATATTCAGATTTATGCCGCGATGTCGATTCATCTACGAATATATATAAACAAATTGCCGTTGCATATATGTGCTCTGATTTATGATAACCATGTTCCCGTTTGCATATTAGCAAAGTCTAGGAGCTAAAAAGCAAACGCTTAGAATATTACAGTACTGAAGATGATTCCCTATTGCCAAAGACGCCAAACAGACATATTAAATATTTATACAGAACTTTCAATGAAGCAAAACTTAGGCTGCCTCCGAGACGATAGTCCAAAAAAAATACCTGTCTAGACCAAAAATAAGTTAACAATTTAGTCCGACTTTCAATCCGTCCTAGCAAAAGGAATATTAAATCCGTGGAATCTATAACTTGTTTATATACTTAATATTTTATGTATGCATCGTATATTTATTTTATTACAAATATTTCGAATTGATTAGTTATAATAGCAATATTCTAATACCCAGACTTATTTCTGTTCAAAAGCCAAGCAGAGAGACTTTGAATTTTATTTGCGAGGCCTATTGATATATGTATATATGAAACAATTTTAAAATATTCAATTTGCTTGATTTTATTAAAATAATTTCGATATATACTCAGAGTCGAATCGAATTTTTAAGCTACCTGTAGTGGCAATAAAAATATATATAAAGTATTGTGCACTTATTAATTTATTCCATTTCAAAAAATTTTTATCGATATAGATTAATTTGATTATGTTTTCGTTATCTTAATAATTCTTTATATAGTTTTTATTATTTTGTTATCTGTTTAGCTGAACATGGCAAAAACTCTGTTTAAATTTCTATAAAATTAATATAAATTGCTGCAACTTTGTGATCAGAAACACAACTACATACTTTGTTTTTTGGTTATTTTCCCCGTAGACTTGAACACTATTGATTATACATATTTCAAAAGCTATCACAGCACCCGTTAAGGCCACAAATAAACCAATTTTGTACATTATTATTAAAGCAATATGCAACACGCTTTGCTCTCATTTGGGATACGTGTTTATAATGCCAATAACCTGACGTCTCCACACGTTGTACTTTTATATCTACCACCCACTCAATCGTCAATAAACAGAAACTAATACATAACAGCCAGAAGACGGCAGGAGAAGGAAGGGGGAGTATAGAAAAGGAGACAGGACTAGCGAGAAGAAAGGAGAGGAGGGAGTAGAACACGAATCAAAATTCGTGTTGGCATGCAAGTTCAATGTACATCTTCAGTTGCTGGCAAACGAAATTTAATTTATCTGTATCAGTTCCAGTTGCCCTGACTTTTTAGTTGACAGCAGGCAGTCAGTAGGCAGTCAAGGAACTTGCCACAGCTGGAGGAACACATGTTCCGACAAATTCATCTGCCATGTCACAATGCGCAACGGCATGCAGAAATGTTTCTAAGGGGAAGTCGAATTTGCTTTCACCCCACAACGATATCGACATGGATATGGATATGGATATAGATGTGGATGTGGAGGGTTTTTGGATATGCTCCGAGTAGTTTGTACAGACTGCACACGCTGCACGTGACAAGACTCGACGAAAAGTGAAACTTTCTGTGTAAATATTTTTCAAGCAAACAATTTTTGGGGAACTTAAAGCGGCCCCCCCAACAACAACAAAATGGTCCTTTTACCTCCCAACTCCTCCCTTAGAAGGCGTAAGTGTCATTAATCAAATGGTACCCAATAATTTCAGCGTCTGCCAACCCTTCTTTATCCGTTATCCTTTATCCTTTCAGCTGTTTGCCTCCGTTTCTGTTTCAGCTTGTTAAGCAACCATTTTTGAAATATGAACTTTTTGAGTCCTCGTTGCGCTGACGAATGCCGGCAGTCATTAATAAATTAGGGGTTAAAATGCCATAACAGCCAGTCAGCCAGTCAGTCGAAGGAGTGGGAGAAAAGTTGTTTATTTAATTGAAAGTGAAACGAGCGAAAACAGATTTGTTTAACTCAATTAAATTGAGGAACGGGGTTTTGATTTTACGATCCTAGCACTTGCTGTCAACAATTCAAGTTTAGTTTCATTTAATTACCAACAATTTAGTTTGAGTTTAAAAAAGATGGATCATAAAATTTTAGATACATGGTACACGGGCAATTGCCACGCCCCCGGTATAATAGTCGAGGAGGAGAGTGAAATTACAAATGCCAGCCAAGATACTGAAATTGAGGATGAAGAACCTGATCTGGATTTGGCCTATGATGAGCTGGAGGCCATCAAGAGGCGCCTCATATTGTTGCGTGGCAAGTTGTTAACAACTGCAAGTTCCTGCGAGGAGGAAATCCCATCACCACTGGAGGACGTATCCTTTCAAACAAACAACCAACAACAGTTGTTGCAACTGCGACGCAGCAACTGTGTCCTCGAGTGTCAGTTACAGAAGTATGTACAACATTTACATGACACACGTAACCAAATGAAAATTTTGGAAGCAGTGCGTTGCCAACTAAACACTCGCCTCTCCAAGATGTCCGAGGAATTAGCCAAGTTTGAGGCATTCCAACAGGAGGTCATGGATTACTTTGGCGTCTGCATTGAACGCAATGAACAGATCAAGACTTGCAAAGTCGATAACGAGGAATTTGCAACAAAGATGCAAGCCGTGATTTGTCACACTGAGTCACGGATGCGTTACCTGGTGCCACTGCGTTGTCATCATCAACTGCAATATGATCTCTCTATGGAACTGGTTTTTATGCGCATCTTTCTCAATTCGCTGTTCAGCAATATGATGTACGACTGGAACCAATGTCAGCGTCGTCTTATTCAGTAAGTAATTCTCTTCTCATCCAGATGATTGCTACATTTTGAATTAAATTTTTAGACGCAAATGGCACTGCTCGGCAATTCTTCCCCCCGTGGACAATTCCAAATATCACGATTAAAGTGTTGGCTGGAGTTTCGGTCATAATTGTTTTTTGTATTTTTATTTTATTTGCGTTGGTTGTTGGCCAAGTTGGGGCCTTGGGCTCTTCTAATTGCTTCTGAAATGTCGCTCAATTAAGGTTATTGGCGCTCGGCGGCTCGGCTTTTATGGCACTTTTGTGGCACATTCCCGTTCCCGGCCCAGTCGTAATAATTACAAAATTTCAACTCTCCTCGAAATTGCCTCAGATTAATGACGTGCGCTTTTATTTGAACGCGTTAAAGTTACAAATATCCTAACATTGCCTCTTTCTACTCTTCTACTTCTACTTCTACTTTTTCCTTCCCTCGCATTTGTCGACCAATTCTAATCCGACTTTGGACGTCATACAAATGTACACATTCCCACCAGGATAAGACGCTCTACCTAAATACGAAATGGCATCTGATAAAAACAAAGCAGATTTGTCTCTCCCACACAAAACACACGGAAATACCCTAAAAAAATTGGAGATAGAGATGGCAAAAAAAAAGGAAAGGAAAGTCCTTGACACAAACCATGGAGCTGACAGAGCCCAGAGCTAAGCGACAACCCGAGGCCATGATTCCACATCCTCCTTTTCTCTGTGGAGCCTTTGTCGAAATGCGTAAAAACTCAATTGCTGCGCATTGGCAGACAAACAAACTATGGATTGAGATCAAGCTATGTTCTAGTTCCCTTCTGCTATCCCTTCATTCCATGGTTGTCCCGTTTCCCCAGGCTAAAGCGACATGGGTTAAATGCGCCTCAGTCCTTCTGCTAAGTGAGATAGCGCCAAAACGGCAAAAACGAATTTATTGGAGTCATGTGCTGATAAGCGCTCGCTTCAATGCTATGCCAAATTACAATGTTACATGAGAATCCAGAGTGACAGCAGCACAACGAATTGTCGATGCTCTACATGGGAGTTTAGATGTTAAGTTTCTGGATAAAGTTCCCATTAACAAAACAGAACAAAAACTTTGCCAATCTAAATCCATCTAGATATTTATTTTCATTTAATCACCAACTGTTCCAAGACTCTTTAAAACTCCTCTATCCATTTCAAGTAGTGTATCAAATACAGAGAGATAGACATTGCCAGATACAGGCAACAAACACATCAGACATCAGAACATGGCTGGAACACAGGAAACGCATTAGATACTTTTTGGTTCGGTTAGCTGGTTGGTTGGGACCAGGACCAGAACCAGGGCTTCGGTCTGGGTTTGGGCCTGGTCAGTAGTTGTCCAACTTCAGTGGCAGACATTCGATGTGCGATAAAAATCTGCGTAAAATGATGCGGCAATTTGATGAGCAACTAACTTCGGGCAATTAGTTTGCTAACATTCGAATTGGAGTTGGAGTTCTGATTGGAGTTTGCCAGAGTTGTCGTGCGTGTTTCTGTTTAACTAAACTGTTCCAGGGAAAGAGGAAATGAGAATAGAAATTGGTATTGGTATCACAAGGGGGATGTTTAATGGCATTTAGCGTTAATGTGTTTAGCAACTGTTTGAAGTTCTGCTGATTTATAGGAATAGATGCTGTAAAGAGTACATAGAATGTAGGGTTGCACCTGCCTATCGGTTAAAAAGAAAACCTATCGCATTTGCCACTGTACTCTAAGTCTTTGACAGTGTAAACTCTATCTTCATCTTTCACAAAAGGAGAAGAAAACATTGCCTTCTTGCCTTTGGGCTGTTTCTGTTTAGCAGCAATCTCAAAGATACATTCAAGTGCTTGAGTTTGCACTGTACTTGTGTGTGCCGGCCACAAAAGTACAAATAATTTCCATTTGGCCAAAGCAACGACAGCAGCGCCAACATTTGCATTTTTCTTCAGCCTCAGTGAAACCCACCAAATAGACAAACAAGCCTGCAAGGCGGTAACTGGAACTTCTTTCTCGGCTGAAGAAAAACTCTGTACACTGGTAGTTGGAGTATTTGTACAGCCTAGAGATATGTCTACTTATAGATACTTTTGTCGACTGGGCAAACGAAACGATGCGGCACAAGTTGTAGATAAATATGGCATAGATTACATAACTAGTTCGGTTGAAGAGTACAACTTTTGCTTTGCCCGCGACGACAACATAAGTATCTAAGTATCTATTTTTCTTTTCCTCTTCTCTTACGCATATATGTATGTAGTATCTTATTGTTAGTGTACACGTACAGTTATTTATGATGTCTTTAGAACTTCACACGGCATTCGGAAACTCTTGTACGACATTTCAAAACCGTGATTCCCATGGCGCCGTGGCTTAGTTGGTTAAAGCGCCTGTCTAGTAAACAGGAGATCGTGAGTTCGAATCTCGCCGGGGCCTATAACTCTATCTATATTCAATACCATAGAGCTGAGTTAGTTCTAAAAATTTTTTAAATGTATTTTCCAATTACAAAATGGCAATTTTAACAACTTATCCCCACAAACTTGGCACCTTCTGTTGCCATTTGCTATTTGCGCGCCATTTATTGTTGTTTCCTTTTCCGGCATCATTTTCATTTAAATTTCCTATTGTTGTTCCTGTTTACATTACTGTACTTGTTGTTGTTATTGCTGTGATTGCACGCCAACTGACGCACTTGCCATTAACATGTTTCAATTGCCGCAATAATTGTTTCAATAATCGTTAAAATCAGCAATATTGCGCCGAGCCATGAACTTGCTGTAAAAGTACTGCACAAGTTTCGAATGTGGAAAAAAGCTTCAATAGCAAAAGCTTTCTATATTTCCGTCCTGTTTTTTAGACAGGTTCATCGCATATCACTGTAGTAGCTGATAAGGCCAATTAAATGTAAACCAAATTGTATTTATTATCAATAAATATATATAAGAAATAAAGAATAATTCGTTTTTAAACTACAATATACCCTGTATAAGTTATTTTTATAGGGTATATAATATCATAGCGGCAGATTTCCTGTATACAAATACCAAACACATTGACTTGATCTACTAAGAGACAGACTATTATAAAATATCTATCTGTTATTTAAAACCTATATTTATCATTTCAGCTATAGAAAAGTATTCTTAAAAATAGAATAACGCTATAAAAAAAGCTATACTTTCTCAACAGCATATATAAGCAAACCGTTCAGTGACCTTTAGCCTCATAGATACCCACACAATCTGAAGAGCAAACTTCAATCAGGGAGATACCATTATCTCAATATCTTTAAGAACCGCTACACAAAATATCTAAACAAATTTTAATTAAAACAATGGACTTTTCAAGTACATCACTATAGATAGCACTTCTATATGTGTGTTCTCTTAAATTGACTATTTTCAGCAGGGAAAAAACAACGGCGCCGTGGCTTAGTTGGTTAAAGCGCCTGTCTAGTAAACAGGAGATCGTGAGTTCGAATCTCGCCGGGGCCTTTGAATTGAGATTATATATCAGTTCAGCAAGTAAATCAATTTTTTAATAATATTTTGCTACAATTTATAATAATATTCTAATCTCTAATACTAACAATAAGAAGCAGGCCTTAACTAAATAACAATAAACACAAACATTTACAAATTGGTTTGTGCAACGGGTAGCAAAAGCTTCGATAAAGCTTTATAAGCTTTCACAACTTTCGCTTTCGCTTTCGACTAATCCTGATAGACCAGATACAAGACGACAACCATGAAATACGTGGGTCGTTCAAAAACAAGTTGGGTAAAATTATCACGCTTCTCGTCCATCAGATGGACCATCCTCTGATAGATGCCCTGGTTCTGTTTCTCCACCAGCGACAGCAGACAGACAATTCGATGACTGTGAACAATAAGAATATCGAGGTTATTTGGATTGTTTTGTGGTGAGTTGTGTGAATTGTGATAAGTATAATTTGCATCACTCACCGTCTGTGGTTTAGCTTCTTGACCCGGTCTCGAATCTCTGCCGCCAGACTTTCGACCAGTTGGAGAGCACGCCATGAATCGTAGCTGCGGCTGAAACGATCCCACAGCAGACGCTCCTCAATGCAATCTTCGATGATTTTAAGCGCACGTTCCATATTGAAATTGGTGTGAAAGAATTTCCAATCATTTTTCGGCTTCTCTTTACGCTCTCCCCCCTCACCGACAGCACCCTCGCCATCGCCACCACCTTGCAACGCCCTCCTCCGACTAAGCATCGACTCCGAAAGCAGAGCATTCATCCGATTTGTGGTGCGTACCGACGCAGTGATGCTGCAAAGTAAAACAGATAGCTAATTAGTTATTGCAACCAGTTGCAAGATACACATACCGCGTCTTCATTGAGGTCCAAGTGGACGCGGCTAAAGTTCCCGACATCTTACACTATAGTATATAAGATACTTATGTGTAAGGAAAAAAATCGCGGGCAGCCGGTAAAAGGAAAACAAATTCCTTGCACTGCTATCGGCACACTGACAGGATAGGAACGTCAACAACAATGACGACGACATCGGCACTGACATGCTGACACGAGGAACCTTAGTTTTGAACCTGCCTATCAACGAGTCCTCGATGCCCCTCTCGTGGCATCCACATATCATCAGGAAAAAGAATAAAGTTTTGTCGGCGACTTTGTTGGTTTTTCGCCCAAAACTCTTCAGCAAATGTTTTGGCCTTCCGGTTTGCGTGTCGCTTATCATAAACCCAAAGACAGCGCTCCAATTGCAACAACGGCGACGGAGACGTGGGTGTCATCGCCATCAAGCAGCCTAGAGACCTGCTAGGACCTCTAGGACTAGGCACATATAGTGTTGGCATATGAACGAACCCAAGCGCCCTAGTCTGAAAGAAAATTACTTGAGCTCTTCCGTCACGCGAAGCCTTTCGAGTTTATGACTTTTGATCGGTTATTTTGCGACACCTGCTACGTGCCATATCGGAAGGATGAAATCGCGGCCATTGTGCGGTTTACAGCCAAAGTTCAAGTAGTTTGATTGCATTTACGACACTTGACAAAACTTTCTATTCCACATAACAGACACAGATATACAATCTTCCATATATACAATGTATCTATAAAGAGCCTGTAGCGTATACAAAGTTCGTGTTGTTAGCAACCGATATGCATACATACTCAAATGTATATTTACTTAGTTATACTTGTGAACTTATTAAATTGATATACACTCAGAGTCACGTGTCGAGAACCCACCAAATAGTTTCCAATATTTCCTTTCATATGAGTTCTCTAATTGAGTTGAGGTAGTGCATGGAAGGCATGATTTAGACGAGCTTCTGGCTACTGTTCTCATCAGTTAAATAGAGTCGACTTTAGAATAATATTAAAGAGTGCATTTTAATGAAGAGTTGAGACTTGGACCAGAGTTAATTGCATAATTTCTGAATTAGCTTATCAATTATTTTTTTAAAACTTTCATTATTGATTTCATAAATTTAATGAATTTCGTATATGTAAATTCCAACATTTGGCAATAGAAAAGTTAACTTAAGGACTTCAATCTGTACTTAATACATTTGATAGCCCTTTAATTCCTCTACTTCTCTTCTTTCTTTATTCTATGTCTTGTAAATTATTACACTGCACTTTATATAAAAGTGTCTTGAAATATTATTTCATATTGTATTAGGTTAAACCAAAGTAATTAATTTTCAATTTTAATCTGGCTTTTCTAAATTAAATAAATTATTTAAAAACTAAATTTCCTACAAAATTAATTTTATTTAAAGTTCTTAAACCATTTTCTTTAGCTAAGAAATAAACAGCAATATCAAAAGCTGGCCAACAGCTTTAGTGTCAAATGATGTGAATGAAGCAAGGAGCTGCTATAAATCTTTTATTACTTGAGTAATAAAAGTGAATGAACTATAACTAAACAGAGATAGCAGAGAGAATTTAAGCGTGCCATATTTCGCATAGATACAAAGTTATACACACGTGTGCGGCGCCCGACAATAAATGGTTAGAACTTTAACTGTAATGGTTGCCAACGGCAGTTACCTGGTTACTAATTGCCAGGCACAAACTTTACGACACGTGAATATGTGCCAAAAATTAGTAGCAGCCCCAGTGTGAATGCCACATCCATTGTCGATGCCACAGTTAAAGTTGGTAGCAACAAATTAAGCAATTTGTAGGTGGCGACACCCACAAAAGGCAACACTTTGCTGCTGCTGCCACAATAGGCAACACAGCGACTGTTGCTATTGATGCGGGTGGGGCAGGTTATTAGCACCCGGGTGCACGAACGGTAAACGAAAACAAAACGTAAACAAAAACGAAAACAAAAACGAAAATAAAGGAAGGAAGGAAGGAAAGTAAAACACAAGACATTTTTATTTGCATTAACTTACGCTTGCATGCGACTCATGAGGCGCCTCAAATTATGCTATGGTTTTTTTCTTAAATTGTTGCCGCTTATTTTACCCGTTTGCTATTCGTTTGTTAGCCGTTAGCTGTTAGCCCGCTTAGAATATTTTGGCAAAACTGCACGTACGCTCGTCCCGAATGAAACTGGCTTTGGGCTCTAAAACATAAAAGCGCAAAACTTGCGCTGAACAATTGCCTAAAAAACCCAGTGAAGAGGAAGCAGCTCTCTAACGGAATCCGCTGACAAGGTGTACGCTCTAAAGGTGATTGTTTCACGATATACCACGCCCCCTTGGAAAACCCCGTTCCGTACCGCCCTAAATGCTATCCTCAGAACTCTACTTAGCTTTGGTTACAGTGGCATGTCTAAGGACAACTCGGATATTTTTTATTAGCAACCCCATCACTCTACACACACACACACAGATACATGTATCTAATGTGCTTGTGTGTGTATTCTAAATTGTATTTATTTTCAGTAATTTGCTTTATCTTTGACATACAGGTATAACGGCCTAAAAAACACACTCACATACATACACAAACACACTGCTTAAGGCAGTGAGGCAATTAAAAACTTAGGTTACAAACTGTCGACACGGTTGCATGCAACCGATTTACTCTGACAGCTTATCCACGTATTGGTGACTGTAAGTGAGAGTGTGTAACAGAAAGGGAGACAGAAAGAAAGAGAGATAGAGAGAGAGAGTGCGAAAAATCGCGTGCCAAATTCGCGTTCGAAATGTCCACTTAAGAATTGCATTTAAAAATCCACAGATATCGGAACTGTACACGTGAGAACCGTTTAGCTTTGTTAGCCAAATTGTTTGGGCCAAGTGGCATATTGACACATTGTTATGAAAGGTTTTATATCAATGAATAAATAATATGAAAAACGATACTCTAACTAATTATTTAAAAACTTTTCTTTGGCAACATCTTGAATCATTTCAATACATATTTTTTTTATCAATTTCCTTTTTTAATTATAGAGTCCTCATTTCTATATTTGTAAGGTTCGATATCTGTGTTATCAGTTTTTAGTTTTATCGTTGTTTAATAGTTTCATTCTATTTCCGGCAATCTTGAGCACGCAACAAGGTGATTCCCGCATTTCTGAAACGAGCTTGTTATTGTTTTTTAATGAATGAGAGTTGTTTCCATCTTATCCAATGCAATCTTTAATTTAAATAGAAAATTCCCCCAACTTAAACTTAAATATTTATATGTATTAAAATTTATTTATTAACTAATTGTTGATTTACATTAATAACATTTTGGTTCAATCAGCTGCAAATATTTGTAAAAATTGTATGTATTAAGGAAAATTACTTAATATCTGGAACGGCGTTGTTCGTTGTTGAAGGTGATGCCCAAAATGGTGGCAAATACAAATGCACAGGCCTATGAAAAGCAAAAGTTGACTCAATTTAAAAGCTTATTCGATAAAATAAATATAGATAAGTTAACATACCTCAACGGCTACTAATATCCAACCAAAGACCCTAACGAACTTGAAGGCATTCTCATAGAAATCGGTCAACTTGTTTAAGCAGCCATCGGGGTAAATAGTGTGACTCACAGAGGTCGAGTTTGAGGTTGAGTTACTGTTGCTGTTATAACAACTTTCGGGGATTGTAATGTTAGCCTTGGTATAATCAACTGGCCCAGTAATGCCGCAGCACTTGAACTAATATTTTGAAATAGAACAAAATTAATTGATGTAAAGAAAATATAGAGTATCAATATTTACAGCCGATTGATAGACGCTCATGGAATCTGTGCCATTCTTCTGCTTAGCCCAGGCCTCGTTGAGTTGAGTCCTTGCCATTTGATCCTCATCGATGTGATGGACATAGACAAAGCACAGCACGCAGGTTAAAATCAAAATAATCAGCAGAATAATGGCATACTGATAAAGACAAAGAGAAAGATAGTTAATATATAACCTTAAATATAATCCATATATTATATATACTTACCATCCATGTGAGGCATGAGCTCTCTTTGATGGCACCGCAGCAGCCAAAGAAGGATATTAAAAATATTATTGAGCCAATTACAATGAAGAATATAAGTACGGGACGTGTCTCGACGGCGACATCTTTGAGTGCAATCGAATTAACCACAATCACTCCAATGCCGAGCAACTGAAATTTTGTAGGCGTTATGAAATATAATCGTATATACTATTGACTCATACGTATACGTGTGTGTTTATAGATAGCTCTAGTACCTAGACCTAGTCAAAATATGGAAAATATCTAACATGCCGCACCCAAGTGCGAGCCTATCTGTGTGTACACACTGAGTTCATACATCATACACGGTTGACTGCCGATAATAAGTACTGAACCACTAAACCACCATACTATACCACTCAACTCCACTGAACTTTGAAGCTGCCTATGGTAAATGGTAAATGCGATTCACAGTTCACAGTTGTTTACTCACCGCACAGAGAGCGTTGAACAGGAATACTAGATATTTGATCGTTGCCGTTGCACAACCCATTTTACTTTAACTTTGTTCTGTTTTTATTTTTATGACCGACCGAATTAGAGACCGAATGTTGTAGAAAACTTCGATGTTAGCTCGTTGACGACTTTTTTTAGACTAAATACCTAACTAAAACACAACTCGCTTTCCCGTTCCAAGCGGCTGTTAGTTGCGATAATAATTGTATGGGAAGTTTTTGTGTGACGATGCGACGGTGAAAAAATAACAATAATAACGATAATAAGCGTCCAATACACTGAGCAAAATGATCGAGTGCTAACTTAAGCCTATGATACTATCATAATTCTTATCGCTGGCATTGTGATTTTTGACCTGGTAACTGATAGCAGTTTTGCTAAATTAGTTATTATTTATTAGGAAAATCATTTTATTAACTTTCTTGCAGGCTTTTATCAATGGGGTATGTTACAATAAAGGCAGTAGAAGGCGTGACCGAATATTTAATATATTCTCTCATTAAAATGATTTGCTTTTTTACATATTAGGCACAGGGTCTCTTTCAGTCGGGTTAGCTCGCTCTGTTAGCGGTTAAAGGAATGCCAGTTGAGTAATATTTAAGCAGAGCATACACTGATAATATATAGGGTATTGGGTTAGTCTTGCAAAGAATGCTTTGCACTGTTCGACCCTGAGCCGATAAGTGAGTGAGTGTAGTGTAAGGTAATTTACTGATAACAACAACAGCTA
Source organism: Drosophila putrida (assembly GCA_037043535.1). Lineage (NCBI taxonomy): Eukaryota > Metazoa > Arthropoda > Insecta > Diptera > Drosophilidae > Drosophila > Drosophila putrida. The sequence continues at coordinate 2,144,138 of JBAMBI010000065.1, forward strand.
ATACCACAAACTCATCTTATCAGCATTAGTATCAGTTGACAATGCTCCCTAACTAAGGCATTTTGACTCATGTCTGTATGTGAGTATGCAAAATAATACTTGCAGCTGTCGTTGTGGAGTGCATTACAAACATGTTGATTAATTGAGTGCACTCGCAATGCATTTGGTAATCGATTTGTATTCCATTCAATTAAATTCAATATTCAGATTCTTTGATAAGCTTCCTCTCTCTCCTTTACTCGTGACGCTCCCGCACAGCTGTTCGCATTGGGCAACCTTATCGGCTAGGTGGAGCTTCTCTATGTTATCTGAATGCCTTCTAAGCTTCAATGGACAATATACTCGTAACACACACCCATACACACTCACAAATGCTTGATTTCGGACTCGTTTTTTTTATTTTCTTGTTATTCAGTTGCTTTTAAGCGCTGCGCATAGTCGAAACAGTAAAGAGTAAATTGAATATTCACAAAAATGAGTTTCGGTACACAATCTCTGAAGATCTCCTCATTTATTTTGGATTTTGTTTGTTGTGTGAGTTAAAGATTAAAGTTACATTTATCCTTATCAATAAATTGAACAAATTGTTCAACTACTTTACAGGTTTTTGGCGCTTTATCTATTGCCGCATGCTCCTATACCTTGATAGTGTTTACTAAAAGTTCAGCCATTCGTATACCCTGTATATTGGGTATTGTGCTAGGTGTGCTGATTTTTGGAGCTACAATTTTTGGCTGCATTGCGGCGTTACGAGAGAGCATACGTCTAAGTTGGATTGTGAGTAAAAGAATCTTTTTATTAAGTATACGACCCGTTTTCTTATAGTTTCCCCATATAAACTGACAGTTATTGTTGATGTTGACTTTAACTAGAATACAGTTCAGTTAATTAAGTTCTTATCTAGACATTGAGAATATGAATCTAAATATAATTTATTGCTTCATTTTCATATGTTTCGCAGTATGCAGCCATTTTGTTGGCTCTAATATTCGGACAAATAACCGTTATATTCGCTTCGCCAATCAACTTTGAGCTACTAGCAAATGAAACGATCAGCATTGCCTGGCAAAATCAGTTATATAGGAATAGCAGCATGTCCTACTACGAAATTAAGGTAACTAAAATTTCTGTATTTAGTTTACCTCTCCAAGTTATAATTTGATTTTTCCAGTATCATTGCTGTGGCAAAACGGGACCGTTAAACTATGCCGACAGTGGTATGAGAATCCCAGCTAGCTGTTACCTAAATCAGAATTCGACTATTACGCCGGATTTATTCACCGTTGGCTGCAATACGCGTCTGGCAGCTGCTTTTGTCAAGGGGACAAGCTATGAACGCATCAGTGATTGGACTGTAGTTGGTGTAGAGGTGTGTTAAGAATTTACCAATTTATTTGCTTTTTTCAATTGATTACGTTTTATTTATTCAACAGCTACTTACTGTGATGGTGTCTGGCCTCTTTGCAATCACATTACAAAATGCAGAGCGTAGACGACTTTATCGTTAATTCAATTGTCTTAAGTCGAATTGTAAACAGTATTGCAAACTTTACAAATATACACCGGTAATGATTAAATAAATATTAATTATTTATGCAAGTTATACGCAAAACTTTCAGTTTGAAAATAACAGTTTGAAATGCAAATAAATCAAAAGCGCTCCTATCGTGATTTAATGGAACTCCACGCATAGTGGATAGAGCTGGGTCGTTTCGTTCAAATGAACGGGTCAACGAAATGATCAAATTAACTTATTAAGTATTTCACTAACTATATCGTTGCTCAAATATTCTTACACGAGTTATGTTAACCTTATTACAATTTAAACTTGGTCTTATTTGTAATTGCAAATTTGTATTGTTAAGAAGAAAATAAAAACATTAGTTGCACAGTGTGCCGGAAAGCTGCCACCTGTGCTAACGATATATCGCTCGACCGCCACAATACTTTGCCACTTATCGATAACTTACTCTTCCGTGTTTACCAATTTAATCACAATGAATCCACCGCGAATAACTAGTTTTCTGAATAAATAGCGAAATTTCGAACAAACGATGTGCATTCATAATTAAATTTTGCACAGTTGGCATACAGTACGTTCATACGCTCCCGAAAATAACGGCTGCCACAGAGTTTAAGCGCCAGACGTTGCCCTCAGAGTTTGACGGAAGCACAACAAACAAGAGATAAATTTCTCTGCCTTCGCTTAGTTGGCAAGAAGAGAGCTTGTAAGCTAGCGAGTTGGCTTAAAGTTGGGTCTTGAGGTTGTTGCCGGTCATTAACACAGCGTAGCTGAAGGCAAAAACAACGCTTAACAGACGAAGACGGACGCAAACAAATTAAATAAAACAGCAGCAGTACAAGCACAAGCATTTGGTGTCCAAATAATAATTCGTCAAAATGGGTCTTCGATTCCAGCAGCTGAAGAAGCTCTGGTTGTTATACCTGTTCTTGTTGTTTTTTGCATTCTTCATGTTTGCAATTAGCATAAACTTATATGTGTCAAGCATTCAGAGCTCTGACGCAGAGCCGCGGTGAGTAAACAGCAATAATAATAACAATAGCAATAGCAAAACAGTTGAATATATTGTGTGTGTGCTATCTTAACAATTACTGGTTGTGAAGGAACTTGAATTAGTGGAATTTGCCATATAGATGCAGCCAACCTGCAACCTGGCTGTTGGCAAAAAATAACCGTTGTGTTGCAGTGTCATTGCATAATTTCCTTCAAGGCAAAAAGTCTGTTGTTGATGGTAAAGCTGATGGTGTTGCAAGTGGCGTTGGCGGCTTTTGTTGCTGCCGGCGTTGATGTTACACTCGAGTAACTTGACTGGACGGGTCTCGTCTCTAAGTCTATATGGTCCGTCTATCATCTAGCCTTGCTTTCGATTTTTATAGCTACTTTGCATTTTTTTTCTTATTCCATTTTTATTTTTCTTATTTCTAGTATTTCAATTCGCTTAATGCTGCTGATGCGACTCATTGTTAAATACATACTACAAATTATTGCCATTGTCATCTATTGTTTGTTTTTATTTATTTTTTCGTATTTTTCTTGCTTTTTTTGGATCGATTGGTCTCTGGTCTTTGGTCTTTTGGTGTTTCGTGCAAAGTCATCCGAAACCACCGCCCAAACGGCGCTCGCTCTGGCCGTATAAAAACATTGTGGCCCACTATATTGGCAAGGGAGACATCTTCGGCAACATGACTGCAGGTTATTAAACCACTTAACAAATGACTTAACAATGACCCCCCATTCAATGACTAAATCATTTGCAGACGATTACAACATTAACCAGTTCGAGCCTAAACAGAGCGAGGGCGCCGATGGAAGACCCGTAATTATTCCGCCGCGCGATCGATTCCGTATGCAGCGTTTCTTTAAGCTCAACAGCTTCAATATACTGGCCAGCGATCGAATACCATTAAATAGAACACTCAAGGACTACAGAACACCAGAGTAAGTGTACTTCATTCAAAATTGCCATTTAATATTCAAGTTTTAATGTGCTCTTGTCATTTACAGATGTCGCGACAAGAGATATGTTAACAGCCTGCCCACGACATCGGTCATCATAGTATTCCACAACGAGGCCTGGTCTGTCCTGCTGCGAACGATTACAAGCGTAATAAATCGATCGCCCCGCAAGTTGCTTAAGGAGATCATATTAGTAGACGATGCCAGCGATCGCTGTAAGCAGTCATTAAGTGGTTTAACTCCATTTCAACTCTAAGATAACACCCATTTCCATTTACAGCATTTTTAAAGCGACAACTCGAGGCCTACATACAGGTTCTGTCGGTGCCCACACGACTGTATCGCATGAAAGAACGCAGCGGGTTGGTGCCTGCTCGCCTCATGGGCGCCCAGCATGCGAGGGGCGATGTGCTGACTTTTCTGGACGCTCATTGCGAATGCTCTCGTGGCTGGCTGGAGCCGTTGCTGGCACGCATCCAGGAATCGCGACAAGTGGTCATCTGTCCGGTTATAGATATTATATCAGACGACAATTTCAGCTATACAAAGACCTTTGAGAATCACTGGGGAGCATTCAACTGGCAGTTAAGCTTTCGTTGGTTCTCCACAGATCGCAAACGTCAAGCCAGCGTTAAGCCCAAGGATGGCACTGCACCCACAGCCACTCCTGGAATGGCTGGCGGTCTATTTGCTATCGATCGAAAGTATTTCTATGAAATGGGCGCCTACGACAGTGACATGCGTATCTGGGGAGGAGAGAATGTCGAGATGTCGTTCCGCATTTGGCAGTGTGGTGGACGCATCGAGATCAGTCCCTGTTCACATGTAGGCCATATATTCAGAAGCAGCACACCATATACTTTCCCAGGCGGCATGAGCGAGGTGCTCACTACAAATTTGGCAAGAGCTGCCACAGTCTGGATGGACGATTGGCAATATTTTGTAATGCTCTACACGGCAGGACTTTCGCTGAGCGCCCGTGATAAGGTGAATGTCACGGAGCGTTTAGCACTTCGCGAGAAATTGCAGTGCAAACCATTTTCATGGTATCTAGAGAACATTTGGCCCGAGCATTTCTTCCCAGCACCGGATCGCTTTTTTGGCAAGATCATCTGGCTGGATGGAGAGACGGAGTGTGCACAAGCCTTCAGTAAATACATGAAGAACTTGCCGGGACGTGCTTTGTCACGTGAATGGAAGCGCGCCTTCGAGGAGATTGAGAGCAATGCCGAGGAATTTATGTCGTTGATCGACTTGGAACGAGATAAGTGCTTGCGCCCGCTGAATAGCGACGCTCCACGCTCCTCCCTGCAACCCATTACAGTGGGAGATTGTTCTTCGCATTCGCAGAGCATGGACCTATTTGTCATTACACCCAAGGGTCAGATAATGACCAATGAAAATGTATGCCTCACTCATCGTCCTTCGAAGCAGGCTGCTCTTAACCTAATCCGTAATCGCAATGTAACAACTTCAAATGTAATGCTGATGCCGTGTGCCGTCGAATCAAGTCAATTCTGGACGTACGACATGGATGTGAGTAATCAACCATCAACCTAATCAATCATCAATCTTATATCTATGTATATTTATTATAGACACAACAAATTTCACATCGAGAGACGAAACTTTGTCTCACACTAAAGTCGGCAACAAATGCAAGGACGCAGAAGACGGAGAAGGTGGTGCTAACAACGGATTGTAACTTCAAGGATATAACACAAAAATGGGGCCTTATACCATTGCCATGGCGCATGTAATGCTTACTATAAAACCCTGCCAGCGATCTAACGCAATGTGATATTTATTGAAATTGTCCCCCCCCCCACTTATTTTTACAATGTCACACACTGTAAAACCCCCTTTCCCACAAGCACACGCACACATACACGATACACACCGATTTACGCCCACATGAATTGTTTGTGAAACATTATTGAGTGCATTGGAAGCTTTTGTCCAATGTATTGCGACTTGAAGGAACTCTATGCAATTCTATGTCATATTTATTAAGCAAATATTTAGACAATTTTAAGGCATCAATTAAAAAGTACTAAATACTTTTAAAACATTTTATAAAACCCTAATAAAAATAACAAATAACATAGAAAGTGTCACTGCATCTCTCCTATCTCTATTCTACATTATATTGGCATTCTCTTGTGTTTATAATATAAGTTTGTATATAGCTTATCGGCTGAGCAGGTCATCAGAGCGTTGCAGTTGTTTTAAATTTGGCGCATCTGCTGCAGATTGTAGCATTCACATGATGATCGTCTACTACAACACAATAAAGTACACTGGACTACTGTCCAATTTCCTCTACATGGTAAAAATTTTTGGAATTTATAAATTTTCTTTCTTATCAATCTTATTTTGCAGCTACTGGCTATAGGGGTCATGTCTGCAGCGGGATTGGGCCTACAAATAGTTCAACCCAATACGCCAGAACACACTTACTTTGTGGAGAGTCTTGTGCTGGGAGCCACGATCTGTATGATTGTTATATTCGGATGCTATGGGATGGTTTGCGATCTGCTGAGCGTTAATATTATAGTGAGTGTGCCAAAAAGTTAGTTGAGTTTTATGTTAATGCATATACTGCATATTTCAGTTCACCTGCTTCATACTGATCGTGTTGGCCGTGGAGTATCTGCAGGTGCACAACTATCAGCCACATAGTCGGTACAGTGGTGCCTGGCAGCAGCTGGAGTTGTCACAGGCCTGGCAAGATGTGGACAAACAGCCCGAGTTGATGCAACAATATGAGCAGCAATGGCATTGCTGCGGTTACAACAATTCCGAGGACTACAAGAATTTACACTTGCCGATACCGACAAGCTGTTATCAACAGTCGATGCAAGACGATGGCAGCAGAAATGTCAAGTTGATTTCTCGTGGCTGCCAGGCGACTTTGAACAACAGTCAGAGAGGCATTCAGCATCGTGATAAGCTATTCATGTGGTGCATTGTTGGCCTTGAGGTAGGCAATTGACACCTTAACCGCAAACGCAACCGCAAGTGCAAAAACAGTTGCAGCTGCAGTTCATTGATCTTCAATAACAAAGCAAACGTCATATTTTTTTGTAGATCTTTATACTTCTCCAAACTACTGCACTGAGTCTGCTGCTCTACAAGTTACGCCAGCGGGAGAGACAGGCTCGGCAACAGGTGCCTCCAGGTGTGCGACGGGAACCACTTGCCAATCATGTGGGCTCCCGGGCCCAATTGCTGGACAACGTTTGATAGTAATTCATCATTATAAGTGTAGTTTATTGTATGTCAAATGCATGGTATAAATCTTAGCTCTAGTAGGTATACCGTCGTGTTTTCGTGGTCAGCTGACAGCTCAGTGTTATGGCCAAAATGATGCCAACAATCTGCAATTGGAATTAGATTAGATTAGAGTTTAGTTTAGAGCTGCTGACGCTCACCTCGTAGCTGATGAGTCCAATGTGTGCCCACTTTTCTAATCGATAAATGCGAAGGTGATCGTGTTTGACAGCCGTCATGCAACCGTCGGAATATGGATACAAGGCATGGACACCTTCCTCGGTGTGGAAGCAGCTTGGTGGTACCCTCATCTTTAGACTCGTGTAGTCCGAGAATCCCTTATCACCACAGCATTCGTACTGTTCACAAAAGTTACAGTTATAATTCATATTTAATAAAAAATTGTCCAACTCATTAACTCACCCTTCGTTGGAGCTGATACATGGCTCCGGGATGTGCCAGTTCTTTCATCCAAATGCCCATAACAAATACTTCTGTGGCATCCAATTGCTTTGTCTCATTGTAATTGGAAAGTTTCCAGCAATGACCAGCAATCAACAGTCCCAAAATAACCAAGTGCTGTAAATTATAATTATAAATTTTATAATAATCGATATAGTTAAGGGCTTTAGTTAATACTCACCACAACCAGAACTTTGATAGAGCCCAGAAAGGCGCCTAAGCAGCCAATGATTGCGGCCAGAATGAGTGTGCCCGCTAGTACCAATTGTACCAGCTTATCGATATCAATGTGATCCGAAGAGCCCTCTTCTAGTTTGTAGAGCAGCTCGTAGGCACCGGCCATGGCGGCAAGGGTGCCGATTATCTAAAGCAAATCATACGGATTAACGCTTAGCTAATTAACTACGTCACACCGCATAAAACATAATATAAGAACAAATAATAACAAATGCTAGAAAATAAATAAAATTTAAATTCGTCCACAAAAAAAGTTGAGAAAAAAAACCAAAATTACTTTCGCCTTTATTTTTAAATGGCAGGTATATATATAAAATCACACACTCACACACACACACATCGATATATCTTAAGTTGACTGTGCGAAAAATTTAGCCAAGACACAGCAATAATTAAAAATAAGTAAAGTGACATGTTGTCTAGAAGAATGGAAGCAGGAGGAGATTTGTTTGCTGCCAAATTGGCCGTATACAAAATTACATTTAACAATTAAATGAGCTCAAATATAATGCAGAATTTAATGAATTGTTGAAAGGAAGGAATCTGTACTGTAGCGATAGGAAACTGCATACTCATAAGTTTAAATTAACGTGCTGCATTTAAACATTACTCATACGACGGGTGATTCAACAGCGTAATCATTAAAAATACTTGACAAAACATAAAAAGTAATAAGACCACAACATGTCCGCACATAATAAAAAATTATGAAATTCAATTATCTTTTGATGTGCACAAATAACTCATACGTAGGAAATTGAAATTCCATGAGATTTGACAAAAACTTACCAAAGTAAATGTATTGAAAACCACCGCTGCCCATTGCAGACACACCTGAACTGTCGGCATATTGTTGAGATTACTTTGAATATACTTAGTGTACAAAGATTATGACAATATACAGAATATTTAAATTATATTTTTTATATGCCATTCGCTCTTGTTTCTTGTCTCAGTCTCCAACGTACAACGTTCAACGTTTGCCGACTGAGACGCGCCGACTGTTAATGTTCTTTTGGCTGCTAAGAGAACTCAACTCGTTCAATTTGAAGAAAAACTGCGAAATGTTTACAAATACGTTGAGTGCCGGACGGGCGGTTGGTCTGGTCGTTACTCAAGAGACATCCCTCCCTCCCTCTCTCCCACCCTGAGCGATAGGCAGCAGCAGTAAAGGCAACAGGCGGCAGCACACATCCGATATTAGACGGGCCCAAAAACTTTCACATGTATTTTTATATGCGTCTTTATAGGCAGCTATATATCTATTTATCCATCTACTTATCTGCTTAGACTGCTAATACTCGCACATTCGATTTATAGGTATTATAGTTTCGGGAAATCGATGACCATTTGATTGTATCCACTTGATAGAATGCCTTTGAGTGTTTTATATTTGTTTACAACAGTTTTGCACAATTTATTTTGTAAAATGCCAACACTTAGGGATGCTACGTTTAAATGAACTTATTTATTAATTGATTTCGCTCCATCACGATCTCGATCAAGTGACTAATTGGTGAAACCTTTCAAAAACGCTCTCGCCGCAATTTATTCCGTACTGTAATCCCCAGGTGGGTGGCCGAGATCAGGGCGCAAAGCTGAGAGAGAGAGAGAGAGCGAGTGGAGAAATATTCGATTAAATGCTATTGAAAATGTTATGAATATGTTTGGAGAATTCTATTCTGGGATTGCTAAGCCAAACATAAATTATGAGACATTCGTGAAGGTCATGGCGCATAACTTGCCTCTACAACAAACAGCAGCCACTTAATGATCAGTCCATCAATGACATTGTCTGTGGCATGCCTCTCCACAGCTTCCATGCAACCCACGCTAAACAATTGACTATATGCACGCTCCTGATTCCGATAACAACTTAGTGGATATGCGCCTCCTTGAAGTATATAATCCTGTGGTCCGCTCTTTCCGCAGCAAGAGTACTGCAAGAAGAATAGACTTATAAATAAATGGAAACTACAGCTACTTAGATTCAACCTTTTGTTCCAGATATGCAATGCGTTTAATGTTATGTGGCTGATCCGCCCAGAGGGACAGGAAATCGGTCCGTGCTCTCTGCACATAGTCCGTTGAATGGGCGGCAGCAATTATATAGATTTGTAGACTGATCAATAGCAACATGCAAGTGACAAACTGGAAATTAAGTGACATTAATAAATAATAAAATCCATTAGTGAAAGACCCTCTCACTTACACTCCAAATAAGTCCGAGAGCCACATGTCCAGCTGCGAAGCAACCCAGAATAGAGCTGAGTACGACAAATGAGCCCACAAATATCTGCACCACAATTGCAATGTGTTCGAAGGTGCCCGGCGATGAACTGTTCAGCTCGAACACGGACAGCGCAATTAACGTCACGCCAATTAACTGCAAACGAGCTGTGCCAAAACGAATATTATCGCAAATATATTACGCATACGTACCGCAAGCAACACATTCAAAATGATGAGTAGAGTTTTCAGGAAGGATATGCGACAGGCCATGTTTCAAGCGCTACAAACTAAGTAAAAGAAAACCAATCGATAGTGCGTCTAATTGCGTTTTATTAAACTCTCTCCTTGACTCCACTTGTTATTTTTGCTGCGCAGTTAAGGTAACACACAAAATGAAATGAAATAATAAACACGCTCGCACAATTTCAGCCCTTTTGGCGTACACGTTTGAATTGCGACTAAACGACGCGTTTTATTTTGAAATTATGGCGCTTCAAAAGGCCACTTGCCACTAGCCCAGATAGTCAGCTAGCCGCTTTTGAATTGGTGGGTTCTAATAAGAAATCCACGTTCCATTGTTGATGTAATTATACCCTGTATCAATAAAAGTGTGTAACATGGGTATAATAATGTGTGTAACAGAGCTGAAGGTGACATATCATTGCAAACTATTCAAATTATAAACAAGCTCACTATGAAGTTTATCTAGATTCAAAGCGAGTTTTACACATTTTTTAACTTTATTAAAAATTTACAATTGTTGGAAAACTTGCAGGCAATGACTGTAAAATTGTAACAAAAACAAAGTCAATAAAAACTATTAAAAATGCACTTTAATTTTGCACACTAAAAAGATTAAATTGGGTGAGACCTAAATATTAAGTATACGTATTTCATAACACATTTAATATGTGTACATAAATTTTAAAATTCATTTTCAGCTTGAATAATTTGTCGATTTTTCCATTATGTCCAGGGTATCTTGCAGTCGATCTAGTTAGACTAGGTCAGACATACTTGTTGTGTCTTTTTGGCGGTCATAACATTTGTGGGTGGTATGATGTCACGATGTCGACAAAGCTTTTTAGCATTTCCGTTATGCTCTGCCCCAAAGGAGCTTTTACTCCAAGTTTTTCATTCATTCAAGTGCGCATGCTGTTGCTTCCTTACTTTCGTATATATCAATCACTGATAAGAAACAGGATTTAGGACATCAATGAAATTGAGGAAATCGAAGTAGCTTTGAAAAAGCCATCACTTTAATGAAAAAGTTTTTGTATAAGTAGTACTATATAAGTATTTTGAGTATTACATCACTTGATTTGAAAAAATGTTTAAATACATTGTAATTTTCTCGCTTTTTATTGCTATTATTCATGGAAATGGCCAGTTCTCAGTATTAGTGAGTCCCAATTCTATTGAATTCACGGGAAAGGATCGATTGGAGAGCAATTATGTTGGCGATGTGCTTCTGGCTGCACTGGGTAATGCTGTAATTGGATCCACTACCTGGTCCGGCATGACTATCCTGAATCCATTTAGCTTGGCTCAGACAACAGTGATTATCATACAAGTAAGGGGTTTATATCAAATGCCAAAACTGTCGGGTACAAGGACATATGAATTGATTGGTTCAGATGCTGAAGACTCATTGAAATATCTGGTTAGTCAATTGCCAAATGAGACTGTCTATAATATCGACTTTGGGAACCATAATGAGGGAATGGCCAAGTTTCAGAGCTGCTTTGGTAGCATCGATGCACCCATTGTTCAGCCCATGGAGTATCTTCAACCTAATCAGTATTGGAGCCATCGGCATTTTCTTGAAGAGTTAGGTCTAATAATTTATGCCTCTCAGAACTTGGACTTGGTACTTAAGCCTTCTCATGCTTTACTCTTTCGTCTGTCTGTGGATCGCATTGCCAAAGTTACCCGATTTGCTCCAATAAGTGAAGCTAAAACTTTAATCTCAGCTACCATTCAAACTATGGTTGATGCCATCATGGAACGCAATGAATCTGTGCTGTTGGTGCAAATAACAAATAAGCAAGAGACTCAGATGTTTAAAACAACTCAAACTAAAATTATAGGATCTCAAAATCCCTTTGAGGAAATGATAGCAGATCCTCAATTCGCAGCTGTATCCAATATCATTGCATGGTTTGGCTTGGTCTTTGCCATATCGGTAACAGTCATATGTTATGCCATTGCGACTATGGATCCCGGCAGAGATTCCGTCATCTATCGAGTTAGTGCCATCAAGGATTTGAAGAAGATGCAATGAGATATCTGAATGAAGATTCTTTATTCAATAAATTCGATATACCCCGTTTGCAACAATTTAGTATAATTTTAGGGTATAAGAAGCCGTTAGCAAAGGAAGTTGACTGAATATCATTAGTTGAGTTCATCAGTCTACACATTCCCTAGTCTACGTGCCCAGTTTACAAATTGGCCAACCCTCGTGCCTGACCGAATCACATGCCAAAAACCAAAACATAAATATGACAAATGGAACAAATACAAGTGTATTTGTATTTATGTATATGAGATAGACAGATGAGCAACAAGTTGTCTGGCAATCTTGTTGTTCTTTCATTTTGGCCATGGCTACGTGACGTAGCTCTATTTATAATCAGTCGAAAGCTCGACAATAAACAGGAGTCCTACCTGAAAGTGACCTCGCACCACACGTGGTATGCGTAATATGCAATAAAGTTTTAAGACACACACATATAGTTTTATTGGTTTTATAAATAGTAAAATCTAGTCGTACATAAATTAACTAGCTTATGTTTTTCAGCATTTGAAGTAAAATGTTCGCATAGGTGAACTTTTCAATATACATATATAATAGTAAGTAAGTATATTGTATTTTTGGTTAAAAATATCATTTAAATACTTCTTTGAATCGTACTTCCCAGACCCAGTTTTGTACTTGAGGCGTGGCTATCATTAGCTGGCCATTAAAATTGCATACGCCTCTGTTTGTTGCGGAAACTGATGGCCAGAAAGACGGCAGCGGCAAAGCAAAGCAACTGTAAATATTCCCATAATTATTATTAAATGAAGAAATGAATTAAAAATGACAGTTAATCGATCGACTTACCTCGAAGGCCGTCAACACCCAGGATACAATTATAAAGCGTCGATAGTCGCTATCAAACTGGTTCTGCACCTCCTCAATGCATCCTTTGAGAAACAAATGTGCCGGTACTTGCTGCAGATCCTCATAGCAACTGGGTGGTATTACTTGATTGAGATGCACATAATCCTGAGCACTAGTCTTGCCACAACACTCGTACTTCTGTTGGAATTCATCCATGTTGTTGGCCTGCCAGGCAACCTCCACAGCTTGCTGGCCACTTTCCACTTCCTTGGGATGCATAAAGAGGACGGTGCTCAAGATTTGCAGTACAGCCAGAATCAGTAGAAACACTGCAACCTATGGAAGATACTCTAATCTGTTATACATTTGTCATACATATACGAAATCAAGGGAATAACCTACCGTTGCGGTTAGACAGACCGACTCTCGTATGGCAGCAAATATACCCACAAAGGCCATCAACAAAATCAGAGCACTTCCCACATACATGCCGATGGAGAACTCCACATCCTCCGTCTCCGCATTGAGGGCTATCCAGACGATGGCTCCAAGTGCCAAAAACTGCAAAATTGTAACGGAAATGCATATGGAAATTCAGAAATTCTGAAATGCGACTCATTTGTATGACAATCAAGAGTAAACAATAAACAATAAACGAAGGTCTAACACAACGAGAGATGAATGCAATTTAAATATATATGTGTATCTACTAATTGAGCCACTCCAAATGAATGAGTTTGTGGATCAAATGCAGTGCTATTATTAACTCAGTTCTTTTATATATCATGTCAATTGCTGGGTTACTTTTATAGCTTCCCGTCGTATACATAAGGGTGGTGATGGTGCCAAAACACCCCGTCTGTCTTGGGTTTGGTTTGGCTTGGGATTCGGGACTATCAATATAGGTCAAACTACAAATAAGTAGTATATGGCATGACATCATCAAGCAGCCAGAAACTGGTACAATTCCTTGTTGTTTCCTGCAAATGTGTTACTTGATTCCCGGGACAGTCAAAACAAAACAAAAACGAACCCGAAACCGAAAAGTGTAAACATGTTTGCCATGGTTACAAGAGGGGCTGTTTTAGAGGAGAATTTCTGGGGCAAGACCTGTCGTCGACGTGGCCATAGTGTGTGAAACTGACAAATGACAAAATATTAAAAATACAACATGGCCAGATATAAGTGGGCAACAACAGCAACAGCAACAACAACAATTGGGGCCATGTGCATAAGAATATTTGAATATTTTGTACATATATCTTGACTCTTGCAGAACTTCTGTATAGAAATATTATATGGAAAACCTCTAGATTGCCGTTATACTTGTTTCAAAAAATGTTTTCTGTTAGCCATTTTGAATTGGCTTTCTGTGTGTGACGGCTTATGACATCATTGCTTGCAAGTGGGCTTATTTCCTTTTTCAAATCAAATGCAACAACAACAAAGTCAACGTTATTATTTAAATTACATTTCGATGATTTGCAAATGCGTATAAAATTGTATATAGATATAATTTACTAGTTATCCATATATGAAACTTACCGCCAAAATGGCATCAAGCGAAATCGAGATAATTTTAACGACGGTCGTGCCGCAACCCATTTTTAAAGCTCACTTTGGAAATCTGAAAATAAGAAAGAAAAGCTATTGCAATAACTGACAAAAACATGCACAAACATTCGAAAATCATTTTTATAGTGAAATAATTTCTGTTAATTGCAGGAAGTGTGCACTCAGATTAATTTTAATTACTCGAAATTGAATTATATTTAGGTTCGTTTTCAGACGTAATTTATTCATAATTAGCTACAAGAGCCCTAAAATGTGCACATACATATAAGTAAGTATCACAGCACAAAGTTTCTTAACCTTTTGACTTCGAACAATAAAAAACGAAAGGCTTGTTTATATTTTAAATAACAAAATAAATGCCCTCAGTCCGTTGCCTTGTTTTTTCAAATATTTTGTTCTCAAAAAAGAATCCGTTCCCGAGACTTGCACGTTCTGCGTTTGCTTGCAAACTGAATCCAAACAAACAAAAAAGATTGTTATTTTGTTCAATGAATGCGAGTGAGGCACTCACACACACACACACATGCACACAAGACACCCCAAATCGGAGAGCGAGAGAGAGAAAAAGTGCTAATGAGAGGAAGAGAGAGTTAATGCGCTCGCGCATATTAACGCTCCTAACAATGACGTCACTCTCAATACCCTCCCCCTTTTAATACCGTCATATTATCAGGCGTAACAAGTTTTACACACATTTCATCTCAGTTTATTAATTTGATTTAATCGATTTGATAAGTGTGATAAGTGTGTAAATTAGCTTTGAGTGCACAATGTTAAATATACTTAATAAGTTATGTAAAATAAATTAATTGTGATTTATTTACTTATGTAAAACTGATTATATTGATTGCGTACTATGGCTTTAATATTCATTTTTTTGGTCATCAAAGAAACTTCCATTTCTCATTGAAAATCTTTGCATGTTTAAAGTAATGTTAAGGAATTCTTTTAGATAGGACACTAGGAGATGATAAAAAATGAAAACTCATGAATTAAAGTTGTAAATATTATGTTATATTATTAATATTATTATTACTATATTATATTTTTATTTGAATTGCATTTGAAATTTGAGAAAAATTTAACTACTTTTAAATAAACTTATAGATTAAACTATGATCAAAATGACAGTTCATATTGAAATCGTTCAAGTTTTGCCAAAGGTGTACAAGTCTTTAGAAAATAGTAATATCTAAAATTTCTTTTAAGATAAATTAAAGCTATTTACAGAAATATACATACCATTTCATTCCCTATGGACTCTTTATCTAGAAGGATGATTAAATATATTATGCTATATTTATGGGGAAATCACAATTTTGTTTTCTCGGGAATTAAAGTCAGCGTTAAAGATTCGATTCACTTGAAGCTCTGAGCAGCTCATCTGCATTGATAAAAACTTTAAAAGAGCAGCTGTTTCTTACACTAACATCACCGTCTCTCTCTTCATCAGTCTCTCTATCTCTGTCCGCCCTGGGCTTTGGTATGTTGTAACATCAAACATTTTTGTTGTTATGTGCATATTGTGGATTAAGCTCTGGCGCATTGTCCGATGCTGTGCAGCTGGTCGACATGACCGCAGAAAGCTCATTAAGCATGTCGTCATTAGAGCTTAATTGTGTTTGAGTATCGGTTGTATTTCCACTCACTCCCACGTTTCGATTAGTTCACCTAATTGCTTTCGAGAGCTTTCGAATTTTTGATACATTCAAACTGTGGAACAAAGTGCATTTTAGGTATTCAAAATTGACACAAAACTAAAAAAATGACACAATATTGTTTATATTCGAGGTTAGTTGTATTTTAGGCACTGGTTTGCTTGGCAAGGAAACACAATTGGATTTGTGTTCAGCCTAAAGTGGCATAGGTACATTGGTGACACTTAAAGATGAGGTACAAGTACAAGACTGACATGACTAAAAGTTATCTCTATTTGGATACTGGAAACTAATAGTTGTAGCGGCGTCTGCGATTCGAATAATGTATGGCCAGAATGATGGCTAGCGCCAATATAATCAGCTGAAAAAGACAAATTACAAAATTGTTAATGCAAATCATCGAGAGTCTAGCCACACAGCGGGTGGTCAAAACCAGCAGTTACTTACATCAAATCCCAGCAGTCCCCATTCGCAGTATCGCGATGTTGTGGCCTCATCGGCAAAAGCCTTCTCCACACTTTTTAGACACCCATCGCTGTAGACATTCAATGGATTCACACAATTGTTGGACTTGCAACAGCTCGAGGGCACAGTATCATTCCGATGGGGAATGGTGAAGTAGTCACCAATTCCATGGAGTCCACAGCAAGAGTACTAAATATACATATATAAACGAGTTAGTTGAGTGCCAAGCACAGTGCAATGCAAACACCTTCAACACTTACCGTCTTCTGTATCAGATCCATGCTACCCGGTTTGGTCAACTCCTCTTGCCAATGATCCTCAACCGTTTGCATCGCATACCTTTTGAACGTATCCCGAGTATTGAAGAACATGAAGACGGCTATCAGCACTAGCAACACCAGCAGCAGCGTCACATACTGTTAATTGCATTAAAGGTCAGTTCTTGACTCTATCTGATGAGTTGGTAAGTACTCTTTAGTACAAATACGTACCGTCCACAACATCCGAGACGATTCACGTATGGCGCCAAAACATCCAAATATTGATATGAGCAATATAATGCCGCCCAATATCATGATGCCAATTGCATACTTTTCAGGCATTGCCCCCAAACCAAGGCCGCCAAAAACTATGACCATAATGCCAAGTATCTGAAATATTGAGGATTATTAATGTTATCATATATCCTCTAGGAACAATATTTTTCTATCCTCTTTATCTATTTTGAAGAACATCAATTTAAATAAACAGCTTTCAACAAATTAGCAGCTTCTTTAATGATCAATCATTAATTCTATTATCTAGAGATAAAATCTTTAAAATGCGCTATTAAATATGTATATTTTTTATTTTTAATGATAAGTAAAATTTATATTTGCCAGATGTTTATATCATATACAAATGGGGGCGTTTAATTACACGTCCCTTTATTTCTGATGATATTCAATATTTAAGTTTTATCTTTCCTTTTAATACTGTATACTATATATAAAAGAAGAAAAGTAAGGAAAATACATTTACTGCAACTGACCAAATTTATCTTTGTTTGAACATGGCTTTAAGTCATAAATTAAAAGAAATTTATTTTCTGATGTCACCTTCAAGTCGACACCTTTTTTTAGTTTTTTAGTGCGCTTACTCAATGTATACTAGATCCAATTTATTATAGAGTTTCTATTGTGAAATATGAAACATGAGAACATGACATTTGTTAGGCCTGTATAAAAGAAAAAAACATGAAAAACTTTTAGCTGCTTTCATCGCCAGGTGTTGACATTGCCATTGGTGTCTTGTGTGTGTTTGTTTTCTAATCCGGTTTCTAATTTTGTACTTAATTATTATACTAAATCTGAAGGCATGACGTCGTCGTTGTTGTTAACAAACAAAGAAGCTTTCCACGCGGCTCAAGGAATGCAAAAAGCCACAGACAATAAACACAGATACTTCTACACACACACATACGCATACTAAATGTGAATGTAAGTATGTGTGTGTGTGGTTTTGACTAGCAGTAATAGTCGTGAACTTAGCACGCATACGACGAGTTAACTCATACAAGATGATATCATCTGCCGCTAAAGTTGAGCTAAAAAGAGGTTCTGTTCGAAGCATTTTTTTTTGCAAACGTATTTCAAAAAGTATATGCAATTTCGAACTGAAATTTCGACTGCCATATGGTTGATTTCAGTATTTCGAAATATTCACAAAACTTACCGCCCATAATGCATTGAAGAGGAACAATGAGTATTTAATGGTGCCCGTTGCGCAGCCCATTTTCGATTAACAATATATGTTTTTCAAAATTTATTCCAAATTATTGTAAATAATTGTAGTTGTGGCGCACTTGACACGTGCAACAGTTTGTATACAATAACACACAAAAAACAGACAGAGTACTTGGGATCTCACGAGCGGTTTGTCTATTTTGAAACTGAACAGAGAACTTCGAATACAGAGAGACTACTGCCTAGAGCGGACACGGTCACGAACGAACTGAAACTGAAACAGAAACACAGACAGAAAACTGAAAACTGAAACTGAGGCCAAATCCGAAGCTGTCGGCGCGAGCAGCGTTTGCATTTGGCGCTCAATACAACCACAGCACCACAGCAGAGCACACACAAGCAACCACACAACAACAACAACAAAGCAAACAAAAAGACAGTAAACAAACATGAAAAGCAAAAGCAGAAAAAAAGCCAAAATCAAAAGTCAATGTATGTAGACGAAAGCACCAACGATGTCGGAAGCCAAACAAACAAACAAACAAACAGCCGGGCGGTCTACTCCAGCCGGAGAGCTAAAAGACTAAACGACTGACTGAGTGACTGAGTGACTGAGAAACTGACTGACTGACTGACTGAGGCAGCTCCAAAGTGGTGTACTTGGGATCTAGGTCTCTGTTTCCAAATAGACTCTGGCGCTACCTCTCAATTGTGCCAGATGTTAGAACCCCCGAGAGAATGAGTCTCTCTCCTACATAGAGTCGATCATTTCTCCCTCTCTGGAAACTAATGCGTACTGATTATCGAACTCACATTGCGTCATGATTGAGTAGCTTTGGGGATTGGGGAATGACGCCAGCCCAACACAAATTTAATAATTGATTGTTCCCACAGCTAGACTTGATTAACAATTTATTTGGTAAAGGTTTGACAAATTTTATATAAACAAAAAATTCGATTTTGAGTATTTGGAAGATATTGATAAAAATCAGTTCGTATTAATAATGATAAGAGTATCTTAGGCGTTCCTTGCGAAAACGTAGCACCAAATAAAATGAGCAGAAACACAGCAGAGCCTGAAATGATATCATATTAGAGTTTTGAATACCAAAAGTAATACTCTTATATAGTTAGACTTACCGTGACACCAAATGAACCCCATTTGCTCATGTTCGCATAGTTAAAGTATCTGAGAAACTCATCAGCAGCTGCAGATACACATCCAGTTGCATAGAAGGGAATTTTGTCATTGCCAACGGGATAACAACTGATCGGTAATGTTGTTTTTCCAATGCTGACGTAATCATCTGGTCCATTACGACCACAGCACTCGTACTGCAAACAAAATCAAGTTGAGAATTAAGTGAGTATGAGTCAGATTCTAGAATGAATATTTTACCGTTCGTTGTATCTTATCCATGGCACCTGGTTTGATCACCTCCAAGTTCCACTTGGCATCGACATCTTCGACCGCAAATTTTTTTATGTAATCCTCATCAAAGTTCTTTCCCAGAAGACCCAACAATTGCACAATAAGCAATGCCAACAATATGAATCCATACTGCGTGTTTAAGTGATTAAGTATCAGCATCTACTAGGGAGTTGTTTATCAAGTTCACTCACCGTTGTGGTCAAACATACACTCTCCTGGTAGATGCCACAGCAGCCGATAATTGATGAAACAAACACAATACCGCCTATCACATACAGATAGGTAATGTAAACCGTAGGTGCCTGTTCCAGACTCTTGGTAGCTATACCTATTATCAACAGGCCAAAGAGCTGCAATCAAAAAGCGACATATGACAATAAATATGCATTTTGTTTTTCAAAAAATTTATTTTAAATTGCATGACTCAGGCAGGACTGTAAGTTCATAAGCCAAAGAAAGTACAATTGATTTACAATTTTTAATTTGAATTATAATTCTAGATTAATAATAAACAATAAAAGCATAAAAACTAACGACTAAATGAAATAACGTAAAGAACAGTCATAAAAACATATCTGAAATATTTGAAAAATCATATAAATGCAAAGTAAGACATCTATCCTGAATTCACATATATATTGTATATAAATATATAATATAAAAATAAAATTACTGACTAATGTAATAATTGAAGTATGGTAGTAATTTAATTTAATTAAATTTATGCACTTGTTAATTAAATATGTATACATATTAAATATGTTATCTCAGCTTTGCCAACACTCAAATTAAAAAGCCAATGATTTTATATATAAATACTTGTATATATTAACGATATACTATTAATAATCATTCAAATTATATTAAGATAATTATAATAATAATAATATAAATAATAAAGTGTAAGCTTTATGAATTAAGATTAAACGATTCTCACACAGTTAAGATAAAACATTTGCAAACATGTTAATTAGAATACAAATAAAACATAAACATATCCGGCTGCTTCAAAGATTAATCAGCAAATTGTCTAGTTTCAAACCGGCTGTATTTAAGTAGATACATTTTTATTTTCTTTCTATTATACAGATTCGCACACATTTGTTATCTATTAATATATCTACCTATAATACAGGTGAGCAGGTATGTACTTCAAAGCGACAATGCAGCTATTTGTATACAACACATTTAAATATATGTACGTACAAAACGCTTTCTTCTTTCATTTTCAAATATTTTTAAAGACAAATATTAATTTTAATTCTGGTTATTTACTCAAAATTTCTTCTTGCCTTGTAGCTAACTTACCGCAAAGACTGTGTTGAGAATGTTAAGGAAACACTTGAAGCAACCGGAAGTACAGCCCATGTTGACTTATAATTCAAAGACGTTCACAGAGTTAATTGCCGTATATAACACAACCGATCAGATCGGCGTCGATTGTCCGAATGATGTGAGCTACATACACGAAATCTACTGGAAGTGTTGATCGTGCGATTCTTCGGATTCTGCCAGTGCTGTGAAGAATTGGAATTATTTACCGAATTCAAACAATCGACAGCGTAACGTTTTCGTAGTGTTTCTTTTTATTTAAAAATCATAAATTTACTAATTTGACTATTTGTTTTGGCATTGCCAAGGATCGACACACTATTTAATAAGCTAAATTGGACTAAGCACATATTACTGCTGATTCTTTAATTCTCATTAATGGGTGACTCGTCATCCTTTGTCTTCATCAACTTGCGTGCCTTGCCCATAAAATAGGCTGCGAACAGACCCAATATCTGAAATAAGTACAAAGAATTTCAATTTCAATTATTTAAGAATTGTTTTTTATACTCTTTCATACGCACCTCCAGACAGAAGATGGCAATGCAAGTGTAATAATTTGTGTCGGCTTGAAGAAGTAAGAGACGTGGCGCCTTTGTGGCACAACCTTCCTCATTGATATTCGAGGGTTTGGTGCAATCAGCGGCATAACAGCAACTTCCCGGCAATGCACCCTGTTCCTGGGCCAGATAATCCTGTGGTCCATCCAAGCCACAGCAACGAAACAGATTGTGGATGGGCTGCATGGTATCATCATGAATAGACTTTGCATCAAACAACCGCTTCACACGATCCTTAAACTCCAACAGCAATTGATCCTTCACCGAGGCATAGGTATAAAAGTATGTGCCCAAAACAGTCATTACCAAAACTGTGCTAATCAAATACTGCAAAAGAATAGTTTAGTTGGATTAATATGTTAAAAGTACTCCTGTAAGTTACTTACATATATGGAATACTTGTAAGACTCCTTGAGGGACACGTACACGCCCAGAAAGGCGGCGGCAAAGACAGCTGCACCACAAAGAGCCGCCGCATAGCCACCATAGACAGAAGAGGCAGAGCCCCAGGTGACAACACCACAGGAGAAGAACAATATGTTAAGAGCCTGTAATTGAGAAAAAAAAGAGCATACAAAAGTCGCATATAATGAAATAAAAACAAGAATTCATTTCAATTGTGTCGGAGTAAGAGCGGTATGCAAACATTTCCATATATTACGTATACCACATGTAGGCCAAACGAAGGCGAAAGTAAACAATCATATTTAAATCGCAATTGATAGCCAACTGCTGACAGCTGTTCATAGCTCTGATAAATTTTCTTTTAACCAGCTAATTCGCCTTCACACACATGAGATATCGATTATTTCTTTTCTACTGCAATTTGTCTATGGCGGAAACACTCGCAAAACTTTGGCTACATTCTGTCTGGCCAGTTCAGCAAACGTCCTTTGGGAATAGAACCTGGTCAATGACTTCAATTCAACTTACCGAGATTAGAATACATGTTGTGAGCAATGCATATTTCCAGGGTGTTATGGCAAATGTCTTCTCCATGATGCAACAAACGGAACTGTACAATTAAGTGGAATAACAACAAGTTAAGATAAACTACTTTTGTGTTTACCAATATGCAAATTAGTATCACACTTACGACTAATTTTCACTGTTAATACGAGCTGTTTAACTCTTAAGCCCAATTGCGACTAGTATGTCAATAATGACAATGACAGTGAACCTCGCTTTTTTATGCCACGGGGAGTGGCATTGTTTATGCGGCACAAACTAAGCCAAGTACGGATGTGGCCAACGTCAGTTTATGGTCCGAGTGTTGGCAGTCGACTGACAACAGACACAGTTCAAGTTTCAGTCTCAGTCTCAGTTGAAAAAGTACAAAAGCCGGCGCAGGCGCTTTCAATACAAAATACAGGGTGCCACTTTACAAATTGCATAGCACAATTGAACAATTAAAAAGAAATTATCAATTTCTAATTATTTTTGGCGTTAATTCTAATGTAATCATTTGGAAAATTGTTGTACAAAAACATTCGACGATTGACAATCAAATGGAGAAGATACAATTATTTTTGTTGATACCAATAATATGTTTGTTAAACATCAGCTATGTGGATGTAAGTAGATCAATTTACAATATAAAATATATATAAATAATCTCTAATCCATAGGTTGCCTTTATGCAGTTCATAAACATAACGTGCGAGAGCAAGGACACAAATCTAACTACAGTAGAGCTTTGCTACATTGGAAGGGTGAATCGACTTAAAAACTATATGAGTTTACGTTACACTCTGATGCAACCAGTTTTTAAGGATATCGGGGTAAGTTCTAAATATTTTTAGAAAAATTCTTTACTTTAACTTGCAATTTCAGCTTCATTTTCAATTGTTAAGACGGAATAACGGCTGGAAGCCGTTTCTATATACTTTCAATATAGACCTTTGTCGGTTTTGGAAATCAAGATATAATGCAATCGCCAAGATGATATTTGGCATAGCAAAAGGTCATTCCAATATGAATCACAGTTGTCCCTATGTAAGTTTAGGCATCAACTATAACTAGATATTAAAGTTAATATTTATGTTATATTTTCCAGTATGAAAAGTATATAATATTTGACAAGCTGATGAACACGGATGTATCTAGTAAATTACGCGGCATTCCTTTGGGCACAGGACATTACGCGCTTTCTAACAAATGGTCTTGGAAAAATATAACACGCGTGGAAACTATGATTTACTTTGAAATGTTAAACGACTAAATGTTTATAACTACAGAATACTTATTTTTTAAATATATTCCAAAAGAACATCAATAATTTCCTTTTACAATTATAATTTATTTACAATGTTATCTGTGTTTGTTTTTTCAACTATGTATTAAATTAAAAAGGTGATATTCAATTACAAAGTATATTGAACTGTTACAGAAAAGTGTTTACTTGCATATGCTTTTAATTTATTATCTTTAATAAATATTTCAGAATCAATCAAGGTACTATTTGGTTAAATAATAAAAACAATTAAATATTAGTGTATTTTAGTTTAAATAATACTTAAAGCTTAGTGTTAAATTTGTTTACATCCAGACAGCATTATTACGTCTACCTTGGTTCTTTAGACCCGTTAACAGCAACCAGCCAAAGGCAGCACCTACACCCTGTAAGAGATCTAGAGTTAAGCTATGATTTACCAGTTGAAAGGGGCGACATCTTACCTCGCCAATGATGAGCAGCCAACAGACAATCTTGAATACCAATAACCTGTCATCCAAGTACTCCACGAATTGAGATTTACAGCCCACCTTGTAGACACTGGAGCTATCGATGCACTTCTGGTCAATGCAACAGCTCTTGGGCACAGCATGATGTATGACCCAATAGTCCTCGGAGTTGTTGACACCACAGCAATGCAACCAGGTCTCATAGTAGGACAATGCACCAGTTTCTTTGCTTTCAGCATCCCACAATTGCTCGAAGCCCTCATTGATGCTACCCGAGATGCCATCCTTTGTGCCATGCGATACCATGCTGAGAAACAGCAACTGTGTGAGTATCAACAACACTACAGCCACAATGTACTACAAAAAACAAGAATCAAGTTATTTACTTTTAGCTTAGTTATAGTTAAATTAGAGAACCCACTATCAACAGTCGTTGGGGCGCCTCGTGTATGGCAGCCAAACAGCCAAAGACGGCAATGATTACGATGACGACGCCCAAGCCGATTATAAGACCTCCAGCGACATTCTCACCAATGCTAATCGTTGTGACATATGCTCTGTAAAAAGTAAAAGGATGATTACTTAAAGGAATTACATTGGATTATCCCAGGCACTTACAGAAAGAAGATGCCAAAGCCAATCAAGACCAGACCGAGTACCTGCAAAAGACACACAGGT
Organism: Drosophila putrida; assembly: GCA_037043535.1. NCBI lineage: Eukaryota > Metazoa > Arthropoda > Insecta > Diptera > Drosophilidae > Drosophila > Drosophila putrida. The sequence continues at coordinate 2,169,035 of JBAMBI010000065.1, forward strand.
GTGTTTATGAATAATAGATACGTATAATATATTCAAAAGATACTTTTACTCACCGCATACACAAAGTTGAGAAGCAGCAACACATGCTTCGCTGTAGTATCCGAAATGCCCATTCTTCTTAGTAGTAAAATTGTTGTTGCTTTGGCAATGCAACAATCGACACTGAAACAACTGACAATTTGTCGAGGTTGCTGCGGTGATCTAAAGATCTAAAGACACAGATGTCTCGATGTCTCTCCGACTGGCTGACTAACAGACTGACTGTTTGCTATTTAAATCAGCGAAAATGAGCTGAATGCATTAAATAGGTATTACGTATAAGGCAATAGCCAGTTTTGGACTGCGATTCGCGTACGTTTTGTATCTCTCAGATACAGATACAAAAACGAAAAAAATCTCTGCGGGCTGACCGCTGCCTTTCAGTGGCGTGAATCAACTGAAACAGTCTGTATTTTGTTTTTCAAAAAATGCGCGTTTCTACTTCAAACAATATTCTATCCCCTACACACACACACACACACACACTGCTTTTCATCTCACCTATCGATCGATGTATAGCTCGTGAAAATCGAGAGCGTTGAACCGCCCACATCGCTGCTCTTATTGGGAAAGACGAAGGTGCTCCTCCTCTATGTATGAGTGTGTATCTGTATCTGTGTGTGTGAGTGTGAGTGTGTGTGTTTTTGTTTTTCAATTTTATCTCTTGGCATTCTCGTTTCGGCTTGTTATTGTTTCCATCCCAAAAAAACTAAAAACTCATCCTACTCATTTTATTTTTCACATATCTTTTTCGCTGTATTTATTATATTTATCTTGCAGTCAACAAGAAATTAGTCAATGGCAACAGGTTTATTTTCAAAAATGTTGTTGTAATGCGTATTTGTTGCTTTTGTTGTTGCTGTTGTTGTTGTTGTTGCGTGGGAGTCGGTTTACAACGCCGCAACATTTTTTTATTGAATACGATGCGCTAGCATTGATATTTTTATCAATGAACGAGAATAGTAAAATATTTGTTTAACTACTAAAATTTACAATCACAATTGCACAAAGAACTAACTAGAAATAAATATATATAAGAATACAATAATACAATGTCAACGATTAAATGATAATTTGGTTAATTAAAATTTTAACTAATTATAGAATCGCACGCGATCTCGATGATTTCGTATACTATCCACCAAATAACAGGTAGCAACAGAGCCGATAAACTTTAAAAAAGAAATGATCAAAATAACAACACCTTAGTTAATTAAATTGTAATTAACATTGTTGGCTAAATACGCACCTCAGTTAATATTATCAGCCAGCTGAGTGTATGAAAATTGGCTGTCTTTCTGCTCACATGTTGCTTAAACTTGTTATCACAGCCATCCATATAGAGATTCAAGGGATTGGTGCAATCCCGATTTATGCAACAACTGGGAGGAAGTTCCCTATCCATCATCAAATAATCCTCAGGGCTGTTGCGACCACAACATTGAAGCTAATGTTAAAAATACTACATATAAACAAACTTAATTTATATGCAATTCAATCAAGAACTTACCCAATCCTCATAAATGTTGAGGGTACTATTGGTCTTGGGTTGAGGATCCCACAGCTCATCATATCCCTGTTTTAGACTCTCTGGCAAACCATCTCGACTGGCCGCAAAGCTAAAGCTAAACATTATAAACTGAATGACCAATAAAAGCAACAAAAGCACTGCGTACTGCAAAACAATTTGTGGTTAATTAGTTGTCACAAACTAATAGTCAGATTTAACGTACACTAATTAGCATTTTCTGGGACTGCTTGGCCAGGCCAATAGTGCCAAAGATACTGGCCAAAATGATGACACTGCCAAGTAGAATACAGAGTATGGCAGCCAATTTCTCGCCCAGATCCACGGCATTTGGCTGCTCGTCAATTGTGTCCAGCAGCCAGGTGCCATACCAAATGAGCAGACAGCCATTAATCTAATTAAGAAATGGGATTAGCATTTGTTTTGAAATTCTTTACTCAATGTCATTTTATTCTTGGATCTTTGATGTATTGTCAAACTTACAGCATAGATTAAATTGATGACACACAGTGCGTATCTCAGAGGTCGAGCTGTACAGTACATTTTCATTAAAGATTACACTACACAGCACATGGCACAGAATGTCAACACTTATAATTAAAAGTTCTCGTCAAATCGTTTAACACCGAAACTAACAAAATAAAATAAAATACTTTTCTGTTTGCCGCACAAACACCTTGAGCATCGACAATGGTCACACGGCAAATACTCAGAGTGAACTCAACTCATAATCTGATTTTTGTTTGTTTGTTGGCCGCATCTTGTTGCGACGTTGCTGTCAGTTGGACGATTAACTCACAGTTCTTCTTTGGCGACCAATGCAATATACAAATGTCTGAGAGAGTCTCGTCGTCTACTCATAGAATACATAAAGTCAATATCAAAAGAAAACTCGGCGCAAAGAATCAGAAATTAGCGCCCACACAGAGCACACATGTGGCTACAGATCCAGATACAGATACAACTAGAGATACAGATACAGGCAGAGATTCATATATAGATTCGTATGCATGCAGAAGAAACGGAAACTGCGGGCTGCCAAGTTGAGAGACATCTCTCGTACTAATATTTGGTCAAGAACAATGATGTCAACAAACCAAAAATTGATCTTAGAATTGAATTTTTCTGGCTATTTAGCATTGAAATTGCCCTTCAATGCAGCGGGTGGTCAGCGTCTGGACACATAAATATTTACGTTAAGCTGACATTTTTATACGTTTATCCGCCTCATGATAATTTAAAAACTGTTTGATTTATTAGGAATTTATTGTAATTAATAAGTACAAATCTACATAGTTGTTTTATTGCTTGAAATGTTACAAATTGCATTGACCATAAGAAAAACAAAAAATACATTTACTTATGGCATGCACTGTGAACCGTTTGTGGAGGGAAATCTTATCAAAAATAAATACATGCATATAAATATATTGTAAATATACGTAAGTAGACATTGAAATCGGCTTGAACACTGCTCCTTTTTCTTGTTTTTGGCACCTGTTGTTGAGCTCTCTTCGGTGACTCAGAATCGGAATCGAAATTAGATGTTTTATCAGTTGTGATTTATGTTTTTCTTTTGTTGATGGATGTACATGAGGTAGACTAGCAATTGCCGCAATAGTTGTTCTGGAAATTCGATTGCTTAGTGTGTATTTGTAAGTATTTGCACAGTATTGAGAATTCTTTGGCCTTTCTTTTTTTGAGTATGCTCATTATGAAGAGTGCTAGACAATGTTAATTTACTTGGGAAAGTATTTCGAGCGTCTCCAACGATTTACAATACTATTGCCCAGCACATAGGCGAGCAGAGCGCAAATGATCTACAAAATAAAGCAAATATTAATATTTAAAATAAATTTAAAAAGAAATCTATAGTCTACCTCCACACCGACTAAAGCCAGTGAGAATATATTGAATGCCATCCAGCGCTCGGCAATGTAGTCCACAAACTTTTGACGACAACCATCCAGGTTAAGTTTATCCGTTACACTATTATAGCAACTCTTTGGTGGAAGTAGATAATCCTTATAGCTCGCATTGCCGCAACAATCAAGCTGTTAATTAAAATAAACAATCGATTAAGCTGTGAAAAGTGACACTTTTTGTATTCAACACTTACCCATTTCTCTAGGCTCGCTATTTGGCTAACATTTCCGGGCTTAATGGGCACGGGTTGATCGTGCCAGAGCTGATCGAATGTTTTGTCCACATTGATGAGCAGTGATTCTTGGAATATCCAAAAGAAGCCCACTGTCAGCACTTGCAATACGATCAGAATAACCAAAATAACCACAAACTATTGGGAAAGTAAATTAATATAAATAATATCAGTAAAAGAGATTCAATGCTTACCGATTTTGTCATGCGACTGCTCTCACGTATCGCTCCCAAAGTACCAAAGAGCGAGGCCAACAGAATAATGATGCCAAAGGCGACGATAATGATGGCGGCAGTATCAAAATGTTCGAATTTGATAAACACATGCAGTCCAATGCCAATGACAGCTAGACCAAGAATCTAAAAATGGTGTAAGAATAAATCAAAATTAAGTTAAATTTTATCTATTAAAACCTTCAAATGTGTTGTGAATTCAAATTGTCGGCTTTATTGATATGCTACCTAACTTTGTACATACATTGCGTATGCGTAATATGCAAATTCAGTAGATACGCGTCTCATTACAACTGAAACCCAATATTGACAGCCAAGCAAATACATTGTAGATGTTTTAAGACTATGCAAGCAACAAGTTGGCCTTCGCACAATTTTTATTTTAATCGCTTGCAGCTGACATCACTCATACGCAATGTTGTCACTCGTATTTCGTACTTTGTATTACATTAATATTTTCCCTTTCACTAGCGAGTGTTGACAATTAGCTCGCATTAGTTGCATGAACCGTTAGCTGCAACTGAGATTGCAATTATAATTTTAACAATGAATCATTTCGATTGCTCATACGAGGAGGCAAGGAAATTTTCGCATGCACCCGGCGAATGTAAACATTCTAGAATTTGGCACTTGGCACACTTGGCAAGTAGTTTTTGTTAAACAATCAGCAATTCACAATCAGCACATACACTTTAAATACCTAATTATATGCGCAATAATTATTTTTACACAATTTTTCCTGCAAACGTTGTTTACTTGATGTTTACAAATGTGGCCAACCTGTTGTGAATAAATCTATTACAATTGTTTGAAACCAGTTGAGAGGAGACATGACGAGACATGCCGAGACTTGTTGGCTGTTAAGGCAGTGTCAAACTTCCGCCAAATGTCGATGTCACGTTAAGTAGCCGCCCCATTGGCTTTCAGATTTTCCAAAGCGTGAGGTAATTATGACTGATTTGTGCGATTTATCATGTTTATGTTTTTTTGTTTTCATTTTTTTGGGTTTGTCTAGCGTAAACGCATTTGGTATTTACTGTAATTTGTGTCCATAACTGGTTTCGATGTCTCCAAAGTTTATCTTTACTCAGCTGCGCCTTTTAAGGCTCCCAACTGTAATTGAATTAAGGTCGGCGATTAATAAATTAGCTAATGTCTGAGTTTGTCTCTTTCCACCCAGCTATCTGTCTCTCTTTAAACTACAATTATGCAAATAATTGTATAGCTAGTACAGACAGTTTTAATTGCTGCCAGTTGACGTTGTACATATAAATGAAACCCACGAATAAATATGGTCAAGTAAGTAAAAGTATTAACATTTGTGTGACTCAACTGCTGGCCATAAAAACATTAATAGAGTTATATCAAGCAGCTGAAAGCCCAATTTGTATGATTCTTGATGTCAACAAATGATTAGCAGCCCGACAAAGTCATAAATTAATGTCTAATAAAGTGTTTACATGGCGCAGCAGATAACAACTCAGCACTCAGCAAAATACTTTAAGCCTTTTGGGCTTCTTCACACAACATTGGCATCTGGCATTATGCTGGAGATATACTATATACAACGCCATTTAATTGTTATTTATTACACATGGCGCCCTATTGTAATGTCGAGACAAGAATTTGGAATTTTTAAATGGGCAACAAACCGAGCATAACCCATAGAATCAAAGTGACAATGGCAATGAATCCTAAGTACGCTCTCCATGCCTCGTAAAATACAGTGTACTTCTAGTAAGCGAGCTCTTAACTTATTTAACAACTCATTCGCATAATCATAAACAAACATTAGATAACCGAAAATGTCACATGTGATTGCTTTAGTAATTATCACTATAATAAAAGCCACGATAAGCGCCGAAAGTTCCAAATGCCGCATGGCAACAAAGTGATACAAAGTAACATAAAACAGATATTATATCATATAGTAACTCAAATGATTTGCTCTAATTTGTCGACCAGACAAACAATTAAATGCAATTGTAAAGTAGCCAAGGTCAGGCCAGTAGCAAATATATATATATTTGCATATATAACTTATACTTATACCTAAGTATTTCTCTGATAAGCCAGACTGACAACTGATTACTGATTAGGCTTGGGCGGATTTAGATCCCCGATTCGAGCTTCGGAGTGGAATGCGAACAGCATGTGGTAAGTGAAACTAGAATAACTACAAACAAATGTCATGAAGTTTAGCGTTTGCTGAGATTTATGTGGGTTTACAAAAAGACAAAAAAAACATAGACTTGACAACATAAATACATGTTCACATCTCTGTACATGTTGTTGGTGCTTGGGAAAACTGACAAATAAAAAAAGGTTGTGCCCTACCTCAAATGCATGGGAGGCCCATAGGCACAGCTGGTATTTAATTAAAAACACGCGGCCGCACCAAAATGAAGTAATTTTTAAGCTAAAAACAACAACAACAACAACAAACAGAACTGCTCATCAGTAAATCAAAGTTTACTCGCATGGAACCAATGCGGAAAATTGCGCATACGCCACGTTGTGCGTTGTTCGAGTTTCTTTTCGGCATTTCCTTTGGCATTCTCTGTGTGTTCCACATTCTTATTTCCTCTAAGGTTATTGCCGAAAAAATATTTATATTTTGAATTTTGTAACGCCAGCGCGTCTGAAAATGACATCAACAAATTTTAGTTGATGAAATGAAATGAAAAAAACAAAAAGCAAAATACATAAAAATTGTTGGCGCAAAAGTAAAATAAACTTAAAATTCTATGTATATGGCTAGAAGCTATGACCGCCTTTTGCTCAGGGCCAACATTTTGTGGCGTGGGTGACCAAGTTTTATAATTTTATTTTAGCCGCTGAGCAAATAAGCAAATTGTTCTTATTGTTTTTATTTTTAAACAAATATATTGCACATATAATATAAGAGCAACAAACAATAAATTAAGTGACTTAAGGCATGTGGTTAAATATTTGAAAAGAGATGCCAAACAAAAATTCCATAAAAATAATATGCAATTAGCAAGCTTTCTGAAAAAAAAGCCATGGACAACATTTGAAAAGTATCCGGATCGAAATCGATACAAACTCATAACAAAATGTTAACTTGAACATTTGTTTTAAATGTTATGCCAGAATTTGATGAGCTGCGCCCAGCCCGATTAGCCAATTAACATAAGAATAACGTAGAGTATTTTTAATTTATTTAATAGTAAAAATAGTAAAAACAAAAAGCAGAACTGAAAACCTTCAAATGTAATTGAAATGCTGACGAAAACATTTAGCTATTCAATCAAACTGAAAGACTATCTGGATGTGTAAGTAGAAACTGTTTAAATATATCCATCAGATATCGGATTCAATGGCCAAACGCATTAATTACACAACAATAAATATTTATACGAATTTTGTGGAGAAGTCAAGGTTTATTTGATGTACTTTTATCACACTTTTATAAACAATTGCCCATGTTTTCGTCTGCTGATAAACTAGAGAGTGTGAATGAAACTTTGAACAAGTAATTAGAAATGAAAAAAGCAAGAAAATATAATTTATATAGTTTGTAGCAACTTCTGTAGTTAGTATCACAATAGACCTTCAACTAGTTAGAAGTTAATAGAGACTTTAAAGCTGGGGTTAGCAAACTTGGCGAGTGAAGTCCATGGCTAATGAAACTAACCTTTTCTGTGTAATTATATCATTTAATGCTATTATAATTATAAGCTTTAATAGCATTTACAACACTCTGACAACACTCTGACAAAATTTACATATGTGAAACTTCCGCCAACAAACCAAAACTAATCCCTTGGTCTATTGTCTAGGTAACATCTCGGGTTACCGTCAATAAAATTTATAATCATATTTTATATTTTGTTGATTATTTGTCAACTCACCACATATATTATATCCCATATCACTGCAAATACTTTCAATAGCTTTGTGGAACACGCCATTTTGCTGTGGATTTGTATGTGGATTTGTTTGCCAAAATGCACTCTTTATATATTCTAAATATAAAGTATCTCTCCAACGCGAATCTATGAAGAACTGCGCCTTGTTTTTCTTCTTTATCTTTTTCTTTTCGTTTTTGTATTGTTTTCACTGTTGCACTTAGTTGGCCCAAAACACTTGGCAACGCCAAAACACTTGTTAGAAATTCAAAATATTTATTTTAACGGTCGCTCTGGAAACCAAACCCGTCATGTTCGCGCACGAATGTTAACTGATTTGTTGATAGCGAAAACTTTTAGCAAAAACCAAAAACAACTTTTTTTGAAAATGAAACGGTCGGAAAACGTCGTGGAACGTATGGAACTGAAACAGAAACAGACACAGAAACTCGCGCGTGCTATCGCTAACCATGGGTGTCGTTTCAAGGGGTTTTAACATCTCGATTCCAAAGTTTCTCGTTGTGTGTAGGAATAAGTATGTATACATTTAAATATATGTAAACACAAAACGACAACAATTTTTGCGCTGTGCTATTTTTAAATTAGTTTACATACTTTTTAGCGCATTGAGTTTGATTCAAATGGAAAACTTTGAATTGTATCTGGGAAAAGTGGAAAAGAGAGTGAAAGACGTTGCACTTCATGATTCAAAGATTTCAAAGATACAAACTGAATAGTTGTGCCAATCTTATTTATTGGCAAAGTCCACTTCAAAAAAGCTCGCCAATGAATTCCATCAGATATATATAAATTTTTCAACATGCGTATTTATTTAAAATCATATTCGTAATAAATTATTTCACTTTGCTTAAATTTAGTTTTTATGTATGTATTAAATGCACATAGCAAACATATTTTCAACAATATTGAATATGTACATCAAAAGCCGTTGTATAACTCTAAACAACACAAGTTGAAACTCTTGAGAACTTGTTATTTATGAAATTATTGTAAATTAATCACATGGAGGTATTTTTGTCTGTGCAAATTTCAGTTTCAGAATTTCAACCTGTGTTGCAGTTTGCATAAAAAATAGTATAATAATTTAATCGCCATTGAGTGAAATATACGTATATTTATGTAGATTTAACAATTGCAATCCCGGAGCAAACATCTCATTAGTAATACGAACGACGATGATCGTTACGAATGCTGTTGCACAATCCGCAGGATATTAAATTCAAGAGCCCCTGAAAGAGATAAATTGAAAGAGTTTCAGTAGATTTCAAAAATGATAGATTGTTAAATGAAGAACTCACCTCGAGAGCGACCAGCACCCAGCCGATAATATTGAAAATGTTTAAGAGATTCACCCAATAGTTTTCGAATACCACACGGCAACCTTGATGAATCAGATTGTCCGGATTGCTCTTGTCATGGTTCAGGAAACAGGTTTCTGGGGGCAGACGTTCATTAACAATATAATCCTGAGGACTTCCGCGACCACAGCATTGGAACTGCAAATAACACATCATTAATTTGTTTGCTTTATAAATATTCTATCTCATCTCAGACTTACCCAATTTTCATACAATGACATGGCACCAGGACTATCCAGCTCCTTTTCCCAGGTGGTTTCCAATGAGTTGGCCAAATTAGATGCTGTCGTATCCACTTTTCTGGTTAACAAAAACAAAAGTGCTACCTGGGCGATAATTATCAAGGTCAAGAACGATATAAACTGTGGGAATAAAAGTTGAATCATTAAATTGAATTGTTGATGTCATAAGCAATTACAAGTATCTACTTACAGCCACAGTGCAGCAAACGTGTTCACGCCAAGAAGCCAGATAACCCCAAATGAATATGAGTATACCGGCAACACCAATGGCTATATACATTGAGGCTGCCAGAAGTCCTACTTCATTCACATCGTAGGACACCAAAACATATACTCCGAAAGATATCAACACCAATGCCAGCAACTGTAAGTAAACAAAAATTATTCCATTAAATGATACAATATTTAAGATTGTATAAAAGATTGTAAACACCTACAGAACTTTGCACTACTTTTAATGTTTTCGACCTTACTCAAACCCCAATGAGTTCATACTGTATCTGTGCGTATGTGTGAGTGAGTGTCTTCCCTCAGGCTAAAGGGCCACATAGGCGACTGACAGTCTAGTCTGGATGGCGTCAGGGAATACGTCAGCAGCAAAATCAGGCGACAAAGGGAATCAGTTATCAACAACAATAGGGCTAAGAGGGTGCAGCTGTTGGCTTGTTTGTCCTTAACAAATACCATATTGTCATATGGGGAAAAATAGTTTCTGACAGCAGTCAGCTATTATCAATGTCCTTAAACTAACATTGACACGGACACTCGACTAAACTATATTCGAAAGTCAACGGATTGAAAACTTGAAGATTGAAATTCTGCAGTTCTTTTGAGAAGTGTAGGTTAAATGTTAGATATATCATAAGTATTTTTATAAAATTTAACATTTTTCAGTTACTTTATATATCTTTTTCCAGACACACTTATTAATCTCGTGCTGACCTACATAAGTCCTGCGAATGTATGTATGAATGTAGTTAATACCTGAAAAGCTCTCTCTTTCTTTCCCCATATTTCACTTTCTCTCTCCCACTCTCTCTCTCTGGAATGCTTATAGTTTAAAAATACCAATTGTGAAGGTCACTTGATTTTTGACAACCCAGGGGAATGGTCAGTTTTAATGAAATGTGAGATATGCCAATTTTCAGACAAACTAGTTTAGTTTTAATCAAGTGTTACAAGAAATAGTTTGGGAAACTTTGACGGTGGCTTCTTTGTTGACTACGTCTGTTGATTCCGTACAGTTGTCTCTGGACTCTTATTAATTAAGCTTGGATAGAGAAAGTAATTGCATAGTAATTTCATGGGCTCGGCTCTTGAAAGCGCCTCTCTCCATTTCTTGATACGCATATACAAGTTTCAATTTAATCGATTTCGGGACATTCTATATGTATTCTTCGAAAAGTTTTTAATTGAAAGAGACACAGACAACGCTAACAAACATTTCAACAATTATTAGCTTTAATTCGCAGAGTGAAAAACAATTCAATTAATTGAATTCGTAAACTACTTGTGTATATTCTGAACTTTTCAGCATTTGGAATTCTCAATTTAATAATGAGATATATAATTCCTCATTAATTGAAAATTAATCATTATTGAGTCATTAATAGTCTCATTCTAGTGTTGAAAGACCTGAAATTGACGGAAACCATATTATATCTGTTATATTTTGGATGAGACCTACCTGACATGTGGATGATCTCAACTTTAGCTTACATTAACAAATATCTAAGTAAACTAACAATTAATATTCAAAACAAATATATACCACTCAAAATTGATTTATTATAATTTTAATTAGGTCAAAAACAGATCCCATATTCTCCTAGCTGCATTTTTGCCGAATCTTGATCATTGTGTTTTTCTGTCTATTGAGTCAATGGACTTCAAGGTTTGTGATAACACCTTGACATTATGATAACAAATAAGTAAGTACAACTTAAGAAAATTGAGACTAAGTAGACAGCTTGCACCTTAATTTCACCCAAGAACAACAACAACAACACCGGCTAATTGACACAATTGGCGGGATAAAAAAAACCAAATGGAATTATAGACGACAATTGATAAGAGTTAAGTATTTAACTTACCGTACATAGTATATGCAGGCCATAGGCAAAGACCTTTATACCCGATGTGGAGGCCATGCTGAAGTCACCAGTTTTCAGTTATGTTTCAAAAATAGCTTAAATTCCTGTATGCAGTTTGAGAATATCTTTCGCTGCTGAGCTAAAAAACTTGTTTATGCTCTTTTGTGATCGATCTACAACTGGCTCTCTCTCTTTCTCTGTCTTTATTGGCTTGAATTACGCTCTCTCAACACTTTTATTGGTGATATGAGATCATGGGTAACCTTTCAGTACAAGATCATAACAAAAATTTTATTTTTTGAAATATTCACAATTACGCGACTTATGACGACAACACTATTTTTATTGAATTACGAACTTTGACTGGAGCCCACGCTTCACACATACATATATATAAGTATATGTTTCATTAGCATATTTCATAGGTGCGTCTTCTATTCAAAATAGATATAAGCACAGATGCTTGTCTATGAATTTCATGCGACGATTATTCGAGATTCTCTTTCGCGTCCGACAGCTAACTAACTGAACTGTTGAGACTTTCTGTTTGGGCGCGTTGCCAGCCATCAGCCGGCAAGTGAGCTTTTGTCAAGCTTTTAGTTAAGCTTTTATTGGGCATACAATTTATTCGACTTGTGACGTCACCAATGTATACAGACATAGAAGAGAGCGAGTAAGAGTCTGTCAGTTTCATGTTACCTTCTCTTTTATGTGTATTGCTCCTCATCTTGAACAAAGCCTACTCGCAAGTAAGCTTTTCTAAGGCCCATATCTAATACATACTTACAGCATTGTACATGAGTTTAAGAACACCTAGAATAGAAAGTCTAATTTACACAGAGCAAATATTAAGCAAATTTATTGAATTAAATTCCAAAAACATAAATTCAAGTCCAAAAGTGTTTAGCGAAAGTGATGAAATTAATATATTTGAAACAATTAAATAGGAGTATAATTTTTATATTGAAAATAAAATTTAAAAAATTGTTTAATATTCAATGTCAAAAAATATTTTATTTAAATTATGATAGATCCTCTTGGGTGGTTTTTAAGTAGTATGTCAGCATTCCTGTAATAAGTAGTTAAGAGTTAAAAGAGGTGTAAGTTTTATTTTATATGGTAAATAGAACCTAGGGTGAGCGCTGTCGTCAAACGAGACGCCACATGCAGTAAGGTCCAGAAAAAGAAATTCATTTCAAAAATGCACAATATTAATAGAATGGTGCAAACCCTCATGGAACATAAAATGTTTTTAGTCTGCAACAATAAACACTTTAATAGACATAAATATAATATGCTATGGAAACTAACCTGGCACTTGAAATAGTTTATTAGTATCCCAATTGAACAGTGTATATAGGATTCTACTTGAATAAAGGCTAATAAGTAATCTATACATGGCGCATCTGTAACCATTTTTGCTTCAGAAAAGAGTAAAAATAATAATCACATGTGTATTTCATAAATATGTAATTAATATTTCTTAAATACCTGTTGTTTTCCAAAGAAGTTGTATGCGGTAAATATGGTTCGCTGTAAGGTAAAATATATGAATAACACATAACAATATTAAAAAAGTCAAAATTTTGAATATTCCAAGAGCTACTGTCATCGTTCTTCCTACTATAAAGCGTAACTAAATACACGTATACTTGATATTTAAGATATTGAAGTGCTCTCGGATGAACTTACTGATAATAAAGTGCTATGAATTAAACAAAGTGCTCCATTACGAACCAATGTTTGTAATAGTTTTAATCAAGAAAATTACCCCTGTTTGTTCAAGGATTAGGATTAGTTTCCACTGGATTAGGAGTGACGATTACTGCAGGCTTACGTCGTACTTTAAACAGATGATTTGCAACGAATACAAATGAAATGACAAGAAAAACTGCAAGACTTTCATATTAAAAAAATGTACTCAAAACAGATGTAAATATAACTTACCTACGCCAAGTAAATTAAGAATCATACTATTCGAACTATAGAAGGGATTGTAACAGATGAAAATTAGACAACTGCAGAAGGTCAGAACTGCTTGAAAGACTAGCCACCATTCCAAGTAGTAAATATTCTAAATAAGTAAATATTAGACCCTGTATTAGAACTGAGATACAATCTACTTACACGGAAATCGGCCATTACAATAAAAGGAGCGGATACCAGAGATGGAAGATATAACGTATATATAGCAAATGCACCGTAACAATCCGTTGCATAATCTTCACCTTTATCATTAATTATTAAATAGCAATTAATCATATTTGTGTATAAGCATTACTTTACCTATTGGGGGCTCATCGGTGTCACAATCATCATAACAACGAAGCACAAAAGTAACAATCACAAAAAGTATCAAAAGATTATAGACTAGGGAAAAGGAAAGCGCTACAACGCCAACAAATTTCCAAACCGAGCACATTCTTAGCTTGATGCTTCCAAATTCCCAAGGGTGTACTCAACAAATGTCAAAAAGGATAAGCCTACAGGACAGCTTTTTGGACTAAGTTTAGGCCATTATATTAATACGAGAACATTATGCCTACAAATGGGTCAATCAGCTAAGCCATATATATCTTAGTGAATAAATTTCGTATGTAAATTAATCTGTCCGATGACAAAGAACAGGAATACCAATCGCATATAGAATATAGAAGTACACAGCAAAGGCAGTCTGGCAAATATTTCAATTGCATGGTAAATAAAATATGTTTATACAAAAGCACGAAGGTCAGACGACTCCTATAATTATAAATAATAAACAGTAAGTACAAGGACTAAAATAATTGTGTGTATTTGGTTTTTTTTTATTGTATACGCATATATAAATACGTTTTAAATGCTTTATTCAAGTTGTTTTTTGCAATTCGAGTTTGCCTGCGTGTACTAATTTAACAATATTTTTTGTTATGTTAATAAAACGTCAAGAGATTCCAATTTACAAATATAATGATGAACAGCTTTCTATGTATACATATATGTGAATCTTTTTTATATATCTATATATAAGTGTATATATATATATTCGTTTGGACACTTGTTTATATTTTCTCAGCTGGTCAAAATGTACATTTAAATAATCTGTGTATACAACTTATATCTTGCTCTGTTATAAAGTTGCAACTTTTCTTCAACAGTGTGTGTATCTATTGGTATTTGTTATTTTTAGATTTGTACAACGACTTTGGATTCGTTTTTTATTATTATCGCGTGAGTTAAGTTTAAGAGCAATTAGATACGAAAGCGATGGTTAAACAACATATAAGCGTCTAATACTAAGTATTTTTCTCGGTTTTCATTATCTTTTGTTTTTCTTTTCAAATCGTGTTTTAAACAAATAACTTAAATGATCAATTTTCCAACCAAATGGTTTGCTTCAAATATTTATCTTCATATTTTTCATTTTCATTTTCTTTTCTGTGCGTTCTACGACAATACATATTAAAAAATTAATGCGAATGTGTGTGTGGGCCACGTATGGTGTGTGTGCGGATGTTTGAATGTGTGTGTGTGTTGTATATGGGCTTTTTATTATGTGCTATGGCATTTGTTTAATAGCCATTGCGGCGCTTGTAGTTGCGCACATTGTTAGCCAAACAGCAGGCAAAGACGAAGCCAACCAGCTAGAAAATGAAAAACCATTGATTAATTAACAAAAATCGACAGACAAAATAATAACGTCTTAACTCACCTCAACAGCAATCAGACCAATTCCAACATATTTGGCCGTCTCAGAGCTGCCGGACATGAAGTTGACAAACTTGTCGTGGCAACCACCATAATAATTAACTGGGTTCAAGCAGCTTCCTTCACAGCAAGTTGCAGGCAGTTGTTCCAACTTGATCAAATAATCCTGAGCGCCATTGCGACCGCAACATTTCAACTAAAATAATAATAGATTTACAGATTAACAATTGTAAAATATACTCTTACGAGCAGCTAAAACTTACCGATCCCTGGATAGCATCAAAGACACCTCCTTCACGCGATTCACGGGATTCCCAAGCCTTGTCAATCACATCGCCCATGGCGGTGTTGAACTTCTCCTTGTTGGTGAACAACAGCACAACGATTGTCATTTGCAGAATAAGCAGAACCAGCAGACAGACGGCATAGCTCATAGTCATGCAGACGGATTCGCGAATTGCACCACAGCATCCCAGGAACGAGATGAATACCACAATTGAGCCAAGAGTAATCAAAATGATTGGCAACAGTGCCTGGGGTGGGAATCCAACCTGTCCATTCACCCGGATGGTGCCAATGCTATTCAGGATTAACACGCCAAAAACAATACCCAATATGCCGATAATCTGCAAAGTGCAAGAGAGATTTAATTAATAAAATAAATAGTTTAATAAATGTATGTTTTATATTTTAGCTATATTTTTATTTCTTAAATTTGTAATTTCTATAAGCAAGTTGTTGACTGTGGGTAACATTTGATAATATAACATAATCTTGTGGTTTGTGGTTTTTATACCATTTTTTATAAGTATTCATTCATTTCTTATTGTTTCTTATTTTTTATTTTTATTTATTTTATTCATTTTTATTATTCATTCTTATTATTTATTCATTTTTCTGTATCTGCGAAATTGCAAAATTTCTAAAACTTGAAGCAAAGTATCTACACTAAAATATTTCCATGCAAATTTGCTTTTAAAGTCTTATCTCCAAAATACTTTTGGCACTAGGGGATATCAGCATTATACAACTGGAAGTGTTACTTCCGGCTTCGTGTTTCCCATTCCCCCTTGCAATTGTGCATGAATCATCTTGGAATTATTAACATTATTTCTATTAGCACCAATATGTAGAAATGACTCAACCAAGAATAGCTTCAATCGAAGTAAGTAGGTGCAATAATTTGTACAGTCGCATTCACAGCTGCAACTCGACGTTAATTTTGTTTAATTAAAAGTCAAGCATGGGCATTTAGATGGCAAAGATAAATTGTAACAAGCCTTAATTACCACTGAGCCCTGACGGACGGACTGACCTCAGGGATAATAATAAAAGTAGTCGTGGCAAATGACTATTAAGATTCCAAAACACCACAAAAAGCTTACGTAATGCAAGTTATGTTTGTTGCTTTCATTTAGTTTAGTTTCTGTCTATTTTAGTTGGTATTCAAATGTTTGTTTGTTCTTCAAAACAAACAGCATCAAGCATACGCAGAGTGGTACAATAGATAATGATAAGATAAGCAACAGATGACGATTTAATAATCTTCAAAATCTGAAGCCATTAAAAATCCAGATGGCGACAACTTTTGAATCGCTAAAAGTTCAAGGTGGCGAACAATTTGCGTCAAATTTATGCAAATTGTGAAATTTTTATTCTTATATTTGTGGTTGTTGTTGTTGTACACAAAGCAACAAATGCATTTTGCTCAACAATTGAAATCTGTGTGAGTATAAACTGACACAACAGCAACAAAAAGAGCAACAATTGTTCGCCAATTAATTGAATTTACTTGATTTAATTATGCACACTTGCATGTAGCTCGATAAATCTGTATTGTATCTGTATCTCTTTCTGTATCTGTATTTGTATCTCTTCTGCGTGTGTTCTTTATATATTTTTTTAATTCTATCTGTATTTCTGTGTGGGCTGCTTCATTTCACTCATTAAGCTCACTCAAATATGGCACTTTTTGTGGGCGGCGGCAAATAAAATATTGAATTAAATTGAAACGAAACGAACGTCAAAAGCTATAAGAACTCTTTATTGTTCCAAATCTCTGGCATAATTGACCCAAATAAGCTGCCCGAACGAGTTTACCACACAAAAGCAAAAGCATCAGTCTGTTAATTGTTCCACTTTCCCAAAACTAAAAACAAAAGCATTTCCTAATGAAAACATCACGTGCAAACAACCTCAAATGATTAAAGCCTGTCTGTCTGTGTTTTGTGAGTACAACTAGACAGATAATATCTACATTATTTTCGCTAATAACTAGCACGCTCGAAATGATGTCATAGTCTGAAAGAAACCCCCGAATGAACACAGAATCTTTGGAGGAACAACCCCTTCAAGTGCAACAGATCTAATTGCAACAAATAACTTACAATTTACGCACAATTCTGAAGAGAGAGAGTCAGACAAAAGCCACACCCAAAAAAAAGCAATATATATATATACATAATGAAACCGAAACGCGACTCAGCGACGCCGAATTCTCGTTTTGTTATTTTTATGGCTTGTATCTCGTAGTTATCACAGCAACAAGAGAACAAGTGCCGATGAGATACGAGTTACATACATATGTATGTATGTATGTATTGCTTGTGCAACAGGACGTATGCGTGCTACGTGCAACATGTGACATTTTGATTGAAAGCGTATCGCAACTTGGAAAATAATTATATATTACATTTATTTATAGTTCTATGGCACGACACGAATCGAAAATCTAGAATGGCCAAATGATGCTCGAAATGTTCATTTGTCAGCAAAAATTTTTAAGCTGACTTTTACGTATTCTTTTCTGTATTTCACAACAATGTTATTAAAGTTGTTATTTTTGGTTGCTTAACTTGTGCACTTGAAGTGCTTGCCATAAATATTTCCAATTGTGACAGCTGTGAAGCCAGGAAAATACAAGTATCAAGAAAACATCATAAACAATTTCGTTCCCGCTGTGTTTGTTTTATGCCAAATGACATTCAATCTTACAATTGTATATAACATTTTATACATATTCTTAATCATATTCATATTTCATACGATTTTTGTTATCCACTCTTAATGAAATTTCAGAAATTTGCATGCAAACAGACACAGAAAAAACTGCGACTCATCCCCTTGATCAAGTTTATATAGAAATGTATATGGTGCATGCATTATATAAATTATATAAATTATACATTATTTACATACATTCGTATTTGATGTGTTCCACATTTCGTGACAACATTATAATTCACTCTGGAGTGTTATAAAAATTGTGTTAGTTTAATTTCCCCCGTGTGTTAATGTAGCCACAATAAGCGCAACTTTTGCGCAATTATTTATAACTCAATTACTTTAGTTAGTAGAGAAAAATTTAAAATCGATTTAACGTTTATTTCTTGTTATTTATGGCCAGAGCAATGAACAAAGAGCAAAGTTAATAAACGCTAATTATTTAAGCCATTGAAGGAGCATTAACATTTGTGCGTTAAAATGTAATGTTAAAAAACTGGAAACAATCAAAAAAACTTTGTTTTCTCACAAATTCCCAAATAATATATTAAACAAATTTATGTCTTGTTTTTTCTATAATAAAATGAGTAATGCTTATTTCAAGTTTAACCTACTATATCTTTGTACAATCAGTAAAAATGACTGTAGCTCAAGTTCTAACTCACATTCGTTACTCAAAACTCAGACGTGTTGGAAATACAAAATAAATATCTCAAAGCAGTAAATGAATCTGGGTAAAATACACATGACTCTGTTTGTTTGTATACAAGGGAATGTACATACTTATAAGAGTGAGTGTAGTTCGTACCTGTATTACCTGTAGTTTCCCTTTGTATTTAACCAACCGAATTGCACAATGTTTTGCTGCTTTCTCAACCGTTACGACAATTTTCTACTATTCCCTTGGGTATCATAAGTTTGTTATGAAGTATGTAACGACCTCATGCTGCACTTTTATCATAAAAGTAATCTACAGGCGGCTTTTGGCATTTTCAAAATTGGATCAAATCAACAAAAGTTGAGTTTTCAGTAGAATACTTGATAATTAAGATCATTTAAGATCAGCTGTATGATCGGTATGAAGAGTATAACAACTTCTACGCATAGCTAAAAGTGGTTTTTCCAGTTTGTTTTTTTTACTTTTTTGTTTGGCCGAGCGACGCTCAAAGGCGGCTTTTTGTTGTAGCCTGTTAATTTGCCGTAACTGTCAAGCATGTTATATACAAACGCACACACACACACTCCAATACATACACTCTTTTTAGAGTGTCTGCTTCAGATATGTATCTACACCTGAGCTCTCTACTGCACACGTGTAAGTGTTAACTATGCAAATAACTCGTACTTATTTCCACCAGTTGCTTTTGGCCAACGCAACAAGTTTGCTATTTTTTGTGTGGTTATTTTTTATGTGTTTCGCATATTTTGTATTTGTTTTCAAGTTTATTTCTCGTATTTATCAATGTTTTTTGTGTCGTTGTTTCTGATTCACATGGCGTCAATATGCAAATGTTTAATATATTTAAGTATATATACTTCATACTTATATTTCAGTCTGAGTATATAAGTTTCATTTTTTCAGTTGACAATATTTTTAAGGTGCGCTTTTTTTATTGTTTGTATGCATAAATATTTGCTTTAATTAATATTTTAAAGGCGAAGTCGAAGCTATTTTGTCTGAGGTCTCGAGTAGGTCGTCAACAAGGTTGTTGTTGTTGTTGTTGCTTTTGTTGTTGTTGTTGTTGAGTCATACAACTGCTGATCAAAAAACTAGCACGTCAATTGCCAATTGTAAGTATGTATCGGTGTAAAGGTAGATGTACAAAAAGTATCTGTGTTTTTTTCCCCCTGTACCGAATAAATAAATCATCTTATCAGAATGAGCTGCTAATTCTCGGAAACTGATTCATTTTAAGTTCACTCAAGTCTCAAGTGACATCATGTTGAAGTCTTGGCAAATTTAATAAAGCATCGAGAGAATAATATTATGTTCTTATCCATATTATGCGACGTCCACAAATCTCTAGCTAGAGTATCTATGGTAGCTACAACAATAACAAACAAACCATTGAAATAACAGCTCATAAACATTGAAATTGATTAAGCCGCCTCACGACTCTATCTATTGTATACATATATTCTTAATGTGCACATCAAGCTCAGACCGGCTCGACAGATACATAGATACAGATACAGACACAGACACAGATACAAATACTTATACTTGTGTTGGCAGATACAAATACTAAGAGCTACTCACACATACTTATTGTACAATGTTATGTTAGTATGAGTGTGCGTCTCTCTTAATGTCGGTTGGAAGCTGAATACATACATATTATAAAACGATGATGTCATAGCCACATAACCATGCCAAACCAGAGAAAAACAAGTCTGCCTTTTTTTGGCTGGGGGAAACAAGTTAGCTAAGGGGAAACTGATCCGTATGTTATGCTTATTCAGAATACTTTGAATTCGATGAAAAGACTAAACTGCAATTTGCACGTTCTGATCATTCTGTTCATTCTATTCATTCTTCTATTCATTCACTTTCAATACTAAATTTCTATAGGGAATTTCATATTTTACATATACTGTCTGATTTTGTTTTCAAGATTTACTTACCGACACAATCGTATTGAATACGAAGAGTATGTATTTAACCATAGAAGTCCCGCAATCCATTTTGTTCAAGTTTCACGTTTCCTGCAATGCATAAAAAGGTAAATTATATGTAATAATAAATATATTGTTTTGGTTTAATAGTTTTGCAATCGAACGGCGTTCGAATTACGTAAAACACATGTATTAATTAACCATCAATAGAGCGATTAGTTTAAACAAGTTATATAAATGTGCAATCGTTACATATGTTTATCTTTTTATACGGATTCAGTTAATTAATTTTATGCAGCGCTCTCATAAAACTAAAGCTGATTTAGTGGAAAGTTGACTTGACGCCCAAAGCTGCAGATATAAATTGAGTTTTTATTTGATTAACAAATATGGCTATCCAAAAAGTATTTTGAAATCATGCATCTGATGAGATTGTGTGATTCCCCTTTGTTTTCTTTTGTTAATCTTTGTTGCAAGTAAGTATAATCTTTGTGTACTTAATATAATATTTCCGTATTAGTCACGGGTGTTATTTTT
The DNA here is from genome assembly GCA_037043535.1 of Drosophila putrida. Classification (NCBI taxonomy): domain Eukaryota; kingdom Metazoa; phylum Arthropoda; class Insecta; order Diptera; family Drosophilidae; genus Drosophila; species Drosophila putrida. The sequence continues at coordinate 2,190,422 of JBAMBI010000065.1, forward strand.
ATTCTTAACCCCCAAAAAAAAACGATGCGACCTCTGAAAATAACGACATGAATAATAATGCTAATAAAAAAAATACGCATTAAACTTTAGAGCCCGATTTACGTTTTCATTAATTGTGAACTTTGGATGCGGTACTTTAGCTTTTTTAAGGGTCGAATTGAGTGCTAATTACTTTAGTTAATTTTTGGCTATAAAACAATTTGCATCCGTGTAAAGTTCAACACACATTTACGCCGTACACTTTGCAATACTCGAATTTCATCTGGGTCGTCACAGCAACCGAAAAAACAACAACAAAGTTTCAACGAAGGCTGCCAACAACACAACAATGTGTTGGTATGCGTGTATTTATGTATCTGTGCGATTAGTCTTTTATATTGAAAGGAAAAAAGAAAAGTTCACTGCACTCATCAACAACAACAAGTAGTCATTTCAGTTTAGAAACATTTCTCGTGTTTTCTTTATTCACACACAGGAGCTGACACTTAAAGTGCGTCGTATGCTTTGGATCTTTGTTTTTGTTGTGCTTTTACACTTTCCGTTTTCAACCACTTTCTCACAGATGCGTGTGCGTATGTGTACGTGTTTCTTTTTTCCAGCCAGCTGCCAACTGCAGCTGCAGCATCCCAGTTATTTCAGGTAGACGAAAAACGAGAGCATTGCTTATGTATATGTACAAGCGTATCGCATTCAATTATTCTGTTTGTTGCACATTACCACTTAATTCTTGAAATTACCTTTTCTGATATTTCACAAGTGTTCACGCGCGACACGTCCGACTCGATGAAAAACGAATTCAAAATTGACAGCAAACGCCAAGGAAGAACAAGAAGAAAACAATCCAGTGTGACCGAACTAGTCTAGCCACTGTTATGTTATGCTCATATGGCTCTGTTATAGATCTGTAATACTCATTTGGCAGTGCATTCATTCTGTCAAAGATCAAGACGTTAAATTTAAATTCAAATATGATTTCTAATTTAGAAATCGCTTATCACAATGCAGTATACCGAATTCAGCTATGATGTTAACTAACAAAGTAAACAAACTGCTAAGCAGAATGATAAACATGATTGAAGTAATAATTTTGGCAATTTCGATTTATTGTTTAATGCTTTTTTATAACAATACATTTTTATAATTATTATCTTTGCAAATACATGAAAATATATATGTTATATATAAAAAAATGCATGTGTAAGCGAACAATATGAGGAGATACATTTAAAAATTGAAAATCAACAATCAAAACAATCTATGTTTATATATTTAAGAACAGGTTAATAATTTTGTCGTCTCAAATTGTTTCGAGTTTGATTCGCCAAGCAGCAGGCAAAGATAAAGGCAACCAACTGAAAAGCAAATAAATTTCGGTTATTGTGTCAAGGTTAATTATTCAAATTGTTAAGCTTTATATATACCTCAACTACAAGCACTCCTAGGCCAGCGTACTTGATAATGTTTACATTTGTGTCCCACAAGGAATCTACAGCAGATTTGCAACCGGGTTTAAACATTACGGATGTCAAACTGCAGTAACCGTTAGACGGGGCATCACAGCAAGAGGCGGGATAAGTTGTTCCATAATCTGCGAATCCGTGCAATCCACAGCATTTCAACTGAAATACATAAAAACTCTTGGTAAGTAAAGCATTGATATTAAAATAGACTATATAATTCTCACCGATCTCTGCAGAGTGTCCATTAACAGACTATCCGAGTTCTTTCGTTGATCCCAAATCTTTTGCACAACAGCATCCAGTGATTGTCGAATTTGGACGTGATTAACCCAAACGTAGATGATCAGAGCCAATTGGCCCAAGAACAAGGCCAGCATGACGACCGAGTACTAAATGGGAATATTGGTATTATAAACTGATTGTTATTAAAAAGTTAACACAATTTACCGTTGTAAGACCACAAGAGTTCTCGCGAATAGCACCGCAGCATCCGATGAAGGAGACGAGGAAGATGAGACATCCTAGGACCAGAATTATAATAGCCACACTATTTGCAGTGAAGGTTTCGTCGACGCTAGAAAAGTTCTTGATCTCGGAAACCATAAGGGATCCAAATATAATGAGCAAAATGCCGCATATCTGAAAAATTAAGTTAAATAAAGGTTTAACCGGGATAGATAAAAGTCTGCCTGTTCTTTCTTTGGTGGCAAACCGGTAGACGCAACTAGATTATGTAATAGATAAAAATTAAATAATAAAACTTTTACTGAACTCGAAATATCCACTTCAAGGACGGACAATTGACAATAAACTGCGATAAGAAGCTAGGCTTTATAAAGAAAGTGATTAACGCGAAAAACAACTTGTAAATATAGACATCATATTCAGAGCGGTCCAGTCATCAACAACAACAAGTTAGTGTTACTCATTGCCATATCAGTTCAATCAGCGGCTGTTTCAAAACATCCCGCCTTCCAACTCACTCAATTATCTGTAATTGCGCTGAACATTGGCATGTAATATGTGAAAATCACGACATTCCCGACCATTTTGAGGAGCTTTTTTTGTCATCATTAGATAAGATAAAAAGCGAACCACTTTCAATAAAAGTAGATATATGTACATATGTACATACGAATTGTCCATAACTTGATATATACTCATATTCACATATTTACTTGTGAATACACACAATGGACACATGTTTAAGTTGAAAATCTCGAGTATATTAAATATTTTTCCCAAAGATAAGATTCACGTATGCACACAGTATACAGGTAAATTATACCATATGTGTTTGCGGTTTTATTATTGCAAAATAACACAAACAGACCCTTTCAAAAATCAGTTAATGGAATTCAATTACGTGGAGTAGGTAGAAACAATTGCCAACTCTTACCACAAATAATATATTAAATATAAAGAGCACATATTTAACAAACACTCCACCACAATCCATATTTGCTTTATTATTTTTAAAAGAACTTGCGACAATTATAACTATTATAACTGGATACTTTCAGATGCAAACACTAACTGATTGTTTTTCGAATTTACCCATTCGTTCTAATAAGAATCGACAGAGCGAGCTTTCCCTTATCGGAAGTTGCAGTCAACTTTTCGATTTTCGAATTCGAGTTAAGCGTTAAACATTAAAGTAATGCATACTTTTGTGCTCTTCCACAAATAAAATAAGTGCTGAAATAAATGAAAATAAATCAATTTCTGACTTTCTTAAGATTTAAACTTTATTAAAATAAGTCTTGGGTTTTTCGATTAATATTAAAAATGCTCAGTCTTTGGTAAAAATTGATTTTTATGCGGAATGTTTTCAAAATTTATTTTCTTCTCAAAATTTTCGAAATAATACTTTATTGTTGGAGCTTGGTGGGAAGGGATTTCTGAGTGCCATATATTTAAATAATTATAATAATAATACGTGTGATATACAAATTATACATTAATATTATTTATAAATAAATATTTATTAAATAAGTATTTATAAAGCAATGTATTTATAGTTTTTTTTTCAGGTCATCTAAGCCGAAACTTGTCGTCCATTCGATCTACGCATGCTGTGGGCCAAAGCTGCAGCGATAATGAAGACTATCAACTCATATATGCAAATGCCAAGACCTGCCCAGCGAATGATGTCGGTGTTGTCGGTCCAAAAAGAGACAAATTTGGCACCGCAACCTTCCTTGGTTGTATAGATGGTAGCAGGGCAGGTCGTGTCACGGTTTGTGTCACCGCAACAGGTGCCGGGAACAGTTTGTCCTCTGGTAGCATAGTCCTCATAGTTCAGGTCACCACAGCAGTCAAAGGTCACCTCCATTGCACCCATTGGCCAACCATAGTCCGCATTGTTCTCAGCCCAAATCGTATTCACCAGACTACGCATGTCCTCTAGGAAGGTCGTACGATTAACAGCGACCCAACAGGTGAGGATCAATTGTAGCACAAAGAGGATAAACATCATCGTAGCGTACTACAATATAAAATGTTATATATAAGTTATATATTTATTATTCATAGTTAATTAAGTTTTATCTTACCGTGGCGGTCAGGCAGGCACTCTGGCGCCATGTTCCACAGCAGCCAAAGAAGGATACGATAAAGACGAGGACGCCAAGAACAGTAATACATATGGGAATAGCATTGGTGTCCATCAGCTGCACTATTCCAGAGAACTGATTAATGTGCGAGAGCATAATCGAGCCCAGCACAATAAGCAGGATGCCAACGACCTAAGAAAAATATTATGCAAAATTAACAAATATATTCTATATAATTTAGGAATAAATACCCTATAACATGTTTTCCCCTCTTTATTCTTATTACAAAATTTACAAAATATAGTAATACATCAAAATGAAGTACGTACATTTATCACAACCCATTTATCATGTCATATCATGGTTGTAATACATGCATGTACTTTCCAAATGACTCATGTCTCATTTTTTACCATTGCCCACGATAACTTGCGATAACAATATTGGAAAAAAATTTATTTTATATTGTATAATGACAATAAGTAATCCTTTGAGCTGTGGCGTAAGGGCATTTAATATACTAAGTACATTGTTGCATTTGTTAACTGCGAAATATGAACTCAACTCTTTATAAACGGAATATTAAGTATACGATACGTATAGCATAAGATACAATATATACTATAATCTACTATATATAGAATACTATACATTATCAAATTTAATATGCAATAATATAATAAATAATATACTATATAAAGGAATAATGTATAGTATCCTATATATTTAATATTTAATAATATTCTTTGGCACAGAATCTGTAAATTTTTCAACAAAAGTCGATAAATTTTTATAATTGATTTGGAATATAAATAATGATCAGTAATTGAAACTTTAATTAATTACATTTGAAATGCACTTATTACTAAATCTGATTTCACTTGAAGTTTACTGCTGAAATCATGTTTTACTTAAAATTTATTCACATTTTATTTCTCATATCCAAATGAAGATTTATTCCATATGGTCCTTTTATTAAACTTACCAAAAATACTATATTTATTAAATATAGTAAAATGTTAAGTAATCCAGCCAAGCAATTCATTTTGAAGCAGTTCTTTTGTATTCTTTATGGAAGTTTTTTATTAAATATATTATTGAGTGTAGTTGAAGACAATTTGCAAATAGATTTTATTGTTTTATCGCGCTTTGTTAACGCGTCGTTTACTGAAGTTCGATTAGACTGGACGACAAGTTGTGCTACTGGTTTTAAATGAACCAGGACCGAGTCGTATCTAGATATTGGGATATAGGTATCTTATCAATATGGTCATTTGTATCGATAACACACACACGTTAGCATTGTGTTAGGTCTCTGGTTGTCGCAAAAAAATAAAACTACACAAAAATATTTTGGGGACTTGAGTGGGCGAAATAGATAGATTGATAAGGTCTGAATCATCGAGTCGCACCGAAAAACCAGCTCCTATCAATTCCAAAATAATAGCAAAATTGATAATGAATTCTGGGAAACTTTGCTTAAAGTTGTACTCAAAATTATCGCGCCCTAGAACCTGATATTGGCCAAGAACTAACTATTTAGCCACAACTAAAAATAAAAATAATATAGAGCGATAAGATACCTATGCTGATATGTGATAGATCATAAAAGTGACAGAACTCTATAAAGTTTCTTTGTAAGTATTAAACCTATTTGTTTATTGATTATTTATGAAAGTTGATGAACATTTTAGCTGGTGATCTATGAAAACGTGTGTGTGTGAAAAGCGTCTTTAGCTTAGTGCCGTTTCTTCATGGCGCTGGCCAAACAGCAGGCAATTATGAAGATGCCAAACTCGAAGAGGGCTATGATCAAACTGCTCCAGCGGATGAGATCCGTATTAGATGCCCAGAAATCGTAGAACTCCATACGGCAGGGAGGACGTGTCGAGTAGATGGCCTGTTCACATTCCCGGTTGCGATCAGCATAGCCACAGCAGGAGGCAGGAACTTTACCAGTATAATCCGCAAATCCTTCTTTGCCGCAACACTTGAACTGCATTTGGATAACATTTTATTAGCAACGATTTTAGTTTTAATTTTTGTAATTCACTTACCGATAGCTGGAGTGCATCCATGGGATATCCATTGGCGGAATCATTCTGACTCCAGGCAGACTCGACCAGGTTGTTCATTTTGTTCAAGAAGTTATCATTCTCCACAAAGATCCAGATGGACAGGGCCAATTGCAAAGCGAACAAAATGAACATACAGACAGCATACTATAAATCAAAAGGATTATTAGTTATATCCAAAGGATCAGCAATCGTTTTAAATGCCACTTACGATTGTCGTGCAACAGGCATTCTCGCGGATTGTGCCACAGCAGCCGAAGAAGGCGACAATGAAGATGACACAACCAATGACAATGATGGAAATGGGAATCGTCTGAGCATTGACCGAGTCACTGAAGGATCCAAAGGTTCCAATGCTGGACACCATAATGGAACCGACCACAATCAGCAGTATTCCTCCGGCCTGTAAAATTTGAATATCATCAGTTCACTTGTTACGCAATCAGGTGCAAAAACCAAGTCCAGTTACGAGTACTTACAACAAAGACCAAATTGAGGAAGTACAATAGGTACTTGAACATCGCGGATAAGCAATTCATTTTGATAAATTCGTTTTTTCGTTTAGTTTCGATTAATTAAAAAGTCCGTTCGTTACGACTGCTCGAGTCTAAGTAAAATAGCTCTGTTCAGATCTGGGCATTATTAATGAAAATTCCGCCCCAACGATTCCAATTGCTTAACTTATCTCGCCACTTATCTGCCACATAACAACAACTCGAGTGCAATAGATTCATATACTACTATGAGCTTATCAATGGACCTTATCGGATTGTACCCAGATGGAATATGCCGGGTTCCATATGCTATATACTATGATACTCCATATACTTGTATAGCTCCGTCATATGTTTATGGACATTCGAATGACAGATAGACACTCTGACTCATTCAGAGACATAGTTGCTTATCTGAGAACCTTGTCTTCGGGGGGGCATTGACTATTTGGATATGTTTGCTGATTCATCTCTAAGGTGAGATTAGATCATATTCTAGGTACACTTGCTGCTAAATTTTGTGGTCAACATGTAAACTTCAATTATCGTCAAGTTATCAGCCTGTTAATCGAATTATCTTTCTATATACATTGACAGGTTTCCCTATTGCTAATTATTCGAGCATGTGCATGAGTCAAATCTGATTATTGGGTACATTTTTGTGGGCTGAAAATCACAAAAGCCAACACCGCGGGAGTCCCCAACCATATCGACATGATTTATTAATAACAATACAAATTATGCCCATTGGCGAAATAGACTTTCAATGTGCACTTAAATGTATATTTACTTAGTTGACTGGCAGCTAGTTAAAGTCACTAAAAGTGTGCGATTAAAAGCATTAAAGTTATAATAATTATAAATATATAAATAATCTCAATGTGTGGCCTATCAGTAGTTTTCGTGCTACCAAAAAAAGTTGGAAACCAATCGTTCCGAAGGAAGTCTGACTACTGTAATTGATTAGTTTTAACCTGTAGATACCCTGTTCAGTTATTGTAACTGCCTTACAGCTTTCTTAGTTATTAATTTATTTAAAATTATTTAGTTTTTATTCAATCACTGTTTACCTCTTTTAGGGGTATATAAATAGATAACGAGACGTCCGTTAAATCATATACGGAAAGGTACAGGTTTCTAATAGATTCAACGGAAAATGATAACAAAATATCAATTTGTTTATCTGTCTAATTGAAGATTGGGTCATCATTAATTTAAAACTTTAGTTGGAATTCGTACAATTAATTTATGTTTTTATTGCATTTTATATAAATAAAAAAATTGTTTACATATACTTTTAATTTGTACAGTAACAAATAGCACAATCATATATGGAAAATAGTACAAATTAAAAATATTAAATTCAACAGATATTTATATTAAAAAAAAGTGTGCGTAATTAAAAAAACGAATCGATGTCGATATTGTAATGGCCATCAGAATCATCAATTATGGATATTATTTGTATGTATAATTTGTAAAAGATTGGGCAACAGTATTCGTACTTTCGGTTTCAATTAAAATTAGTAAGGCCACAATGTCATGGATGCTCGGACCGGGATCCGTAGAGTCCACTAATAGTCCGCTCGGCGTCGATAGTTCCGAATGCTGTTCGCCAAACAGCAGGCAAATACAAAGCCCACAAACTGTAAAAGGATCGAACGTATATTTAGTTCAAGCCAACAGGAGATCCTTACAACTTACCTCAATGGCGGCAATGACCAGACCGGTGTACTTGATGATGTCACTGTTTCGGTCCCAGTATTCGACAAAGGCCTGCTTGCAACCACGACGATAGACGGTCTCCTGGCGACAGTTGTTGGTGTCCCTGCAGCACGAGGGTGGGAAGTATCCTTGGAAGGCATAATCAGCAAAGTTGTTACGACCACAGCACTCCATCTAAAAACAGAGTTGAAATTTAAGCAGAGCTCACCTTTATCTCACCGATTAGACAACTTACACTAATCTGTATGGCATCCATGTAATCGGCACGACGGGTACGACGTTCCCAGGCCTTCTCAACCACATCGCCCATGATTATCAGATATTTGTCCTTTTGCATCCATATATAAATGACAAACGCCAGCTGACCAATCATCAGTACAAACAGCAACACGGAATACTACAAAAACAGAAAATTTTATTAGCTGATATTCCTGATGAAACCAGAGTCAAGTACTCACCGTCATGGACATGCAGTAGGATTCACGAATGGCGCCACAGCAGCCGAACCATGAGATCAACAATATAATTGTGCCCAGCACAATCATTGTAACGGGCACCTGCTGGGTGCGCAGAGCCTCGGTAAAGTCATCCACGTTGTGGACATTGCTGAAGAGCAGAGCTCCAAATACTATCAACAAGATGCCGCATATCTGTGGGAAATTTAATAGAGCTTTTAGTTTGTACACCTTACAAAATGTTCATTGGGTATTCACTAAATATGAAAGCTTTGCTGGATTTGAATTAAAGCTTTCGCTTTATTTAGTAACCGCTTTATTCAAATTAAAATGATGATAAAAAAATTATTTTTAACAGTTAACGATATTTAAAGTATAAGAATCATGATTAAAAACGAATTCCGTTAAATAAAACTAAATTTTGGTTTAAGTTTTCAGTTCTAAGATCAATCTTATGACAGTTTTAAGTTTTAAAAAATGTTTATTTTGGGTCTAAAAACTTTCCAATAGATTTGATTACTATCTGCTGTTGTGTGTTTGATGAGCTAAAGTCCATGGTACCGGTAATTATGGACAGTTCGAAAAGCTTATAAATTGCTATATCTAATCAATAATATAGGCAATCCAATTAGGCCATTTAGATTAACTGATAACCATAACAAATAAATATGCTAAGGGCAACTGTTTGCATTGATTTCGTGCGAATGACGTCAGCAAATAAATAGGCAATTTAAATAATGTACTCGTAGATGAAAAGAAGTGAGTAATATTCCAAAATATCGATCAAACAAAAGTCAACATTCAACTCTATCAGATTATCAACATTTTAAGCCATTTTTAAATTAATGAGAGCTTGACTCGAATATTGACCTAATTTAATGACGAATATTTCCACAAATTTATGCACTGAATTAAGATCAAATGAATGAGAAGCCCCACACAAATAAACGAGTACTCGTGCTCCTAAATGAATGAAATAACCACAACTACGAGTACTCGTAATCGGATGCGTGTTAACCCATAGTTCATGCCAAATGAGTTCAAGTTTGTTGTCAACGGCTGCGACGCCGCCCAATTTCCATTTCCACTTAATTTTCCCCTCAAAGTCTTTCCGAAATCGTGTGGAAATGCCATATTACTCAGCCCCCAAAGTTTTGACTGAGTGAGAGACAGATGGAATGTTCGCCAAGTTCACATTTAATTAAGGCAGCTATTTTAGGCGTGGAAGCGCCAGAGACACCCTCGCCCTCATCTAATTGCGCAATTTTCCATTTTACATTGCACAATTTTTGGCTGAGTTTACGTGACTAGACTATAAATTATTAGAAATCGTTCTAGTGCTCGTAATTCAGAAGTTTCCCAGCCCACAATAAGAATACACACTTCCATACATATATGTAGTAAATGTATATAAATATTTCGGACTTGGAACTGGTTTTTTAAGGTACAGTTCTCATTCGACATGGAAGCTAAACAATTGCAAAACAAATGGAAATGGCATTGTTATTTGGTAAGGTAGGAAACCTGTTGCAATTACTGGTTAACCTCGTGCAACTAAACGATTGTAGAAGTTTCAGAATCAAAATAAACAACAATAATACCAAACCACTCGTATATGTACTTTTATAAACTTGAGTACGTCATAGCCCAATTTTAATAACAAGTTTTGCATTGTGATGAGCTCAAAGCGTTGCCGTAAACAAACATTTTTGTGAATTGCTACATTTTTTGGGATAAACCGGTTTTACAGTAGGCCTGCCTTCACTTTCTTGAGTGCCTAAAAAACGAAATACAGTAAAACTTGACTAAAAGTTGCCTTTGTAAATGTAAATAGAAAGCCCTTAATTTTAAATATTTTGTATGTATATAATTAAATTTTATGTTTCAAAAACACATAAATCAAACAGAATTTAGTTTTCTAACCATTTAGATTTTGCTTGAATGTTTTACAGGTTTTACTGTATGTAAGAAAACCAGTTCCAACATGAATTGGAAGCTCCACGTAATTTATGATATCATACAATAAAATTGGGTTTGGCTCATCAAACAAAAAAAAATATTTAAGAAAAAAAAAAATAATCTGTACATAGAACATGTTTTTCTTACTCACCGAGCACAGCAAATTGAATATAAATAATATATATTTGACCATAGATATTCCGCAACTCATTTTGATCGAGTTTGAGATTCGTTAGAACGGATTGAAGAACTGCAACTGATTTCTGTTCTTTGAAGAGAGCACAGAAATTGAATACGAAATGAAATATCAAGTATACGTTATAAATATATTGTAACATTTTATTCTGAATCATTTGTATGAAATGCACTCACACACTTGCGTCTAGTATTAACTCATACATAAACACACGCACATACTATGTCTTACAAAAGACAATAGCAATAATTGTTTATGAAAAAATTCTTGCGTTCAGCTCGTTCATTATAGCATTCCTGTGAAAATTAACAATATAACACGTACTGTTTTGAATAGATTGGGATTACTTTCGATCGACTATGGCGACTTATAAATTAAATTAACAAATACATTTGTATCTACGTTCAACGTTTCCTCTGCCCAAAGCTTAACAACTAACGATAGACGTGTGTGTTTATGCTGAAGATCAGCGCACTAACTCTGGCAATAGCATTTGCTTTGGCAGAAGTGATGCCTTGAGCTGATTGAAACGCTGCCAGATGAATGGATATTTCGATGCCCAGGACAGGAAGGCTTCTTTGCTTGCTGTGCTGCTCTCCACCTCACGCAGATGCTTGTAATATTTGTTGTTCTTTTTAAGGGCCGCCGCCACGTCCTGTGCATACTTGGCAAAACGTAGTTTAAGCAAAGTCTCGGAAACATCCAGGAGTCTGTTACCCTTGGGCGGATGCACAAGACACAGCTGACAGACTACAAAATCTTGTGACTGACTTTTATTTAGTGGTATAAAGGTTGCTTCACGTCCCACCAGACACTGTTGCAGCCAGGAGTAGCCATTGGCATTGACTTTCACACCTGGCAACTTGACTGGAAGCAAGCGATTGCGGCTCGTAAAGATCGGTATCAGTGGACGATGTTTGATCAGGAGCAGTGTGTCCTGATCGCGCTGCTGGACACCGCGAATCGTTCCAGTGTGCATGATACGCTCGTTGATAATCCGTTCGGGTATATGTGAGGGTTGCTTAAACTGGCGCACCAGATAAGCGGGCTTGCGCTTCATATATGCAACTAGCAGCATAAGCGTCGAAGTGCCATAGATTGCCAGCTCACTGCCCACTGTGTCTCGTTCCAAGTAATTACATAATCCTTGGTACTTCTCCAAGAGTAAACTCTTTGTGGACTCCATTTCGTTATTGATATTCAATTAAGTACAATTGCAGCCTATGCAGGAGAGGGAGGTGGAACGTTGAGTATTTATGCAATTTTTTTATGACATCATTTTACTTTTATAAATCGGCAGCGAAACGTCCTCCAACAGCCTCGCGTCTTTTGGTTATATACGATCTATACTTATACTTTATGTATACACATATGTATGTTTGGAACGTTGTTGCTAGTTTTGTTTGAGATTTTGTTGTCATCCGTAAGTTTTCTTTATGTTTTGCTAAGAGAATAAACGAAGCAACCAACAAGCTCACGTCAGACGGACAAACTTTGACATTCACGCATGCCGGCGACGCCTAAGTGCAAGTGAGATGGCAAAGGAACGGCTACTCGATCTAGCTATGGTTTTACAGCACTTAAAATTTAGCGCTTTGCAGCACTATAGGATCTAGACGCAAGCACACACGTACACACACACACACACAAGTGCCAACGGAATTCAAAAACTCACACACACACCTTTGCGTTGTATTTTCCGTTTTTTTCGTGTTGTTTTGCGCGCGCTACGTTATGAACTGTTGTCGATGTCGTTAGAGACTGAGATCAGCCGCCACAACAACCGCCTGTTGCTTCATGTGGTGGCTTTGGTCGGTTACACAGACTCACACCAACGCGGGGCACGTTGGCGTTTTTGGCACTCGGCTCCCACTAGGTAGGTAGGTGTATTTGTATTTTATTTTGTATACAACGCTCTTGGCGCGTAGTATTTGTTGTGTTCATGGCTTCCCCAACCCCGACATATTTAGATGACGATGACATCGTAGCTGTACTTTATAATTGCATTAGTTTGTTTTTTCTTCTATTAATATGTATTCGAAAAAACATATACTATTTGTAAGCGTTTCTTAGCAACCCTTTGTTTACTTTTTTATGTAAATTCGCTGAGTGTTGGGTTGCAGCTGTACATGTTTTGGTTTTGAACGTGCTTTTTTTTATAATATGTTTCGACTGCGTTTTGTATTACGCGCCAAGCTACAAAACGTGTTTCAGCTTGGGGTTTTTATGAGCTATGTAAAAGGTTTGGTTACCAAATACCTCAATCCTCGCCTTAAAGTATCAATTACACTGACGCCAACAATAAACTAATCGGATTTTGATTTAAGCTCGCCTTCCGTTTTCAATTAAATGTGGCTTCAGGGCTCTGCACTCGAACTTGATATTTTGAATTCTAATCGTTCGTTAGCTTTTCCCTTGACATCAAAACAATAACAACAATGGCCGCTGAAACAATAATAACAACAATAACAACAACCACAGCAGCAAGAAAACAAGTTTACAAGCTGTCGTAACTTGCGTAATCCAATCGAATAAACGTGGCTTGTAAATAAATTTGTTTTTCCCTTTAGACATATGAACATATATGTAAATATATATGTAGACATATGAATGAACTGCACTGGGTCTCTTTCATCTGTCCACTGTGGCGCCGTCACACTCACCAAATATAATTAACGCGCACTGTACAATTAACCTCGGGCAATATGTAAATATATTTCCATGCTGTCCCCAGACAAAACACAATTTGAAATACATACATAACATATGGCATATGGCTATTGTTATCATGAATCATTTGTTGACATCTTGTAGCAAAAACGGAACTGATCAACAATAAATTTAAAATTTTTTTATAATAAAATTAGTTGAAGCTTAAATGAATATGACCATCAGGGTGCATGTAATTTCTCAGAAATTAATTTGAGATTTCCCATCTTCTAATGAGGGTGCTTACGTCAAATCTAAATAATTTCGCATCGTTTAACAGGAAAATTGCTTATCTTACATAGTACATCCAAGTATGAACATACATATGTACAATACAATACATACAGACAAAGTAACAGAACCCTCGTCTACTTTCAATCATTCAAACTTTTCCGCAATTCTACAGCTGTGCAAACAATTTGAATTTTGTAGTTATGAACAATATTGATCCGGTTAAAGTAAATCTACTTAAATCCACGAGTATTTGATGAACATATTCTTTCAATTATTGGTTAAATTTGCATATGGAATGCATGCATACGTATATATGTATGTATAACTGTATATACATGCATATGTAAGTTGTAGGTGAAACGAGTCTGAATATATACAGTCATGGGCAAAAGTATCAGCCATAGGCAGCCTGAAAAAGTTTTATAAAGCTGCGAATTTATTCAATTCTTTATGAAGTCGAGTATCACCTTATTTATTGCTAATTTTAAAATGTTCGTTAATAATTCCAAAATTTGTAGACTTGGGAATATATCAAAAGAAATTATCTATAGGTGAATACTTTTCCTTCTGACTGTATGAACCCTGCATATGCATTGGCACATACAATACATACATATTTATACATTGGTTTTTACTGTTATCTTCAAGAAAATCACACATGTATACAAACTTACTTGCGTGGACAACCGGTTCCTTTTATGACACTTTATTAGCACTGCATTTGGACGCTGATATTTCGAGTGGACAAGGTACCTACGCTTTCCAAGTTTAAATGCACTAATACATGTGCATTCAAAGGAACATATATGTACTTACATATGTATGTATGTGCAAATGTTGCTCCACATTGAAACACCTGGAACTGCTCTGGAATGTAACCTGGCGAAAACAATAACAAATAAATTGTGGCCTCTGCGATTTTATGAAACTTTACCGCTGAATCTGACCCCATTTTAAATCAGTTTATTTTTGGAATTCGATAGAAAGATTTCGTTTGGTTCCGGTTCCGATTATACATTTGAAAGAGTTCATTTCGGTTAACGTTTCTGGTTCCGGTTTTATTCCCTGATTAAATGTAATTCAAATTTGATTGGAAAATAGGGACGCCATAGTTGTGTGTGATTTATTCTGTGTTTGCTGCAAAGCAGCGTAGTCAAAAAACAAAATCAAGTCCTGTTAAAATCTTAAAACTACATGTAAGCTTAGCAGATACGTATTATTAGATTTATAAAAAGCGTCGCGAGTACTGCAGCTGTTGTCCATGAGGCGGCTGCCCGGATCCGGAGCCAGCACCCGGTTGTCCAGGCAGCATGGACAATTGTTGTCTGGCCAATTGCTGATCATAGGCAGTAGCTCCACGTCCTGGCGCATATCCTTGTGTAATGCTACCAGTCGCCTTGGGATTCTGCAAAATAGAAAAAAAGAGTTAATATTGTATTTGGATTAGGCAAAAGAGCACTGCTCACCTGTGCTGCACTGGTGTTAATCTGTAGTACATTGGGATGCAGTGATAGCTCGCCCAAATGTGGTTTGTAAATAACACCCTCTGACAACAAATGTGGTGGCGGTGGCACGTGGCCCTGTGGTGGACCTTCATGTTTAACTTCAATGTGATAGCGATCCAGCTTCTCCATGGTCACCTGCGGCTTGGACGTTTGCACAGAAAGACTGCCGGGACCGGCCTGAACCTGCACCAGGTCAGCCTGTGAAATGGGCGGTTGATCCAGATTTATGTGCAACACTTGCATTGGCTGCGCTTTAGGTGACGGTGACTGTGACCCGGGAGCTTTGCTAACCGTGGCACTTGGCCCGGACTGGAGCTCCACATGGTAAGCAGGCCGGAGAGGCAGGCTATAGTTATATATGGACTGAAGGCGTGCGTCTGCCTGATGTTGTGTAGTTGGCGGCGCCGCCGTAGTTTGATAAAACAACGTCCCTGTGCTCGGATACTGTGCCGTGGGCTCTGTAATTGAAGGAACGTGGAAAGATCGCTGGTTAAGAGACTATTCAACTTCAAGGACAAATGTGTTCAATTTGTATTAAGTTATCTACTTAAGGGTAACGATTAATGTTCTTACTGTTCCATGACATTTTAGCATAGTCCGCGGCACGACGGTAGTCATCGTGTTCTGCGAATCAATCGGAAACAAATAACGAAATGAAAAATAAATTATGTGTCTGTGCATGTTTTAGCCACTTTCCACGAGTTTTCAATTTTTCGAAATATCAACGAATGGAGAAAAACTCAAAAAGTGTGATATCATCGTGGAAAAGGGCTTTTAGAAATTAGTGCGCGCTATTAAAATGAGTGACAATATCTCATCTATCATAGACAATATGTTAGTAAACAGAAGGTGTTAATCAAATCAAACAGTGTCTCGGGTCTCTGTTAGCCATCTTTAATGGCCTGGCTTACTCTGTTGTTGCTGTTGTGCATAGCTGGCGGGACTCTTGTAATACGCCTGATGCTGTTGACTGGGAGGCGAGGGACTGCGTCCACGCTTTACAGATGTGGACTGACTGCCGGGTGGCGGCTGCCGAAGCAATGATAGAAATTAAAGTAAATTATGTTTAAATTGAATACTATTAGCTTGCCTTTTGGAGCATGGGCATTTGATGGTGCTGTAAACGAACGGGAGGCAAAAACACCTGGGCAGTAGCTACATTTGCCGCTGCCTGCATGGCCTGAGCCTGCTGAAGGGCAAACATTTCATTCTCCTTGGCTTGTTTCTTACGCGTCTCGTCGTCGTTCAGTACCTTCTTGAGCTGCACCACCAATTGATGCTTTTTCTGGTGCAAATCAGCCAGTTGCTCATCCAGTCTGGTTATCTGTCCACGTGTGTCCTCTAGCGACAAGTTGTTCTCACGTTCTTGTGCTTCACGCTCCCGTCGCAGCCGCAATTCCTCGCACTGTCTTTCATACTCTAGAATTGTATTGAATTTGTATTATAAGTATTTCAAAATCACATTATTGCTTTTACCCTCCTGTCTGCGCTGGCGGTCGGCTAGAATGAAGCCTTTGAGTGACCCTCGTAGTTTTTCTGCCCGTTCGGCAGCTGCCGCTTGCACGGCCGCATTGTTATTGTTCACCGCAGACGCTGGCGGCATCTTTGAATTATGCTTAGTTATCTTGCCAATTTTATAAGCTTTTAGTGACAGTTTTGCAATGTTTCGATTGATTTAAATCAACTCAAAATTGGCTAAAATGCCGCAGCAATTTATTAAACTGAAGCCGTATTATTTTTATGCCCAAGTAGTGTTGGGTAGCTCAGGGATGAGTGAGCCAAAAAGAGTTGTTCCCCAAACTGAGCGAGTGAACAAGCTCCTTCCTTATTGCTCATTTTGGCTCACTTGCTCATTTTGGTATATTGTACGTACTTAAAATTAAAAGAATTGTTTAATTAACAAGATCGTATTTAAATAAAAATGAATTTAGTTTCTAATTTGTTCAAAGAAAGCAGATCATTTTAGAAACTAGTTGTTTCCACGGAGAAATATTCAGCACAAAGAATTTATAATCCCAATATTATAGGACATTTATAGAAAAAAAATCCCAACATATTTTCGCCAGTCAAGGTTGTTAAACGTTTCAAAACGGTGGCGGCATCTCTTGTTTGTTAGCGCCGCCATCCATGAAGTTGTCTACTTTTAAAACTAGATTCTTATTGAAGTTACTTATTTTAGTTGCAGTCGAGTTTTCTTTGGGTATTGTCGGTTCGCGGTAAAAAGTTTGTCAGAAAATTAATAAAACACAAAGCGAAAAGCGGTTAATAATAGATATAAATAAATTATATTGTTAATCCGCAACAATTGCAGGTGTATTTTGTGCTTAGACGCGAGTGTATCGTATAGTCGTGCTTGTTGAAACAAACAAAATAAATGCTGTGAAATGTGTTCAGTTTTTTGATTAACCCACAATTGCATTATTTAAACACCGAGTGCATCTTAAATTGAAGATAATATTGTGCCTCCCAATAAGTATTTTATAGCGTCAGTCATATTGGAATAAACAAAAAACACAAAAGGCGGCTAAACTAAGAAGAAGCAGCAGAAGAACAGAGGAATCCATAACAACAACATCATGGCGAGTGAGTAATAAATAGCAAAAGAAAAAAGATATAAAATTATTCTTGAGTTTTATTCTTGCGTTGCTCAAGCACAAACAAGGAAACAGTTCTAAAAACGTTTTTACCTGCACGTTTGTTTTTTATATATATGCCTTGTATAAACAAATGCAGCTCATGCGTGTCATTGTGCGTGAGTATGTGTGTGTGTGTGTCTGTCTATGTATAAGTGTGTGCAATCAAATGTGGCAACTAAATGTACGAAGCATCTGTACATTTTATGTGTGCTTTAATATTTTACGAACTGCGCTGAATGCATAACAGAAGATATCTGCTCTCTCCTGCTCCCCTCCTCCCACCACAACAACAAGGTGCTTAGAGTCTATGTCTGTCTCCGCTGCCGGCTAAAGTTGTGGAAAGTGGCAGACGGGAGGAGGAGGAGGTGGCATCTGCAGCCGCCTTTGCGTCGGGAGTTATGTGTGAAAAATCAATATTTACGCGCTTTACCATTTGTTGTTTTTGTTGATGTTTTGCTTACCAATAAGATGGCTTTAAAGTTGGCCACACAGTTATCAATGAAAACTTAAAGCTTGGTCACACTTTTGTAGGAGAGACGGACTTGCTATGCAATCCAATCAGAATTCAGTCCTCCTCATCTGCATTCGGACCCATTAAATGACAACCACCTTTCAGCAACCACCCAACTGACGACGACCCCCCATTAATAAATGAATATGCCCCTGTCGGCGGCGTCACATGAGGTGCAAGCTTTACCGGCATTACTAACATGCAACCCCCTTGGCACAAAAACACAACAGAAGCGACAACAACGACACCAAAAACAGCAAGAACAACATCAACAAACACAAGTTGTACGTGCCATCGCACATTTCCAGCAGATGTACAGTGGGAGTTTTCACTGATTTAGTGCAACTAAATTAATAACTTTAAAATTAATTATGTTTTCTTGAAGAAGGTAATTTTTCGAGAAACGAGAAAATAAGAAACAAATTTAATATAGACGTTCCCATTGGTAAACTTTTAATATCAAAGGAGTTATTATAATAGTTATCAGACTAAAATTGAAGTAACTTAAGTATTTTGGAAGATAACGCACAGATTTACCAAGAGTAAAGTGTTCTCTTTGCATTTAAGTAGCGAATTTAAACAAAAGCGGCTCAAAACTTAGAAAGAAATACTGAAAATTGCTATGTTTTCCACATTGTAAAATATTAAATTTTTATTTTGAAATACTTTATATAATATTATCTTTTTAATTAAAATTGTTTTTAAATATGTTTTTTATTATGTCGTCAAGTTTTTGCATCAATTTAAGTTTAAATTTCGTGAATTATGTTCACAACAATGCTCATTTGTCCCACTGTGAAACCGTGCACCACCACCACCACCCACTTGGTGTGACCCACCAGAGAGGCAGCTGCGCCCCAAACTCACTTTAGATTTTAATTGGTCCTTTGTGTCTCGCGTCCTCCGACACTTAAGCAGCAGTAGGAAAAAGGAAAAACCCACCGACCCCGCTCCCCTCGACCGTCACCCCTACATGGCTGAACTGATAAGGCATATCGCTAACACAAAACACCCTGCGCTCAAATACATCGCTCGCTGGATGCCTTTTTCTGTTTCTTTATTGTTATTATTATTATTTTCGGGCTTTACATTCGTTTCACGCAGCTTTAGCCCAGATTAGCCTACAGTTTTCGTAGTTTTATTCCCCCTTCACCCCTATATCCCCCCTTTGCACCCCAACACAAATTTATTGGCCTCTCTCAGCCGACTTGTGATTTTTCCTTTTTTCCCCACTCGACTCATTTTTCGTAACTGCTAATAAGATTTTGGTCTGCTCTTAATGGTCTTGACGATGAGGGCTATGGAAGGATGAGGATGAAGAAACTGAAGGAAGGCAGGAAAAGTGGAAATGGAAGTGACGTTTTAATTGAGTTCGGTCCCTATTCAAATTGGCATAGAAATTAATTTCAATTAACTCAAGTTTTGAACTACAGACAAGGACACACGTTTTGGCAGTGTTTCATTTTTTCCTCCTTTGCAACGAAGGACGCCAAAAGTTTGAAGCATTCTTTTGGGGATTTGAGTACTCTGTCAGCTGTCAGTTTGTTTAGGGAATTTGCAATCATCCTTTCTTTGTTTTAAAGTACGTACTTACGAATTTCCGGGCCAAGGACTCACTTTACGAAAATTGCCAAAGCTATGCAGGTCAAGTTTTAATGGAGGTGGAAATAAATATTGTATGCTCTTAGGATCGTTCAAGGATTATCCTTCTGGTAGTGAAAAACAGTTGAAATGATAATAGATCTAACAATATATCTCATATTTTATCTACCTATACTTGAAGCAAAACTTTCTTTCACTTACTTTTTAAAGTGTATTGTTTTTAATGTAAAAATGAAATCTATCAAATTGTTAACAACTAATATTGATCAAATTCGGATTAAACTGTGTGTGATTAGATGCCGTGTGCTAAATTCTATGTTTAAAGTTAGCTTCAGTTGATTATAAGTCCACATTTTTGCTTACGCAAGCTGCCAAAGGACATTGTCGCAACAAGGATAACATTGATAGCAGTCAGACAGGAGTCATCATGACACAGGGACAAAACAAATCCCTGATGTCCAGCAACCTGAGAAACATTGTCAACGAGCTAAGCATGGGAAACTACGATCTTGCCATGGATCAGATCAACCAAAGTTTGGTCAGCAACAAAATGAACAATTCGGGCAGCAATCAAGACGAGATCATGGGATTGCTAGAGTTGAGGAATATCATTGCAAGGCTGCGATTAAAATGCGAGTCGCCGACTCAGATGATTGGACCCACGCAGAAATCGAATGCTTTGCCCAATAGCTTTAGCATCGAGATGTTGGACGTGGTCCAGAAGGTGCTCCGTTGTCGCAGTCATTACGAAGTGTTGCGACTCTCTCATCATGCCACATATTCGGAAGTGAAGCGTGCCTACAAGCGACTGGCACTGCGACTGCATCCGGACAAGAATCGTGCTCCGGGTGCTGAGGAGGCATTTCGCCGGATCAATGAGGCAGCCGATACATTGACTGACAATCAGAAGCGTATCGATTACAATATGCTAACGGCAATTGGTGATTGTTACGCCTCGAAAACGAGCCTGTATTCCACTTACAAAGATGCTGCGGAGGCGGGGGATGCGGAGGATGCGGAGGAGGAGGAGGAGTTTGAACATGATATGGAATTCAGTGAGGAGCGTAGGCGTCCCTATCAGCCAGCCAATCAGCGAGTGCCACAACCGCAGACACTCTACCAGACCGAACAGTTGGTCATTGGCCTCGTTGCCTCGTTGGTGTTCATAATTATAACGCTGAATTATATGGCCACAGCGCCAAACTTCAGTTTCACGCCCACCAGGTGAGTGCCAAATGCCCCTAAAACCGCACCCAACTTCACATCACATCTCATCCCGCCTCTTGCCTTGCAGCACCCACAGCGTGCGGCTCCTGACTGACATCAATCATGTGCCCTACTTTGTGACGCCGGAGTTTGCCAGAAGCCAAACGCCAAAGCAATTGCAAAGCATGGGCGAGGAAATCGAGGAGATCTATCTCACGGATCTCAAATACAATTGCAAGCAGGAGCGCAAACTTCGTAAGTTTTCTATCTACTTATTTATAGATTTGTATACATTCATGCAACTGCTTTTCAGGCGACAAGTTGCTGCTGCGTGCTCGCAATGGAAACAATCCCAATTTACGTGAACACGCCTTAAAGATGCCAACGCCCGCGTGCCACGCCCTCGTCAAATTGGATCAAGCCAAGTACCAGTCACTGCTATTGGATAGCACATCAGATTCCAATAAGACTTGAGACTCCTAGCTATTAAAATTATTGAAATATGTATCTTTAAATAGATTACTTTATTTATGCTAAGCTTAAGCGGATTGACAATGTGCATAAGAAATAAATTTATGTAATGATCTCACAGATGAAATATTTCAACGATTCCTAACTATCTGACAAGTTGTTTTATTGTATATATAGATTTGTATGAAAGTACTATAGATATTTAAAAAGTAAAAGGCAAATTACAAATACTCTTAAGGATTTTTCTAATATCTCTAAGTTCACCAAGCTCTAAAGATACATTTTATTTCTCATTGATAGATTTCAGATAGTTACTTTCTTGAAAAGATACAACCCAAATTACAGATGCTCTTTAGGACATTTCTAACATCATCTCTAAGTTCACCAAGTTTTAAAGATACATTTTATTTCTCATGGATAGATTTCAGATAGTTACTTTCTTGAAAAGATACAACCCAACTTTCTGACAGATTCAGTTTATATTACCTGGATTGCAGAATGTGTTAAGGGAAGCATCCAAAGAAATGGTTTAATATCAACTGAATGCCAAACAGCAATTTGTAATTTAACAATGGGATTTACCGTGTGCCCGTTTAGCATTTAACCTAGTTTTGTGTTGCAAACAGCACATGAATCCAATATGCAACAATGGGAGGGCAACAAACACGCCCACAACAGCAACACAAGCTACCAAAAAAAGGAAGTAAAGAATATATGGCCCAAAAGCAATTGCCCCACAATTTCAGGCGCTCAAATTCCTGCAGAGAGAAAGAGAGAGAGAGGAGAGAGAGAGAGAGGTAGTCAGACCATGCCGCTTTGGTGAAAAGCTAACGAACTTGCCACATTGCATTGGTGGCATATGAAGGCATACTCTGAATACCAACGAGTACCAGTTACAACAAAATCCAAATAAAATTCCAACACACGCAAAAGGCAGACGAAGCGTTCGAATCGCATAAAAGGAGTCACGTGGCAGGAGGCCTGTGGCAAGGCAAAAACAAAAAACGGAGGTAGGAAGACCGACGAAAGCGGAACGGAACTCAACTCGGAATGAGGTAGCCAGGCGGAAGTGGCACTGCACCTGTCTGTCACTCACATACTTGATGTTGCAGGCTGGCTGGCTGACTGGCTGTGCAACATCATCGTTATTATTGTAGCCTGTCCAATTCGAATTGCATTCAGCATCAGCATCACTGAGAGTCGGCGACAAATGCAACAATTTCTCTATGGATTGCATTCAGGGATAACATTTTCAATGTGTGTTGCAGCCACTCCATTGTGGCAACCACTGACATTTCAGGTGCCTCTTTCTATGCCACCAACACTTGAAGGGTTTTTCATTTTTGCTCTGCTTTCTTTTCCTCCTCTTTTATACAAAACTCAACTCGAACTTATTCATTATTTATGCTCCACAAAGTTGACGCAATGAATGTTGTCGTTATCGCCCCGTTCTATATAGTTTTTCTTGTTATTGTTATTGTTGTTGTTGGTGTTGTTGTTGTTGTTTCCCAGCTGCCATTTGCCACTTTTCAACTTGGCTCCGGTTCGTGTCTGGGTCCTTGTCCTTCGCCTTGCCTCACTTTGCATGAGAAAAAAGCTTATCAGAATGGCATTAGGAGAGGTTTTAGCCATCTGGTTGTGCCCCAAAGAGCTAAGGGCAAAAAACTTATGTGGCATTTGTGTCCGGCTAGAAAACTAATTCCTCTATAAGCTATGTTAAATTACCTAGAGTTGCTTAAAAACTAGTTGTTAAACTGCAAAATGTAATAAGAATTAAAAAAGGATTTTTAAATTAAAATAAAAGGGTTTTTATTTGAAAATTTGTATTCAAATTTGAGCTATCGAGCTTTAAATTAAAGCTAATCCGGGTTAAATAATAAATTAAAATAAATAAATTTTCCTTATATTTCTGATATTCTTGTTAATATGTGTTTAAATCTTGAGCTATTATATTGGAATAGCTTTTATAAATTTAAATAATTAATTGATGCCTGTTTTTCTGATAATCTTTTAAAAGGGTTTTTATTTGAAAATTTGTATGCAAATTTTTAGCTATCGAACTTTAAATTAAAGATTTAATAATAGGTTGAGAATTTGATATAAATATCTGAGTGCAATTAAGACAAATATAAGGCTCAATTTAATTTTTAAATAGAAATAAAATTTATTCAATATAAATATTTTATTTTATGTCTGTAAAGTCGCTATATGAAAATCTGAGTTTAAAAAGGAAATGAGAAAGCTTATAGTATAGTAAAATTAATTAAGAAAAGTTGGAGCCATTTAAAGAGTATTTAATATTCGTTGATTTGCATTCATCTACATTTTCTTCAGCTCCTCCTTTGTTTTTTTCGTTTTTCGTTTTCCTTTTTGTGTTTTTGCATTTCAACTTTGCCAGCTGCGAGAATTATGTAAATTGAGTGTCCGGCTGTTGCCTCCGAGGGAGAGAATTCTCTGGCTCCTCAGCTCCCCTATAACTATATATCCTGGAAGTTAACGAAATGAGCATTTAATGTGGCACGCTTAAAGCATTTGCACATAATTTTTGAGTAAATTGCGTTGACTGACAATTCGCAAATAAATGGGATTAGTTTTTGTTGGGTTGGGTGAGAGTAGATGAACCTCAAATAACCGGAATTGTCAGCAATAAATTTGCAAGGCAAACAATGGCCAGGATATGCCCCAAAGTTGTCTCAGTCTCCTCTCGCCCCTCCCCGTGCCTTGCGTGCCGTTGCGCCGCCCCCTTTTATTGTGTCGTTTTGGGTTTAACCCAGATAATGGCCAAAAATAGACGAAAGTCATTACAAGTATTACATATTTACTGTTTACTATTTGAATGCTTCAGATGTTTAATGCGTTTCCTTTTCCGTTTCCAGCTGAAATGGACGAGCTCATCGAGCAGCTGAAGACAACGACCGTCAGTCCGGACAATACGACGACGCTTCTCTGCGAGATTTCGGCCACAAAGGATCCGAAACTATTTGACAAACACGAGCTTGCCGAATGTTTTCTGCGGCTGACACAGTGCGAGGACACAAATGTGCGCAAGGAGGCGGCCAAGTGTATTGCTGAGATAACCAAATCGGAGGTGCAGCGTAAGAAGTTCACCAAACGCGAGATCATTGCTGCCTTCCTCGAGTGCCTGCGTCATGTGCCCACGGATGATGACAGCCGATGTATGGAGCTGCCCATACAGATCTGTCGAGCATTGGGCAACATTTGTTACCTGAATGATGAAGCGCGTGATCTTATATTGGAGCTCAAGGGCGATGCTGTGTTGCTGCAGTTGCTGGACATTGCCAAAATTGATGATGTCGCCAATGCTCCGCAGTTTATCAAAGTGCGTGGTGGTCTGCTCTCCAATTATCTGTTGGGTGGCGAGGGTCTGGCCAAGCGTGCCATGGAGCTGGGCATAATGCAGAAGCTGCAGTGCATCATTGACACCGGTGCCAGCAATGTGGAGCAGCACGAGGATCTATTGCTCAACACATTGCCACTGCTAAGCATTCTCACCGAGAATGTGGCCGATTTGAACTTTGAGTCACAGTTGAACATACAATTGTCACGCATTTTGGCTGCCTCTACAAATCCGGATCTTGCCGAGATGTGCCTCGAACTGTTGCATTATCAGGCCGAGAGTGATGAGGTCAAGTTGCTGCTGGCCAAGGATGGACTCTGTGAAACCATCTACAATCTGCTGGAGAAGTACAAGACTTTGGCTAGCACCAGCGAAGCGCGTGCTCTTATGAAATTGGCCTGTGAACTCATTGTCCTAATCCTGACGGGCGGTAAGTCTTCAATTTACACATCCTGGGCAACCATTAATAACTAATTTTCCCACTTGCAGATGAGTCCATGCATTATTTGTACACGACGCCGTTGCTAAAGAACATGGTCGATTGGCTGGATTCGACGGATATTGATCTCTTGACCACTGGCGTGCTGGCTTTGGGTAACTTTGCGCGAACCGACAGCCATTGCATTTACTTTGTCGAACAACAGACCATGAATAAGCTGCTCCAGGTGCTGGCCAAAAATAATGGCGTCAAGGACGACGTGCGTCTTCAGCATGCGTTGCTCAGTGCGTTGCGAAATCTCGTCATACCCAAGCCGAACAAGAATGCGGTCATACAAGCGGGTCTGGTGCAAACCATACTGCCAATGTTGGAAATCCATCAACCGCCAGTTGTCTTTAAACTGCTAGGCACACTCCGCATGACCGTAGATGGCCAGGGTAAGTCCAACATGCATCAGTCTTAAGCTCAGCATTCATTTGATATCTTTTCCATTTTCCATTTGTAGAGAAACTTGCGCTAGAGCTGCTGAAGAATAAAACACTCATTGAACAGTTGGTACACTGGAGCAAGTCATCGGATTATGCGGGCGTCACTGGTGAATCGCTACGTTTAATGGCGTGGTTAATAAAACATGCCTATCTCAATAAGATTGCCTACGCACTGCCCCGCAAAGGTGACGCACCAGCTGAACAAATAGCCGACAAAATTCCACTCACCCAGGATTATGATCGCAGCAGCCTCAGTGAATTTCTCGACAATGATGGCACCGTGGAGGCCATGGTCAGCATGCTGACAGCCCAACATCTGGTCATGCAAAACGAAGCCTTAATTGCCCTGTGCATACTTTCCGTTGTGTATTTGTCAAAGGCCGGCGAAGTGGAACAGGCTCAACGTCTACAGGATCAATTGATTCAGTGCAATGTGGGAGCTAAACTTGCTGAGCTAATTACCAAGTCGTCGGATAGCATGACGAAAGAGATTGTCGAGAACTTACAGAACTGTATAAATCTGTTGAAAACATCCGAGAAACTTGTGGCCCATCTTGAGCAGCATAACATTAATGAACTACTGAAATCAATCCCCATTCTGACGGAGTACTGCACCTTGTAAAGCATGTTGTAAAGCACGTTGTTGCAATTGAAGAAGGAAGACACACTGCATTTATACCGAGTATTGACCCTTCGCTGTCCAAGCACCGCCAGTTGCCTAATTGAGCATTTTCACAGTTAGAATTACCTTGACCACAAGTCCATCTTGTAGTTTCCACCTTAGAGCAACGATTCAGAATTAGACTTGATTGTAGATGCAACACACGAGAGAGAGAAACACAAACACAAAATCCAAAACAAAACTCACAACAGATGAACACAGATATGATGAACCGGGAATGTATTTTTTAGACGCAAGCGTATTTTTACTGCATTTACGATAAACGTATAATTAATTAAATATACATGCATAACATATATATGCATACATTTATATTTATAAATATATACATACACATATGTATATCGATTTATATACATATATTTGATAATTTAGCATATAAAACTTTTCTGTTACATGATTTTTAAGAGCACAATAACAACAAATCGTGGTGATATCGCTAAATATATTAAATGAATGTATTTTACGTATTGTAATTATAATTTCTTATTACATCTTTTTACAAAACAAATATTCGTTGGCACACACCAAAAATATAAACAAAACAAATTAAAACAATTTTCACGCACAATGCATGTAATTTGAATTAAGCATTTCGATTGTTGCACATTTTAAAATTTTATTATACAACTCACCGAAGTTCTCACGCAGTTGGAAAGCAAATTTTAAACATTTTATGCGAACAATAAAAAACAAAAACAGAACAAAACCGTAACTCAATAACAATCAGCGAAAATAGTTTACACTCGAATGAAATATGCAAAAAAATTTTAAAGTGTAGTTTTAGAATATAATTGAAATTTTAACAATTATTAATTATTGTACTCAATTTTGTGAACAGCAAATAACAACAACAGTAACATTTCTTAAATCTAACACTTAAGGCAAATTTAAGCACAATTTAAGAAAATATTTATATAACGCGTTGAAACACACAAATATTTATAAATTCTAAACACAATAATGTACATTTAAATAGTTCAAATACAATTTGAAATGCATGAGAAATAAATGAGAGAGAAAACCAAAGCAAAACCAAGTTAATTATTTTCAATGGTGAAGTGAATCATATTTAAATAAATCAATTTGCTTTGGCGTTTTGTTAAACAGAAATTTGAAAGTCTTTTTTGAAAATGAACAATTTTTCAAAAAACCAAAGTTGCCACGTTTCAAAATGGTGGTAGCGCTACCTTTTGTTTGTTAGCGCTGCCATTATAAAGTTGTCTGATTTTTGAACTAAGGTTGAGAAAACGCAGTCTTAACAACCCTAAACTAAAAGTCAGACGCTACGGGAGAAGTTCTTATAGTAGTTTATTTATTTTAACATGCTGAGAAAGCGTTTTAATACAAGTGCTTTGCGAGTTACGTTTAAACGTTCGTAAATACCGCATATTTTGTGCTGGAATAAAGAAAACAAGAATTGTAATGCGAAAAACCCGCTCGCAAACTCAGGCGGAAAATGCCGCTTCTACCACACAGCAACAATCAACATCTTCAGCGCCAATAGTAAACACATTTGATGCGGCAAAATATAAGGTGGGTCTATTAAACTAAGTTTCTTTTAGCATTTGAATTGTTAAAAAAACATTAATATTTAATATAATAAAAAAAAACAATTGATAAGTAAAAACAATGTGACCGCAGACAAGCCTCGTTTTGAGCGCCATCTATTATAAAAATGTGAACATTTAGAGAATAGACAAACCCATTCTTTACAACACTGTCATCCGCCATATTTCCTCCGACAAAACAAATTTAGTGCGATTAAAAAGATAAATGCGGGGAAATTAAAATAGCATTTTAGTTGAATATCATCTTATGATATTTTTAGTTGTTAACGGTAGTAGTGTTAGTTAAAAGCGGCTGAGTTAATTAAGAATAATGTCGCTATCTTCAAACGCCATTTTTGCCAGTTCCGTTCAAGGTAATGTGTAAAATTTTGGGACATGCAATTTCGTGTCCACTGTGCGGTATTTTGTCGGTGCTTTTTGCAAACAATATACAAGTGTCCACAGTCCGGTTTTAATTTAGCGTTTAAAGTTTGGCATCGACTTGAAGTGCAATATTTTCACTGCTTTACATGCACATGTACAAATATGTTTTATATACAATTTGGTATATGGTCGGTCGCATACATACAAATACATACAAACTCACATGTAATGCATACACAAATGTCATTGTCTGCATGAATATAACTGTGTATGTCTGTGTGTGCGTGTGAATTTGTGTGTATGTTCGGCGTCGTGTTCTTTAAAACAGTAACACCACAGTCACAATGTGCCACTGATGTCTGTGACGCTTTGTGGCGCTCTAAGCCACAAGTCAAAAGTGAACATCTCTTTATAACAAACAGAGCCTCATAAACTCTCTCAGAGTGTAAAAATTTTATCGATATGATCGAGAAAAATCATGCCAAACTGTGCAAGGAAAATCTAATTAATCCTGATCTGCTTGTCACATTAATTACGTTTATTTATTTTGTTTTTAGGAATGTGAGCAGATGGTGCAGATGCTACGAGTCGTAGAGCTGCAAAAAATCTTATCGTTTTTGAACATTTCCTTCGCTGGACGAAAATCCGATCTGCAAACTCGCATCTTATCGTTCCTGCGCACAAACCTGGAGCTGCTCGCCCCAAAGGTACAAGAAGTTTACGCCCAATCCGTACAAGAACAAAATTCCACGCTGCAGTACATAGATCCAACCAGAATGTACTCGCATATGCAGCTGCCAAGTGTGCAGCAAAATAATGCGAGTCTTGTTGGCGGAGCACCCACACAAGTGCCTCCAGGAGGTGCTGGCAATCCTGCCCAGATGCCTGTAGGTGTGGGCGTCGGTGCAGGCGGTGCTCCCGGCAATATGATGCCGTTCATGCACACGCACAGCATTAATAGCCAGATGCCAATACATCCAGATGTACGCCTGAAAAAGCTAGCGTTCTACGATGTCCTTGGTACACTGATAAAGCCATCGACACTAGTACCCCGCAATACACAACGTGTGCAAGAGTTGCCTTTTTATTTTACGCTAACGCCACAGCAGGCTACAGAGATTGCCACAAATCGTGACATACGCAACAGTTCAAAGATCGAGCATGCTATTCAAGTGCAATTGCGTTTCTGTCTTGTGGAGACATCGTGCGACCAGGAGGACTGTTTTCCGCCCAACGTTAACGTTAAAGTTAATAACAAATTGTGTCAGTTACCTGTAAGTAGACTCGTTTACTATGTAATTACTATGTTATTCTCATTTATTGTTTTACTATAGAATGTCATTCCTACAAATCGGCCAAATGTGGAGCCAAAACGTCCGCCACGTCCGGTGAACGTTACCTCAAATGTAAAACTGTCGCCGACAGTGACAAACACAATCATGGTTCAATGGTGCCCGGACTACACTCGTAGCTATTGTCTAGCTGTATATTTGGTTAAAAAACTCACATCCGCACAGCTGCTGCATCGTATGAAGACAAAGGGCGTCAAGCCTGCGGATTATACGCGTGCTCTAAGTTAGTAAAAAAACCAAAAATGCATTCAGTAATCAGTTTAATTAATTCATTTGTATAATTTGCAGTTAAGGAGAAGCTTACGGAGGATGCTGACTGCGAGATAGCCACAACCATGTTAAAGGTGTCGCTTAATTGTCCACTTGGCAAGATGAAAATGTCGCTGCCGTGTCGAGCTTCAACCTGCATGCATCTTCAGTGCTTTGATGCCAGCCTCTATCTGCAAATGAACGAGCGCAAGCCCACCTGGAATTGTCCAGTCTGCGATAGACCTGCCATATATGATAATTTGGTTATTGATGGGTATGCTATCTCTACTCTACATATTATGGCATAAATTCACCTAATGCATCTCGTTTGCTATTTCAGCTATTTTCAAGAGGTATTGGGCTCGTCCCTGCTGAAAAGCGATGACACTGAAATTCAGCTGCATCAAGATGGTTCTTGGAGCACACCTGGATTACGTAGCGAGACTCAAATACTGGACACACCATCAAAACCAACCAAGGTTGAGGTCATTTCGGACGATGTCGGTGAGTAGCCCCAGAAAATGATCAATTATCTGAATTACAACAGCATTTTCAAAACCGCTTTTAATTTGTCTAGAATTGATCGATGACACAAAGCCGATGAAGACGGATATATCGCCAGCGCCTGAGGATCAGCCAACCTCAACGTCCAACAGTGAAACAGTGAGTTTCAGTTGATTCCAAAATGCATAGAATTGTAAAGAATTGAATAATTCAACTGTTTTCATTTAAATTTGATGCAGGTCGATCTTACCTTAAGTGATTCTGATGATGATATGCCGCTGGCCAAGCGGCGTCCTCCAGCCAAGCAAGCAGCTGCCACTTCCACATCAAACGGTACTGGTGGCAATGCACAACGTGCCTATCCCACATCTCAACAGCCGCAAAAAACTGGTACGTTGGATCCATTTTTGTAGAATGAAGCAAACAGGCAACAGTTATAAATGTTGAATATTTATAAATCGATGAATAGATTAATAATACAAAAACACACGCAGAGACATAAGGCAATATCCATATCCATCTACATTCATACATACACACTCTACTCATCCACCACATACACTTTTTACACTGCCGCCCCCCTCTCCCAAAATGGCTAGCTCTAATTATTTTTGTGTCATTATCTCTTGCTTAATTCCTTTTTTTGACTGTTTTCCGTTCGTTTTATTAAATTACGTTGATATGAAGAGATTCCTTAGATTGCTTCAGGTTGAGAAGTTGAGTTATGTGTAAATTGAAATCCTTTATTTTACCAGAAGAAGAAAAATAGTTACTTTCTTTCTGTAACTAAAAACTCAACATTATATCTATCTATATAAATATCTTATAGCTCTTTTTAAAAGCACAAATCGTCCAGAACCACTATATACTCTCGTTCGTTCCCTGCGGTCACGGTAGGTTGTCTGGTCTATAACGTTTAGAAGTTGAACTCTATTATCCGTGTGCATATTACTTACAGCGTATTATTTAAACAACTTAACATGGATAAACCGTGACATGGCTTTTGAGAACTATGCCGTTGAGATTGGTGCAATAGTTTTCAATTTTGTTTATATTCTATTGTTATGTTCGATTTAATTTATTGGTCTATTATTGTATAATTGTATTTATTTATTGTCAAGCACCATTCAACACAATGCACTCCTCCCACATAAGCGAAAAAGAATCATTAATAAACTTTGTAGTTAATTCTTACGCTGATCAGGTGTTTTAGTTGCTGTCCCAACTAGAAGAAAATTAAATGAAAGCTGTTTTTTGTAGTAACTTGTAAACTTCTCTGTTCTTTCTCTCCCCTTTCTTTCTGTCATTTTCTGTATCTTTCAAATATATATGTATTTAAAATATATGTATATCCTGTTCTCTTTTCTCTTCCCTGTGTGCTTCTCCCACCACCAACCAACGACTCGACTCGACCAAATAGATTCCCCCGAGCAAACACAGCGACCATCGCTATCGCCTGAAACGCAAGAACAACAACAGCAACTGCTGCTTGGAGATCAGCCGTCAGCAGCAGTTCATGCCAGTCTATTGGAGTCCCTGGCTGCTGCGGTAGCGGATCAAAAGCATTTTCAACTATTGGATCTGGCTGCAGTGGCAGCTGCTGCTGCTGCAACGGCGTCTGCCTCAGCCCAGAATCCAAATGCGGCCCCATAGAGTCTCACACTTTCTTTTCAACTCCAAAACAAACAAAAAGAAATTACAAAACCAACCTACACGAATGTAACAATTGTAAACAAATTCACAAACTCACACACACACAACACTCACACACACACTCTCATTTTATGTTTTACATTTGTTTTGCATTTTTGATTGATTTTAATTTGGCTTTCTCACTGTTCTTAACAATTTCTCAATGTTGGCATTTATAGTAAATTCAACATTCATTACCCAATCTCAGAGGCTATTTTAACTCACGTTCATTGCATCGAAAATCTAATTGTCAAAAGGCAACAACAAATTAGTTATTGTGTAATATTTGTGTGTGTTGCAGGGGGCGCAGTTAAATCGCAGTAGCAGTTGCTGTTGCTGTTGCATTCTGATGTTGAAGTTGCACATACATACACAAATGGTCTATTCGTTGCTTGCAACACAACACGTTGCTGCCCGGTTGTTACACTGTTCCTACTTACAACAAATTCAACAGTTTGAACTCTTTTATCTTTATTAGCTAACAGCAGCGGTGGGCACCAGAGCTCAATTCGGGAGCAATACATGAACACCTACAACCAAATCTACAACCATTATTACAACAACAATCCCAGTTAGGGTCTCATGAAGGGTCGTCCGCTTGGCAAGACCTAACGGAAAGAGCTCTCGGAGCCCACCGCTGGCTAACAGGCCTCTTAACTTAAAAAAATCTGTTGTTTATGTTTGCTTTTATTTCCTATATACTTACATATATTTCTGTTGTGCTCGTCTTGATTTTTATACACCCACACATACATTTATACACATCAACATAGTTTAAGTTTCTTAGCCAGATTTAATTTAATTAGCCACAAACAAAAAAAAAACAACTACTATTCACAACAACACATGATTAATTTATTGGATTGGATTGAATGTTACGTCAATCCTTTTGTAATAGTACGTATTTTTAGATAACAATACAAACAAACAAACACACAAACAAATAGACCTATGCATTGTAGAATAGTTTAATATTAAACATGAATCAAATGTTAACAAATAAGCATAAAATAATTCCTATTCATATTGAAGCAAGCGAGAGGAAGGAGGGAGAATCGATCATCAATTTTAAGCTATATATTTGGGAATAATTTAGAAGCTAAGCTATCATCATTTTGGATATGCAAAAAATTCATTTGCATTCGAATGTTTTTATTTAATGGCAAATAAAAACGAAAACAGCATTCATTTTCATTTTATCTATAACATTACGTATGTACTATATCTTTTTGAAAAAGAAGGTAAAAATAAAGAAGATATGCAACTGGAAAATGATTACAATTTAAATTTCACTCAATAATAAATAAAGCTTAAATTATCGTATATAATAAACCGCTTCATCTTTGTAATTATTTATTTAGGCACACTGATGGATTTCTATTTTAAGCTGAGTAAAAGGTGACACATATAGGACCACCATATGCATTAATCTCTCTACAACTATGCACACATGTACAAAAATATTATTGTCTCTGCGAATGACCAAATCAATCCAATCAAGAATAAATATTAACCCTGTATATACAAATAATAAATAAAAAAAGACACGCGCTGCCGATTTTAATTTAAAACAAAATCATGAATCCATTGCATGAGGGAAATATAACTAGGTAATTTGTAAGTTAATTATAATCTGCAAATTAAAAGTAAATATTTGAAAAAAAAGAAAACTATCGTCTTTTATTTGTTGTGAAGCCACACTATGGAGCAGAACCTGTTAGATTATTGTATTTTAAGTTTTAGTTGTAATTTTCCTTTTTTTACACTTGCATTTCTTTGAGTGTACTTTTCATTTGAACTAATTTCTTATTTGCAGATGAAGGAGAAGGAGAAAGAAAACCCGCGGATATAAAGGAAGTTTCTGTTATTGAACTTTCAGACTCGCCATAAAACAATATTAGCAACCGGCGACATGCTCCAAAGAATTTAATAACACTACACGAAGTTTATTTTAAATCTGGGACTAACAAACACACCATTATTGACAATTAATTTTTTCTTTTAAGTAAACTGAAAAAAGTAAAATTTACATTTTAGGTTAAGTACAATCTTGCGAATAAAATACTAGTTTATTACTCCCTCTTTGGCAATTTAAATCAAAGTTTGACTTTTCCGTTACAGCAATCAGCTGTGCGGCAAATGCTGCCAGCTTTTGAAGCTTTTATTTCAAAGCAGTTGGCAGCTCGGCTGTCAGTGTGACCAAAGTACATTAATTATTGAAAAACTCATTGTCTATTAGTCATCTACGATCCGCGTAGATCTCTTGATCTTACTTGAGTGTACCTTCCACTAATCCTGGCCTAAAAATGTATGAAAAGCCAATTTTATATTACGCGCTCTTTAGTCCTCCCTCAAGAGCCTGTATGATAACGGCAAAGCTTATTGGATTGGACTTGGATCTAAAGTGAGTGGGACAGCATTTCTACTACGAACAAGTTTGTGATTTGCCTTTATTTTGAACAGAGCCGTTGACTTTTTAAAAAAGGAGCATTTAAGTCCAGACTTTCTTAAGGTATATACATCTCTAAAAGGATATGTTTACATAATTAAAATGTACTTTACAGCTCAATCCACAACATCAGATCCCCGTGTTCGTCGACACAGACGGAGAGGTGTATGTGGACAGGTGTGTACAGACCTTAAATATTTGAATTTCTTAACACGTTCTTCCACTTTTATTTAATATTGTAATTACAGTCATGCAATTATTTGTTTTATGGTTTCCAAGTATGCCAAAAACGATCAACTATATTCAAAAGATTTAAAGAGACGTGCTCACATCGATCATCGTTTGCACTTTGAGAATGGTGTACTTTTCCAGGTAGTCATAGATATTGTGGGTCGTAATATTTACGGTGGCGAGGCGGAGTTCAATCCCCGTTCTTTGGAGCTGTGCCATAGTGCCTACGCTATATTGGAGCAATTTCTAGAGAAAGGCAGCTTTGTTGTTGGCAACGAACTGAGTGTGGCCGATATTTCCATACACGCAACCCTCATAACTTTGGATTTGCTGGTGCCAGTGGAGCAGAAGCGATATCCTCGAATTGATGCCTGGCTAGGACGTATGAAGGAACTATTGCCAGACTATGAAGAGATTAATCTCAAGGGTGCTCAGACTATATATCAACGGGTTCTTCATTGCATGGCCGAGCACAAGACAAAGGCGACAAATTAATTGAAAACTTTAAAAATTTGTATTTTGATTGCTTGTTTGGTGTTTTTATTTTGTTCATATATGTATATTAATTTAAAATTTGAAATTATTTTGTTTATAAGCTAACTGGATTAAATTCTGGCTACGCTAAATTCACTTGTGTCTTTTGATTTGGAAGTCAAATGTAGTTTTTGTTTTTTGAAATGGTCGCTCGCTGTGAGTTTTCCGTTTTGATAAGCCGCTAGATCTTTATTAACTACTATATATAACTAGAATACGTCGTATATGTATATTTATATATATATGTATGTATGTATGTATATTTGTATGTATAATAATATTTAAGGTTTTGTCTGATATCATAGGTAATCATCAATCGCAAAGGGAATTGCCTACTCCTTATGCCTAGCTATATACAAACACAATCATTAACCTAATCACACTTATTTTGGTATACTTGCAAGCGAACGGATCTCCCTATTTATATATTTCTAATTGTTGTTCTTAATCAAAGGTCGTCCAATTATTCATGCCCTTGCCAACACCAACACCAGCGCCGGCAGTTAGAGCTGGAGTTGTGGTGTTGTTTGGAGCCGTCGCTGTGGCTCCATTCAAGGAGAACTGATCAAGTCCGTATTTACGTAATAGCTCAAAGTCATCATCCGGCTTGACACCCATATTGTTACGTTGGATTTGTGGTGGCAACGGAGTTACACGGCTCGTTACAGCTGCCACAGTGGCCATGTGCTTGGGAGCAAAATAGGGATACAAAGGATTGTTCACACTATTATTGGCCTGCATGATCACACAGCTGTTGACGCCAGCTGGCAATGTGCTGGACTTGGATTTGTTGCTGTTGAAGGTTTTCCCTCCTAGCGGCGGCAGAGGTCTTGCATTCTGATTCAACGGGTCAAAATCCTCCAGATCGAAGCTAGTGTTGTTGCTATCGTCCAGCGATATCAGATCATTCATGCTGTCCTCCGGCAACGGCTGTGCGCTGCTGTTGCTACGCGGTGACTGCGAGAAGAAGTAAAATTGGATTATGATGAGTTGGCTTCAAAGTATAAGACTAGAATCTTTTTGTTAGACTACTAAATGACAGGCAGATAAAAGCATTGGTTAAGTGATTCAATTCTACAGCAAACTACAGGGTAAGACTGGCCTCAAGAGTGGCCTGGTCTAATGATAGATTGATAGATACTCGTAAGTGGAGCAAGATGTGTTAGTATATGTTGTGGGACCGCAACCGGGATGTTTTCTTAGTTAACTAAACGCGCAGCTGATGTACCTCTCTTTTGGCCCTCGGCGTTGGTATCGGTGCCGATTCGGAGCCCATCGGCGAGGAAACATTCAGCTGGGAGAATCTTGAGGCTGCCGTTACAAATGAAGCGCCCGACGAACAGGACGACGACGACGCCGATGACGATGTCGATCCTGATGACGTATTCGAGCCTCGCAATGAATCATTCTGCTGATCATCCTGCCAGCAATTTTGTTCCAACCGATTAATGCCAGCACTCACGGCTGCCGCTGTGGCTGCCACCACAGCATTGGCACTGCATTGACGTCTCGGCGGAATTGGAGGTGATTGCATATCCGGAGGACTGTCAAAACTTGAATCGGTTGTGGCCAATGGTCGAGACTTGGTCGGCGTAGATGTATGATGATGACGCGGTGGCTTGGACTCCAAGTGTGCGGCATTAGGCGCATACGGATGATTGTAGTAAGAAGCGGGCTGCGTGGGCGGCGGTGGGCGTGCCGGCGGTGCTCCGTTTGCAGCAATACGCGAGCGTGCTGTGCTCTGGTGTTCGGCATTTGGTTTTAGCTGCATGGCGACGATGACGTGGCGGTGATTTGTGGTGTTGGTGGTGTTGTTTTTGTTGGTTGGTGCAAGTTGCGAGAAGATGAGCAAACAATCAAGTTGTACATACACAAGAGACAGACAGACACAGAGAGACACGAGACAACACACACAGAAAACACATGAAAAAGGCAATGAAAAGAATGAACGAAACATCAATTTTTTAACAATAGCAACAACAACATCAATGAGATATATAGATATAGCAAGCGCGACTCGGATGTGTCTTAAAGCTTCAGCCGATTCTCGTATGCACGCACCATGCTACTTACGCTGCGATCAACGGCGGGCGTCTTAAAGAGCGGATGATTCTGCAGCTCCTGCGACAGATTCATCTCCGATGAGCAGATCGAGCTTGCCGAGCTAACAGCAGGAGACGCACCCACATGATGATCATAATTAGCACGCATTGGCGTACCCAACGCATAACCATTTGCCGGTATGTGGCTACTCGAGCTGGACATGGCCAACGACACAGGATTGCGACGTGGCTGATGCGTCGGATGCAATTGCAACGATGTTTGTTCCCGTGTGGCGCCTCCATTGCCATTGCCAATGATCTCACCCTCCAGACGCTTACTGCACACGGGCGAACTTGGCGCCGATCGATGCGTGACCTTGCGTCCGTAAACCGATCCGTTGCTGCCGTCCGGACGATCCGAATGTTGTGGGGAGCCCAGACCAAAGTGGAATTGATGGTTGGGATTGTGGGTGCCGTTATCGCGCCACTTCTTGTAAGCCGTTTTAACGCCACGTGAACTCTCCTTGACCTTTAGCGAGATATATATTAAACAGAGAGATTCGTGAAAAGGACTAAACCATAGAGTTTGAACATAGATAAAAAACTATCGAGAAACTTCGAAAATTATATATAGATATTTAAGCTACCACTCACCGATTTGACGGCAGACTTAACAGCTGGATTAGTCTGCAAAAGTTAGGCGCATGTTTTGGTAATACAGTAATACAGATCGAGAGATAGGATCGATTCAAAGCCAGAGCGAGCATAAAGCACAGAAGAAGCACAACGTGATTTCCAAGTAGCATACGTATATATGAAAGAGATTGACGATTGACGCGTTTGTCGGACAATTAGACAATATTAATGATATATGATTGCGAGACAATAAAACAAAAAATACATATAGTACATCTAACTACAACTTAATGGTTAATTGACTAGATGGCAATGCTGATATAAATAATGACTGTTAGTGCAATGAGGCTTGAAAACGTTAACATGGTTTGTTGTCTTCATAATGATTCCGATTCAAGGTTGTATAATTTGTATAACTTGTGCATTGATTAGTACAGTTTACTGTGTTCAAGGTCTAAGTGATGATGATGATTGTGATTTTGTGTGTGCTGGAAATGTGAATCCCCCTTTTGATCAAATTTTGTTCGTTAAGTGTCTAAAGCTGCTCTTTTTTTAATACATATTTGATTTTTAGGTTGCCATTTGTGATATAAACAATTAATTTAAAAAATGATTTAGTTTTAATAGAGCTAAATGTTTTCTAAAAATCTATATTTTCATATGGCAACCTGAATCAAAATGTTTTGCTTAGTAGCTGTGAGCATTAGACATTAAAATAAAGAGCGAACCCAGAATTAGACGATTTCTAACAGAAAGATTAAATTACAAAAAAAATAACTCATAAGTAAAACTAAAAATTGAAAAAAATTAACAAAAAATAAATTGAAATATTTAGTTTTGCCGTAAATAAAAAAATATGATGTGCAATTGTTGGTTAAAAAAATAGAGAGAGAGAGATTGTGTGAAAGTAAATCAAATTAAACTAACATTTTGTTTGGTTTGTGAAAAGGTGTTTTTTGTGTGTGTGTGGAAATTCTACTCATATTTTTTGGTGATGGACGATGGCATTCAGTTTAAATATAGTTCTTGGCAAACACTCGCGACACACTGCGCTTTCCCAAATAATACTGCGAAATAAATCAAATGATGTATAGTAAATTAAAGATAATATTGTTGATCATAATTAAGTAAGTCAGAACAGAAGCGTTTCTTAAAAAATAAGGCACAACATTTATCGGGAAATTGTAGTGGGTCAGCGCAGAGGGAAACTCTCTCTCCATGTATGCTCTCTCCAAACCGAATAGAAATATACAGATACACATAAGTACTATATACACAATAGTAATAGTATGACCCAAGAATGTAGCACAACTAAAAGTGGTGTTTTTTGGATTGGATTGGAATGTGGTTGGATGTTGGAATTGCTCTATGAGTGGGGGGTGGATTAAGGCAACAGAGATACCAGCTAAGGCCAAGCTAAAAGATAGATGCGTATCTTCTTCAAGGCTCACCTTGTCCTTCATATGCTTGAGGAAGACGTAGTTACGTCCGCGTTTCTTCATCTTTTCAGCATAACGCACAGTTTCGAGCTCAAACTCATCGGAGAAACCCAATCCGCTGTTCAGCATCTTGAGCCGATCATCAACGAATTGCGCAAAGATTTGTAGCTCCATCATTTTGGTAAGAAAGGGACGCAAGTGTGCGGGCCGAGATTCAATGAATTTGTCATGATTGAACGTCTTACAGGTGTCGTGAAACTCAACAGCATCTCGATAGCCGCCAATCAGCTGGACCAGTGCACCTAGAAATATTTTCGATACACGATCTCCAATGTGATCCTGTGTGTGATTCAGGTATTTCTTAAGTTGCGACACAATCTCTGGAGGCAGAGAGCGCACATCATCAAAGGGACTTTCGAACACCTTTGTATCACAGTCTAAGATCACAACTTCTCCCAACTCATCGGCGGAAACCTGCAACGAAAACACATATTAAATTAAATGTTAACATTCTGGTTGTGATTAAAACTTGCAGTTTCCAGTACAGGCTTTGGCACACCAATTAAATATGGCATGGGTGCGCCCAAGTAATCCTTGAATTCCCAGGGTAACACAGGTATGAATATATGCTGCCAGACCATTGGATAGAGGAATGCATTGGCTGCCTGAATGCAAGAGGAAAGCCTATCCAGATGGCTCGATGTGAAGATAATCCGACGTTCGGCAAGCATCGCTGCAAACACGCAAATCATCTCCTTGGGATCCACAAAATTGTAATATAGATTGAGGTTGTGCTGTAAGGAATTATATGATTAACAAATCTGAATACTGATAGATTTCAGACTCACATTTTCTGGTATGCTGGGCAATTGAAACTGCAACGGACGCTCGAATGTAAAATGCTGTAAGAAAATCAAAAAGTTAGCAATGTTATATTGAACGTTTTAGTATTTTAAAAAACTCACGCTCTGTCCACTGCTATAGAATACCGTTAGACTGCCGCCCGAATCGGGCACGCCTCTGTTGTAGGCCTCCGAGAGGAAGGTGCGAAATCCATTTCGATCGGTTCGTCTGAGTTCTGCCAACACAATCAATAGCTTGAGGAAGGTATCATGCCAAGGCAGATAGGTGATCAGGACCATCGCCGTATCCGTCTTGGGATCGTGTCGACAGAAGCCAAAACGCCATTTCGAATCGCCGGTGGTATGCACAAAGGAATAGGATTGCACGGAGCCCCTATTGAAGGTAGAACATTTACATAATCAGATATAATACTCTGGATCTGCTAATTGAATAAAATGATTATACAAATAAACGCTTATAATATAATTCTTTTCAATTTCAATTTAGATTTGGCGACTTTTGAACCTTGTGGGAAATGATAAGAATATGCAAATGAAATTGTATATCCCTCTTATAGGGGCGGGTTTGAATAACTATGTATCTATACTAAGTGCTGTTTATTTAAGCACAAATAATATTAAATCTACTTGAATGTCTATCAAGTATATATTAAGATTATATTTCAAAATCATGCCGACATAATTACTCAAGATTTTTCTCATATTACAGTAATAATTAGATTTCTAAAATTAACGATTACGTATGTATAACTTTATAGATTTTGCTTAGGCCATTTGTGGTCAGGATTGGGCAAGTCTATAATTTTTTGTGTACAATATAAAGTTTATTAAAGACCATCCGGTCGACAACGGCACGAATCTTATGACCTTGACAGCAACAGGCGCGTATTCCGTGCTCTTCTCAAGAAATACTTCATCGCGTCTTTATATAATACACACATATTTGCCTACATATGTTTGTACAAGTAAAAGACTGTCGAAAGTATGAAGATCTGCTTTAAAGCTGAAGAAAATGACTAATGAGACGGAAAGTTGATTTGCCAGTCTGCTTCCTCTTACTTTTTGGCTGCCTCTTAACCCACATTTAAAGCATTTAGCAGACGATTGAATAAATCAAAAATACAAACAATAAAGACGACATTTTATGTGGCGTTTAATCGGAAATCAAAGCAGTTAAGCATGTTAAATAAAAAACAAACATAATTGGATATAAATAAATTTATAAATTTAGACAAAGATGAGTTTGTTTTGCTTTCGAGTCGAGTTGCTGTTATTGTTGTTGTGTGAA
Organism: Drosophila putrida; assembly: GCA_037043535.1. Taxonomy (NCBI): domain Eukaryota; kingdom Metazoa; phylum Arthropoda; class Insecta; order Diptera; family Drosophilidae; genus Drosophila; species Drosophila putrida. Next base: position 2,232,395 of record JBAMBI010000065.1, read on the forward strand.
AGAAACTCATTAGCAATTTAAATATCGTACAATTTGCAACATAACAATAATATACTCCCACCACTGAGTTCGCTTTTAATGCGACGTGTCCGTTATGAACTTTATTTCTTACAACTTTTCGCATTTCGCGGGCTTTTTCTTGTTGTTGCTGTTGTTGTCTTTTGGCAGGCAACGAATTACGTAAAGTCGTTAGATGGCGCGCATTTATTTAATAAAATATGCTAAGCAGGCAAAGCGACAAAATCACTGAGCGCTTTATTAATGCGGGCAATGGAAAAATGGACAAGGAAGTGTGAGTGTGTGTGAGTGAGAGGGTGTGTGTAGGGGAGAGAGAGAAGAGGAGGTTTCATTCCAGCTTAACATGTCGGTGCATTGACTTTGCCGATAACAGTTAATTACAACAATAATACTATACAAGAGAGTGCGAGCGAGAGAGAGACTTAAACTTTTGATGAATTAAGGCTAATGTAGAGAAAGAGAGAATGGGAAACTGGAGACTGTCTCTGTTACGCACACGTTACATACAGTAGCTCACAGCATAATATTCCCACTACATTCCTAATTTAAGATATTATTTGTAAATGAAATAAAAAGCATTAATCAACAAATTTGCATTTATTAACTACATATTTTACACCCCAAAAAGGCATTATTTGTTTGGGTTCCATGCTTATCAGTGACAATGACATAATGAAGGGGTGTGAGGGGAAACTTAAGACAACTTGTTGCAAAGTCTTAAGCAGCTGCACAGATAAACCAGAAATGTTTTCGGCGTGACTAACAAGGCAGTTCACAAAAGACAATTCAATTGACGTGTGTATGTACATAAGTATGTATCTGTAAGCGATACAAAAAGTAACCAGAGTGAGGAAATATTTACTATAAAAAACAAAATAAAGAAAACAAAAAGCGTAAAGTGCGAAAATGAATTGCGTTCAACGAAATGCGAATGAAATAATCCACAATGACCATACAAACTCTGGGGCACATGTAAACAAACATAAAACTACACACAACAGGTTATACAATTCATGGACAAACTTGAAGTATGATTCATCATTCGGACGTTGTCGTCTCGACCATTCACCCAGTCAGTCAGACAGTAAATATCAAACTGAACATCAAACGGTTGTTAGTTCTACTTGTTATTGTGGTTTGTCTACATGCATACTATATAGTACCTACATACATGACTAATGTAGAATAACCGGAAATAAATATACACACGAATAATGATTAAGAAATGGCATTAAAAACGAAAAAAAAACAAACCTTTCGAGATCACAGGGAAAGGCAAACGATGGAATGCCGGTGAGCACCTCCTTATCGCGAAAGCCCTCTGGGAAACTTTCGATAATCACACCAGCGGGGGTCGAAACACCTCCTCCATTACGACTGATGGTGCCTCGATCGATGCCGCGTGTGGGTTTAACCTCGCACCAAAACTCAAAGAGTTTCTTCACGTCGTTTCTGCCAAAAAAGGAAAATACAATATAACTGTTATATTATAGTTATTAGGAATAATCATTATTTGTGAGTTTTATTATGCAATAAAAATCAAAAATAATCATTATTTTGAAACTGGTCTCTGGTATATACATAAAAGATATATATAACAAGAATAACTAATGTTAATTTCACTTTATTTTGCTCTGCTCAGCCAAGCGTTACGCCCACTGCATTTAGTTTTTTATTTTCCCAGCAGCAGATGGAAATCTCGTCAGCAGACAAATTTACTCACTTAATACGTGAACCCATTTGGATGTGTTGTGGCTTTCCTTTTAGCACATATTTCAATCAATTTGATGTATTTATTTGTTTTATGCTTCTTTTTTTGTATGTTACACTTTTAATTTTGGTTGGTTTTGTATTGTCACTGGCAGCAGCAGCAGCCCGCATAAAAACATACACAGGCGGCTGTTCACTTGCACTCTTCCCTTCTTCTGCTCCCTTCACTTGCTCTTCTTTCTCTTTGTCGATTCACGATTTGGATTCGCGACGTCATTGAATTATATCTTTCATTGTTTTCTTTTCAGTTGCTATTGCGTATGAAATGTGTGCAACTGTTTTAAGGCCACTGTATTTTAGATTCTGAGCATCTTATTTGGCTCCAATTATAAATGATACACTTGGCACATTTATTTTTATGCAAAATTTTCGAACAAAAACAATTTCAACGACACACAACGACACCCAATAACGCAACGACGCAGACGATAACTGACTGAAAGGGTCAGCTGTGCTTGCCGTGGTTATCGGTACACTGTTATCGGTAACTGCTCCTCACTTAACAGAGTGGAGCAGTTGCTTATAACAGATATGTTACCTCACTGTTGCGTAGCAGTTCGGTCGTTACATTTATTTTAAAATAAGAACAATTTTGAATTAAGCAGTAAGATTACCTTTCAATAAACCCAATTAATTATAAATTAAACAAAATAAAGGTGTTTGTAACTCTTTAAGTGTCACTTAAAATAAATTTTACAAAACAAAATAAAATCTCTTTTGGTTGGTAGATCTGTTTTAGTAAGCCATCTTTTGTCATTATTGTCAAGCATAAATACGCCACCTTTTGCCTGTTTGGCGAATCACAAATCGATATTTTTCAGCGGTCCAAAGGCGACGCCAGCTGACGACACGTTTTTATTACGATAGAAGTGTTTTTGTTTACAACCCAGTTTCGTTCCGTTTAAATTATAACTTAGCGCAGTGTGCACACAAAAAAAAACTGGATAGAATGGCCATAATTGGTTATGCAATTATATAATTACATTTCCTTCCAACGTCAAATACTAACAACCTAAGAAAGTTCCTTTTCGCAAGACGCATTAAGTGGGAGACGCCAACAACAACAACAGCGAAAGTAAAGCGTTCAGTTTGTTTACAACTAACTTGCCAAGGCAAGTTATTAACTATATAATAAAAAATGCGTGCGTCATAATTGGTACGGTAATTACGCCACCCACTGTAAATTTCACTAAAATAGCACAAAGGTTCAATTCCCATCCCCTTGACCCCAAAGCTATTGATTTTGTTGTTGCACGTGATGATGCCAAGGCAAAAAATTCAATACTATGTAAGTACGTAAGTGAACATGTACCATATACCTGTGTACTTGAATATGTGAGTATGCGTGCCTGTGTGTGTGTGTGTTCGCAATAAATTCCAACGGCCATTTTGGCTTTCAAACGCGACCTACCGGCCTAGAAGCAGGAAAAGAACGGGTCATTACTGTTTTGGACGCCATTGGATTAACATCAAAATTACATTTGTTTTATTTTATCTGTGTCATTTTTACAAAACTATCTAAATTTATTGTTTTTTACAAAATTTTTCGTTTATTTACATTTCTCCTCAAGGTAAGCGCACAAAAGTCATTTCATGGATCGTTATTATGCAAGATAACAATAGAAAAGTGCCAAAGTTACCATTTATTGGTAAACGATAAAAGAATTTATATACGTAAACGTCTAGTATATGAACTAGTACCTGACTAGTAGTGATAAGCGTTTAGTTAAGTTATTTACCCCTGCTGCGAAGTCATGTTGTGCGCCTTTGTCCAGATGCCGCCTAAAGCGGCAAATAAAATTCACAAACTTGAATTGAGAAACTTTGCCCGATGCGCGTTTATGGTTAGTCATAATGACAGCAAAGCCGTGAGTGCAGCTTTAGCGCAACAACTACAACGATATCGATACCAACAACAACAACAACGACCACAACTCATACCACAACAACAACAGCGACGACCACGAAGTGATCTACAATTTAAACAGGAACTACTGTGAGTGAGAGTGATAAGACTTATGAAACATTATTATGATATCTGCGTAATCATTTGAGCTGATAACGAACGAGGAGGCTCAGGTTCAAGTGTCCGCCTCATGCCTCATGTGCCCAGTTCTTCCAGCTGTTATGTGTCCCCGTCTCCTCAATCAAAACTAATACAAACATGTAAAGTGATTGTCATACTATGAGCCGAGTACGATAAGATATGCCCCGACGACGATTATAATATACTATAGTATATCATCAACCCGACTCTGTAGTTGCAGAAATAACAAACAGTTCCCCATTCAGCATTTCGCATTTCGAATAAGTTTGTGCTTTGTGTTCTAAATTGTAATTTGCACGTCTCTTTTTCAATTGCAGTCGTCGCCCGCGGGATCAAAGTATCAGATTTTCTTCTTCAATCCGAGGAATACATACGGATTCAATGTCAGTCACCATGTTCTACTCGATGTACGCGTACTTGTCGCACATCCCGCGTCTCCATGCGCTCGGAATCGCCATGTTTGCCTATGTAGTCTATTACCTCATTCAGGTGGTAAAGGTGAGTATCTACCTGGCTATTACGTCATTCTATCATTATGTGTCAATGCCGTATCTAAATTGTGTGTGATTACAGCGTCCGATAATTGCCTGTGCCGATGGGCCATTTAAGCAGTACCTGCAAAGGAAGATGCCATCACTGGAGAACAAGTATTGGCCAACTTTCTGGTGTGTTGAAAGTCGTGCTCAGACTGTCCTTGCGAGCCTGCTGCGCTCCAAGAGTCTTCCACGCGTCAACTACCGCAGGTATGTAATTATCCCAACCCACATAGTACCTATATTGATTGGAAATATATCATTACTATAACCCCATTAACCTTTCAATATATAGACCAATTGGTTTTGGTTTTAATATGAATGGAAAAGCTTGAAAGCGCAACGACTTTTTAACCCCACCTGACTTGGAATGATTTGAAATGATAATCATGATGATTTTAAATAATTTATGCTAAATATTCTGTTAGCTTAAACCATATTTATAGTATCTAAAAGAAGTTCCTTCTAGAATCTATATCTTCTTGAGTCGTTTAAACAACTTTACTTTATATAATCTACAATCTTTTTTAGGGAAATTCTTACGCTGAAGGATGGCGGTGAGGTGGCTCTGGACTGGATGGAGGAAGGCTGTGGTGAGCGTGCTCCCTGTGTGCTAATCTTGCCAGGATTGACTGGTGAATCGCAGGCGGAGTACATTAAATGTCTTGTCTTTGCCGCTCAGCAGGCTGGCATGCGAGTTGTTGTCTTTAACAATCGTGGTCTTGGTGGCATCGAACTGAAGACACCGCGACTCTATTGCGCTGCAAACTGTGAGGATCTGTGTGAGGTTGTGAAACATGTGCGTCGCACGCTGCCCGCACACTGCAAACTGGGTGCCACCGGGATATCCATGGGTGGCCTCATTCTTGGTATGCATCAACATAAATAATATACACAATGGTTGAGAGTAATTTATGAGTTTCGGCTTTGTTTTTAGGTAACTATTTGGCGCGGAAGAGTGACGAGGCTCGTATCAATCTGTCGGCTGCCAAGATTATATCGGTCCCTTGGGATGTGCACAAGGGCAGTGACAGCATTGAGAAGCCGGTCATCAATAACTTGCTCGGACGTCATCTTGCTGGCAGTCTGTGTCGTACATTACGTAACCATTTGGATATCTACAGAGATATCTATCAGGATTCTGACATTGATATACAGCAGATACTTCGTGTAAGTAATATGAATTCTATTGATTTCTTTAGAATTTGCAATTGAGTTAGACATTACATAAATAATAAAGTTTATAAAATGTATAATTAAGCTTAAGTGACTCAAGAAATCCACAATCAATTGTAAGTTTCACTTAAACCTTTTCTCTTTGTTTTTCCAGTGCAAGACTATCAAAGAGTTCGATCAATTGTTTACGGCCAAACAATTTGGATATGCCCATGTTAATGACTACTACTCAGATGCCACGCTCCACAATAAGCTGGATCAAATTTCGGTACCTTTGCTCTGCTTGAGCGCAGCAGATGATCCCTTCCAGCCATTGGATGCCATCCCGATTAAGGCTGCCAATCAATGTACACATGTGGCAATCATTATTACAGCCCGAGGTGGACATATAGGTTTCCTTGAGGGCTGGTGGCCCTCTACCAAAGATCAATACATGTGTCGTCTGTTCACGGAGTATTTTACCAAGGCACTAATTGACGAGGATGGTGAATTCGAGAGAGCCTCCAATAAAATGCACGAGCGGTTTTTGGCCAAACAAACGGTTGAGCTCAGCTCGGATGTCGTTTTGCCTCCGGCTGTTCTATTGCTAGAGAAACCAGTCGACCAGTTGGACGCCCATAAATTGAAGTTGATGTAGAACCAACTAACAAACTATTAACTAGACATATAGTATATCCTATATAGAAAATGTCTCTGCGTATGTATTCCGATGCCGATGCCCAGTGCAAGTAGTTAGCTGCTGGTGACTTGTGATATGAATCAATTGAACAAAATCCAAAGGGTTATCTAGATAATTGAAATAATTAGATTTTTTTTCGACATTTCGACAGCCGTTAGAAACTATACCAAAATTATTGCTAGAGCCAATATTAGTCACATATCAAATTTGAATAGTGAACCAAAAGCTTTATAACTAATATTATAATTATTCATATTTTAGTAGATTAAAATGCAAAATCGCAACGAAAATAAAAGAAAAACAAAACTATGACACAGAACAATAATCTTACTCAAATTATATTTTTTTAAAATTCAATATATATATATTTAATTAATAAAAAAATACAACGCTTAACAAAAGGAATACACATAGTACATGGTTTTTGTTGTTTGTTTGTTAACAAATTATTGGCATTCCACATTTTTATAAATTGTAAAATAGCGAGCGAATTGAAAACCATTTACAGCTAAACACGTACGTATATGTAAAAAGTATAATAAAAAAGGTTATGTGCTTCATTTGGGTCAAATCGTTGGCCTAAATGGGCTTGTAGAGCAGCGTTGTGACGTACTTCTTGCGATACCGATGGGTGGCACTGAGCACCATAACACCATCTTTGATGGAGAGTGCATACAAATGGTTCAGCATCACATGATTCGGTTCAGGCAACAATGTGGGCTCACACTAAAAAACAAAGAAATTTCAGTTAATACGTGACCAGTTACTTTGTTAACGTGGCTAAGCACTTACCGAGAGCGGTGTATCTTTGTTGAGTATGACCTGGAGAAGATGTGGCGGCAACACTGGCGGTCCGGATACCTTCTCCCATGGCTTCACCTGTGGCACATCCTGTGAGTACTCCTTTTCGGCATAGTTGGGCACATTCTCGCTGTCTTTGGCCAAAGCTTGGAATACCTCAAAATCTGAGGCACGCACCGATACCAAATTGTTCTTATCTCCCTCGTCGTTTTCCACGCTTTTCTGTAAGTGGAACAAACAATCAATTAGAACGCCAAACAATTACTTATTACATTTTCGGAGTTCGGCATTGCTAAGCCCAATCCAGATCGACTTGTAATTTGTCTCTCTGTGTTTTGTTTACAGTCCAGCTGCGATTACACAACACAATAGTGAAAAATAGTCTACTGCGTCATCAGCAATTGTAAATAATGCTCGCGTATCGATTTTCCCCATTTGAGATGAAATTTAAGAAAATACTTGTTAGGGAATCTTACCAATTTCGGATCATGCTTCCATTCTCCATCCACACAGAATTTATACTGATGGTCACCTTCGGCCAGATCAATGATGGTCACAAAGTTGCCATGACTCCGCACCATGGGTATGGGTTTCCATTTGGAGAATGTTCCCGAGATGGTCACATTTTTGCCACCGTAATCCCAGCGTAACACTGTTGGAAGCGCTGTTTTCTTTGGTTCAGCATCTAAATCCTGTGATCCAGCCAGTTGTTGTTCTTCATCATTATTCTCATCCATTGTATTCTCTCTCTCAGCTGTTGCTGCTGCTGCTAATGTTGTTGTTGTTGTCGATTCGTTATCAAGAACTGATGTGCGCTTAGCTCCGCTCCCGCTGCCGCTCTCGTATAATACGGGTCTTCGTCTTCTTGCGACGAACCCTCGGTTAAGACTGCCGTATGTTTTTTATCGAATGAGAAAGCTTGGCCGCCGCTGCCACCGCCACCGCCGCCGCCGCTTGCTCCAATGCCGCCCAAAGCTGCTGCGCCCCCGCTACCCCCTCCGGCCGCACCACTTCCCACCGAGTCGCGAAAATGTGCGGGAGAACTTGGTGTTGAGAGGTCGGTCGACTTGTGACGCTCTCGATGCATATGCACAGTCGAGCTGCCCGCGTTTCCCATATTGCACTAACTCTCTCTCACGCTCTCTCTCTCTTAGTCACTCTCTTTGTTTTATTTTTCTTTTGGAGGTTACTTAAAGCATTTAAAATTTTGCTGGACGATTATTGTTTTGGCACTTTGATTTCCTTGACTTTTGTGATTGTTTTTTAATTAGTTGATTCGCTTCCGCGTTTATATAAAAGACGTCTTTTCAGTACTAAGTTTCAATGTAGACAGTTTTTGGCATTTAACTTTAGGTTTTTATTATTTAATAGTTTGTTTTCGTCGTAAAAATTGCTAATTATAATTACAACTACAGGTATATGTGTTCATATGTATGTAATACATGTCCGCATGTATATATTTAACTGTGTAATTATTTCGACGTCCCTGTCTCCAATAAGAAACTAGTTCTAAAAGTAAACAACATCTGGCGGCGCCAATAAACTAGAGCTAACAAACAAAATAAAAGCGGTAAGATGCCGCGATATTTGTAAGTATTTTCCGGAACCAGTTTTAATTATATATTTTATAATTTCATTGCTTTTCTTTAAAAAAAATCATTTTGATACCTAAAAATAGATTTTATTTAAAAAATAAACTCGGTGCTCTGTCGTGTCCAATCTATCGATATCTATCATTCTATCGATAAGTACTGTCTGCTCTCGATATATCACCCTACCGAAAATTTCGCCCTGCCATCTCTACGAATATATTTTCGCTGCATTTTCTACAAAAAAGTTGTTTCTGTGAAAAAAGTGTCGGATTATATTGTAAATACAAAAATATTTGTATTTTTTACAATTGCTATTTGTGTCTAAAGGTGTGAACAATAAAAAAGAACTCAAAAACTAAGTGGCAAAATATTAAAATACTTTTAATTTACACAGTTTCTGCAGTGGTAAGCGTGTGGATTATCAGTGGTAGCGGCCATTTTGAGCGAACGCAGAAACGTCAGCAGCAGCAGCCCCCTTGCCTTGTATTTGACGTAAGTGTCTGATTAATAGTATTCTAGGCGTATTTGTACATATACACAAATATATACTTATTGCCTAGCATTAATTAATTAGTAACGAACGGGAAATAGCGCCAAAATTAATAAATCGACACGTACAATTTATCAGACGTCTTTTTTTTTTTAGTGTGTTTTATTCATTAAAGTTGTATTGTTCTCTTCGATTTCACTCTCTCTTCTTTCCAGTGAGTTACGATAAACTACCACTACCACAGTGCCGCTGTAAGCTCTATCGCGTCAAAGTTTAGCTTAGTAAACATAAACAAAACACCAAAGTTCAACACAAAGTATCTATAAAAATGGCAGATGAAGATATTACTTTAAACGAGGATCAGCTGTTGGAGTCATTGGAAGAGACAAACGGCGAACAGGAGACTGAAATTGTGACTGAAACAGAGGTAAGTTGTGAGCGCCAAAAATCGAAACCAGTTTCATTTCGCCTTGAATGCAAAAGCCCAATATAAAATTCGCGGAAAAAGCTTTTTCAAAGCTCATGGAAACAAAGCGGCAGCCATTTTCGAAGCGTCATCTCCCATTCACATCGACTCGAGACAAAAGCACAACGCATTTTGAAGCATTTTAAACAAATTGAAACAATTGCTTTTAAATAAATTAAAATATAATTTTAATAATCATCAAAAGGAGGAGGGCAGCATGCAGATCGACCCAGAACTGGAAGCCATCAAGGCGCGTGTCAAAGAGATGGAGGAGGAGGCTGAAAAAATCAAGCAAATGCAATCCGAGGTAGACAAACAAATGGCTGGCGGTTCAACAACCGGTCTGGCAACAGTTCCACTTTCCCTCGAAGAGAAGCAGGAAATTGACACAAGGTCCGTCTACGTGGGTAATGTGGATTATGGGGCATCTGCAGAGGAGTTGGAGGCTCATTTCCATGGCTGTGGCACAATCAATCGAGTTACCATATTGTGCAACAAGGCGGACGGACATCCAAAGGGATTTGCCTACATTGAGTTTGGTTCCAAGGAGTATGTTGAGACTGCATTGGCCATGAATGAAACTCTGTTCAGAGGACGTCAAATTAAAGTAAGTGAAAACAATCATAAAAAAAATGTTAAATGTATTTAGTGATGGTTAAAAAGCTTAATTAAATAATTGTTTATCTTCCCTTTTCAGGTCATGTCGAAGCGCACAAACCGTCCTGGACTTTCCACAACAAATCGCTTCGCTCGTGGCAGCTTCCGAGGTCGAGGTGCACGTGTCTCCCGTGCCTGTTGTCACTCCACTTTCCGTGGCGCAAGACGCGCAATGTAAGGCGATCATAAAAATAAATTCAAATATTAAGATATGTGCTAATTCCGGTTTGTCTTTCGTTTCAGCAGAGGTGGATATCGTGGCCGTGCCAATTACTATGCGCCGTATTGATTATTGTTTATTAACTTATAGTAAGGTAAGTTGAATGGTTAAAGATATTGGTCTGAGAGGATATGCATTAATATGTAGAATGCCTATGCTATTCAACCAGTGATGCCAAAAGCAGTACAGACGAAGAAAGAAAAAACTGACAAAATGGGATACAAAATTAGAGAATAGTACAAATAGCAATGTTATTTAATACCTACAATATAACATTTGTGATATCAGATTTGAATAATTTTCGTACTTCATTTGATCTATCTTCCAAGTTTAAAATGGATAGATCTCTGGACTAAAGTAGTTTTAAAATAATCATACCTAAACGGAAATGATTTGGCATCACTGTAGACGACTAAACGCTCCTTCATAACTCTATGTATCCTTCTCAGCATTGTACAAGCGCATTTCTATAATAACCGTCCGCTTCCCCAAGAATAGAGCAAGTAATTTCATCAGCTCATCTCAGGCTGTTTATTCAAGACTAGAAAATCTACTAAATACATGAAGAATTTAATATAATTGTGTATCTATGTCTGTGATATCCGTTTCTGTAAGTGTCCTTTATGGCCTTTCTGTCTGTCTGTCTTTTTTTTGGACGGGGCACACTTCAAATAAATATTTAGTTTTATTTTTGACACATTTCGTTAATCCAATTAATATTTGATTTCAGATTTTTTTAATATATAATTTCAAAAAACATTTTATTGCCAAAACTTCTTTGCTAATAATAAATACAAAAAAAAAAAGAAACTTCAAGATTACGCCAACAAAAAAATATATATTAAAGAAAGAATATAAAAAAAAATCAACAGCAGCAACGAAAAAATTCTAAAATAGGCGCAAAAAAATGATGAAAACCAATAAAATGAAATAAATCAACATGGAAAAAAAATATTAACTTGGCTATAATGTTTTTTGAAGCACCCAACACCACAAACACCCCTTATCACACTTTTTAAGTTTTCAAAAAAATAAAAACTATATAAAATATGTAATAATAATTATATACTGCCTAATTAAAAAAAAAATAAAAGAAAAAAATGTTGGTCAAAAAAATATAACAAGGACAAGAAAAATGGCAGACAAAAGCAGCATTTAAAAAAATAATAAAAAATGAATAGATTGAAAAGAAGTTCTTAAGATGGCAAAATAAAATAAAGGATTAAAAATATTTTCACAAAAAAATATTATGAAAAATATTAAGCAGACTTGGAAAAGCAGAAAAACACGACAAAATAGACAAATCAAAAAAAAAAAGATATATGAAGATAAACAATCTTGTTTATATATATTTGAAAAGAACAGAAGAAAAATTGATTATACCGAAAAGATGAACAGAAATATAATCGAATTAAACAAGTTTTCAATGCCTTTCCTTTGGGTGGGACAAGGTGGAGGGTGGACTCGGAATCGGAGTCGGTGTCGAGCCGAAATGAGATGCGATGATATGAGACGCTGGTTGAGATAATGATGCCCCAATTCTACAGTTTTGCATTATGATAAGCATTATTATGTCAATCCTTATAGCATTTGTGTGTGTGTTTCAAAGATACAAAGATAAAATAAAGAAATGTAATTAAAAGAAATAAAAGATTGAGATGTGACTTGAAATCTTGCTATTATACGAATTTTATTTCAATTGAAATCAAGTGCAGTTGCACCCAGCAAAAGTGATCAGCGTTTTGTCCTGTTGTGTGATTCCTAAAGTGTGGGTGCATTTGCTCTATAGAGGAACGTTTGTATTTAGTTCTTCTTCTGGATGGCAGCCTGGACCAGTGGCAGGTTCTTGCTGAGGAAGCACTTGAAGCCACGATAGGCCCAGGCACTGGGTGTCGACTTCTGGTCGTTCTTATCGGCACACTTCTCGATGTCGGCCTTCAATGTGGTCTTGTCCTCACGACCCTGTCCCAGCTGGGCAACCAGATTGTCGACCTTGAAGCCCTTGGTGTCCTCGAACAGATCGAATTTGTTGAAAATGCACTTGATGTAGTTGCGGGTGATCTCATCATCGGGATACTCGAATGCCTTGTACTTGGCAATCAATGCCTCAGTCACCTTGTTGCTCTCAGCGCACTCCTTGCGCACCTTCTGCAGATCCTCGGCGGTACGGAGTTTGTACTCGGCAGCGGAGGCCTACGAAAATGACCAGAAATTAGCCCTAGTGTCTAGTTTCTCATCAGATTATTTATTACTTACCAGACCCAAAAGGGCGCACAATAAAAGGGCTACGGCGTTCTTCATATTTGCAGGATTTGTTTTTTTATTTTTTTTAGCTTTCTTGAATTGTTACGATTGCCGTGATTTCTCAGTGATTACTAATGTTTGACTGTTGTCGTGCTCTGCTTTTTATACCTTTCCATGAGCCAGCTACTCATTGGTTGTGGGTGGTGATGGTGGGTTAGAGGGAGGGGGGGAATGTATGTATGTCGGCTTCATTTTGAGTGGCGCTCAATTGAGTCGCCACAGACTGTGGCATGTAGAACGTTTCAATTTAAATTTGATATGGAAATTTATCACTTGGCTTTAAAGTCGTTTGCTTATTTCCAAGAATTTAAACGATCAACTTAAACTAATAGATTAATTTTAGTTATGTATATGTACATACCATATATTTATTGTTCTTTATCTGTATCTCTCTATAGGCATTTGCATAATTTATTTGTTTTGCACTTGAATAAATTTTACGTACAGATAAATGTCAAATCAGCAGACATGACCTCAGCCAAAGCATTATTATTATTATCATTATCAAATGAACTAGGCATAATCATAATCAGCTAAATCTGCTCTTATCTCGTTGACCAACAAAGGCCTAGCTCAAGAGATAAGAGATGGAAAATTTGTTTGCTTTGTAATTTCATTGCTGGTCTAATTTGGAGGGGAATAGGGGTTTCCAAATGGAAAACTACCGTTGCTGGACATAAATTGTGCGTGTCTCTGTGTGAAACATGAGTGTGACTTTAGAGAGGGGCTTTTTTGCTTCTAAGCCCTTTTTGTATTTTGTAGGCTGAAAGACTGCAGGTTTTTACATAATTATAAACATAAAGTACAAATATAAATTAAAGACAGGTGAGTAAACCAGCTCAAATATGGCTGGCTTTATGAAAATTGAATTCGTACTAAAGCTTTTGCTTTCGCACTCGCCCCATTGAGTAAAAAATTGTACTCAAACCCTACCACATTTTTAAGCATTTATTTAAGAGATTTTTAAATTGCTGTTGAAGCATATGAACATAGAAATAAAATTGCAAATTTAAATAAAAACAGTTGAATGTTGCAGGTAAATAAGAAAACAGAGCAACATCTCCATCACAACATAAAAACTCAAACAAAAAAAAAAATCACTCAATTCTACTTAACTAAGTGGGAAGTTTAACTCAATCGCCGCAAGCTCAAGTATTTGCAATCTGATCGCATAAGTTCTCGCTAAAGATTCTGTTTAATTTCTGCAAGAATTATATAAACATAGAAATAATGGTATAATTTTAATAAAGACAGTTTAGTATATAGTATGTAATAATTGCAATAGAGACAATTGCTGATTGGAAATGCTGCAATATGGACTTAGATATGTACTCAACATAAAAGCTTGAAGATTTTCACTCAAATTAAACATACTATATACACTTAAACAGCTGAGCATTTTTACCTTTAATTGGGTTTGGCACCCCCTATAAGTGTGATTACTACGCCTCTGATAATAAAGTCTGCCCATTTGTGGGCACTTAAGCCAAATCCCTCCCTAGTCTGTCTGAACCGCTTTGTATGCTCATGATGATGATGATGATGATCATTCAGATAATAATGATGATGCTGCTGTTGCCTTGTTGCCTTTGCTGTGATTTAAGTGAACATTAATTGAATTGGCAAAATTACGTTGACAAATACATGCCCCAGTCTGCTTAGCTCTGCTCCCTGAGGGTTTATTGTCCATAATCGGTCAGATTTCTACTCGAATGTTCTCATCATACTCGTATGTATGTATGTATTTATTTATTTATGCATGCTAGACACAATAACAAAAGCAACCATCGAGAATTTTCCACTGCAACTTGAGTTAGTTTTCATTTTGATTGCTGGTTGTAGTATATTTCAAATATTTACATAAGAAAAGTTTTTTGTTTTATAAATTGTTTAAAGCATTTGCATCTTTATTGAAACATTATAGTGTTCATTTCGTTTATTGGCTAAGCATAATTAGATATCGTATATAGTTCTTTTTATAGCAAAGATTTAAACGCAGCATAATCTAAATAATAAACAAAACTTTATAGTTGACAATCACAAAATAAAATTAATAATAATTAAGATTAAATTTAAAAAAGAAAATCACATAACGTAGCTCAGGAATTTCAGTTTCAAGCAAGTTTCACAATTAATTTTATTAATCATTTATCAAAAGCTAAAGAGAAACATTTGAATAAATCCTAAAACAAAATAATCATTTTTTTTTTAAATTACAATAAATTCTTTTCATCTAAATTAATTAACGAATGCAAATAATAGGCTAAATCACTTTCTCTGGTTTTTTTTTTGGATACAACTTAAAATAAATTTTTAAATATACATAATGCATAATGTAAATATGAATTTTCAATAATTCGATTAGCTAGATGAATTTTAAATGAATCAATCAAATTAATAATACCAAATAGAAAAGAGAGCCTACAGATAACAAATTATCCATGAATTACAACACGACAAGAAGCTTCAAGTTGATTAGATAGTTGATACAGATAAGTATGCGTGTGTATGTATGTATGTAGTTAGTATCCGATTTTTTTGTTGTTCAAGATAGTTTTTCACTTCTCTGGAATGGGTCGGAGAGTGGCGGTCTCCAGTTTAGTGCTAGGTGGTACCAGCGCCGTCTCCAGTTCCGGTAAATCCACAATGGGATCACGCCAATAATTGAAATTGGAGAACTCGACGGCGACTTCATCATGCTTGACGGGTGGAAACAGTTGATCCACAATATATGTCATGCTGCAGTACCTGTAAAAGTGTGGGCATATGGTTAATAAGACAGATAGACACAACAACAGGTTAGGCAACATTTAATGATTTTCATTGATCCATCGCCGCGTATGCAACACAAATTTTCACACAACATAACCTCACAAGTAACATAACCTCAATCTCATGCCACATTTATTCCAGTGATAAAACATCGTTCGATAACAACAGAAGTATATACACATTTTATTTGTGTTTCTTTTTAGATATCAATTATCTCTCTATGAATAGATAAAAACAACTTACAGACTACTTAGTAGAGCGTTACGCAATCCATTAAAACTATAAAATAACGGGGCGTTTCAAAGCTTTCAAAGCTAACGCCAATACTACAGCTATTACATTTATAAGGAGGAGCCCATTCCTCATATTTTAAAAAGTATAAGCTAGAAACTTAGCTCTAGGAATTAATCATATCACATTTTAAATTTCTCGATCTAGACTCGATAACTATGATGATTGTAGCCATTTGGGTGGTGAGGCCAAAAGAATTTCGTTCTTGGCAGAAGCATTCATAATAAACTTCGCATTAGGATCATCGTCATCGTTGTCGTCATCAACAAAGACAGCCTCATCATCATCATCGGCATCATTATCATCGGGATCGACATCGTCATCGAAGTCATCGTTGAATTGCAGCTCATCCTCCAATTCATCGTTATCGAAGGTGTCGGTGCGATATTCGTACTCATCGTTGTGCATCAGAAGAGGAAAGTATTCATCGACTTCAAGCGACTGATTGATGTAGCCACTATATAAATTGACAAT
This sequence comes from Drosophila putrida, assembly GCA_037043535.1. Lineage (NCBI taxonomy): Eukaryota > Metazoa > Arthropoda > Insecta > Diptera > Drosophilidae > Drosophila > Drosophila putrida. The sequence continues at coordinate 2,248,685 of JBAMBI010000065.1, forward strand.
CAAATTGACAATGCTTGAATAGAATTTGACTCTGACTCTTGACTCGTAACATTTTTTGAATATCGATGTCGATTAATTGCGAATTACTTGATTGATTTGATTTGATTAATTTGTGAGTTTTAAATAGTACAAATGAGCAGTCAGTTCCTAATAAGATGATGCACATTTATGCAAGCAAATACAATCTATTTACTATAGTAAATACACCTAGCGTTACATTATGAATGTTAATACGACTTCAACCAATTGGATTTTTGTTTATTTTGAGAGTTTTTGGAATGTGGCATGAGAGTTGTAGGTTTTTAGCTCCATAGCCAAAGCTTAATCTGACCGAGTATTTTTTTAAAAATCTCTTTGATTAAGCAACTGGCAATAGAGCTAATTGTGAAGAGACCATAACCATTTAGACAGAAAAAGATATAGATAGTTATTGAGATCGAAACAATACTTACGATGACTGGAATGTTTGGGTCAATTCGTGCTTAAGCTCGCCCTTAGTGTTAATAGTAAAAATACGCATTATGGGTATTCCAACAGCGCGATAAGCCCACACATCCTGCAAACATAAAACTCACAATTAGTAAAATAATTTGATTATACAATAAATTCAAAAGTCTTACATTAATACGATTGCCGTAGCCGGCGTAGAAAGGTTCCTTTTCGGGGAACAGATCCCGAATGTCCGACAAGCAAGCGATCTTAAATTGTTCTGGTTTCTTTTCGATTACTTCGCGATGGAATGCGGATATCAATGATGTGGGATTCAGCAATAATGGTCCTTCGGGTAGCATAACATTACCCTGGCGTATGGATCTTAAATATTCGCGTGTCACGCGTGATTGGCCAATGGCACGGGCCGATAAATATAGTAGTTTATAGCCATTTTGCTCAATCTTCGAAAAGAGCTGGGCGACACCCGATTGAGCCCAATCCTTGCCCACCATCGGCAAAATGTGACCCAATACATCCGATTTGGTAATGGTACCATCAATATCCGATATAACCACCTTATCATTATGCTTCCAACGGAACAAATAACACTTGCAGCGTGTTGTGCCCTGATAAGCGGTCGTGACACTGAACTCGATCTCATTCATTCCCTCCTTAAGGTTGAGTTTTTTCTTTAGTGAAGAGAATTAGGAAAGAAAACTGTTAGTGCTCCGTTTGCATAGGAGATTGATTTCTTTTGCGACTTACAATGGCTGCTGAGCTTAAGCGTAGGGATTTCTTGTAGCGCTCCTTGGACTCATCGCTCTTGTTGGAGGCCATGGTCAATTCCTCAAGATTGTCCACTAAGGCGGAAGTGTTCTCAGCGTTCACAATCGAATCGCTCTTGCTTAGAGTGGTATCCGTAATATCCGGCGTATTGGGACGCGATGTTTGTGTGCTTACTGCAGCTTGATCACCATCTGAAAAGAGATTCGAATTAGAATAGTAACAATAGAAGATATATTATTTTAGGCTCACCTTTCTCATCTTTGCCCAGTGTAGGGGTTAAGTTGCTATTATTGTTGCCCTGATTGGGGGCTGCGTCCTGAGATCGTCGCCAGCTCCACCACGAACGCTTGGTCTGACCAGCAGTGTCCGTTGGGTGAGCAGCCCCGGGTTTGTCATCACCCACAGCAGGTGATACTGGCGATAAGAGCTGCTCTATGGCATCCTGCAAGCATAAATCAATCAAGGATTAATCAGTTGAATTTCTTAAATTCCAACCAACAATTAATTATGGAAACAAGACTTACATCGGTTAATTGTTTCTGGAATGTTAACATTGTCATGACAATGGGACATGCAGCCATCCAAGTGTAGTATTTGCCATTTAGACGTACAACTAGATTTGGCGATGAAAACATGTTTGGATTTTTGCACACCTGCATACGGTAAAAGGAGCAACAGCAGGGGCGGGGGGCGGTAAGCATAGCATGAATGTAAAAAAAATACATGTTTTGTTTTTGTTAAGAGTGCATTGCAGGTGCCATGTAGCGCAGTGTAAACGGATGCAGTGTTGTAAAGTTATTTACAATCACAAATTTATAGTTGCAAAACTATCGACAACCGCCACAAATGATCTGGTCGATTGTCTTGCAACTTGAAAGCTAAACGACAACTTACATCGCTATAGGTAACCAACTGACGATCAAACTCCTCATCCGAAGGCGGCCCACCATTCTCCTGCATGCCACACATGGACATGGAAACCAAGTCTAAGAAACTGTACAAATAAAAGAAAAAAGAGCGTTGTAATTTAATGTATATTTGTGAGAGTATTTGCACTTACTTCTTGTCCTGATGCTGCCGTTTGCTCTCATCGAAATCGGAGTCCAAACTCTTTTGGTTCTCCTCCAGCGAGCTGGGTGAATGTGGCAAACTGGTACCATTGCCACTCTCGCGATCCTCATCCCCACTGTGCGTTGCTTTGTTTAATTCGTTGTCCTTGGGCCTTGGGCTGGGAAAATAGAGAGCTGCCATTTCGGGATCAATGCTGCCCGCATCCAGATCCGACAGATATATGTCACCCGTCTGATTGGTGGCACCTTCCTTGCGCAATCGATTGGCCCTCTTCATGAAACTGAACATGTTGCTCAACATGGAATGCCGTTCAATTTGTTGCACCTGCGCAGCGGTTCCCTTGGCCTGCTCCGGCGTTGGCAACTCTCCCCACTTCCAGAGAGCACTATTCTCATCATCGCCACCAACGTGACGCTTATCCCTCATTGTCGTCTCCAGCTCACTGTCACTTTGGATGGGCGTCGATGGACGTCCGCCTGCCCGGGAAGCGATTATGGCTCCAATGGTTGTGGGCGTTGAGATCTCAGTGTCGCTAAAGAAGTGTATGTCAAAGTCATGACATTTGTGGGCTGCAGTATTTGTGGGCGTGGTCAGTTCACTGTGGGCCGTTAACAAGGATGCTGATGCCTGCTCGTCGTTGGACGAGGAATTTGTGTTTGTTTGGTTGTTGTTGTTTGTTATGGAAATGCTGGCAACCACATCTGTGGTCTCATCAATATTGCTCACCTGAACCGAGTTCAGTGAACTACTGGAGGGCTCCACATTGACGGCATCGCCGCCAGCGGCGCTGCCCACCGAGCTGCTTGAGGATGTTTTACGTTGTGAATTCTTCTTCTTCATCTGCGATTTCTTGCGTCGCTTCTTGGTTTTGCTCTTGGACTCATCCTTGTTGGACTCGTTGGCAGCTGTTGGAGTCGGAGCTGTTGTTGAAACGGGTGTCAGCTTCAACTCACTATCGATAGGTTCGTTAGGCTCCTGTTTGTTGGTCTCGCTCTTAGCTGGAGTTGTTGCCTCCATCAATTCGGTCTTGATAGGTTCCTTGGCCAGCTCTTCTTTTGCTTGCGTCTTTTTGTCCTTTTCCTCTTCTTCCATTTCAAGTTGCTCCTCCGTTTTATACATACTCTCCAAAACCTCCAAATCGTTAGCTCTAAAGTACTTCTCATGATTAGCCCATTCCTTGCGCATGTTCCGTGTGGTATACTCTAATAGGTTGCGAGCTACTTTACGCTGCTCCAAATTATTATCCGTGTGCCTGAAATGAAAGAAAACATCATGAGTAACTTGCTGCAAGAGAGTCAATGAGATTTGTGACAAAGCAATCGCTACCTGCGCTGTGTGTAATCCGAGACCTGATTCTCGTATTTGCTGCCTTCGCCGTCAATTTCCTTGGGCTCCTCCTTGGATAGATCAATGGAGTTGCGACGCGGCAATGGCAAAGGTATTTGAAAATCAGCACTAGCATTTCTAAAAATGAAATGATATATGATAATCTAATAATCTACAAAACATAAAGAAGGTGAGTCATACTTGTCTGCGGCAACACCGCTAATGTCCTCCATGGTGTCGTTGCCTTTATTCAGCGACTGCAGGAAACTCTTTGGTATGGGTGATGTGGCCATATTCTCAGGCAATTCCTCATCGTCATCCTCGGGACATTCCTCCACAAAGAATGCCTCGCCGGAATCGCCCAGCTTCATTTGTATGTCAACGGGAGTGCCATTTATTTCAATGTCCACCTAAAGTTTAAGAAAAAGAGATGTAGACAGCTTCTTTGGATCATATTTAGCTTCTTCGATAACTTACCACTTTCTCACGGCTGCGGAGCACGCCGAGTTTGCCAAAGCGTACATGGAATGGCGAGCATTGGAACTCGCCATCCTTTTGCTCCACAACGATTACATCGATGGCTCCAGTTAATGTGGCCGCATTGATGTCATTGTAAAAATCTTGCAAATTGCTAAACACGCGCACCAAACTGTTCATTTTGAGCGCAAGTTGTCAATCGATCGATAGATGCTTCTTATCGATATCAGTTAAATATTTAAATTCCAACTGCGGTATTGCAAAGTTCGATCACTCTTCCTCTTTCTCGCTTGCTTTCCCTCTTATAGCGTTTGTGTCTGTATCTCCGATTACGACACGTTTTAGTTGTATGTGTGTGTGTGGGTACAATTAATAGCCAGCCATTTTATTGCACTTGTTTCCTCGGGTTGATTGCTTCTACTGATATATTTACCTTTACCCCCTGTAAATGATAGGAAACACAAAGGCACTCATAAATTCATGATCGTTAATCGTATTCGTAATACTTAAGTCTTAAAATAGCCCTTTGATCAACTAACAACGTATTCTGACAAATTTTTGACATTTAAAATGTAGCGGCAAGTGCAGTGTGTCACAATGAGAAACAACTAAAAGCTTCTTCGGCGCATCGTGCATAAAAGCAGCTGCCAAATTGTTGTTGCCAACTAACTGTTCTTTTCTTTTTTTGCAAGCTTTTGCGCCGAAAGTCAAGGTGAATTGCATTGTGACTGCAAGCGTAACAAACACAAATACAAAGAGACGAGACGGATGTTGATGGGCTAAAAAGGGGGCGGTTGGACAACCATTAATTACGCTTTGGAGAAATTACTGTCTTTACATAACATTCACACAGAGAATTGACAATCATTAATAGGGTATTGAATATTTGGCAAGCCTAGAAAAGCTGTTATTTACTATTAATTAGTAAAAACATACGCAAGCAAATATTTATAAGTGGCCATTTAAAGCTCATTCACTTGGGATATTTCATTGAGGCTACAACAAGTTCAAGGAGGCAACAAAAGGTACACAAACTCTACACGAGCTACATAGGTACATACATACATAGAGTACATTCTATGGTACATATGTAATTGTTCGTTGTCGTTGACGTCAGAGTGTTTTGTGTATGTGTTATCGATAAAAGCCGATAGTGTGATAAATTGCCGCAAGACTTCAATAGTTAGTTTAAAACTTTAGTGGCGTGTTCCCCCCATTGTTGGCGTGTGTGTAATAAACAATGATAACGGAAGAATGTTAAACTGTTATACATGCTTACAATTGTGTGTTTGTATACGTATGTATGAAAGTGTGTGGTATGATCGTAAACTCATTACTCATTTCTCATGCCACTGGAAAACATCACGCGATTTTAAAAGGCGGCATTAAAATCGTATAATGATCTGTAAATTAATAAAAGTATATATGCACAAGCATGTGTATATTAAGTATATCAGCCGCGTTATGAATTAATTAAGTTTTCGCTCTTTGTTTTTGAATGCGTAGGCAAATCGCGTGATTATGTTTTACCTGTTATTGAAATCGTAAATATTCATTCTGGCATTATAATATAATAAATAAAAGTATATACAGTTAGTTAAGTAATTTTATTGTCAAAAATACTGATCTTTTATCATAACTATTATTTATAAGTTTGTCTATTACTGGTATAAAATCCATTGAGTCGAACTACTAAAAAAAAGAATTCAAAAAGCATTTGTGTATATTTCCTTTTGTCAAAAGAAATACTAGACTAACTGTAGATATTAATAAGCATGTATTTGTTGTTTGTCTATAAAATGCCAGCCCAGCGTAAAGTTCAATGTACAAAAGTTTGTCAAGTATGAATGTAGATGAAGCTTATTGTTTTTTGCTTATCACAAAGGAAATGGTCAAAATAATTTCGTGCTTTTATTAGTCTTGTACTTCATGTAGTTTGATAAGACAAGGCTTCTTTGTATTCAACACTTTCATATCGATTAATCTAATAAAATACTATTTATCGTTAATGTTAATGATTGGTTGATTCACTTAAAGGGTATTTATATAGTTCACCCTTATACATAATACGCAACTGCGATTGAAATAGTAACACAGACAGACGGCCAAACAACACGCCACATCTGTCACGCGTCGTCGCTGATGTTACTTTCACCTGCAAAACAAATGGCAAGCAAACAAACGCAACGCAACGCGCGAAAAGCCACAAGCAAAACAAACGCACAAAACTTACAAAAAGCTCGCTCTTTAAATGCAAACTACAACGTGTAAATACATGTGAACATACATATATAAAGCAAACGGCAAATGGAGGGGGAAACGAGTGCAATTGAAACACAAAGACGAAAAAGAGACAAAAGAAGAAGCTGCACGGCAACAACTAATTGAAATCGGAATTAAGCGAAATTTGCACAAAACACACGCAGATCGAAAACGACACAAAAACTGCACATCAATTGACGTCGTCGTCGTGTATGCAAAATTTAATGTTTGTGTTTATTTATTAATCTAAATTGCTTAGACAATTCTGTTGAGTCACGTTCAAAGTCCAAACACACTCATTAAAAACACACACAGCGAAGAATACAAAAAAAAACAGTAGAAACAGACTAACCACACAGGAACAAAGTCGAATAAAATTGCTTGCCAAGAAAAATTCACATTGAATATTTCTTTTGCAGATGTTTCGAGTATAATGGAAATTTTATGTGTCTCACTACCTTCGCTTTTCAAAATTGTTCACACGATTGCTGATGCTGGTTTTCCTTGGTTTCAATTTTTCACGAAAAACTAGTAAGACAAATCTGCTCACTCTATTTCTGCTGAAGCACTTTTAATTACTTTATAGTTGCTCTATCCGAAGATATTTAATATTTCAACTTTGTTAACAAACGTCTCTTTTATTGTTTCTATGATTCTGTCAATATTTTTTCTGGTTCTTCCCGCCTTGCTTGTTACTTCGACGAAAGCGATTTCACAACTGAGCTCACGAGCGGCAGCGTTGCCTCTTTTTAGTTACACAAGAAGGCAGCGCGCCAAAGCTAATTAAATTAAGCACCTGCTTGTCTATGTGTGTGTGAAAGAGTGCAATTGTCAGACAGAGAGAGCGCACGAGCACGTTGCGCGACTGACTTAAGAGTAAAAGCTTTGGTTGACATGTGTTTGTGTTTGAGCTGCAAAGGAGAAAAAAAAACCTGTAAAACCGGAAAGTCTTGTAATAACATTGTGGTTCTTGCTTGTGTGTCTGCTTATGTTTAAGTTAAACATACTTAGTTGTTGCCATGCTCAGCAGCTGTTTGAACATATCTCTCTTTAGCTCTTTCTCTCTCACGCTCTCTGACTCTTTGTACTTGTTATTGCGACAGACAACAACAAGTACTATTAACTGTGCTTATCAGCTGTACGCAAGACGACGCTTTGTTGCCACCAGTAGCAGCTGTTGTGCCAATTGCAATACTGCATATGCGTATGTACTATATGTATGTACGTTTTAATGTATTCGTACAGCGTGTGTTTATTATTGTAGCAATTGATGTGATGACGATGGCGTATAAATTCATTGTCAGAAGCAGTGTTGTCTGAAACTAGTTGAACTAAAATGGCTAACTTTAAAATAAAAAGTAGCTAGAATATGCTTTAAAAGAAATAACACTAGGTAAGGTTCCCTAAAACTAGCTCTTTAGTAGCTAAAAGCTCAATTCTGATTGTTGTTGCACATTCTAGTTTTGTGCTGAAAGCTTTCTTCGTTTGGCAGACAGGAAGTGTAAATATATGTATTTTATGTGTTTATTATATGTATCGTATATTTGAATGGGATTGAATCCATCAAGACATTTCAGCAAAGTCTTAAAGCACGTGCCCATGGTCAAATATACTCAAAAAATTCGTATATAATATGCAAAAAGAATTTGTCACAGTGAAAAATATGCAAAATAACGAAGAGTGCCAAAAAATCAAGAATAATGATTACACTGAGAGAAAAGATGATGAATAACTTACCAAAATAAAAAGTATAACAAAACAATTTCAAAATAAATTACAACAAATAAGCTTGTACAATTTCAATAATTTAAATTTATTTAATAATTTGTATATTTTAAATATGTATAAACTAATGAAAATGCATAATTATGTACATTGAACAAGTTGTACAGGAAAATATAATGCAAAATACACATAAATATGGAAATTTCCTTATTTCATATTTTTTTTGTTGTCTACTTTCTACAGATTTTGTTTTTGTCAATTTCAATGTGTATAATTTATATAGTTTAACAAATACAAAATAATTGGCAAATTCAGGCATACAAATAATAATCAATGTATGTATAAATATGTAAATACTAATTATAAAAATGAATTTAAACAAAATAATAATAGTAATAATAATAAAATAGCTGATGAAAATAAAAGTAATGATTTTTTGTTTGTTTTATTATTGATTTTCTCATGTTGTTGTTGTTTTGCATTAGTTAAGCGTTTTACTAGTATATAAAGAGAACCCTAACGAAAATGCAACCATATATATAGATATATATGCATATAGTTTATGTAAGGCTAGGATTGTAGTTTCTATTTGCTCTTGCGACGGGCATCCGTTATAGCACCCCAGAGTTCGATAATGAAATCGTCGGTGAAACCGAAAGATTCCAAATCGGAATTATCAATGGCCTCGGCAAAGTCCATGGAATTGGACTTGTTGTCACCCAGATCCCAAATCTGTGATGCCAATTCCGTATCATTGATACCCATAAAGGATTCCAATAGATTATTGATTGCCTCAACGCCCGCCGTTGTTGCCTCATCGAATTTGGGCTCAATCTGTGCATTGCCATTGGCCTTAAAACGCAGCGTCTCCTTACCACTGCCATAATTCCGGCCCGCATTTCCGCCGCCGCCGGATGAGGAGGCACGTGATTGACTGCGTGGTCCGATACCCTGGAAACCACTCCGAATCGGCTCAACCAGACGCAACGTGAACGTCTCTCCCGTGGCAATGTCTTTCAGCATACGTGCCACCTCATAATGCCGCTTGCCCACCATATTTAAACCATTCAGCTTCTCGATGTGATCCCCAACGGCAATATGTTCGATCCGATCAATAATTGAATCCTCCTTGATGCGTTTTATAAATGCATAACCAGCTCCATTGTCTGTGATGGTCAAACCGAGTGCGTCCTGTGTCTTCACGATCTCAATTTCCTTGGGACGACCCTTGCGATGGGCAAATATGAAATCATCCAAGCCAATTTGTCCACCCAACAGACGGGTCATGTCCACTTTATGTGAGTTAAGGGTACAAAATAGTATATCATCTTCGGACATATCAAAACATTCGGCAATTTTCTTATAAAGTTCACGAACGCTGGCAAAACCTGTAATTAAACCCGTTGGACTTCCATGTGCCAGTTGACAGTGAAAGATCAGTGGAGGCTTCTTATCCAGATCATTGTTGTTATTGTAATTATTATGATTACTATTGTTGTTCTGTAATGCCGAGCCGCTCATCGAGGATCGTTTGCTCTCTTGACTTATATCGCTGTGATCCGATGCGTTCTTTGAAGATTTACGGGCAAAAAGCGGCATCTTGAATTCTTGAATATAGTTTTCAGGATTATTCTCTAGGGAATTACGGGGGTTTGTAGTTCGCTCTCTCTCACTCTCTTTTATTTTGATCTGTGTGCGTAGAAGAAATTGTTGTTGTACTCGTTTGTAATTTGTTCAATATTATGGTTAGTTTCGTGTTTCCATTTCCATTATAACTTATATAAAATATCTTTTTATTTATTTGTATGAGTGTCTGTGTATGTGTGTGTGTGTGTGTGTGTGTGTGTGCATGTTCAACACCAATAAACCATATAAATTTATCTAATCTCAAAGTGAACACATATTCAATATAGAAATAATGAGTCAACGTTCAAACTCAAAACTTCTACTAAGGCAAATTACACAAGTTAGTTGTCTGGATAATAATAATCATCTATAACATCTGACTAATTGACACCTGAGAGACCTGATATACTCTTTTTCTTGATTACAGTTTACTTGGTTATAAACAAACACTCGCATTGTGCGATAAATTGAGGTTAAATTAGATTACAAAGCGCTTTAAAATGTTGACAAAAAGTTAAATTTTAAACTTAATTGATTGGTTTATAAACTGTTAATTCTTACCAAACACTTGTATTATTTAAATGCCAGTTAAACTCAATATTCCACTTAAAATACAGTATTTCAAATTAAATGTCTCGTCGCAAAAATACAAAATGAAATTGAGGAAATTTTTCCTCCTTTTTTTTTTGGGTTGACAGAAACTTTTGCAAAAGTTGTTTCCACTTGATAAGATTTCAATATTTGACTGATAAGTGAAGTGAGAATGAGAACGAGACAAAGAGAGCGAGTGAGTAAGAGAGTGGAGAGATAAGGAAAAAAATACCCCTAGGTTTGTATTATCGCTAACTACATTTATCACTCGCTTTCCTCGGTTCTCATTCATACATTTAAACCCGCCGTATTCTCACTCTCCACGTCCGTCAAAGAGAGTTCGTCAAAGTGTACTGAATTTAACAGAAGCGATCGTCAAGTGTGACCAGACATGGACTGAAAAGAAAACTATCACATAAATGTGCCCAGTCGACAATTTAACTGTTGGTATACAAACAAAAGAAATGTCTCACGTACCGCTTGAAAAAAAAAAACAATGGGTCTTTCAGCTTTCTTATCAGGCTCTGCACTCTCTTCAAGAAGTGTATTCTCAAAAATTTATAACACCTGGAAACTGAAACTGGCAAATACACACAGAGAATTTGGAAAAACTAAAGCACGACAAATTTAACAATATATGAAACAAAACATGAGAGTTAACACAAAGATTGAGTGTATATTCATTATCGAGGAGTATGTATATTCTTGGTAAAGTAGTGAAAGATCAGTGAAAGATCAGAGTGAAAGATCAGAGTGAAAGATCAGAGTGAAAGATCAGTAGAATATATTTTAAAGTTGATTTTATATATATACTCATTATCAAGGAGTATGTATATTCATGGTCAAGCAGTGAAAGATCAGTAGAATATATTTTAAAGTAGTTTTTATATATATTTTTCACTACTATTTTTCATTGTTTCATGAATTTGCTAATATTTAGAATATCATTGACTTTTTCGACCTGAAAATATAATGCTAATTAGGGTATCTATTAGTCGAACATTGCTGAAATATTTACTTTATTTTTTGCTTATTTACTTTGCTACGTTTTGAGCTTGGCAAATGTTTGTCTCGAGTTCGCATTAAACTATGCTTTACCTTGAGGCTCTCATATGGTTTTATGGTTAATTTATTTATTTCTATTTCATTTTCAGAATAACTTGTGACTTATGCAGTCAATTTCTGCCGAGTTTCAACTAGAAATACGATAGGAAATAAAGTTCTTAAGCCTCTCAAATTTGTAGCTCTTCCAAAGCACATCTCAAAGTTTGTTTTTTTCAAAGAGGGAACTTGAGACGAGCCCCTTTATAGCAAAAACAAAATAACAAACTAAACACATACATACACACTCAAAAGAATCTAAATAAAAATTGAGATAGAGCTCTTAAGTTCATATACGAATACAATACATAAACCGGCTATTTCGAGCAGAGAATTATATAGTAGATAGATAGATAGATAACCCGGCGAATCAAATAGTGAGAATACAACACGCATCAAGGTCGAATTTGTTAAGCAAACCGAGGCGCGTGTTGTATACCTTTCAACAACAACAACAACTAATAGTATGACAACAAATAACAATAAGTTCTTTGCAAAATACTACGCAGTACGCCTTTAACTTTTAACCGTGCATAAATTTATGCCGCTTTCATAAACTCAAATTGTCTCTAATTTGCAATCAATTTGAGTTGAGAAATAAATAAACTTCTACTAGTTTTTGCTTTCGGAAAAGTGACCCATTTAAAATGGAGAGTTATTGTCTAGAATTTTTGTCTTCTTTTTGTCTTTTTTTTTTGCTAATGCAATGACGTCTCTAGATTTTGAAGTCTGCCAGTTAAACTAGGTTATATGTTTGCTTAAGTACATTGTATAATTAGCGCTGCAATGCACGTAAACAACAAACAAACAAAACATGTGTATAATATTTCCGCATACCCAACCGCAGCCGGTTTTTGATACCCTGTAAATCCATAAAGTCTTTAAGAAGTCTCTTTTACTAAATGATCATTTGGTAACATTTCAATCTTGACAGTTTTGTTACAATAGATTGTGTAATATAGCAAATAAAGCTTGTCTAATACAAGTTAAGAATAAGACTAGCTAAAATAGGTTCTAAATAAAACTATTTGTAATATATATATTATTATGATCACAAACCAAAGGTAGGACTTATAAGGAAAATAGATATTTAACCTTTTGTAGGAGACCTCATCTAACTATTAATATTTATGAGACTATCTCATTCATTTACAGCTTTTATAGCTTTAAACTATAACTTTCCATCTTGATTATGTACTATTTTATTCTGCAAGTCGAACAATTTAATTGTAACTATATTTTTGAAAGTTCCTGCATTAGTATTCGATATGTTATTTAACTTTTATTCTAAATAAATTCTAATCTATCTGAAATGAAAGTATTATAAATTTCAATAAACATTTTTTTTATCTTAAGTGTACTTTACAGGGTATCAAATAGTCAATCACTCTGTAATGATTTACATGTTGTTTTCAATTAATATGTTTACTTCTTTCCCATTGGCTGTAATTTGTGGGCTCGACTCGCATATGTAAAAAGGGGGCAAAGAAACTGACTGCTTAGAGTTATATACCAAATATAATTAATGAGTGTGCACATATGTATATATGTTAATATATAGATACATACATATGTATGCAACTAAGAGTGCTTTGTGGTAGTTGTATCTGTATCTATATCTGTATCTGTGCCTGTATCTGTATCTTTATCTGTTTCTGGCGTAAACAACAAATAAATGTGAACAACAAATCGAGCGGCGCGTGTGGTTTGCCTTAAGAATGATTACAACATTTTAGATAGCATTTTGTAAACAACAATAGAATGCAATTTTTAGTAAATAATAGTATTAAGTACGCTTTCTTAAAAGCGTTTGCAAATAGAACAGAAAAGCAAAAACTAACTAGTTATTAAGTTATCAATGAAACTTAAACTTGTATTTAACGAATTTATTAATATCTGTTTATACAGGAACGTTAAGTTCAAACGGTTAGTGTTGGTAAACGTTTAAGTTAAAATTGACGATCTTTAGAGCTTTAATTTGTAAGTTTTATTCTATTTCTATATATTTTTATGTGCAAATGTTGTAATAAAACACGTAAAGTTGTAAAGTAACTAGATGCACTTAATAGTTGAACTGTTTAATATTTATTTATTTATGCTAATTTACAGCTTCCGTTAGACTACAGGGTATACTTAAATGAGTAATCCATTAATTAATATAGTATATATAGCATTTAGTCACGCATTTTCATTCATCTTTTTTCTGGTTTTTCTTCTATTTTTTTAATGGCTTTGCACTCGTTTAGTTTGTTTATTTGTCATTAGCTAAGGAAACAAAATAAAAAAAACTAAAACTGAACTAAATACATATTTATGAGGAATTTGTAGAATTAGGCATGTATTGAGTGTGTGTTATCTAGAAGTGTGTATGCACACACACATTGTGTATAACAACATATAAAATAGTGTTTCTTTTTCGGGTTTTCTTTTCTTTTCTAGATTTGTCGCGTTCGCAAACAATAAAGAAAAAACATAAGAAAAACAAATCAAGGTTATTATGTGTGTATAAATACGAGTACTTTCTTGTATTATCAACGATCTGAATTTATTATCATCATGGAATTCTAGCAACATAGTAGCTGATAACTCTAGCTAAATTACATAATGCAACTATATTAATTAAGTAAGTAAGTACTATACGTAAATAGCAATCGAAAAAAAAAACAAAACAAAATAAAACCTTTGTAATGACGTTTGACGAATGATGATGATGATGACGACGAGCGAAGCACGTAAGCAAATTGTCTTTGTTGTTTTGCATTTTACTTTTTTGTTTATAGTAATTTACAATTTGTTTACACGCGCTGCAAATGGGAAAAGCATATAGAAAAAGAGAGAGAGAGAGGGAGAAATGTCGAAGGGAACAGCTGCTAGTCTATTTGTTTATTTAATTATCTAATTTCGCTTCTCGTAATACTCTCTAGATATATCTATCTCTATTGGGGCTATCCCAATCGTACTATTGAAAACCTTCAAATCCATAAGGTTAAGTATTTCTTTTCAAAAAGTTGAAAACATCAACAAAAGGTATTCAATGCCAAAAACAATAAGAGACTATAATTAACTATATTTAAGAGAAACGATTTTCGCTCTTAGTTTTCTACTCTTTGAAAGTTTACTCTAAGAGAACAAAGCTTTGACTGACCAAAAGCTCTGACGTGCTCTCCATTTTTGTTTCCCTCTCGCGCTCCCGCTCTGGACGATCGATGATTGGAGAACTTTAACAAAGTTCGCTGGCATCGTTGGAAATGATTCACAATTCCATTGACTAGGTCAATATTTTGTCAGACCGTAACGGTAAAATTAATTATAGTGTTTGCTTTTAAGTTTAAAATCCGCAAATTTTGCAGTCCCCAATGAGGGTCTTAACACATTTTAGCAATACCTTAAAGAGAGAACTTTTATATCGGTCATTCACATAAATAAACATTTGTGTATATTGTATGTACATATAGAAATATAATTAATATTCTTGCCTAGATTTTGATGCATGATTCAGTTGTGTGTTTGTTTGTGGCTAGCCAAAAAAACTTGCGTCACATATCTTTGTTTATATTTATGTTAAGATATTATTATTATTATGGTGCGTTGCCCGAGCTTATCGTGTATATACTACATATAATGTGCCACAATGCGCATTATATTTATTTCTTTACTTTTCTTTTAGTTTCATTTTTTGTATATCACGTTTTTCTACATGGAACAACACATTATTCATATTTTTTGTTTTCGCTGACAGCGCATAGTTAATTCGCAGTTTATCATACCCTCCAGTGCATTGAACTGCTTTACATTGTAACCTGTAGCACCCTGTATATGTATGTAGAGTTGGTTTTCAATATGGAGCACAAAAATACTTGGGGCAGTTTTTTTTTGAAAAACATTTAACCGTTTCACCTCGCTGAACTTTGCACACGAACAGCGATAATTTAGGCAATAAATTCAACGAGTTCACAAAATATGCTACAAAACTGTTGAGACACTCAACTCTGGAAAACGCTTAACCAATTTG
This sequence comes from Drosophila putrida, assembly GCA_037043535.1. NCBI lineage: Eukaryota > Metazoa > Arthropoda > Insecta > Diptera > Drosophilidae > Drosophila > Drosophila putrida. The sequence goes on from JBAMBI010000065.1 coordinate 2,264,094, forward strand.
AATCTATGGAAATGAGCACAAGATGAGAGAGTATGAGATTCTGCTAAGGTCATTAAATGAGCTAAACAGATTCGTCAGATACGCAAATAAATGTGAGAATAGGTTAAAACTGTTACTACTACTTTAATTTGTCAGTTCGCATTTATACTAGCTAAAATTTAGAGATAATTTTGGAAATTTTCGAAAATATCTGTTTTTAAAGCTATTTTAACTTACAGAATCACAGAATTTATAAGTCTGTGCTTCTGGGAACCTTAACATCTAATATTGAAATGTCAATCCTGATCAGTTTTGGAGTAAACATTTATTTTCCTATATAAAGTAACACTTAACTGCTTTTTTTATGCTTACAGCAAAGCATTATTGTTAAAATTGCTTGATTATGGCCATCATAGAAGCTTATAGAGCGCAGCCGCCATGGTAACCGATGGTAGGGGTGCCATGTATGGGGGGGTTATAGACTCGAGAGTCGGCCTATAACAATGGCGTTGCAGTTAATTTGAAGGGGCGTGCGTACCGGTTCATAATATGGGTTCTGTATAGAAATGTCACGCAAGCAATTTACATAAATGACGTCGCTTCCGCTTTGGAAGCAAACAGAGAATAGCGAACCGAGTATTTGAGAGAGAACAGAACGCAGCCAACAAGAACAGCAACAATTGCAAGTGAAAGAGCAACTAAAACTGGTTAACAAATAGAGGATGGTTAGCAAAAAAATAAAGGAAAAAAAGCTGTCAATAGACTGGACAGCAAATGAGAAATGAGAGAAAAAGTGTAGCAAAAAAAAACTACTAGGGAAGGCAACAGTCAAGAGAACCCGACTACAAGAAACCCTGCAGATACGTAGGAAACACTTTTCAGCGGGGAAAAACACCAATTTTCTTTAAATTTTCCAAGTTTATTCTAAGTTTTTTACCTAATCCTAATGAAATTCTTAAATAAACCTTATAAAACATCTTCTTTCTTTCGACAATAGAAAATATTTTTCACAATATCTGAAAGACAGGGTCTAAAGACAATTGTATCTGTCTGATTGGATTGTTTATTGTACTGTGCGGAAGTGAGAAAAACTATCGATAAATAAACGATTTTAAAAGAGCCTGCAACACTTGTAATAACGGCAAATGCTTAAGAGATAAGAAAACAGATTCCATCCAGAAAATAAGAAACCCACTAACCAACTTCACGGTTTGTTAGCAATTTAATTTGCCTACAAATGGCCTCTGGTTTATATTTTTTTCTTTTTGTTTTTCGTTAAATTTGTTTCTTTTTTTTGAGAGATTTTCTTTGGGGGCAACTCCTCAATTTTATGTGTAAGCTGTTGCTGTTGCCTCTGGGGCACCGCCCTCTTCCGAGTTGTGAAAACGTTGAAAAGAAAATGAAAATTTTTGTTTTGTGAATCGCACGTGTTTGTGTAACATTGAAAAACATTAACACACTTTACGCTTTTTGGTTTAGCATAGACAGGTGTTTTTGAGTAACGGCATATACATATTTAGTTTATAAATTAGCAACAATTAAACTATATAGTACTAATTTGTTATATTTGTTTCGTGAAATCATGTCTCGACAGTCAATCAATATACCGTTACAACCCCCGAAAGAGAGAGAAACCACCCGGCAAACTGAGAAAAAGGAACTAACCTCAAAGTTTGAGTCATGTGTCGGAAATTGCATGTTGAAAGGCTCTTGAGGTAGGAAATGGCCAAAACAGGCGACGGATAATAAGAATTGTGTGATTATGTTTGTGCAAATATTGTATATATGATGTCATAGACAAACATAATTGTATGTAACTGTATTTTTTGGGGTTGCTAAAATGCTATGAATTTCACATCCGTTCATGACATAAGCGGTGGTTGGGGACGGGGACAGTCAACAAATTCGCTGATAGAGAGGGAGAACAAATCGACAAAACTGCAATACAATTTATCGATTACTCGGATTGTTATAACTGTTGTCAAGAAAGTCGTTCTTGCCCTTGCCCTTTCCTCCTCACTCTCTATATCTATCTCTTTCAGACGCTCGTTTAATCGATACACCTAGCAGTGTTAATAAGCGGTTTTCAGCTGATTGAACTTTATTTTTGCATTTTAGTAATAACAAATGTTAGTATGTATTCAACAATTACATGTGCGCTAGTGTGTGCTTTTGTGTGCTTCTAACAAAAGGCTGAAGATGTGCCACCACCACCTTTCACTTTATTTATGCATATATACATTTGTATGAATGAATGAATGAATACATATCTATTGTCATGGGATGCTGTATCTGCGGCATTTGAACAATCAATAAAGCAACAGAGAGATAGAGCAACGATGACAAATATAAACGCAACGCAACGAAAGTAGAAAATTGTGTACGCACCTGTCGTTGGTGCTGATTCCAGGCTGCACTTGCCTGCACTTTGGGCACAGAAAAGCACCGTAATGAGCAAGGAAAGCGGACATACGAGACCAGGTTTTTGTTGTTGTTGCTGTTGCTATCGCTGCTCTTGTTGTTGTTGTAGCTCTTCCACCGCGCACATACACTCGAACACACACATATGCACACAATTTCTTTCTTTCACCCGACGGCGACTAACTCGTTTTTTATTTTTACTGCTTCCACCCGTCGATCGTCGTAGTATGCAAAAGCAGACACCAACAACTTCTATTCAATTAACACGATTTATGGGTAGAAGAAATCTGCAATTTCGGCTACAAGCGCATTAATTATTAATTCTACTGCGCTTAGCAGCTCATTTTTCACTTCTGGTATGACCAATCAACACACACATACAAACGCGACTGTCGCCGTCGACTTGTCTGCTCAATTGTTAAAAAATATTGTTATATCGTTATCGATATTTTTGGGATGATTAGTTCCGAAAGCAAACAATATTCATCACATCTTCTTCATTCCAAAAGTCGACAGTGTATGGTTTAGTGGGGGCGCTATTAACAAGTGCAGCGGCGAAAACTCTAACGTATATTTGAGTGCTTAAGTTATCGATATTTTTATGGCAAATCTAATTCTAAACGTAAACAACCGACAGTTGGCGGCGCTAACAAATATTTTAAAATCTGTGGAAGAGTTGCCCGCCAAACTGGATTATTTATTGAAAGACTACAATTTATAATAATTTTTATTAAAAATATACGTATTAATTAACTGTAGTTAGTGTAAACGCTGGGCAATTGTTTCTCTTGCAGCGGCTTAACAAATGAATTAACAATAAAGAACAAAGATTATATATAGATGGAAAAAAACATAAAATTTGATAAAAATTATGACAAAACTTATATATGGTATTCCAATGCTAAATAGTAATAGATTCGTGTGCCCGTGTGAATATATGGGAAAATTAGACGATAGCTAAGCACACTGAGCATAAGGTCACTGGAATTGTGCTCATGTTATCTTTGCTGCTCTGGACAGCACTGCTGCATCATTCTCATGGTTTGAGCAGGCAATTGTTATACCTTGATCATCAACCAGCTCATCATCGTCCTGGTCCTGGTTCTCAAGCATCTTTTGACGCTTTAGACGTAGCTCAAAAACCTCACTTATGGCATCCCGGAAGCAAATAAAGTTATAATCAATGACGCCTTGTCGATTAAAGTTCTCCTCACGCAGTAAACAGACCAATGCTAAAAACTTGTTGACCTCGCGCAGATAGAGTATTGTATTATTATTTAGTTTAATCAGACTAGAGCTGCCACTGTCAAATGCAGTTTCCTCAGAGCTGTAGAGAAAACAGACTTTAGTAGAAGTTAATTTTAGTTATCGAAATATTTACCTATATATGCTAGATAGATCAATGACTACATCAATCATGTCACAGCACAGCTCATAAGCTTGCATGTCAACTGGTGATGAATCCGTTGCTATGTAGATTTTAGATACAACATCAAATAGAAACGCTTTTTCAATGCCCGAGTTCTGTAAGATTGAGTTTAAATTAACAATAAAGTTCCAAATGTTGATTATGTAGATTCTACCTACCGGTATAAAAATGTTTAACAAGTTCTCTAGCGTAGGTAGCTGTGGTATAAGCTTTTGTACAACCTTCGAGAATGCTTCGAATATTGAATGATCGTAGATCGATGTCAAGTGGAAGCTGAGATGAATCTGATCGAGACCTGCCTCGCTGAGATCATCCGATGAACGTTGGTGAATATCGCGTTGTGATTCCATTTTCGAATCATCGCTAATGCCGTCCACCTGTGGGAAAACTAACAGATGCAACTAAACGATAACAAAGATAACGATGAGATATCTGCTTACCTTGTGTATGAATACTTCGAATTTGATGCGAGGATTTACTTTGTACGCCTTGATGACGGTGTTCTTGAACTTGGTCAATGCCTCGTTGTAATCATCCTTGGCATCAATTACGAATACAAGAGCACCACAACCACCAAAGATCAGTTCTGAATCGAATGTGGGCTCTATGAAGTCAATTTGGCCGGGAAAATCCCAAATTTGAAACTGTACAAAGCTGGAATTGTTAATGTCATCTTTAACAATTTTGCTAGTCGATTCAAGGAAAAGTGTCTCATTTGGTGACATTTTGTGGAACACGACTTTCTGTATAGAACTTTTTCCGGATCGTCTTAGACCCATCAATAATATGCGTGGTTTTGTTTCGCTATTGCTCGACGCATTCGGTTCCAATTCCAAGCCATCCTGATCAAAGGCGCCATAGCCGAAATCCTTTGGGAACGAGTCCACATGATAGTCTTCATCCACGTAGTTCTATTAAAAATATGGAAAATTAAAAATTGGAATAATAGTAATGCGCACATGTGGCGGACAGCAACAAGTGACTTTCAACGAATTTTAAAAAGATTAAACTGTATATCACTTATATCTGATATACTACTAACTGATACTCGTCAACAATAATGTTGTTATTTTAATTTATCAACAATTTGATTTTAACTTGTAGTTATCACTGTCACATGTGTGACTCATCTCCAATTTTTATGGCTTCTTTGTTTATTTACCATAGTTACGTAAGCGTGCGTTGTTTGTGCACGTCTGCGGTTCAATTACATGCAAATTAGTTTAATGCGATGGCGAGATAAACTAATAAAAGCTAATTTTAAATGATTATTGAAATTTTTAACAACACAAAACTGTTTCTTATCGGACATAAGGTGTGTACACAACAGCTGCATAACAGCTGATTGTCCGTATAATCCAGTGTGTACACAACTGCAAGCAGGATTGGTATTTTTAATCGTGGGCATTCTTTAACAGAGACGGTCACACCGGTCCCTTAAGTTCCATACTTCCTCAATATAAATTCGTTTAATTTTTGTTAATTTAAACAATATTAAATTAAATGGCAGCTCGTGGTTTATTACTTATGGGCCAATGCATGCCCTGCATCAAGCAGAATGCATCAAAAATACGCATACGCCGCATGGAGCTGGATAAAAACCTGAATATGGTTCGTTGTGTTGTTTGTTTCTGACGGCATGGAATATTAATTTTGTTTTCTTGCAGTACTTTAAAAAGGATACGTTTTTCTTCGCCCATGATCCACAAAAGCTGTGCAAAACCGGGGATGTGGTGCTGATACGTGAACTACCCGAGCGCATGACGCGTCTGATCACACATGCCGTGGAAAAAGTCGTGTATCCACTTGGTGACATAACCGATCCCATTACCGGCAAGAAAGTCGTGGTGGGCAAATACCGTGAGGACATTGAAATGGCTAATCAACTGTTTGGTAAATCGGAGAAGGCTTTCGACTATGATAAGGCGCCACCACGTGGTCGCTTGGAGGGCACCAAGGACTTTACGCACGGCGAGACTTACATTAAATATCATGAAGATGGAAAGGATCAACCTTTTGCCGTGTAGTTATAGTATAGTTACTAGTTGCCCTTAAGTATGCCAATAAGTACACAAAAACACACACACAAGCATAATGTGACCCAGTCAAAAATGTCATTTTACTAAATATTTTATTTAAAATGTCGATAAATGTTTTATGCATTTTGCAATGTAATTGTCAAATTGGTTGTTTTTGAAATCCATAAACTGTTGTGATGTATTTTTGAATGTGGTAACAATTGCCACAGCAACAACATTTTGGTTCCGTTTCCATTGTCGATCCGTGTGCCATAAATTAAATTGTTTAACTAATCACAATCTCTTACGATGCTAAAGTTGTACTGAAGTATAGGGTTTGCCACATGGGCGTTGTCATCGCATAGTTTTTGCTGCAAATGAATGATAAATGAAATTGGATTATTCTTAATTAAAGATCTGTATGATCTGTGAAGCATACTTGTTCCAAGTCTGGGCTGGCACGTAGCATAAAGTCGCGTAAAAAGTTGCCACGACTGGGCATATCCAAAGCTAGGATCAACTTATTATTTCCCAGCTGTTTAAGCACCTTTACCCAGCTACTGGAAGGTGTATCATCATCCTCATTTAACTGAGCAGTGCCCGCATTCGTCTTGCTCTGATCCTCATTGCTGCAGATGGACCATTGCAGCGGCTTATTGGAGCTGTCAAAGTCATTAATTAGCTTTTATAAAAAACACAAGTTTTGTTTTTAAATTTACCTGAAATGCAGCTCCAAGCTGACGGCCTGCAAGTAACGTGAAACGGGCACCACGTAACTGACATTCAAGGAGCTGCCTGAGCTGGGACAAAAGTGCTCCACATCAATGGTATAGTTACTTAACCCAGCCAATACACAGCTGGTAATGCTCCAGCAATCCAATTGTGGAGGCATCGCTGTGACTGTTGCTGTCGCTGCTGGAGCAACTAAAGCAGTTTCCTTAGAATCGGATGCATGTTCCACAGCTAGGACAGGTGCATCGTTCAGCACAGTATACAGAGCATCCTCGTTGGCTACGGCATCCGTTTCGGATGAGAATTGTTTCGCTCTGGCATCAGTGTTGTGAGAACTCTTGCCATGATAGACACGGGTGGCTACAACGTTGTTGGTATCATTACTGGAAGCTGGCTGTATTAACAGTACGTCGGTATCCTCTTCCGATTCGGCGGATTGCAGCTCCTCCTCCACATGCTGATGCTTTACATTTGCGTCCACATTATCTGCTGCTGCAGCCAGCTGCAGCTCCTCAAAGCAGGTGGACTGAAAGGGAAAAGTACATACTCTGTATTATTTGAACATTGTTCAAGGGATTCAGGCAACTTACTTGACAATTGTCGGTCTCATCCTTGTCCTTGTTGCACTCAGCCGGATGTCCGAAAAGTGGAGTTTTCAGACTCTTATTGCGAATCCACTCCAGACTGCGTTGATTGGCAGATCTTCTGCCCACACTGGAGTCCCTTAATCCGCTTTGAAACTCAAAGCCGAACAAAGCCGTAATGGGATTATCCGCCGATTCGGATTCATTTGTAGTGCTCAGATTCTGCAAATCATCACTAATGTCTTTCTTGGCTCCGCTTGTGTTACGCCCCGTAGCTGGAGGAGGCACATCCAGGGCCAGGGATAGTGTGGTTTGTGATTGTGTCTGCTCCGTACTGACCTTGTTAGTGGTTAAAGCCAAGTTAGCGGTCGGTGGCGAAACGGTTTTGTACACATTGTAAATGGCAACATCTCCTGCATTAAGTTTCCGTATCGCTTGACCAGCATCGGGTGCAGCATTATCAACTGCTGTGCTGGCTATCGTCCCGACCACTACAATATGCTCGTCCAGCTTCAAAGGTTGCTTCAATTGCTGCTGCAACTGTTGCTGTTGCTGCTGGGCATCCACATCTATCGAGTTGTTCTCAAAGTCCTGTGACAATGGAATGGGTTGTGGTTTCTCCGAGGATGTAATTGTACCATTATTGGATGTGGTCAGAGGTTTAGCCACCACAGCGACACGGACACCTTGCAAGAGCTTTTGGGAGACACCTTGATTACCACCTGGACGCAATACCTCTTGGGATACGGGCCATTTGGATTTGTTTTTGCTGGTAATCGTTTTATTCCTCGGTGCAGTGGTTGTAATACGTGCAATTGGAGCCGACAATGCTGGATTCAACTGTGGATTACTCATCACAGCAGTTAATTCCTCCTTTTCCTGTATCTCATCGCCATCGCCCAAACGTATTGACGTCCCGCCCGTGGGTCTTGAGGTGCTCGCCGCATACATTAAACTGGGCCAAGGCACGTGGGTTTTATTCTTGAAGAGTGATTGCAAATTGTGCTGAAAATTGAGACGATCCTCGTCACTTAACCGTGTGGGATTATCGGGTCGAAAGATGCGACTGTCACCAAACAATTGATAACCATCCAACTGCTGCGGCTGCTGCTGCTTATTGTGCTCGACAAAGTAAAGCGTGGACACGGCAGCCAGACTGAAAGATACACAGAGGTAAGGATTAAGGTATGATGCCTTCTCTATTAATTGAATAACTAAGTAGGATGGCTAAAAGGATTTTAATGACTTACCAGGCAGCCATGACGATGATCAGCAGAAAGATGATAATCTGCATGGCACGGCTGGAACAGATCTCGTATCCATCGCTACGATTGTTTGACTTGTACGCACGCGAAGGGAGCAGGCAACGTGGTTCCAGCAAATCCTTGGCACGCAGTTGGTGGTTATGATGATTATTGTTGGCTCGTTCCAGATGCTCAATGCGAGTCTCCAACGAACCGGTGACCTTGCACAATTCCTTCACAGCTCCAATGTTCTCCATTAGTATACGATCCTAGAGTAACAAATTTATTGATGTAGTATATTTCTGTTATTCCTGCAGGTGTTGATTTGTGTATTTCATTTAGAATAGAAACAGGTTTTTGTTATTTCAAAAACCAAGTATATTGAATTCTGTCAAAATATTCTCAAAGCTGTATACAAAAGTATTTTAATTAAAACAATAGCAGGTTTTTTAAACCATTAGAAATTTTTAACAAACAAATTTTTAAGTAGAATTTAACGGTACAGTTAACTTCTACAAAATGGCAGCCACATAATTATATATTAAACACTTAACAAATATTAGAGTAAACATATAACTACTAATTCTTAAGTGGTTAAATAGTATTTCCTACCTTATTGACCAGCAAAAAGTTCTCAATAACATTTCCATTGGGCAGTACGACGCTGCCAGCCTCTTGGACTGCGTCCGGTATAACTTCCCGCACCTCCTGTGCTATAACACCCGTGTCAACAATTTCCCTCGTATCGCTCTCACGTCTCAGTCCGGAATGCACGGCAAATTCCGGTTCATAGCGATATCTGACGATGCGTATCTTTTGCATATTCCGCAGCTGGAACAGAAGTGTCCAGCTCGGCAATTTCCTGTTTGGCGCGACTGTCACTGGGTTGGACAATATGTCCGGATACCTTGAGATTGCCGTGTACCACGAGACTCTCATCCGGGCGATCCGTGTTGATGCCCACACGGCCAGCATGAAAGATGGACTCCTGAGTGATGCCACGTTGCCAGCATAAATCCACATCGGATTCAAATTGTCCCGGATTCGAGGCACGAACAATGATGCGTTCACTGCCATGGCTGCACACGGGAAAGTGTCCGGATGTGGTGTGGACGTGGAGACCAACGACAAGTTGAAAGAAACGTTGCTCCGGATTTGGACGTCCCTTCTTGCGCATGTTGTTGTTGGTGGTCTCCGAGAAGTGCAAACGCCCCACGGTGATTTTGCTGACAATATGGCTCTGGAGATCGATACTGTCAAGGGGAATAAAGTATTTTTAAACGAGGAAAAGATATACACCTCCAGAAGGTTATAGAAATATAGTTTGCTTACGGTACGGGATAGAAGGGCTTCTTGGAACGATCGGATTGGCTTTGCTCCACGCGTATTGTTTGATTGGGCGCCTCAAATTTGACACCGTAGAAATGCAAGTGGAAGGATTTGATTTTCTCTAGGCCGGACGGTGTCTTCACAAATTTGGCATCGCCCTGCAGGCGTGCATGGCAAGTGACCTGAAAGTGGTTCTTCTTCTGGCACACATACGCGTCATCCGAGACGCTGAAATTGAAACCCTTATCCGCATCGACGCGATAATAAATGACGGCCAGCTCCTGCAGGCTCTGATCGCACAGTTTGTGCCAGTTCTCCGGCTGAAATGGGCTGAAGTGGATGCACTGCGTCAATGCCGGATCGCCGGTTTCACTGCCAGACCCAGAACCCGCTGCCGCATTGCTCGTATGTCCATCCAGGCTATTATCCGCCTGCGAATTAATGCCGGACAATGCCGGTGACACGGAGGCGGAGCAATGTGAGTGGGCGGGTGTCTTGGTCAGATCATGATCGCTGTGGTTGCTGTTGTTGCTATTGCTGGCCGCGATTGTTCCATTGGCAATGTCACGCGGCGCTATTGAAATGGAATGTTGGGAACTCCGTAGCGGACTCATCAGCAAACCCGTATCATGTTTGGGCGCAAAATCCGGACAATCCAATTGTGTGGACATCTTGCGCTTTCGGGATAACGAATGCACCGGTGTCGAGGGTGTGGAGCTGCGATTCAGGGACAATTGGCTGGTGCCAATGACCTGAACGCGATCTCCCAAGCCCAGGGATGAGGTCAGCATGCAGGTGGAAATGCTGGACAGATTCTGATAGCTGCCAGATGAATATAAACCATTGTGACCATTGTCATAATGCTGATAAAGCAGTTGATCCTGCGGCAGATCGTGATGTTGCTGCTGCTGGTGATGATGCAACGGCAGCAACTGTTGCTCATTCAGCTGCTGCTGCTGTTGCTGCTGGCAAAGCAAACTGTTGGCATTCATCACGAGACCCGTTTCATGCTTCACTCTCACATCCTGCGCTGGTGGCACAAAATGATGTCCTTGCGGCTGCGATGGCGATGCAAATTGCAACTCTGTTTGCAACATGCTCGACTGTTGTTGCTGCTGTTGATGCTGTTGATGTTGCGGCTGTTGCATGCTGACCAAACCTGGATAGATGAGTTCACGACCGGTTAAGGCCACACCATGTGTTTCTCCCAGAGGACTGTAGGCTGGCTCTGATCCCGAATCGGGTGGACTCTCTGGCAAATGTGCCAAGGGCATTGTCATGCCACTCACACGACCCGACAGCTGGGCATCGAGTACATTCATTGGCGGTGTGTGTGGTGATTCCAATTTGGAGACTCCACCAATGGAGTCCGCGGCCAGCCCATCATTGTTGCCGTGCTGCTGTGCCGCATCATCGAGTCCACCAACGCCGGCTGCCTGCATAAACAAATCCAAAGCTTCATTGTCAATGCCATCCATAAAATCTGGGCGAGCTGGAAGTGAAAATATTTAGATTTAAGCATTAAAAATAGCTCAACAAATGTTAAAAGCAAGTCTAACAAATGTTAAACATAACATAGAACTGTTAGTAAACAGCATAAATAAGTTAAACTTATCTTTAATATTTTATAAAAAGTAATTTTAATAAATTGGGGAAAGCATTTTAAACCTTTTTCTAAGATAGAACTTTATTTATAACTTTATTATATTCATTTAATCATTTATTTTTCTTTCATTAATGATCATTTCTTAAGAATTTCAGAACAGATTTTAAAATGTTTCAGACATATATTTGAAAATTGAGGAATTCATGATTCTTAAATGGCATCTTGAATGTTTTTGACTTGAAAATTATAGAAAATGCTACATTTTATAATCAAACAGTCCGAAAAATTTCTTGGAAATGCATTCCCAGAGCTTTAAAGTCTGATTTTTATAGACCATTTATATTAGTAGAAGTACTATTATATTGTTATAATACACTAATTTTTAGATGATATTTCTCTTGGCAGAAATTAAGAACTATGTAATATTATCAACATTTATTTTTAAAGCTATTGTTAAACAGATAGAACTATTTTTAAGAACAACTGACATTCATTAATTACATATATTAACAATGTGTAGAATTTAAAATAGAACTTTCACAGATTAATTGCTTTTTTTAAAAAAACAAATTGATAAGTTTTGTTAACTTGCAGACATTTAAGAACTATCGAAAGTTATCAGCATATTTAGTTCATAGTTTAACAAGCCAAACTTTGCTCGAATTGTGGATATCCGCCTATACTTTTTTTATGCACACGCCGTTTCCCAGATTGTCGTAAATTATTTAAGGGGCGTTTACGAGCATATAAATATTAAAAAAAAGAACTTCAGAACATTTTTCTGATAAATTCCCGTTTCTGAATAACCCTATTCACTGATAAGAGGCCACAAAACTAAAGGTATTTCAGCTGTTTGATCGATAAAAACGCGACTCAGTTGAGCTCGGATTTATGTGCCAACAAAATGTTTAAGTAATTTATGCAAAAATCACACACACACAAATACAGATAAATATATGTATATTAAGAAATTACCATTTAGTGTTTTGGGATAATCCATAATTGATTTTGTTGCTTTAATTTAATTTTTGGCTTTAAACTTGAAAGATTTGTACGCGATTTTGGAATGCACTAACAGCCAAGTTAGCAGCTGAATGGCTAACTGTGATTTGTGGCAACATCGAGGGTAAATTGTGTATTTCGGATTTTAACAGTTTTTATTCGATCAAAAAAGATAAAGATACACAATTATCTAACGCACATGTGAGCGCACATGCGGTTGATGCACTTTTCACAACTCGCTGAGCAGTGAAAATGCGCTTTTCCAAATGCAATAAAAAAGTATAGTTAACTAAAGTATAGTTAACTAGAGAAGCAGAAGCCAAAGCAGAAATGTGCATGAAAATAAAATCCAATTCGCAAGCAATAAAAACAAACTTGAAATGAAATGAAATCTAACATTGTTTTTGCAAATGTTTCATCAAAAAAACCATAACAATAAACCAAAGACCAGCTGTTTTAAATACTCTGGTTTTTAAATAGTATAAGTATTTTTCTCTTCCACTATTAATTATATTATTTTGATCTGTTTTATATATAGTATATTTATCAACTCGCGCCCAAACGTCAAATTGTGCACTGGCGAGCAAAGAAATTCAATCAGAGTTTTACTTCATTTTCAGTTTTGGCCAAGTTATTGATCAAACAAGCATTTTGCTCATTTCACTTGATGTGAGGGAGAATGGAAACCAGGCGACATTATTTAGAAATATATATACAGCTCTACTTATATAGTTGTACTATCTATCTATAGGTATTTGTGGAGTATCTGTATCTGTGTGTGTCTATTTGCCAGGTCTAAGCCAAAATTTGTTAAGCATATCCACGTCGACTGCTACATCAATTTATTTTATTTGACTTCTATTTTCGGTTATTGTTGTTGTTGTTGTTGTTGTTGTTGTTGTTGGCGACCAGCCGAAGGACAATTTATAAGCTTCTGCTAACCTTGCCTTAGGCTATTATAATTTGATCATGATATATCTTCGTTATGATATCAGTTTACAAGTGAAATTTGTTTGATCATTTTGTAGATAATTAATTGATCTATCAAGGCAATAAGTGCTAACTTCTGTTTGGCATTAATATTAAAATATGCCTAAATCATGCAAAAAAGGAGAGAACCAATGCCAAAAGATTTGACACGGGGCTTTATTAAAGTTTTGCTTGAATTAAAATTCATTTAAACATGAATTTAGCGGCTTATGAAAATTTTGAAATCAATTTAATAATGAATTTTAATGAATTTATTATAGGAAACCATTTTATATACTTACAAAAGTCCGGAAATTCAAATTCCATATTCATATCCAAAAGTTGTTATCCAATAAACCTTTACACTCCACTGGCATCCTTTCAAACTGTCTGCAGACTACACCATGACTTCGATTGTTGTGCTATAAATGAACATTATTAATTAGAATTTATTGATTCTTACTTTATATTAAAGGTCTCATTTCCAACTTCTTTTTGCTAGAAAAAATGCAATTTGACTAGCATAAAAAGTTATAATAACAACATTACAAAGTTTTCTTTGTTTTTTTGCTCTTTTTTTACTTTGAAACCGTGGTTGATTTTTACTATTTTTCCATTCTAAGAATCGTATTCTAGTTATAAACAAGCGCGTCTCAAAAAGAGTGATTTTCTAGAAGTAATTGTTTGTTTATAATCATGTTGCCTTACAATATGATCTGCGTCTTTGCATATTTCAGATACTTTAGTACTCTCTGCCCATCTCTTTCTACCCATCTCCCTTACTCTGTCTCTTACTGATAACATTATGACGTCGTAAAACCGACAAATACTTGACATGATATCTGGTTTACCCTCTGGACCGCAAGTTTTCATTGGGATGGCAGTAAAAATGGCAAAAAAAAAACTGAAAACCGAGATAAACAAAATGCCAACTTACAAACTGTGCACTTTTCTAAACTTATAATGTATTTAAATTTACATATAATTAATCTGTAAGCGAGAACACGTAATTCTCCAGAACTGATCACGTGCTCGTCGAAAATTACAAAGGGAAATACTTAAACTTATGAATGTAGCTGATAAACATGCATGCAGCGACTTTAAACAGTTCTTTATAATTGAATAAATAATATTAATAATTTCATGCGTTTTTTTGTGTTTGCTCACATAAATCTTTGTAACATTTAATTGAACGTTTAGTTGATTTCTAAGAAAACGACGCTACTAAGTATGCAATAAAAAGTGAAAGTTCTTTAAGTTCTGTTTAGTTTTTTGCTAAATAGTTAATAGTAAATATATCATTGTCAAATGATTGAGTGTTGCTTATATTGTTTTTATCATTATTTGTCTAGCTCTTTAATTGCGTTTTGAATAATGTTGAAATTGTTGTTGTTGTCTGTCTGGTTATGTTGGTTTTATCTTGAACTGCGCTGACATTTCATTTAAATGCGCAACAAATTTAACAGATATATCTATCTAAATGTAGTATATGAACATGTTACATCTTCATTAAATAATTTTAATTTCATTTTATGTTGTAAAAGGCATCAATATATATAGCAAGAAATGTACTCAATCAACAACTGGCATTTGCCTGAGGCTATAGCTATCATCGTCTTTAGTTATTGTCGCCATTCATTGACGTCGTGTTGTCGCAATGATTTTGATTAAATTAACGCTTTGGCTTCGGCGACTTCGGCGACTCAGCGACGTGCTGAGATATGGATACATTTTTTGCACAAAAAATAAAAAATACTTTGCTTATCCCCAGCAGCAGAGCAGCAACAACAGCAGAGCAACAACAGCAGCAACAACACTGCTTTATATTTAAATAACTCAAGTGATTTGATTTAGTTTGACGCAACAGCTAGTCACAACAGCAACTACAACAACAGAACAAACTTCAGCAATATAAATAAAATAGATTCTTAACAAAAAGGAAAAAAATAGAAAGAAAGATAGAAAAAAAGAGAATCATTGAAGAAGCATAGGAAAAAACCTGTAGATACTTTTAAATTATTATTATTGTTGTTATTGACAGTAGCTCACGCTCGAGCCGGAAGTTAAAGTCAGAGGTGATTCGATTGCTGTTGGCCAATTGCTTGCAGGGCCTGCTCATCTTGGCCCGCTCATCCTTGAGACACAACAACAGCAAACGTATTTTTTTTTCGTTTTGTTTGCCTTCGTCTCTTTTTCGGTCAACGCTTTGGCTTTTTGCTCACACCTCCAAAATGTTTAACATTTTATTAGCATTTTTTTCAAACAAAAAATACAAAAAATCCCCAACAGTAACAACAACTTATAATAACAGTCTTTTGCATTGAAATAGCGTGCCGGCCACAAACTACACGGGTTGGCCACTAAATTGAGTTATAAATATGACATAAATTCAAAATAAATTAAAATATAAAAAAAAATTGCTAACGCTCATGTTTGCCGTTTGCTTGTTGTTGGTTGTTGGTTGTTGTTGTTGTTTGTGTGTAGTTGCTGTTGTGCTAATTGCCGACGGCATGTGATTTTTTCGACAACATTTCAATTACACTCGGATTAGCCTCAAAGTTGGCCAGAATGGAGTTGATAACCAGACTTTCAGACAGTTTTAACCCATGATTTCAATTTGTACAACTGCAAATAGACACAGATTGGCGAAAATTTCAATATACATATATAGAAGTGTGTCCAGCTGCAAACAACAACAACGATAACAGCATTAATACTAATCAATCTAATTAGCATTTGGGCTCTAAAGATTTGATTAAACACGTTGTGTCTCGTCTCACTTACGACACTCAAGACATATGTATATAAAGACCATCGACAGAAGATCTTTGAGGTCTATTTTAAATGCGTCATCCATATGAAAGTGCATTTCAACTATAGAATATCAGCTAAATATAGTATATATAATATATGCATGTTATATGACTCATAGTTAAAACTGTCAAGAATGCGGTTTGATTAAGATTTTCCAATTAACATAGTTTTGTTAAATGCATGAAAGGTGTAGAAAGTCAAAAACCCTAAAAAAAATGTAACGTCTCAATATTCGTTGAGTTAGGCAAAGGATTCGTCAAATAAGCAAAGCGTTGCCATACTTTTCGAATTAGTTTAAATATTTATCGATACATCAAATTTGCAATGAACTTTGAACGTCTTTTAATATAATTAACATTATATTAAATTGATTGATTGATATGCAAATAATTAGCATGTCTTTTTCAGATATTCATGGAATATTCCACTTGAAATGTCTTATCAAAATCACATTCCGATTGCTCTTTAAAAAAAGTAGAAGCTAAGCGGATCTTTAGAAAGAAAAGAAACTATGCGAAGATTTGCGGCACACTTTTTTTGTTGTACTTCTGAAGTTGCTTTTATTTATAAATACGTATATCTTCCATTTGGTTTTTTTTATTTTTGTAGCTGTTTTTTACAAATTATTGCTGCTGCGTTGCTGCTGGTGCTGCTGTTGGTGCTGTGGTTACTGTTGCTGCGACGGCGGCTTTGAAACTCAACCAACCGGTTGAATTTTATGTCTTTTGCTGATATTCATTGTTTTTGTTGTCTGTTGAGACGACGACGCTGATGTTGTTATTATTAAAAACTCGTGTTGTTGTTGTCGATGGTTGCTGCTGTTGCTTTTGCTGTTGTTGCTATTGCTGTTGTCTTTTTGGTCTTATTTTGGACTATTGGGATGGTAGATGTTTTACTTTTTGCGCATGGCACAGGTTGAGACGAGCGATGAAGAAGAAATAAGAAGAAACCGACAGCAACAACAACAAGAACAACAACAACAACAACTACTTTTAAAGAGCACAAGAGGCGCACGCTAAGTGAGCAGGCAAGCAAAAAACTGGCCGAGATCGTCTGCTTGGATTTGAACTTGGTTAACGTCTCCGGTTTTTTGAGAGGGTGTAGAAGCAGGGGGCTTTACCCAGCATAAATTAGACCCGTCGTGAGGCAGGTGGGCGGTCACTTTTGCACGGAGATCTCTGACTTTGAAGATGTTGTGCCAGACAACGTGAAGACACCAACAACAACAATAACCACAGCAACAAACAATTAAGCTTTGCATTCTTTCATTTTTTATTTTTTTTAAATATGTAAAGAAAATTCTATGTTTTAAAATTAACATTTAAATTAAGTTTTACTCAATTATTTTAACATTTTGTAGAGTTGCATTAAAGATGTTATTGAATATTGTTTTAAAGGAAAACGATGTACGTGGCTATACATTAGTATTAGTATTCATCTATTTCTACCTCTCTCACTCTTGCTCTCACGCTATCTCTTTCACTCTATCACTCTCCCGCTCTGTGAGCCGAGCTTTGTTTGTGTTGTGATTTGTTTTATTTTCATATTTTTTTTTTTGTTTTTTGCTGATGCTGCGCGTGTTTTGTGATTTTGGTGGGAGTTTCATTGTTTTGCTTGATGATAATTTGCACATTTTTTTGCTATATGGTCGAATTTAGTACATACTCCACACACACACACAATTGCAAATCCAAACACACACACATACACAGAGGCATTTGCTTTGCCCACTTGCACACACTTTACGGCTTTTCTTAATTTGCGACAGTTAAGTATTTTCCTTCTGGGTTTTCACCCAGCCGCTTTTCTCGTTGCTTAAATTAGTTTCTTTATTTGTGTACACACAAAAAGCCACAATAGAAATGTATAAAATACAACTCTTGATTTGTTTAGTACAATTATTGTGTTGTTGTTGCTTTCTCTTTTTGTTACAATTTAATTTTATATACATATTATACATAATATATTTTGCATTTAAATTTGCACACACATACACTTACACAAAATTTCCGTTAGTTTGACGATAGTGTTTAACTGTAATTGTTTACGTTTATTTGATCGCTTTGTGTTTCACGCTTCGTATACGCGATGTACATACAGTATGTTTGTATGAATGTATGTATGCAACTCGTGTAGTTTTTATTTTATTTTATTTATTATATTATTGTCAGTCAGTCAGAGCGCGCGATATCTAAATCTGTTAGAGTGTGGACAGCAACTGGCCGATCATGCGCTCCGTTCGTTGCCTCTCCATCTCGCTGCTTAATGAAGCTTAGCTTCGGCTGTGGAGTTGCCATTGCGCTCGCTAAGCTTTGCGCTCATCTGGCAACTACATCAAATCTCTCTCCCTCTCTCTCTCTTACACATACACCCAAGCACAGCTACAGACTTGAACAAACGATAAGAATGAGAAAAATGTAAATTAAATTATAACTAGTAGCGGCAACAATGGACTTAAGCTAAACCCAGTACGTTTACTTAATACAAGCCCGTCGGCCGTCGACTCTCACGCAATTAATGGACCCAGAGACCCGAATGCTGACAAATCCGGCTTCGGCTCTGTCGAGAATTCTCTCGGAGTGGCCTCTCACACATCAGTGTTGCCCGAATTCCGAGGGACAAAATAGCCAAAAGAAGCAAAACTCAATATGTGTGCTAAAATTAAATTGGTAGCTTTTCCCATAAGTAACTTGCCGATAAATTTAATAACTGACATTTTTCCAACTAAGAAACTTGAAATTTCTAGATATTTCTTTTATTAACATGCCAGTCAAATAAATTTAAGATAGAGAATATATTGATTTTAAAAGTAATTGAGTTTAAAAGGTATCTGACATTCAAAAAGTAACAAAATACCCAAACTCACCTATAAATAAGCTAAAATGCCAACACTGATACCCGCCCCCTTCTCGGATTAGCTGGTGTTGTAATAATATGCCCTGTTGTTAAACCCATCAACACACAGTTTCAACTTTAAATCACTTAATGGAGCCGTTTGTTTACAAGAAATACATGCCTACAAACATATCCAAGAGAGATATAGTGTGATATATGCAGATACATACTTACATTTTAGGTAGAAGTAGAAGCTTTCTCTGATTGAATTAATACGTTGATTTATGTAAATTACACTAATTCATATTACTCAATTTGCTATTTAATATTCATTTGCTCGACTGGGCGACGTTCGTGTTCTCGTTCTTTAATGCCCATGGTTTTCAGTTACTTCTGGCAATAACTTGATATTCATCATTTAAGTTGTTATTCCAAATGATTTTGGTTTATGGTTTACTTTTCTAGTTGTTCAAAGCAATATTATCAATAAGTAGAGTTGAGGTATTCAATCTGTTTGTTGAGTCATATAAATTAACATTTTTAATATTTTTCTTAGCTGGTTTTATTTAACATTTTAAAACTGTTTAATGTTTGAGCTAACAATCTGATGCAAATCAAAGTACGTTTATTGTTTCTAAGAACTTAAGTTTTATGCTAGATTATAGGCTTGGCCAAGTTTATTCAACAATACTTTATTGCTCTTCGGGAACTCCTTAATGGCATTCATCACAACAGCAACCACTGAAAGAGAGAATTAAAGTAAAATAAATATAATCTAAGCTTATTTAAAATTATGGAAGACACTTACTTTTCTTTTCCTCCTGGGACATAAGCATTGCCAAAATATTGAATTCATCGTTTTTGGATATTTCCAGTAGCACAGCTGCTGTTGTTGGCTCCTTGTTGGGCACATAGAAATCATGCAGAGTGCGCAACAGATCTGTAAATGTATCCGAATCGAAACCAGCACCAAGTATCTTACAAAGATTTGGTATTTCAATAGATTTTAAATATTGATATTTCTGCTCTGGAGATAATTCCTTCCAGGTAATATAGAACTGAGCTGTGCCGGCCGGCGATGCTGGAACGCGCTGAAATATAGATTGTTTTAATGGTATACTTTGTAGTAATGAAGGATTACATACCGCCATTGAGGTAGATAGAGTAAGTTTGACTTGGGGTTCGAGTTTACTGATGGATTTGGCAGTTTCAACTGTCTTTTCAGAAGCCTTGATGCTTTTATCAGATTCCTTTGCTTTTTCCACTTCTTGCTTGACTTGCTGAACGGGGGTTTTGACGGATTTCTTATTTTTATTGGAATCATCCGTTTTTAAGTTATTTTTTAAAGTTTCTTTTGCTAGAATATCTGAGGAATTTGTACTATTTTCGATAGCTTTAGACTGAGCTGACGCTTGCTTTGATTTCTGATCTTTCAACTCTATTATATTTTTGTTCGTTTCTTGGGAAACTGCCTTCGTTACCGATTTTTTTATATTTTCCTTTTTCACTTCGACAAAAGGTCCGCAATTGCTGTTAAAGATCTTGTCAATATCGTCATCGGATATTGAAAATGGCTTCGGTTCCTCCTGGTTGGCTCTTGGCGATACAATGTCGACAACCGGCACACGACGCATGGGTTTCTTTGAGCGTTTATAAGCTGGTTTATCAAATGGCAAAATATCAACCAAATCATTGCGTGGTGCATTAAAGTTTGGACCGTTCTTAGTAGCTGCAATGAATCTCAATTAGCCTAAAAATTTATAAATAAATATTTAAATTAATTACAAATCTTGCGCAAGCGATTATTGATACGCTCCAAGCTGCTTTTGCCTTCAAAGTTCTTTGGATCCAATGTGAGCACAGTGGTGCAATCTTTAAGAGCTTCCATATTATTACCCAGCGATTCATTTGCCTGCATGCGACGATAATAGGCTTTAACACATAGTTTGTCCAATGCTATTGCAGCTTCACAATCATCCACGCAGTCATTATAGCTGTTGAGACAATGGTAAATAGTATATATTTAATCTCTTCTTTAGATAAATCATCATTTTTAGGTAATAACAGGCAAAAATATAAGAAAACTGAATTTGTGCAATGTGAATTGATGTGTTTAAATTAGTAATATTAATTGTTATTAATTTTACTTACCGTTCCAGCTTTATATGACACAATGCTCGATTTATAAAGTAAATTGGATCGTATGGATAAATCTCTATGGCCTTAGTGTATGCCTCTATGGCCCTTTCATATTCTGCTTGCTTCACATAACTATTGCCGCGATCCTTAATATCATTGGCCTTCTTGTGCTGCTGTGCAGACACATCCTGGGGCAAGTCCTGCTTCTCAGTAGGTGTACTAGCTGTTGAGCTTCCGGGGCTACCGGAAGCAGATTCTTCGACTTTCTTGCCGAGTGTTGGCTTCTTTGTTGTCTCAGTTGCATTTGTCACATGACTGCGCACTGGTACGTTCTATAAAACATGTGAGAATTAAAAATGTTACTAAGATTCAACATTTTGCGGCATGTGCAACTCACGTTAGTTTTTTGGACGGTTGGAGCGGGCGCATTTTTTAATGCTTCTTCCTTGCTCTTGATTTCCTTTTCCCACGAGAACAGGTCTTTTACCGAACTTTGATATTCCTGCGCGTTTCGGCGCACTTGCATTTGCAATTCAATTGCTTTCTTTTCGTCACTCATTTTAATTTACTATTAATTATTGTTATTTTTTATTAAAGAGCGCTATTTTTGGTTGTCATGACAGCGATATCGAGCGACAATATCGATTGTGCTAGACATCGATAGCGGCGACTGACAAATAGAGTTTGTCGTTTCGTTCTGAATAAGTTCAAATGAACGAGTCATCGAAATGAACAAATAAACTTATTTAGTATTTTATTAACTATATCGAATACTTTGCTTAGTTGGTCGATTGTTCGTCAACGAATTATTTTCGTTAGTTTCGATTATTGCGGTTATTTTTCACCAAGTTTAAAATATGCACAAATTGAAATATGAGTTGTTTAAACTTTAAATTGAATGTTTACATACCTATACCAGTTGGAGTTGTCGATAATGCAGGGCGCAGTACGCACCGAGGCGGTCACTACCTGGCATGTGTACGCACCAGCGTCTGTATTCTGAATGCCCTCAACTTGCAGCAGCAAGCGTACTTAAATAAATGTAGCACGCACGCATACCAGTGTACGGCGCCTACCACACCAACAGCTCTCTGAGCAGTGGACGGTTATCCACAGAGAGCGCTGCTCAGAGCGCGCAGCTTAGAGCGTGTATGTATGTTCGCTGTTGAACGATTGAGAGTGCGCGTGTGTTTGTTCGCTGTTGAACGGTTGAGAGCGTGTGTGTGTTTGTTCGCTGTTGAACGATTGAGAGTGTGCGTGTGTTTGTTCGCTGTTGAACGAGTGAGAGTGTGCGTGTGTTTGTTCGCTGTTGAACAATTGAGAGTGTGCGTGTGTATGTTCGCTGTTAAGCGATTCAGAGTGTGTGCGTGTGTTTGTTCGCTGCTTAGAGCGCTGCCGTCTGCACGTACGCCGCTTGCCAGCCACTTTTCCGTCTACCCATACATATGCAACGTGAGCGAAGCTCTTGCTATGCGAGAGCAGGCGCTGTGAGCGATCCTAGGTTCTTTCGCCGCTTGCCTCCCACTTTTCCGTCTGCACGTACGCCACTTGCCAGCCACTTTTCCGTCCAGACTAGCATTAGTGCGCTTTTGGCCTTCGAAGAAGGCGGACGCGGTAAATGTGAAGCGCTGCGCTGCATCATTTGCCGGATAAATGGTGTGTCAACCGTTGCTGCTGCACAACTTAAAGGAGTTGTAATTTCTTTTTAAATAGATTCTTATACATTTGTTGGTTTATAAAAAATTTACGAAAACAAAAAGGTTGAATATCCTTGCAAATAATTCAATTAATTAATTAATTAATTAATTCTTCTTATTAGCTTCATTCAATTTAAAGTTTAAATAACTCATATTTAAATTTGTGCATATTTTAAACTTGGTGAAAAATAACCGCAATAATCGAAGCTAACGAAAATAATTCGTTGACGAACAATCGACCAAATAAGCAAAGTATTCGATATAGTTAATAAAATACTGAATAAGTTCATTTGTTCATTCCGATGACTCGTTCATTTGAACTTATTCAGAACGAAACGACCCAACTCTACTATTTTGTTTACGCACAAATGGACTAAAATTATTTGTTTTTTGTTTTACCGTTTAAATTAATTAATTACCTGCAAAATTAACGAGGGAAACACTCACTATGTTACGGCTTCCAACGAGTTTCATGCTTGCCATAGAAGCGAACAGCAGACGTAAGTAGGTAACGATTGCGGTTGCATTGTATTTTGTTATATAAAATAATGTTTATGTTTAATGCGCAGTTTTGCTCAAAGTTGTCAATTGAATGCAAAGCAATTGGAAACTCACTATGATGTGCTTAATCTTAGCCACGATTGCAGCAAACGGGACATACGCAATGCTTTCCTGAAGCTGTCCAAACAGGTGCAACAAGTGAAAACTTCAGGTGTAAGCTTATATTAATTCTATGCAATTCTCTTACAGTATCACCCGGATGCTGCAAAAACTGCCGAAGCTGCGCGATTTGTCAGAGTAACTGAAGCATATCAAACGCTAGTGAAGCCCTCATCGCGCAAGGAGTACGACGATAGTTTGATATGGCATCCAGGCGGCATTCGTGATACAACACATCAGTCTTGGGAAGTAAAACCCAATTATAGTCCTAATCCAGGCCCTTACTATGGCATTAGAGGATTGAATCGCGTCTCCAACTTGAAAGTGGCTTTATTTTTACTGTCCCTGGGCATTCTCGGTGCAATATTTGGCTTTAGTTCGGTCAAGTGAGTATTAAACTCGAATCTCTCTGAAATTCACTAGCTAAAGCTGTAGCTATCATTTTGCAGGCACTCCTTTCAGTTAAGCCAACAGATAAGAGACGAAATCTCAGCGGAAGCAAATATCCATCATGCTACGGTAGTCGCGGATGCCCAAAAATATGGCAACGAGGAGCAAGTGCGCCGTATGGTGGAACGCCTGGCCCGGGATCCATTGGGCAAGGCAGCAGCCAAGTAACTTTTACCCTTAAAACTCTAGACAAATTTTGTACATACTTTGTAGATTGAAAATAGATATTTATTTTTGCTAAATTGACTGTTGTAAGTATAAACAAATGGTTGTTTTTATTAAACTTAGAGTGATTATCTTGTGGGAAATTTATGTTAAATAACAAGAGAAAATCTCTTGCATTGTGGAATTTTTTTAGCGATATTTAAATGGCTGCAATATTGTGGGAATTTCTTTTGAATATTGATTAATGGCAGCCACAATCTGACAAATTTATTATAAATAATTTAGATTTTGGGACATTCCTTAATTTTCCCAATAGTTACAAAATAGTTGTTTGAATTAATTTATTTAATAGTGGCTATCTTGTGGGAAATTTGTGTTAAAGTACTGTGGGAGTTGGTTTTTTTTAAATATTAATTAATGCCGGCCAGTCTGACAAATAAAAATTTAAATATTTTAATTATTGTGATATTTCCTTAACTTTGTAAAAGTTAGATATGTGCATACTAATGAAAATTTTTTTTATTTAGATTTTAGCATTTTAATAGATTTTGATTGCAATCAGAAAAAACAAAGGAAATAAATTAATTTTAATAACGTTTTTATTATTATTTTTTTGCAATTTTAATAGCATTCTTTGAGCACATTATTAAACACTTAAAATAACGTTGCGACGAGTGAATTAAATTACATAAATATTTCTATAAGTTGTACTTGGTATTCTACTATCTGAAAGTACATAACAAATGAAATGAACGCACGATTCTTACGATTCTCGATCGGAAATGTTTTTGGAACCCGCCACCGAACTACAAACTAAAAAATCACATATTTTATAATTATTACTAAATTTAATGAAATTACAATAACGATTTCGGCGCATCCTTGCCAAGTTCCTTGCACAGAATACGTACGCTCACATGTGGCGTTGCTGGCTTAAGGACGACCTCACCATCCTGTTTGTAGTCGGCAAATTTCAGATTAAAGACATCATGGAAGCCCAACTTCTCCATGACAACGGCTGAGTAGTGGCTGGTGCACATGACATGGTATACGGATATTTGATTCGCATGCATAAATTCGTAGGCGCGTTCTGTCAGCTTTCCTGCAATTCCCATGCCTCGATAATTGCTATTAACGGAGAGAATTTTGCCATCAAGTATCAGATTCTCTTGGGGATATAGGTCAAAGATGTTAAACTGCTCCTCCACATGATCCATCAGGCCAAGAATCTTTTTGAATTTAACATGTTGGCAGCCATCGGCTGCCTTCTCTGGTGGCGGGTCACTCGCAGCCTGGACAAATAGTTAATAATCATTCAATAAATGCTCTTGAAAATTTCTTTAAAATGTGCTTTAAACTTACTGGTCGTCGGAGAAGTCCATTGATGAAAACGCCAATAATTTCGCCATTCTTGTTGACCGCCTTGTATGAGCAATTATCCTTAAGGGATTTCATCGAGTACTGCTCCAGTTCAGCGCACTCGCCGAGGTTGAGAAATGTGTTGAGGGGTTCATCCTGCAAGAATAACAATTATGCATCATCAAAAACAAGCTTCACAGAAACCAGACTAAATATATTTGTCAACAGAAAACATTCCCAGTCATGCGCTAAGGAACAGGTTATTATTTATGAAATTGGTATCTGATATCTATTAATAAATGTATCTGCTTAAATTTAGATTTGTTTCAGCTGTTTAAATGACAGATATGTAGATTGAGAAAATCTTTATTACAAATTGTTTATGTAATTACGTGTCACGATTACAAATCTGAAATTGTTCAAATTTAAATGATTTATACACGCAGCTATGCAATTTGATTATCTTTCCAATCGACATTGTTCATAATTTAATTTATAGCCCGGCGGAACGGAACCGGAGCTATACGTCAGCCTAGGCGTGGTATACGTAATTTGCATAAACTTGAGAAATAATAGAATATAATAGAATAGAATGGAATTATTGTTAAGTTAACTGGAGTGGAAGTGCTTGTTACAAGATTCGCTTGGGCAGTTCCACATATTGAAATCGAATTCGAATTCTCATTTTATTTTACTAACTAGTTAATCAGTCGATGATCTTCAAAGTCAGCATCGTGCATTTGTATTCACATGACCTGAACTGAACTGATTAAACTGGTTTCATATTCCAAAGTCTTAAGATTGGGAGAAAAAGAACTTAAAGTGACGTTGCACAGAGGGACTTCCCGAGTGACTCAACGTATTGGTTGGCAAGGATAAAATGTGTTACCATTCACTTTACTATGACTGTTTCTCAAAAATGTAAACAGAAATGCAAAAATAACCATTCATAACAAGTTATAAAGTTGTAGTTGAGTGTGCTCCACAGGAAGATACCCGGTAAGGTTCGTATTGCTTGCTGTCACCTAAATTAAAGTTGAATTCAATTCCTAAACATAACTTTTATGTTTATTATCCGATCGTTACAAAATTTTTAGAATTTTTAAACTGAATTTCAAAAGACACATAATATATAAATTCTCTTCAAAGCATGATATATTCTTTAAGCTGTTACCAAATTGTACATAACATTATACTACTCACATTATAAACTTTTAAATGGTGTTAACAAAAAATGGTATTAATTTATACAATTTATAAATGCAAAATCGACTTTAGGTGAATTTAATGAAGCTGATCTTTCGCCAATGTTGGCACGTGATTTTAAATTAATATTCATTGTGGGTATTTGATGAGAATGTTTGCTCTGTCATGAGGGAAAAGTAAGCTACACTATCAAAAGACAGATCTATGATCTGATTTGAATATTAAAAAGAGAGGAGGCAACTAAAATAAATAAATCAATAAATGTATATAAATGAACATACCTTGAAGAAGAAGGTTTTGAGCATGTTGAGAACAGCTTCAAAGTCCTCGGCCTTAACCAGTTCAATGGTATAGGGGGCATTTCTATCCACATTAGTTGACGACGACATATTTAACACCTCCAATTTATGTGTCAAACGGGAGATCGGATATAAATCGTTCAGCTGTGAAAAGTGCAAGTAGACAAAACAAATCGTTAAAAACCCAGACAACTGTATGTTTGTATGTATGTATAAATATACATATAATACTTGTGTATATTGTTATTTGGTATGTGTGTCGCATTGTTATGGTTATTTATTGCTCTTAGATGAAAGGCAAACATTTTAATTTGAACCACATGTGGACGTCGCGACGTCGCACATTGGCAACGCTTTTCACTTGCATTTCCCAGCACATTTTCCATTGCCAGCGGCCAAGCATTATTCGTATATAAATTTGCTTTTCATGTACCTTTTTGACAGGCATCATAAATTATGGTTTAACAAATTTGCATATTTCTAAACTACTTAAAATTTGTATAGAATATTTTCGAAATTTAACAGAACTGGTAAGTTCAACGAAATTGTTATGAAAATCAAATAGGAACTCTAAGATTAACAATAAACAAGTCAATTTTATTAAGGAAATCTGAATTTAATTATGAAAAAATTAAAAAATGGGAACTTAAATTTTATGAAATAATTTGGTAGTTTAAAAGATTTCTCAAAACATGTAAAAAATTTTATTAGAAATTAAATAGGATTAACTAAATACAAGTTTATTTTATTAGGCAAATCTCAAGTCAATAATAAATAATTAGGTCTACAAGTCTAGCAAAAAAACACACACAGTAGATTCCCATTTTTCTATTTTGATTACTTCTTTGATTTTTCAAATACTTTGCATATTTTGCGAAAAATCGAAATTAATTGCATTTTGAGTGCGTATTTTAAAGGCCACGCCTCCCTATACCGAAATTTATTTACATAAATACAACGTACAATGTAGTGTAGATGTTTATATTATCTTAATCTATTATTGGCGCACTCTATATTTATAGAGGAACCATTTCCCTCCCCATTCATCCCATTTCCAAGTGCATGACTTTGGCAGTGGAAATGGAACCCACGCAAATGGACATTGTTTATGTTTGATTATGTTTATATGGATTGGGGTTGGGGTAGAATTTAATTCAATGGATCGTACATACATATGTTTTGGCCACACTTACCGCACATCTGGAGTCAAGGATGCGGTGTTTACTCTGCAGCATCGGCTGCTCTCGCATATTTTGCACCTCCATTATTAATAAATTTTTATTCTATCGTACGATGGGAAAAATGTTCAAAACCGAAAGGAAAATCCCTAACGTATAAACAATAGCACTGAGCGTTTTTGCTTTTTGGCGCGCGCTTCTCTTTGGTTTATATTTCTATATGTTTTTTTTGCGACGTTTGTTTATTTTCCAGCTGATTTATATTTATGATTGTTGTTGTTGTTGTTGTTGCGTTTGTTTGTTAACGTTATTTGATTTATTTGTAGGTTTCTTTTTGCGCACAGGCACAGTTCAATGGATAAAACACTTAACAGCAGTTTGACAGTTATAAATTATGCTAATTTATTATGCAATTTGGCAGGGATCACAACACACACACACGAACACAAGCACACGCGTGATATTTGCAAATGTAAATGAATGTTGATTAAGGTCCTTGTGGGAGTTTAATTGGGCTCAACGAGCTTTAGCTTCCCTTGTGCAAACAATGAATGCCAAAACATCGCAGCTGTTTGCACTTTATATAGAGATATTGGGTAGACTAACACACACAAACACACACCCAGGCACTGAGGCAGTGAGAGCGAGCGAGAGAGCGCGAAATTGCAATCTCACTGGCACACTGTATTGGCTGGATCTGGTTCCGTTATTGCCTGCTGCCGATCGCAACTGAGCACGAGGCACGAGCACACGAATTGCCGGACACAACAAAATCTAAAGCTCTATTGGACAGCGGTGCGTCCGTCGTCAATGCTTCGCTTGATTCGGCATGTGTGTGCGTGAGTGTTATGTGTATGTGTGTGCGTGTTTTGTGTGCTGAAGATGAAGGTGGAAGCAGAGACAACAAGAGTAAGATTTGCATTTGGTTTGGGTTCCACACGAGTGGATTAGGCAAACAACCAAACGTGAGTGTCTGTTTGTTTGTGTTTGTGTATGTGAGTATAAAAAGAAAGCTCGCTCAGCAAGTTGCTGCTCATCCGCCAGCTGATTGCTGAGAGAGTGTTGGAGTGGGAGAGAGAGACAGCGTCGAAGCTTGGCGTCGTGACAAGTTTGTGAATGGTTCTTGGCGGTCAGCTAAAGTCGCTGCTTTCCGGCTGCATGAAGTTGGCAGTTGAAGTGAATGGTCGACTTTTCACCAACTTCCGGAGTCGGAGTGAGTGTACAAGAATATGATCAAGCAAGGTTTGACTTGTTAATTGATATTGCATGACTTTGTTGACAGGAGTTTGCTTCCACTTGAAGTTGGCTGCCACCGATCCTTTAATGGAATGTGGAACGCAATTGAATGTAGTACATAAACTTGACAGTGGAACATATCTAAGTAATTTGTAACTGCAATTGAATTGATATCCATGCTTATTTTTGATATTAAAACGTTTAAAAAGTCTATAGAAACGTAGCTAGCAGTTGATTAATGTGACCATGGATGTCAGGCACGACAGACAGCTGCATTGTTACGTGCTTTTCTGTTGCATTTATGCAAATAGACCCCCAGTTGTCACCTTTGGCAAGTATTTGTCAGTTCCTCTTAGAGTTTTGCCGCTTTTTGATGATGGAGGGAGATGAATCTAGATAGTTCTGTGTTTGCTATGCAAACACTCTCGTTGGCAAATAGAATGGAACCGACAGATATTGCATTAATATCAATATCAACATCAATCGAAATGAAAATGGAAATGGATGCGAATACAGTACGACAATGGCCGAGCCCGAGGCACACTCAGAGAAACACTCGCACAGTTCTCGAGATGAAGGTGGAGGCGGAGGTCAGTTGCGTTGCGTTGCGTTGGGTTTGTTTGCATTGACAACGCCCGCACTACACTTGGTGGTGTATCTCTTTTATTATTTTATTTTCAATTTTTTTTTTATTTTTATTTTTGTTGTCTTCTTGCTTTGTTTTCGTTTCCAGATTTTGTTTACTTTGGCGGGCGTGCGCTCTCGTCAATTACCAGACAGTCTAGCTCCCCGCTGCTGCCTGCTGTCTGCTGCCTGCTCTGTTGGCTCTTGTTAATAGATTTAAAATATTTATAAATTGTGATTATTAAGTTATTTCAGTTTTGGGTTGTTGACTTGATTTTCATTTCGCATTTGTTGACAAGAATTTGATTATTTTGTTTATGGATTTGTTTGACCGTAAACGCGCGCATTATTATTTTTTTTATTATTTTTATTGCTATTGTTATTGTTATGGGCACGTGATAAAAAAATAAGTGGAAAGTTTTTCAAGTCTTTCAATATACGTATATCTAGTTATACACATACATATGGAAATGTGGGTAAGCATATCAGCTTAGTCACAATGGAAAATACACAAAATACTTGCACAACTCTTGCTTAATTTGCGGTTAACTTCGATGGCGAACCTGTTTTTATTTTTAGTCAAGCTCTGAATTGATACCACAGAAGTTCTAACAATCGATTCCGCTAAATTCCATTTAACCAAGTCAAGCCCAGCCAAACCAAGCCAAGCCTTCGTCTTCTTTGTCAGTTTAATTGTATTTGATCAAACACACAGCACTTTGATGCGGTCAATTGCAGGTGTTAAACGATTATTTTAACATTCATCACATGAATGTGCCTCTGTCTCCCTAATTAAGGCAATGCGATTGCAAATGATATTTACTTTATTTTTCTCTTTGCTTGTCATGCTACTGCTGACCATATAAAATAAAAATACATTTTTTTGCTGCTTAAAAGTAATAAGGGAATGTGGTAAACATGGCGTATGCTTAATGCAGACATTACGTATACGCTGACCAAAGTCGAAAAGTTAAAAGATTCAGCTTAGCTTCAGAGATTAAAATTGTGAAGGGAAATAATGATAGTTTTAGTTAGTAAATGTGATCGAAATCAAGTTAAACAAAAATGATGCGCACATTTTGTAATCATATGCCGAATTAGCAACTCAATTTGAAAACCTTGCGAATGCAATTCTAATTTGGTTTTTCATTTCGTTTTAATGGCACCAGAAATTGCATTGTCTACAGGAATCGACATGCAAATTTTCATATTCATTCTCATTTCAAATTTCCATTTTCATTTCCATTTCCATATTTTGCAACGTCATTTGACTAATGAGCCATGGACTATCAACTTTACAGCTCCAACTTCAACGAGGCGGCAATATTTTTGTTGTTGTGATTTGTTTCGCTTTTCGGTTAGCCAAAAAACTGACGGCCCGTGTTGAAAGGCAATATAATGCGGTCTGTCATTATAAACAGACTAATTGACAATTTACATATGTTCGTTCTAAGTGTGGAACACCAATGACTGGGAATTTGTAGTCGCGTCGAGTTAATTGTTCATAAATTAACTCGCAACACGTATTACGATTTAGTTGTTTATTCTCATTCCTTCTTTTTTGTATACTTTACAGTAAAAGGGAGACATATCCAATCTCATTGAATATAATACAACTACAAACTGATAGCAATAAGTTTATTATTAGTTACGAAAAATCGGTTAAAGCTAAGTTAAATTAAATGTGTCTTGGGAAAACTTCTTATTCTTCAAGATATTTGTCTTGTTTTACGGGAAACTTTATTGTTGGGCAAGATATGTTAGTTGTTGTAGGGGAAACAGTTTTGTATTTCAAGAATTGTATATCTTAGGTAAATGATTTTCATATTGTATCGAATTTTTAACACCATAATGATATTTAGTGCTATATTTAAAACAAGAGTATTAAAAATTCATCTTATTTCTTAACTGGTTTTCAAAATAATATTTCATTTTGCAGTTTACCTGCATGAATAATAGTTTAATGCTACGTTTAATGACTTATAATGATCCATCATCGTGTTGCGCCTGCAATTTTGCATATCGATAATTATAAAGACATTAACGCCGTTTAAGTGAACAAAGTGAGCATTTGTTTAAGTACCGCATGTAAATTGAATATCAGCTAAATGATTTAGACACTCGATCTTAAAGATCGTCTAAATATATATGTTTTATATATATTAAATTAATACGTTGTAAAATAATGAAAGGAAAGTACGTTTTATTTACACCTCCAGCCACCTTTCTAACAATATGTATAACAACTTCAATTGTTAATCGATTCCATTCAAACTTTAAGCAAATATAGATAATAATTTTAACAACACATATATATATTCTCAATTTGAAAGGGGTGTTCAAGTCAGCAACAATGTCTTTTACAATAATTACATGCATAGCGCAATTTAAAAGTTCTAATTTACAAAAGGCTTAAACGTTTGAAGGTCAGGTTTGGTTTTCATTTTTATTTTTTTTCAATTAATCTATTATTAAATGTTAGCCAGCTGAGTTGTTGTAGACTAAAAGATGAATGTCTAACTATATACTTATAATTAAGAATAGATATTGACTTGTCAGCCAGATTTGCATATTAAATTGCCAAGCAATATTTCGTTAGTATTATGACAAGCACGCTTAAAAATATTAAATTTTAACATTGCATTGGGTTGACTCAGCTACAGAAATATTTCTGAATTTATAAAAAAGTGCTAAACAAATATTTTAATAACTAAATTTTATTGCAAAGTGTTTATTACATAGTTAAAAGAGATCTTAAATATAATTAAATTAAATTAAAATATTATTAAATTCAAAGATAAATACAAAGTTCAAAAAGTGTTAATAGAGTTGGCTTTTTTATGATCCCTGGTTGGAATACTTATTTATTTCATATTTCATTGAACTAAAAGCGGTTAAGATTTATGAGTCAAAAGACGTGAAGAACGCACCCCAAATACCCTTTTTTACAGCTACCAAAAGTCTTGTTTCTCTTACTAAAAAGGTCTTTTAACATTTTGAGGATATTTGAAATTATGCCAAGCAATTACGATATCAACATGAACACTGTAATTGGCAATTATAAAATTGTATGAAGCGTGGTGACAAATTTCCATATTGTTAAGACGAAAATGGTAACGCACGTGTTGCAAAACAGACTACCAATTAGTTATATGCATAACATATTTGTATATATATGCATATAAATTAAACATTTTCATTAGAACTGTGCAATAAATCATTATAAACTTTTAAAGCCAATAGTTTGTTGGTAAGGGGATTTGGCACGTGTACACTGAGAAAAATAAAAGACTGGCTGCTTAAATCAAAAATATTGACTTAAAATTTATTTAAATAAGAAAACTTTAAGAGAAAAATTAAACTGTGAAAAGAAGAATGAATTTTTCTTTTATTTAAGGAATTTTTGACAATTTTTTAGACAAAAGGCTTTAAATAATTAAAAAATTTATATTTTTCTCATATAATTAAGAATTTTTGTCTATAATTTGACTAGATAAATATTCTAAAAGGAAATCCTTGTAAAGTCAGGATTTTTGTAAGACAGGAATATGAAAATCATATAGCGAATGAAAATAATTACAGTACAACCATCTTATTTATCAGTGCATGTAAATATATATATTTATACATGTTGAGTGAATATATATGACTGACTTTTCCGACAGGTGTGTACACGAGTCTGTATGTGTGTGTGTGTGTGTGTACTTGTGAATGTAAGAGTGTATGCTTGACAAAGCGGAATTGATTTGACCCCACACGAACTGCTGGAAGGGGGGCTGAACTGGACAAATGGCCCACGCTCGGCTGGAGTTAAAACTGGACCTGACCAACATTGTCGTCGTCGCCGTCGCCGTCGTCGTCGTCGTTGGTGTCGTGTGGCTTTAAGTCAACATTAAAATGTTGAACGTGACTTGAAATTGAAAGCCAATGTCGTCGACGTCTGTGCAACATGCCTCGCTCGGTTTTTTGTTTGTTTAATTTTTATAGAGTTTTCAATCAAGTTGCAAGTTGTGCGTTGCAAGTTAACCGCCTTATCACACTTTACCCACGGCCAGCTTGTGGGTGTTACGTCTATTGTTGGCCATAATTAACAGCTGGCCCAAAAGCCCGGCACGATACTCAGTTGCTCAGTTGGCAACAAACTTTTAATGGTGATTTAGTTGTCTTTTTAGTTTCACAAACTTTATTTTATTTGCATTTTATATTCTACTGAAATCCAAATCCGAATTGAAATCGAAAATTAATGTTACATTCTAAAGACATTAAAATGCTTTTATCTTACATCACAGCACGTTTTTTTTCTCATACAATAGCTTGAGTTAAACGTTACCATTAGCTTTACCTGGTCCATTAATAAACCATTGTTGAACCCATTACCTGTTCAATTGAATTTAGATTTTGAACAGACACCAACAAACATTCTAAATTAGATTTAACTCGTACTTGTGACGAAAGCGAATACAACGGACAACGAAAGCAATAAAAATTCATTAGCTGCTTGTTTATTAAATTGCACCCCGAGTTTCCATACCAGAAAAGCCGTAATATTATCCGATATACTATATAAGCTCGTCTCTATTTAATAATCGCTTACAATGTAGAACGTAGAACGGATCTGCATTTCCATAAACAAAACAATTTGGTGAGGCTGATCAGAAATTGTGTCATCTTGCAATAAACATGATTTATAACTATTATAGCATTGTTATATGAAATACTAGATGATACGAGGATTGTTTTGCAATATAGTTTTTTCGAAAACTATACGTTTGTCAGATCTAGGGAAGTTTTTCTCTGTATAAACTCTCTGTATAAACTCTGAGATTCAGCTCAGAAACAATTAAAACGAGCGATATTAAAGTGATACATCCAAATCAGTAAAGTTTGTTTAGAAACAAGTATTATCCTCTAAAATTTAGTTACACTCTCCTCCGTCTTAAAATATATTGATAAATCATAGTTAAAACACGCTTTTAGCCAATTAAATTTTAATTTTAATATTATTAAACATCACAATAAATCGTGGAAAAATTGGTTAAATATTTCAGTAGTAAAGACTCTTTAAAGATGTGATCAGCAATCACAGTAAGCTCCAAAAAATTGTGCAGCATATTATATATTATTTTTATACAATCATATATATTATATATAGTAGTGAGATTTACTGTTCCCTGTGCCTATTTAAAGCTTTCTTGATGCTTTCAAATGCCATTAAATCTTTAAATTGCTTCACTTTAAAGAGTCTTTAACACAAACCCAACTTAGGTGTCAACAATAGACAGTTGCAATCTTTCTATTAAACTCACTAAACTAGTTTAACTTATAAATAATCTCCCTTATGCGTAACTTAACTTGTCACTTGGGCCTCTGACATTGATTAAATTTGTGTAACTTTTGCTTAAATTGAAGCAATCCAATTTATAAAACTTTATTAATATTATTACCCGTAATGCGTAAATTGCAACTGTGCTCACATATTTCCCTCTCGCTCACAATCACTCGCTCTTACTCTCTCTCTCTCGCATTCTCTAGGTGATGATATATTCATTGTCGCATTTGCATTTAGTAGGAAAAGGAGCAAATGGAGGAGGAGGAGACACTGTAGTAGGAGAAGGACACATAACGAGAACTGGCAGCTTAAAATGCAAATGAAAAGATGCAACAACAAAAACAACATCAACAGGAACAGCAAAAAAAAAATGCATACTCTGGTAATTGGGAAATGGAAGTGGAAAGTAAAGAGCTTAAAGCTCAATTAAAATGAAATGCTGCAAAATGCAAGATAATTCTTTACATATGCCACATTCCACATTTCCACTGAAATCTGTTGATGTTTCGTTGTTGTCGTTGTTGTTTCAGTTGTTTGTATTCATTGTTGTTGTCACTGCACTTGTTATTGTTGTTGTTTTATACAGACTACAGCTAATCTGGCAGCATATTGCCATGAGTACAGACCCCTTGGGGGAGACCCTTAAGCCTCGCACGGATGCTGTTGCTGCAACAACCGCTGACAACGAGAACAATACGCATACGCCGCGTACGCCAAGCTCCCCTTTCTCTTTCCCACTCTCCCTCTTTGTCTCTTTGCCTCTGGCGAAAAGCAAACAGACAGCAGCTAAATTGTTGGCAGGAAGCCAGCCAGGCACCAAGATGATAATGACGATGACAATGATGATGATTCTCTTTTTGACGCTTCGTTGAATTGCAGTAGCAACAAGCTGCCTCTGGTTATGGTTTCTGGCTTACGGTGCTCTTTCAGTTGCCTGTTTCTGTTGCCATTTCTGTTGCTGTTGCTGGCTAACACAATGTTGGCGCCATTTTGCTGTTTGCTTTTCCTCTTGTAATAAAATGAGATCCGGCATGCTGTTTCCTTTGACGCTGATGTTGCTGTTGATGATGATGATGACGGTGTGCTAATGATAATGCCATCTATAGAAAGACACAGTAAACTCCCCATTCTGCTCAGCATATGCAAAGTATATTTTTGCATTTAAATACTTGAAAATTCAATGAGTTAGCTTCTTGCTGGGGAAACTGACTCCCCCATCGAGGAGAAAGACTGACAGCACTTGGCAGGCAACAAAGAGGGAGCTGTCTTTTGTTGACAGATTGATTTTGATGTGTTTTTATTGTCATTGTTATGTTTCCATCTTCAGCCAAAGGAGCAGCAAAAGTTGTTCCTCTAAATACTATGGGACTGTGTGTGCTTCCTCTTTAAGAGGCCATTGAAGTACCACTGAATTGACAAACATTTTATCTTAATTGGTTTTCAGTCAAATGCGCTTAGGCAATTGGATTACCAACAGAGTCCTCATTAATTGTACTTAGCCAGGCCTAAACCGTTGCTCATTCCAAAAAACAAACAAAATACCGGCAATAAATCCTTTCAGGCCTTTGCAGAACACCCAAAAAAAGAGAGAAATAAAATAAAAGCCAGAGCAAACAGACAAATAAACATATGTTGTACATCCAGACCCATTTAATTAATTGCATGTGATTTTCCAAGCGGCTTCAACGCATTTATCCTGCTTCAACTTTAACATAGAGTTAAACAGCTTTAAAGGGAAACATTTTGTATAATTTTCGAGCTTTTAACAACTTTAATATAAGTTAAACAAGGTTGGTTTTAATATTTTTAATCGAATTAAGTGAAACAATTTTCACATTTTATTTAAAATGAATTTCAATACAATTTAAAAGTTTGTATTTAATCAAATTAGGTTTTTTTTTGAGACTATGTATAATTCAAGAGCAGTAGGAAAAAGAGTAATATAATTCTCATTTTATTTATAAATAATGTTCATGTTTCCCCCGAATAACCTTTCTACGATTTCTGCTAATTATGGCTTAGTTCTTTTATAGACACGGTCAAGTTAAGCTACCAACTGTGATGACTGCAATTTATTTGAGGCCCACACGCATACACACAACAACACCATTCAGAACAGTTGCCCTTTCGGTCAGTCGATTTGTTTGAATTCAATTAACTTGGTTCGGGGAAAAGGGCACAAAAGGAGTAGGAGACGGAATAAAAGGCACTGGACAAAACAGGATTCGTATTAAAGCCAGGCATTGCTGAGGCCAAACTTTATTGAAGCGTGTAAAACACAACAAACTCGTAACATCAAATCCAATCAAATCGATACAGAAATAAGTATAAAAAAAAGAAGAAACAGCGAGGGAAAAGCTAAAAGAAATTTGTGATGGGTAATGGGGGGCGTATACGTAACGTTAACTCAAGTCAAGTCTGGCTAACTGAACTTGGACTTGGCATCTGGAATTTCTTCTTTATGTGCTTCTGCTGCCTTTCCAAATCAATTGAAATAAATGCCATGCGTATTTTGGCCATGTGTGTGAGCAAGTAAGGACAGCAAGGAAGAGTGGAGAGAATGCAGAGGGGGTAGGGGTGGGGGGAGTGTGTGTGTGTGCTTTGTAAGTTTTTACAGACTGTGATTTTCATTGCTTTTACCGCGTACGTGCGGATTTTCTTTTGTGTGGTTTCGAACATTTGTTGGTTTTGTTGCAACATTTTGTAATCACACATTTTATGGACAGGATACTGACTGGGTCCTTTTGTGGTGTCCTGTGGCATTGCGTGTTTGCATCGCCAGCTCTATAATTTGGTCAATTGTCACGTCAAATTGAAATTAAATTCTGTCAAATTGTTTATCAATTGATTGTTATCGCTGGTGTTAAAGACTGTTGGAACTTTGAAACATCATCTGTTCGTTTTTTCCATTCCTACTGATAACAGTCCGCCAACATGGAAACCATAAAAACTGCACTAACGAATAGAAATAATACTTCTTTATCTAAAAAACACAGATAGTATAATTTAAAATGTTTAATCTGAATTGCACTTTATTCTTAATCAGATCTGAGCTAATTTTACTTATAAGTAAAATGGATTATCGTTAAATAATTTATTTTAATTTTAAGTTAACACTTTAAATTTATTTAAATCGAGTAACTCATAAATCCATAAAGTCTGAATCATTTTTAACCGCAATACTTTTTTAACTTTTTATTTTAGTAATAAATTCAAGGAATTATTTTAAGTCAAATTCAAGGTTTTTTTTATATACTTATATAGATTAACATTTGTTGTTTCTTTCCTTATTACTGATAACACTTTATTATTATCACCCGAAACTCTTGGAAACCATAAAGCTGCACAAACATTTAATAATTAGATTTCTTTATCAAAAGAACTATATAAACAGTCAAGTACAAATTGAGTAATTTGAACAAATTAAAATAAAGTTTACTTGTATCGTCCATTATTTCAATTGGAAATATTTCAAAGCATGATTTTTGGTTACATGAAAAAATGTTTCGAAGTTTGCTTGTAAAATTTGTTCTTCCGCCTTTGGGCTGCATTTAATGTTTGAAAGCTATTTAAGTAAATATTTTCTTACATATATTCGCAGACGTTGTTGTATTTATAGGGTCAGACAATTTTTTATAATTTGATTTGGTCGCTTGCCAAAAAGCGCCGTCATTTTCTATTGTGTGTTGTGTGTATTTATATTTTGGCCACATTTAATCAACTTGTGGTCGTTTTTGAAACACACTAGACGCATATATACATATATAGTTATTTGTATATCTGTAGATATTTTCTATTGTTTTATATGTCGTGTATTTTTATAAAACTTGGCGGTAAGTCTATAGCAAACTGTCAAAGAGTGGTAACAAAAACCGCCAAGAAATAGAATAACAAATCAGAACTTTACCCTTATGAGCTCAATACATAAATTAAAAATTAAAATAGGGCAGAAATGGAACTTACTTGGCTAATAAATGGTTATTAATGGACGTCTTCTTCCGTTCAAATTGTTCTTGTGCCAGATTTTCGTTTTTATTTCTTTTTATGTGGCCTGCGATATTCTTGGCAATTCTTTGAATAGTCCGCCCTGGTGTTTATTATAGTACTTATTTTAGCGGGTGACCGTTAGCACGTATTAACCACGAGGGCAACGCATTTGATACTGAGACCGTATTGTTGTAAACAAACCAATTCAACCCCTCGCGTTGGTGAAAATGACGCTTTTCCACTCAATTGCCGTTATTTTGGCATTTGAATTCACACTCAACACGCTGATACGGCGGACAACCCCAAAACGTATGATGGAGACATCAGATGAGGCCCTATAGAAAGCGCTCCGGCTCAGAATCGACGACACGCGGAGAGTAAAAGCGGTTGACAAACTGAGCGAGCTTTTCGCTTCCACTCAAAATGGAGCACGACCGATAACAGTTGAGGGCAGTTGATAAGACAACCTTGTCAATTAACTAGAATGAGCGCATTTCTCTCTAAAAGTTGTTCTTATGTCAATATAGACCAACTGCGATAAGAATAACTGAGCAAATATTAACAACGAACTCATTGTTCATTTCTTATCATTTAAACAGCCGAGCAACTGTTAAACAATTTATTACATTGACTGTTTTACAGTCAGCAGAAACATGAACGAATTACTAAAACTGCTGTATTGTTAAATATATTATTAACTTTACTTAATGAAAACTGCGAAAAGTGCAACAAACTATTGTTACCACCTGGTAAAGGTGTCAGATTTTTCACTTTTCAGCTTTTAATTGAAAATTTCCAAAAACAAAATCAGTTAACAAAATATGATATCATAACGTCATGAGAAAGCAATTTGTAACGTGTTTGCCGGAATACTTACCTCATTGAGTGGTTTAATTCTTAGTAAAATGTTTAAATAGTAAAACAATCAAATAAGTTTACTCAAGCAGGCCATCCACAATCGAAACCAAAACCAAACCTCGATTTTGTATAAGAATTCAATTTGTTACGTGCTTGGCGCCAATCTCACTAACGTTTTTTTGCCATCACTAACTAAGGCTGCCATATTTCCAAACGGTGGTGGCGCCTTCTTTTGTTTGTTAGCGCCGCCACCTATCGTGTTGTTTAGTTTGAAAACTATATTATTATTGAAGTCTGGACAAATCGTAATTTTTTTATACTCGTTTTATTACTTAAATATATAATAATATAATAAAATATATTTAATAAAAGAACTCCTCTCAACCAGTCGGTAAGGGATAATGCAAGGAACGGATTTTCAGGCAGCAACCGCCGCAGCAGCAGCTGCTGCCGCCTCTGCTTCTGTTGCGGCAATGAGAACGACAGCTGAGCAGAGGGAATTTGACAGGGAGCGGGAGCGGGAGAGCAATATCAATGACCAGGATGAGTGGAGCATGAATGAATGTGGATTTGTGGACAATGACGTACAGCGTGCAATACGAGGTGGCAGTGCTGCCGAGGACATTACACAATACCCTATACATGGCTGGGTGGATGTGACCAAGGAGTTCCATGAGGCGTGCGAGGAACTGTTGCCCGGCGAACTGGCGCAAGATATGCTTTTTGGGTTGTTCGAGGCAATGTCGGCAATAGAGATAATGGATCCCAAAATGGATGTGGGCATGGGCTTTGACAGGTTCGACTTGCCACCACCCTCATTTGAGGCAGCCATTGCCGTAAGTTGTTGCTTTGGCTTTAAGACGTCTTATCTTCATTAACTGTCTTTTCTTTTAGATGGGTGCCATTAAGCTAGACGGCTTGGAGCCTGCCGAGTTGATTGGCATATTTGATGCACTGTTTGCCTGTTTAGTTTCCTGGCTAGAGGGCAACTCCATGGACCAAGTGCTATTCACCTGTCTGTATCTTCATGCCCCTTCGCAAATTCAGGACAAGGCGCTGCGCGTCTTTTGCATTGCTGTGCGAAATCTCATTGTGGTTATCAAAAATATCATTATCTTGGCGGCTGTTAACGAAGAGGAGGATTTTCAACTATACGGCAATTCAGCGCTGCTGGCAGCGGAGAAGGCACAGCCCTCAACTATTGCCGGATTATTAAAGGATGTGGAGGATGAACTAGTGCGCAAGAGCAAACAGTTGCCACAAACTGAGCAGCTAAAGGCTGTGGTGCATAGATTACGCTTTATGCGGCATCTATTTCAGGCCATTTACCAGGTCGAGCTCATGGCGAGTGCTGAAAACGCCGAGGAGGCTGTCAATGAGATCTACAAGAATCTCAATGTGGCCTCCGAGCTGTTGCCGCTCATTAAACGCACCATTGAATGTGGCACACAGCCTGTGGAGGGTTGTAAGTATGCTAATTTATTATTTTAATAACTAAATAATATTAAATTAAATCTGGATTCTTTATTGCAGCAGAGGCACCTAATCCCATGGGCTTCTCACCGCGCATACATGATCGT
Organism: Drosophila putrida; assembly: GCA_037043535.1. Lineage (NCBI taxonomy): Eukaryota > Metazoa > Arthropoda > Insecta > Diptera > Drosophilidae > Drosophila > Drosophila putrida. The sequence goes on from JBAMBI010000065.1 coordinate 2,305,823, forward strand.
AGTCAACCACCAACATTTCCCCGCAGCATTAAGATACGTGAGAGACCCGCCAGCTATCAATTTCTGGAGGAGATGGTTGCACGTTTCAAGTACGCTTGCAAAGTGATACGCTATAAGGATTACTACTCCGCACTGGTAAATATTAAATAGCCAATCTTCTGGATAGTGAATATAACTTATCTTGTCCTTATATCGCTTTTTTTTCAGAACTTCTTTATCGAATATAGCCGCAAGTCTGGACATTGTATACTCTCCCGGAGCGTACTCCAGAACCTCTTTAGCTCCAGCATTCGACTGGCACATGGCAAACAGTCGATGAAACAGTTTTTGCGGCATTCGGTGCAGGCTTTTAATTCGCCGCCTGTGTTGAATTTGAAGCATCCGGTGGCGAGTGATCCCAAGGTGCAACAGCATTTGGAAACATTCTTTCGCTATTGCATCAATATGAATACGTTTAATCAGTTTATAAGACTATGCGGCTTTAATCGGGCCAGGCAACGTGACAAGCTGGCGCATCTTATCGAGAACTTTGACCCGCTTCAGGTGGATGCAGTGCGTCTGGATTCCCTGATGAATCAGCTGGCAAATGAGCGTGCAATGGAAGGCAATGAGTTGCATGCAACGGCGTTGAAACATAGCACACATTTCTCCACATGGGTTTTGTATAATTGCTTCCGTGCTATGCTCATCTATCTGATGTCGGGCTTCGAACTGGAACTGTATGCTGTCCACGAGTTTCTGTACATTTACTGGTATCCCTATGAGTTTCTAGTGGGCTTCCTGGTTTCGGCACTAACACGTACTGAGAACATTTTGTTGGCCCAGGAAGAATATGCTGAGCATCAGAGCAGGATTCAGGTTAACGGCAGTGGAGGCGGAGCTGGTGGCAAGAATCGTAAAGCTGCCAAGCCCAAAAAGAACAAAAAACAACAACGTCCTTATCGCCAGGAGATCATCTATTACCACGCTCTGCTCAGCCTCTGCGGTGGCATGTACAAGGCTATGGGCGCCCTAACCAAAGACGGACGCATACGTCTACCCATGTCCAAGTTTGATAACGAGGAGATACGCTACAATAGACGCTTTGCACCATTTGTGCCCCTGACCAGCCCACCACCCGTATCCTATGGAGAATTCAAGAACATACGGGATCATATGATGCTGAACAGTGCCGAGGAGCTATATAGCGTGGCTGCCAAGCATTTCGATCAGGCGAGGAATGTGCTCGAGAGCATACAGAATCCAGAACAGGAGGTGAGTAGTGAATCATTCATGAAATGGAAATTGGTACAGGTCTCTTCTTTCCTTTCTAGATTTTGGATCTATTGCAAATTGCGCGCACCAACTTTGTGGTGATGAATGTGCTCGCTCGGGGACATCAGAAGGAAGTGAAACGTCAGCCGGAATTTGATTTCTCCAAGCATAGCTATTTTCCTATTATGAAACTGAAATAACAGTAAGCCAATTAACTCCAATGCGTGTTCATAGCGATCCTTATCCCTAATCATTAACTGTCTGTATATTTCTTTAAATTTGTTTCGTCATTGACAAATAAAATTGATTTGTATACACATCAGAGTTGCGGCTGATCTGCAATAATATCCTGTTTGATTACATGCTCCTCCACATATCCATTGACCTTGCAACTTTTGGAACAGGTGTAGACTGCCACAACGCCCCAATCCAGGCTATCATCCTTGAGCAGCACCAGCATTTGTGGCATTATTTGGAACTCAAATTGAAGCGGTCCATTGCAGTGACTGCAACTGGGCAGACTCTGTAGTTGACTCTCAATGGTATCTGCAATATTGGCAATCCATAATGGTTCACCTCCACGCTTGTAACGCAGGATCTGCTCGGGTTCAGCCTCTGTTTGCTTTTTGAAGTGTCTGAAGGCTTTGTCTTCTGTCTCGTCTGCATTGCCAAAATATTTATCTAGTTCTTTTTCAGAGACATCGTTGAGTTCACCCGTTTTGCCTTTGGCCGAGAGTTCCTCATATTCCGCCAGACATGCCGCTTCATCCTTTTCAGCTGCTTTGGCTGGATCACTTGTGGGATCCCGTTCCATAACGATTTCATGTTCAGGAAATACAACTTCTGGTAATGAGTCGGATAGAGTGGCTGCCCTTGGAGCACCACAGCTGGGTTTGTGTTGCTTCCAGTGTGCACGCTGGTGTCCTGCGGAGCAATAGTTGATCTCCTTGCAGCGGCTACAGGGTGTGGGGCAAAGCAGCCACAGGCAGCACACGCTTCTTCAGGCTCGGTATAGCTGGCTATATGTGTAATGACAAAGTTTAGTTAAAATTTATAAGTAATATTTAAACTGTTTTCTTTCATACCAAGGGATCTCCATCCTCCGCAGGCTCCTTCTCCGAGTAAAACTTGTTCTTCAACGGCAGCTGTGAGCGCAGCACTGTAAAGTTCCTATAGAACAATAAGAATCGTAAGTATATACTCTGTATATGCTATTTTCTACATACTCTGCGTTGTTGGCCTGCTGACAGTCCGCATTGCGACACACAAATACATAAATGCTTCGATGGAAATTGAACTCATCCTCGTAGGCTGCATATAATTGACAGAGGAAGGCTTTTTGTGCTTGACATTTCTTACACTGCAGCTGAGTTGTGGTCGGCAGTTCTTCCAGCTCTAGCCAGGCGGGTTTGCCTCCCAATTTACTCGGAAAATAGCGATTACTGAGCCAAGCGGCATTGCTGGGCTCTTCGGCAAATCCTAGATCAACTTCCATGCCTACGTTTAGTAAGGATTGTTAAAAAACTAGAGAGATTAAACAAAAACAAAAGCACGCGCTCCAACCGCAGTGATGCCAATTAGACCTTTTCCGAATAGATTTACAGCTGTTAATTAACAGCCAATTAACAGTTACTTAACAGTCCCAAGCGAGCGCAATGTCAATCGATAGCTCCAATCGATAGTTGAAGTGTTGAAAACTATTGTGACGACAGTGCTGTTAAGCGATTCAGTTTATATTTTGATGTGAAAATGACACGACCACAAAGCAGCGCATAATAAATAATAATAGAGGTGTGTGTAATAATAAAGCAAACAAATATTGAATAATATACGTGTTTTGAAGCTTTTTGCTATTGTTTTTGACGCAAATGAAACGTATGCTGTCGCCCATAGCTGTTGGCAGGCTATCGCTATCGATAAACCTGCAGCTGCTGCTATTGAAACAATAACAACAAGCGGAAGCATTCCGTTCGCTGTTTTCAGCTCGTTCGTACGTTGTTGAAACGACCAAAAAGGTCGACAACTGTGCTAAAAATAGTCGTTTAACCACCCACGCCAAAAAAATCGCATTAAATTCGGCAACTTTACTTCACAGTGTGTTAACTTTAATAGCAATGCAGATGCAGAGTATTAACAAAGTCGCCAGCAACAACAATAATAACACCAACACAAACAACAACAACACCAGCAAAAGCAACGATGATGAGGAATTTCTGTAAGTTTATTTCCGGTTATAAGCTTTTTGTGATGCTGCTTTTGCCCTACTGTTTGCGTGTGTGCATGTGTGTGTGTGTGTGTATGAGTTGCTAAATTTAGTAATGCAAGCGATAGGCTGAAAATAAGAATTAGAACACCCTGCCGTATACTTTGCCGGCTGTGAACTAACGGTTCACACACACACACACATACACATAAGCCCACAGGGAGACACAATTTTTGTCACCTTGCCAAGAAAACTACTTTAAACTGTTGCGCCAAGCATAAAACACTTTAAATACAAGTTAAGGCCGCAACGGGAACACATACATACGTATACATATTACGTTCATATTGCCAAAATCAATAAATGACCAAAATTCTAAACCTTTCGCAAGTGCAATGTAATTTTAATGTGATTTTTGTGAAATTTAGCTAATAAGGCAACGATTTGTTTTTTAAACATCGTCAATGTCAATAGAGTCGCTTTAATTAACATTCATTAACGGTAGCATGTGGAATCAAGCACAACATTGCCTACGGCTAACGGCGCAGTTAAAGTGTTGCGTTGTTTTTGTTGCCCACCTTCCCCCGCCCACAATAAGTATACGTCGCGTAGTTTTTTGCTGTTTTCATTTTTATTTACGCAAGTGCATAACTTTGATATTCAACATTGAAAAGCTCAGACTCAATCTTGAAGAGAGTGTGTGTGAGATAGAGAGTGAGAGAGAGAGGGAGAGTGAGCCAGTTGCAGTTGTACGTGACTTACAAGCTTTCTCAGCGATCAAGCTCTTGTTGTGTTTGTATGCGTATTTTTGTATTTCGCTTTTTTTTTGTTGCTCTTGTGTGCTCGTTTTGCACTTCATTTAGTTATTATTGATTTTTTTCCTGCTGCTGTCGTTGTTGTTGTTGCTGTTGCTCTTCTTGTTCTTGTTCTCTTTGTTATTGTTGTTTTGCAGCGGCTTCACTTGGCTTACAGTGTATAACTTCAAAGGCTTTTGTTTTCTGCTTTTGCCTTTACTTTACTTTTTGCCTTGCATTATGCTGTTGTTGTGCTTTTACACCTTTTCTCTTTCTCGCTCTCTCTAACTCTGCCTTAAACCGGTCACTTTCTACAAGTATTTGTTTTTTGTTTACTTTTTATCCATCTCACGTTTCATGCACTTTGCTTTGGCCTCATAAAATATGTAAATTACAAGTTGCAATTGTTTTTCTCGTCTGCAGCTTATTAAATGTACAGTAAACTTTCCAATGCACTGTCCAATGTTGTTTCTCATCTTTATGGCTTCATTTAATTAAAATTTCACTGTACATAAAGAACAGAAGCTTCATCCGCCATTTTGTCGCTCTCATTACCTTTAAACTCGGTTTTTTTTTGTGTGCTTTTGTCATGAAAATCCCTTGCAGCAGGACAGCTGCCAAGGCTAATAAGATTTCCATCAAGGTTTTAAAATTCCATAGCGTTCTGCCGCCAAAAGCCCATTCTTAAGCCCCTCCCCCTCCACTTCACTATATAGTACCTCGCAGCAAAGCAAAATCTTTAAATTGAATTTGTCACAACGAGGCGAAGTGCAGGGCGAGTTTTACGAGCTAGCCAAATGGCAAAATGGCCAAAACGACAGTTGGCCGATATGCGAATAAAATGAATTCTATATGCAGATCGTTCTGTGCAGTCAGCGAGTGACTAATAAACTTGGAAAACAGTTATCAGCTTTGCAGCAGCTGCAAAAGAGCTTACGTAACTAGCAAATGCACTGATAATAAACTGAGTAAAGCTGGAAAATATATAATTCTTATTATATTAGAACTGTAGTGTGTTTCAGTGAACAATGACTTAAGTTACCCTGGGAATGACTAAATAATAAATATATTATAAATTAAGGTATTATATGGGAAGTACCGAAAACAACATACAGCCAAAATATTTACTACAGAAGAAGAAAAAAACAGGGGAAGTACTGCATTTAAAAAGAGAAGAGCACAAAAATCAATACACAGTAAATATAATCTTAAGAAATGCAACCGAATAGCAGAGGATAATATAAAAATCGAAAGCAAACATGTGGATGAGATGAATCAGCTTGTTGGCATATCAAAAAGTTAATGATAATCAAAATAATAATAATACTAATAATAATGAATACTTTTGCTAAGCCGTTAAACTTGTAAATGTGTTCTTTATGCACAAATTGTGATTCATAAAAACAATTAAGCATACATATTCATTTATTGATTTACCCGGCTATAATCAGAGATTGCCGGTCCTCAGCTGATACCCATAACAAGGCAGGATAGGGGTAGGGTAGGGTTGGGTGGAGTATGGTGGGTGGAAAGCAATGGCTTTGATAAGTATTAACTAACAGTCATTATCGATGTGGCTGTCGATGGTTAAAGGCAGCAACAACTAGCAAACATGTTGCCATTGTTTACTCTATCAGTTCGTTGAATATATGACTACATATACATATGTACATAGATACCACTTGGGTATATGCACATCTATGTATGCATGTGTTTGTATTTGTGTTGGTATTTGTATTTGTATAGTGAGGTCTGATAGCGAAATGTGCGTCATGCCGGATGGTGGTGCTCTGTGGCTCGAGCTGATTCATATGCCAAGTTGCTTGCTATTTGGGCAAATTCTCTACCCCTTTCTCTCTCTCACACTCTCTCTCTCTCTCTCTGTGCACTTGGAATGCTCTTGAATGAGCAAATTGCTTGAGCCCCTTTCTCCATCCTGCATCCATCTCATCCTTTCCTTTCGCAATGTACTTGTAATCGTCATCTGTATTTGGAACATTGTTTTAAAAATCAATAGTCTTGATTCAAAGATGCAGCCTTGAATACATTTATTGCCTCGTTTTTATATCTTTCTGTCTTTGTCTGTTGCAGGATTCGCAGCTACATTGAATGAGAGTCCTTGGCGTTGCTGGATGTCACGCCACGCCAAAATGTCAGACTTTGTACCCTGCGATATACAGCAAGATCTCTGGGAGGAGATATTGCAACGCCACTGGACATTCCTCGAAACAGAGGAGAGCATCAAGAAGCTCGAGGAACGCAAGAAGCTAGAAGGTAACTCGATTAATTTACCTATAATTTCTTGAATTTTTCTAATTTGCAAACTGTTTTCCAGGCTGTCTAAAGGAGTTCCTTTGCTTGGTGTCGCACGATCGCAAATTCTTTCTGCCGGAAACGGGGCAGGTGCTACGGAAAACCGTCTGTGGGTTGAATGAGTTTACGGCACAGAATGCAATCGTTGGCTTTGAGGCCATCAGCCAATATGCCAACAATTTGTTTACCAAACCCTGGCGCAAGGAATTTCGCATGCTCAAGGTGAGTTCTTTCTTTTAAAGAAAGATGTAAATCCGTTTAACAATCCTTCTTCTTTATAGACGTATTCTGGGTCGTATCAACATGAAGTGGAATCCAATCTGATAGATGCCGATAAGCTGTTTCTGGCCATGGGCTATCATCGCATTGCCGAGGATACGTTTGTCTTGGAGGGACCCATTTGTCCGGATCAGGTGACGAATGTCTCTCGTGATGCCATGACCGCCTATGTGGAGTGCCAGATAATGAAGCACATTTATGCAGGACTGAGTGCAGCAGGTTTTACCTGCAGTTGGCAGGATATTTTTCACTATCGTGAAAGACATGTGGGCGGCGTAACGCAGACCATAAAGGAGATGGCCTATAGACTGCACGAGAAGCGATTGCGTAAGGAACACCAACTGCTTAACACGGCGGAGAATACATACAGCAATCTGACGACGGAAAAGGCTGCGCAGCCAGCTCCTTGTGCACTCCATGGACATGGCAATAATAATCATAATCACAATCCCAATTCCAATCCCAATAGTTGTGCATTACATCACTCAGCGAATCAATCGTCTGTCCCGCCCACGAATCTCAATTGCATGTACCAACAGCCGCAGGGAGCATTAATGACGCACTCACGCAGCTTGGAGCATTATCAGGAACCGCATGCATCGCTGCCACATCGACATTCGTTTGATCAGCATTCCAAGGATTGTGCGGCACTGCATCCACATGGACATCTGTATGAAGCACCCTACGATTGTCTCGATGGTCTCAGCATGGGCAGCTCAGCTTCCTATGCAGCTGTTGCCGGTGCTTATAATGCACCTGGGAATCGTTATCCACTCCCCTATAATATCTCCAGTCAACTTAATGCACAATACGCCACGCCCCTTGATGGTTATGCCAATGCCGAGCATAATAATGCCAATATGTATGCCACAATTGGCAAACCAACAACAGCCAACCAACAGGTGCCACACAGTTGTGGCTATCATGGTGGCAACCAAGTGGCTCCAACTTCCTCCCGACAAGCAGCCAATGTGGCAGCCATGGCCGCCATGCAGCACAGACAGAGCACATATCCGCCGGATCATCACTTGATTGACTTCGATGAGCGGGCACAGTTGATGCAGCATGACTTTAACGATTCGCGTCTCTACGAACCGCGACGTGGACAGTCCAACATGCCACGCAGCCAGGGAGTCAAGCATAGCATGAACACTGGTGTCTATGCGCCGCCACGTGATGCAGTTCCTCTGTCTTATGCGAGCTACGATTTACCCACAACTCTGCCGCAACCCACTCCACAGGATATGTACGTCTATGCTCGACCCGTGCCCAAAAGCAGCCGGATTCGTGCTCAGCAAGAAACGGCAGAGCTTTCAACACTGGATAGACAGCAACGGCATCGGGATCAATTGATGGTAAGACTAATAGAAGATGGAATTAAGAAGAAACTGTTATCAATCCTTTACTTACTTATCATATGTTTTACAGGACCCCATGGACAATAATCGCAAAACGACGCACAAGGAATTGAGGGATCGTATTAGTCTGACAGCTGGCGCAGTAGATGGTCGTCATCATGTGCGAGAACGTGATATGAACATCTCCGATACGACGAGCTATGAATCACCCAGTTTGGATGATTATACAATGCTGAACAGCGCATCGCCGCCTCTGATACCCAAAGTGCAGGAGGGAGTTGGCAGTTTTGAGTCTTGGAACTATGTGTTTAAGAATCTCGAACGTTCTGGCTACTCCAAGGATCTGGGTGATCGTGAGGATTTGCTGGTACAGAGCTTGGATTTAGACTCTTTGACATTGGCGAATGGCGCAAATGCAACTGTCGTTGAAAAGCGACGTCCCGAGACGCACAGTCAGCCACAGGCAAATGTGGAAAAGTCACGAACTCTGGAGAAGAAACGTGAGACGCGAGTGGTTCAAGCACCGCCACCAACACCATTAGCCAACAGCAGCAGTGCGGGTGTTAAAAAAGTGAAATCCGCATTGAAGACAGCCTCAGTTGATAATCGAGCAAGTGGTTCACATGGCAGGACTGGCACAGGACGCAGTCGGAACAGCAGCACAACAGGTGCTGTGGCCAAGCAACCGCCACCGGTGTCCACGCAATTGATTGTAACAAGTCCAAATGAATGGAGTTGTCGTTTCTGCACGTTTCTCAATCCGGATACAAAACGCATATGCGAGATGTGCTGTCGCAGCAAGGATTTCAATCTTGAGGCAGCTGCGAATGTATCGCAACATGCTGCCTCATCCACCTGCGTCTAGTACCGAAGCACATACTATATATATATTGATAGACAAAACTGTACTATACGTGATATGAAGACAGAACACAGAGTCGGGAATATACGTGTACATCTATATATATCTATTATATGTATATAGATATCTATTTTTTATACGGAAATTGTCATTAGAACTGTGTGCATGTATTTATATAGAAGGTTCTCTAGTCTTATAGTCTCTACGATTTCGAACCCCCGCCTGTCACGCTCCCCCCTGTCAAAGACCTGCATTTGTACATACATACATACATACATACTACCTAAATTGAGATATATATATTGCATATGTTAGTAATAGTATTAAGTTTAGTTTAGGTTCAAGTTTCAGTTAGACTCGTGTACACAAAATGCTTTAATTAGATTGTAGATTTGTTTCCATTTGTTGTGGGCGTCGCTTTTGTTGCAAATGATGTGCCTACACCTGGTATAGAACGTATGTATGTATGTGTTACTAATTAGTTAATAAATGACAACGTTAATAATAGTTATAATAATATACATCTATATATATTTGTGTGTGAGAGAAAGAGAGAGGGAATGCATGAGAATCACTTTGTAAATTTTGTGGTTAAATTTATAATACTTATATACATGAAAATATATATACACATACATTATATATGCATATACTGGAAAGGCAAAAGTAAATATATATATTTATTATGCATATATACATAAATAGTTGATAAATTTTCATAAATACCTTTACTACAAAACATAAACTCAACTAAATTCAACAAAGATCGAGCTAAACCAATGGAAGAACAAAGCGTAAACGTAAACATAAACATTAAACAAATAAAACGTAGTACTGACAATTTTTAAACTTATATTTTATTAGCAGCTCCTTAATACATATACTATATTAAAAAACATAAATATATACATATATATTATGCAATAAGAGTGAGAGACAGCAACTAACTAAATGCATTCAATTTAGATGCACACACTTTCTATAATGTATATAAGTACTTATAACGCCACAGCAATTTTAACATTTTTATTTTCCTTCTTTTTTCTTTTGCCCCCGCCCACCATGCCACGCCCATCGCTATGAGAGCTGAGAAATAAAGAAACCTTAATTTGTTTGTTATCGTTGTTGCAACTTGAATGATGAAATGTTAAATAAAACCCTGAATAAAATAAAAATAAGCAGAATATTTTTTTATATCAACTTAAAACAAGATATACATGATAAATGTGAATGTACCTTTTGCTTAAACGTTGCTTAATTTGTTGTTAATTTATTGATTCTATTGCATAAACAATACGATGTCTAGTTCAAATTGTATCAGTTGAAACAGAAAACGGTAAACGGAAAACATAACGAATACAATCAACAGTTCAAGATTCGATTTTCAACTTTGCTAAATATACTAAATACAAATACTAACTCAAAAAACAAAAACGTTTAAAACAATTTACATACAAAATTATATATTGCATACTAATAAAAAAAACAAAAACAAAAAAGCGACAAAGCATAACTTTATGAATTTATAGGCAAAAACTCTTCCTACAAATCCCAGCAATAAATTATAATAATAATATTTAAAAGAAATTTGAATTTTCATAAAATAAAACTTAAAAAAATATACAACAAATTTAAAAGGAAAACGCTTTGAATTCTCTTTCAATGTAAATTTAGACTTTTATACAGATTTTAAAGATTTTACCTATCAAAATTTTCAGTATAAGATTGATAAATGAGGCTGTTGCGATCGTTGCTGTTCCTCCTGATCCTGCTGCAGTTGGGGCCGAAACTGACCTCTGCCTACAACTATTGCCACAATTCGTCGCATGTCTGCAATCGAAGAGGATTGAAGCACTTTCTATGTGAGGAAACTCCAGTAAGTCTTTTGATTGTCCAAGTCTACCTCTTTTTAAAGTATTCCTACAGCCTCCGTTTTTGAACAAGACCAAGTACGTGGTCACAATACCGGATACGTTGAGATTTCGTCAGATTATCCTTTCCTATTACAATAAATATCGCAATAAAGTGGCTGGCGGATTTTTGACTACATTGTACAACAGGACATTCAAACCGGCTTCTCGAATGCGGGAACTTATCTGGGATTTGGAGCTCGCATACACGGCGCGTCTACACGCCGAAACTGTCTCGTTCAAACATACTGAATGTCGTTCCGTTTTGAGATTTCCCCTTGCTGGAGAATGTATGTTCCTTGTTCCACCCCATGAACAAAGTCGTCGACCCCTTGCCGATATAATGCACCAGACGATTACGACCATGTTTGACCAATATTTGCACATTGAAGATCCGGATAGACTGATTAGCACTCTTCTTATACCACAGTATGTTATATCTTTGGATGTTGTTAATATCTATTTAAAATTTATGATTTAGAGATATTCCTGTCGGAATGTTTACGATGCTTGTCAACGATCGAATTTCACGTGTGGGATGCGGTTTCGTTGCAGCAACTGATTGTCAGCTCACCGATAATCCGGGGTAATCCTTAGTATTCTTAGTTCTGTTACATAATTATTGCCTTTTATTCCACAACAGTTTTTGCTATATCGGGACCTGCCATTATGACTTTGTTAATGTGGTCAACTCGTATACATACTTAACGGGAAAACCGGCTAGCGAGTGTTCTTATTGGCACACCTATCCCAGCAGATCCTATAAGAACCTTTGTCACAACAATGGAAAAATATTTCCCCCGGTATGTGTTACTTTAATCATTAAGAATTAATTGATATTAGATCTAAATTAAATATTCTCATCTCATTTTTAGGATCTTCCATAAAAGATACAAATGAAATTTGTGATAGGTATTTTAATAAAATTCGATGTTTTTTATTTAGCATGTAGGAAAAAAAAAGAATAAAGTTTTTACTAAGGTTGATTTCATATAAATATTGACTGTGTTCTATAAAGTTCTAATAAATAAAAGACAACACAGAAATTCGAAACCAAAATGCCTTTGAAATCGGTTTAATCTGAAGTATTCTAAAACCTATTATAGAATTGACAATTATTACAAGTCAAAATTTTGTTAAATGTTGTTATGGTTTAATTTTTTTTTATTATTATTTTATTTGAAAATTCTCTACAAAAATTTGAAATGATCTCTCTGTCGCTGATGTTGCTGATGTTTTTCTTGTTGCACCTGAGCAATGCGTACAATTATTGCAACAATGATGCACATTACTGCAACGCAAACGGATTGAAGCACTTTATTTGTGAGCTGGATACGGAGTTGGTAAGTCCATGAATTTTCTTTTCAGTTTTCTTCTTAATTTTTTCGAACAGCCTCCGCTGCATGGCACGGCCAAGTTTGTGGGCCTTGTACCAGATACCATAAAATTGCGAAATACGATTTTAGACTATCACAATTCATATCGGAATAAACTAGCCGGCGGCTCGTTGGTGACGAATGACAACAAGACCTTTAAATCGGCTTCTCGAATGAGGGAACTTATCTGGGATTTGGAGCTCGCTTACACGGCGCGTTTACACGCATCAACTGTCTCGTTCAAGCATTCCATGTGTCGTTCCGTCAAGCGATTTCCATACGCCGGGGAATGCTTGGGTTTGGTATTTGCCAGTGAAGAGCGACGACACATTTCGGAAATTCTAGACCTTACACTTCAGGCTATGTTCGAGGAATATCTAAACGCTGAAGATCCCGATGACCTGATGAACGGCTTTGATGCCGGCAAGTAGGTTACGATTATGTTAAGAAATTCAGTGTTAATCTCAATTCTTCCTCTTTAAGGCACTATCATTTGGGTCACTTTAGTGTCCTTGTTAGTGATCGTGTTTCACGCGTGGGTTGTGCCATTGTTGCTGGCACCAAGTGCGAGAAGGAGGATAAAGAGGGGTCGGTGTATTCAAAACCTAAATCCTCTACCTATAACTGATTTTTTATTATTTTTATTCAGCTATTGTCATTTTCTGACCTGTCATTATGATTTTACAAATTTGGCCAATTCTTATGTCTATAAAGCGGGTGAATCGGCCAGTAAGTGTAAAACTTGGAACTCATCACCCAGCGGAGACAACAAGAATCTTTGCAAAAATTCCGGTGAAATATTTTCCGAGGTAATGAACCAAAATATAAAGATCATAGTAACTATATATCTTCTTATAAACAGGTGTATTTAGACTTTGGCAAAATAATTGTTTTTCTTTTCTTCCTTTTAGGATCATGACGATGATAACGATGATAACGAAAACAAAGTCCAAGGTCGTATTTTGATGTAGTATGTATATGTAATATGCAATAGTAATTTGTATCTTACATATATTTTTCGTTTCGTTGCCTTTCACAAAACTAATAAAATCCATGTATGTATATGTATATCTTTAATTGTATTTATGTATGTATAATGTTTGAATTTATAATTTCGTCTAGTTCGATTGATACATAAGCAAAATATTTACTAATCAATATCAACTAACGGCTAACAGACTTAGTCGGTTTTTCTTTTACATTTACGATTTCTATAAAACAAATACATACTCGATACATTATGTTATGTTAGATAACTGCGCGAGTACAAGTCCAGTTCTATTTCTGAGATGCGAATGAAACCCGCTTGCTTAGACAGTATGGAACATACGTACATATACTATATATAGTTAGGGTCGTGCTTAGGATTAGGATTTCAACAGAATAATCAAACCATAGTCGAAATATGAAATATCTGTAATATCATATATATTCTTAATGAAAAATAAATCGAAAATCAGACTAATTACTTTCTGTTTCGTTTTCTCTAAAAATATCAGCAATATTCATAATAAAAGTTAACTTTGTATCGCCATAATTTGGGGCCTAGACTTGTCTAATACGTTTTAGTATTTTGTTCCATTTCCCAGCACAAAAGTGCTCACTGTCCTCATTGTCAAATTGCTTAAACTATTGTTAAGATTCTTTAGATAGTACGTGTTCCAAGGACACACACGAATGCCTCTTTCATCCAACTCTTTTTTTTCCGACTTTGCCAGACCTAGTTATACTTATAATTTTATCTTTTCTTTATCTTATAGAAAAATACATACAAATTTAATTTTCGATATTTCAATATTTCATATTAATTTGACAATTTGTTAAATTTAATGCAATTTTTTTCTGTGAGAAGCTCGCATTTTAAATGTTAAATGGGGTTTACAATTAGTTAGAGTTAGGGAAATTGTTGATGATAGTTTCTTAAGATCAACTACAAAACAAATCAAGTAGATTTTTGTATGAGTTTCAGCACTAAAAGTTAGAACACATTTAAGGATATTGAAAATTTTCATCTGCAAGGTGGGCTTATTTATAAAATCTCAATCTTATTTACTTCTTTAAGTGAATTCCCAAAAATTTTCATGAAAAATGCAATTGGTTCGAGATCCGATGCAAACCTGCTTAAAAATGTGATTCATATGTCTTGATATCTCACGATATCTTGATTTGAAGTTATCGTTTCATTCGTTACATTTCTTTACAATATTTAATTTCATTCCATTCGTTTCTTGCCGTTTTTAAAGCCCATTTTAGCGGCTGGTTTAATGCAATTTGTTATTAATCTAGGTTTCCATAGTGTCATCAAATATTTTGACCTATAATACGCAGTGCAAACATTATTTCTACTTCGTTTTGTTGTGCAAGCAATTTGTGCAAATAACGTCGAAACACGATTATGTTAATCTAATGCCAATCATTAAGATTCATTCTTAATCCTAATTAGCATGTCATTTGGCTTTTCTAGAAAACATTTGCATTTACATATAACAATTGTTCAGCAATCTTTTCATACCCAAGACAAAAAAAATATAGTACATATGTCAACAATATGTAGTTCCGAAATCCTTTACAATATCTGACAGCCCGATCCATGCATTACTTCGCTGATGAACATGGGCGTGCCAGCGCCCAGTCCGCCATCCGTTTTCTGATGCTCGTTCTGTAACCAGATAAAGAATTGTTTTTAAAATCGGTTACCGAAAGGACCCAAAATCCGTTAAAGTTAATTCTTAGCTTACATCATCGTAATCGCAATGGAAATAATGACTCTGACAGTCCATGCAGCGACAGCTTTCGGACATTTTGCATGTGATGCCCCACTGTTTGGCCAGATCCTTGTAGATCTCTTTGGATGTCTTGTTGCTCATCATTTCTGGGGTTAGCAGACAGTTCTGTTCCTGTTCCTGCTGTTGTTGCTGCAACTGTTGCCGACGACCACGACGAGATCGAGAGGCAACCGAACCAGACAGCGACCCCGATGCACAACATGCCTCGTTGCAGTCCGATCCCAATCCATTGGAGCAGCCAGCTGTGGATAAAGAATATATGTTAATAGGTAAATAGAATCTATATAGAACAATTTCGCAAAGCGGTTCTGAAATCTTTGAAAATAAAATAAAACAGGGAATAAGAAAAAAAAATCAAATTAAATCAAAATCTTGAGTTACAAACTTATAAAAATTATTAATTTTTGTACTTTAAAATCATACTAAAATTAATTAAAATTAAATCAAAATATTGGCGAACATTTTAATAAGGAAAAATCAAGGGGAAAAAAGCAACTGGGAAAATAAAACGTAATTTGTTTTAAATTTAAATTCAATGTTTTCAGAAACGATCCGAAATCCTCTTCTTAATATTCAAATTTTGCAACTACATATATAGACTTACATTCATTGCCATATCGATTCAGGAGGGGATCATAGAAATTGTTTCGTGCGGCATTGCTGGTGGAGGGTTCCTCGCCATCCTCCTCGGACTCATTGCCAATGTTTCCCGCCTGCTCGTTGCACTGTGTGCACTGATCATCGGTGCACGACTGTTGGCCATCGTTGCCATCACTGCCATCACAGGTGGCGTAATCCTTGTCACGGGCGGAGGCCATTTCGGTTTCCAAGAGGAACTCGTTGACACTCAACGTGCTCTCCTCGTTGTCACTATGCAGTTCCAGATCGGATGTGATACCCTCGATGATGTGGTTTCTATGCGACTGTTCCACTCTCTGTTCCTCTTCCACTTGCTGCTGGCCACCCTCGTTGTTCTCGTTGTTGACGTTATGATTGTTGTTGTTGCTGGTGTTGTTGTTGTTATTGTTGATGTTGATGTTGTTGGTGCGTCGTCGATTGCCGCCGCAGTTGCCGCCACTGTTGTTGTAATTCTGTTGGCAATCGGGATCGTTACAAATATCGTTGCTATCGATGTCAATGTCAATATCGATATCGATGTCGCTATCGCTGTTACTGTTGCTATTCCTTCTGTCATTTAGGGTCATCTGCTCCAAAGCGGCGCTCAAATGAGCAGCGCTCTGCCGAGAGCTATTTGCCGAGCTGCGTCGACTGTTCTGATTGGGCGTGGCACTCTGCTCCGACGACAACTGCCTCTGTTGCTGCGAGAATCGTGTATTCTGTGAGTGTAAGAGGAGGAATCTAATTAACATTTCCTATCAATTGACCTTTGACCTGTAACAATACCTCTTCTAGCACGTACTCATAAGTGGGCGGCGGGGTTGTTGGCAAGTTGTTGGTGTCCGCGGAAGGAGTTTCGTTGATGCACGGTGTGCGACTTGGATTAACATACCCTGTAAAATCATATATTGTCTTTTTAGAACATCAAACATGCAAATTGCCTTGCAATTCAACTATTTTCCATACATGGTAAATAAAGGAGATGGTTGTAGGGGAGGTTACCCTAAGGAAGTGTTGTCATGCAAATCCTTTAACTTGGATACACTCATCATACTCATGTATGTATATTTTCTTGCCCTAAAATTAAACTTAAAGTGCAGAGTATTTCCTACTAAGAGGTTTTTTTGGGAACTGACAAATATGATAGAAATGAATTATGAAAACGAAAATTTAAGCATTTGAATGAATTCGATATTTATTTCTAGAACGAATTTCAGACTTGAGCCAATAGATAATAAAACGCCAGGTATGGACTATTAAATTGGCATATGTGAAATATTTCTTAAAGAAATTTGAAATTAGGAACAAGAAAGAATGATTTTTAATTAAAAACAAGAAATTTGAATTGTACAAACTGTTATTAAAGTTACAAACAGTCAAATATATGTAATTAAAAGTGTAATAATGGAACTGCAGGAATGGAAAAGTGGAATTGAAATAAACGTTTTCAAGCTTAAGATTTCCCTGAGTGTAGAAAAAGGCAGAAAATGATTGCGATGAGTTTTTGAGTCATGCATTGTGCACCTTAAGACAAAGGGGATTCCTCACATTGTTCAAACACAATTCAGTCAGGCAATATAATGAGGCTCCAAGTTGAAGCGAAGTCATGCAGTTAAAAGACACCAATTACAAAGGGGAGTGTGTGTGTGTGTGTGTGTGTGTGGAGATTATGAAGTATGTTAATGGTTATATCCTATCCTTACCCATACGCAAACTGTTGGTATTGATGCCAGCTTTATTTGGATTCGGGGGAAGCAACAACTTCCGTTCGCTCATCGAGCCGAGACTGTTGCAATCAACTGAATCAATTGTTGAGCTGCTCGCACCAACGGCCTGTTGCTGTTGTTGCTGCTGTTGCTGCTGCTGCTGCTGCTGTTGTTGTTGCTCCTGTTCCTGTTGTGTACCCAAGAGTGCCTCATTCACAGTCGGATCCGGATCATGCTCTTGCGATGTGCTCGTGCTGCGTGAGCTGCCCATACGAAACTTCAGCTTAAATGGTGCCATAACGATAAATGGATCTCCCTTTAGATTCTATACTCCCAAATAGACGTTGATATTACTTCTGGGGTAAGTTTCTTAGATGAGCATTGGGCGCCGTTGGGGTTTTTGTTTTGGAATTTCTATATCAAGTTGGACAACATTGATGCAAGGAAAGTTGTTAAAAGATAGAAATAGGAATAGATACAGATACGTGTACAAATATATATATAGAGAGATAAAGAGAGATATAGAAAAAGTAAGTTAGCCAAAATACGATAGAATTTAATCGGTAGATACCACATGAATTACAATTCAAATACTTAGTTGATTTATATACTTTGGGTATTTACTTTGCAAATTTTTTCTTTTTATAGCATGCAAATTTGTATATAGAACAATACTTTTAATGGATCATATTTTATAGAATGTGTTTGTTGCAGTCTTACCTCTAGAACGCACAAAAAGAATCCTGCAAATAAACGTTATAAAAATATTACTATATTTTAGTGCAACTTATGTTAGTTTTTAATTGATTGATTGACGAATTAAATTGCATGCTGCGAAGAATAAATTACATTCACTTGGGCCTCGAATGATTAATGTGAATCGCAGTTATAAATACGCAAATTGACAGGCAATTCAGAAACATTTTCACACACATTCAGAATCAGGACACGTGTCTTGGCTTTGTCTCGCGTTGGCCATTATAAGTGGCACGTGCCACGCTGTGGTAGCCACATTGCTCATACGCTCCGTACAACTTGCACATAAGTTTATGTTTATTAATTGCCTGCGTTTTGAGCACAAAATATACATACTCACTTGCACACACACACACACGCATACTCAAACATGTCCTTGCCACACAAACACCTGTAATATTTATAGTTTTTTTCCCCTCAAAGCAGAATTTGGCGCGCACTTGCGCTGGTTTTTAAAGTAGGCTTCCTGCTCCTACACCTCCTTTCCACCACTTTCAGTACACACAAACACATCCTAGACGTGTTTGCCTTATTGTCATGCAGATTACACAAAAGCCACTTAACGCTTAGGGCTTATTACAAAGCTCTTGTGCTCTATGTGGACCTGCTTATTATTATGCTTATTGCCCCTGCCATAGTCTAAAGAGTGTGAAAGAGGGAAAGGTAGAAAATGTGGGACCTGATTACCTTTGGTAGTTGAAAAGTTAAGCCTCAAGAATAGATTGCCATCTACTTCTATTTTGTGACGTTCGGCGTTTAGCATTTAACTTTTAAGTTGTTCAATTTACAACTCCCAATACTTTTAGATTTTTAGTTTTTATCTAAAAACTTTGAAATTCTCCGCACAATCATTCTTTTTTTATTTAATTGTTCGAACTGTTCTGCGTTTGAGTGCTATTATTATTAAAATGATATTAAGACATATACTTTCTATAAAAATTTTAAATTTTAAATAATTGGCCAAATCTATTAAATAGGTCGGTAGATATTTATATTAATTTTTATTGTAAATTCTATGATCCCATTCATATTCACAGATTTTATATTTATATTATTTTTCACAGTTGCATATTTTTATAATCGTTTCTATTTTAGCTGACAATAAATTCTAATTGGTATTGACTTAACAAACAGATTTCACGAGTGTGTGTTTAACACACTTCGACTGATTGAATGCATGCAGAAATGATTTTAAATTCGTGTTTGTTTATTTGTCTGTTTGTATACTCGACTATTTGTATACTCATAAGCCGCTCTCATCGGTACACCCAATCAATTCCTGAGCTTTTCATTCCGTATGGAAAGACCGTGCGACATAAACCCGTACTCAGGATACGCATTGATAAGCCCACGCATTGTCATTTGAATTGCTGATGGGGTTTCGTGTTTTGCCGCAATCGCAATCGCAATCGCTCTGGGGCACGTGAAAGTGCTTGATGCTCCTCTGATTGGATGTTGCATCTGCCACAACTGATGGTTAAATTACTATGGATTTGGTTGCTTGTTGGCTTTGTTGAATGTTGCACTCACAAGTTGCAGCAGTGCAACAGTTTGTCTCTTTCCAGAGTGCGAAAGTGACCAAAAATTTGACTTGTAAAATGGCTAGTGCCAAGGGTCAGCAGACTTAAAACTTCCATAACTTTGTCAAATCTTATCCGATTTAAATGTGGAATGTCATTTTCGTCATGATTTGATCTATAAATTAATTCTACAATTTAAGATAGTTAGTTTCCAAAAATAAAATTTTTCGATATATTTGGAATTTTAGATAGATAGTAAAGGGGGTACTTTACATTTTCTAAAAAAAAAATTTTCAAAATTTTATATCTTGAATTTTTACTTTTAATCAACTCCTGGTGCCAAAATTAGTACTAGAAAATACTTTAAAGTTGATTTTGACGAGTTTTATTTTTTTGTAAAAATTCATGCCGAAATCGCGGTCCCCTATCCGTGACTTGACCATGAGTTTTATTAGCAACTACTTTAGTGACATCTCTAAATTTAGTCTGACAGTTAACACAACTCTTGCAACCTTGCCTTGGACTCTGACTCTCTCTCCTCTCTCTCTCTCTCTCTCTCTCTTTCCTTCTCCCAACTTTCCCTCTCTCACTCTCTCTCTCTCTCTGTCTCTCTATATCTCGATTTGGCTTAATTTATTAATACAACACATCAACTAGGTCACAACGGAGATACATATATATCATTCATAGACTGAATAGGAAAGTAGTTGATTAATATAGTGATGCGTCCTTAGAGACTATAGGAATTCGCTTAAGCTGCAATTTCAAGGCTATCATTTATCTAAAAATATCCTAATAGAGTTTCAATTTCTACTAAAGATACTAAAGAAATTTGGATCGAATGTTCTCGAGTTAATAAGATTCTGCTCTCTAAGTGAACGGCTTTTGTTTAAATTTCATCGGCGAGTTATCTACACATAAATATAACTCAAATGTAACAAACAATCAGTAAACAATTTCTCCTGAAAGTTCAGGTCTTCACGCCAGCTTCTAAGTATAATAAACGCAACCACATCATAAAATATTGTATCTACTTTTCAAAGCACAATTGAGGTAATAACCTGATGGACTTTGTGGCCCAAAAGAAATTGCAATTTATGTAAGTGTACTTTGTGGATTGACTTTAAAGTTGCGAGTTGCATATAAATAAATGTCATAAAATCAAAATGATGTTATTGGTCATAAAAACTGCGTCAACTGTTGCATGCAATAAAATTGATGTGTTTGTCATATTTTAAATGCAAATGAAAATCGACATGGAGTTGCCCAGGGGCCAAAGTAAATATGGGCCCGGCCAGGTGAAGGAACCTTGGCTACGGCAGGATAATTGTCCTGCTACGAGAAATTCATTTGTTTGCTTCTGATATCATTCCATTTTATTAAATAAATAGACAAGCAAGGGTACAGTGTCTCGTATAATGATGGAACGGCCGTCTGCCATGGCGTCATCAACAGGATAACTCAGGACAGCGCAGGAAGAAAACAGAAGGTGGGTTTATGGTAGGGTGTCGCTTTGGGTAGGGTATAGCACATATTGAAGTGAAATTAAAACGACGCAAATAGAGAAACCGCAATGGCCATAGGACAATGCCACGAAGACAAGCAAACAAATAATTTAATGCGTGGGGTGGGGGCTTAGGGTTTTGCTTGGGGTGGGGTGACAGGGACAACATGGGTCTTGTCCCCTAGAAAACTGATATCTAATTGAGTAAACATCAAGTGAATGGCCATGAATTAGCCAGAGGCGCCAGCCACTGACATGAAGATATCAATTTAGTTATTGTGTCATTCACCATTGACTATTCCACATTCAACATTCATCATTCACATACTGTTATTCACATTCACATACTAGTATCTCTTGTGGGTCTGCTTGTGTCCTGTGGGTTCAGTTACAGTTTCCATTGTCTGGCATTTTGAGAGCGGTATGAAAAATCGAAAAGCACACACATGACACAACCTTGACGCGAATGCAATTGTCCTGCAAATCTTGTATGCTTACCTCGCAACAGAAGTTGATGTCCTTAATCCTGACCTAGTGTTAACTAAGTTTGCCAATTGTTCATAAACAATTTAGCTTGCAGTCGATTGCGTTAAGTTATTAAATATTGTTTTTCTTTTAGAATTTCTTTTCTTTAATTATATTGCGTATTACATTTTTTTCTCGTTCTCACTGCGTTTACTCACTTAAAATCTTCCACGGACTGTGCAAAGTTTCGCTTGAACAGAAGCTTTTTATTATCCTGTCTCTCGCAGCCTTCGAGCTTTCATATCTGATGAGCTTCGCAAAAAGCTTGGCGCATGCGTTTTCCAAGTTTCCGGCATTTTCGAGCCAATGTTTTTCTTCGTTTCGTGCTTCACACTTACATTCCTTTTACTTCTTGCTTTGACAGTCAAATTCGCATGAATGAAACTAAATGAAAGCTCTTCTGATTTATTCAATTTTTAATGCATTTAAAAAGTTTAAGGCCATCTTTGCTTTCTCTCGCTTAACTAATATATAAACGGTTTAAGAAAGTTTTTTCTTTGTAAATTATGAGGTACTAGTTTTATAGAAAATAGATAATGTGCAAATAAAGTCATGGGCGTATTGTTGTTCTTTAAATGGGAAAAAGGACACTTTCAATATTAACAACAACTGAAAGTCCCCCACCATATTCCTCATTTCTTAAAAAGCTGATTTGCACTTTAATAAATCCGGTTGGCAGTATACTTAGCCATTCATTTGGGTTAAATACAACATTTTTTAGCCAATATACTCCTTTAGGAATCGGACACAAGCTTCCATTATTGAAATTGAAGTCGGTGTGTACGTTCGTAAGAATAGAATTGTTAATGAAGCGCCCGTAATATGTCTTTAAACCCGTACATACTCCCATTTGCGGTAATTTTATTGCCATTGGTTTGAATTCTCCATTTCTCTGCGTATCAGAAAACAGGTCCAACTTCAATACAACATCATCCTCCATGTCTTCAACGAATTGTATGGTTCCATTAACACCTTGATCGCGTCCAACCAACCTTAGGTTAGGTACAATTAAATTTCCTGGAGTACTTATCACATCAATTTGAGTGGCCACATAATCATATCTTGCATTCTATACTTTCAATAAATTACTTACATTAGCAAGGTTCGTTTGGGTTTTCACAGGATCTTACCCTGGCGAAGATATCCGTCAGAATCGAGAAAGAAACGATGATCAAAAAAGTATCCTGTCGTAGGTGGTTCATGTTGAATAATTTTAAATAACTGTTGAGATAGCCAAGAACAACTTTCTATTTATACACTACAACTAAAATGATAAATATCTTTATAATTATGTGTCATTTATTAATGAGCTAAAATTGGATGATTGTAAAAACAAGAAACGCCCAAAGCGTGTATAGAACTTGATGGTTGTTTAAGCATGACTACAACAAACAAACAATTATTGCTGTTTATCATACAAAATATTATAAAACGAATTATTGTTTTTTACCTTTAACTACATGAACAACCGTTTAGTAACTTAGACACCTGAAATATATAGAAGAGTTTTGTCGTTTCTAATTTTGTTCTAATTAATTTCTAATTATTAATTAATTAAGTTATAATTAATTTGTTTATGAACGTGTCCTTAAAATAAGCGCTCATATTTTTCCAAGGAAACTGTTGCCTCTTATTAATAAAATTTAAGAAGAAAGCTGGCAAAAGTAAAATCAGAAGATACGCAAGGCTTCAAAAAAATAACACATTATAATGATGTTTTCTTTTTTGAATAATTTTTCAGATTCGCTAGAATCTATTTTGTTTTCTTAGAACTAATCAGGATTTTTAATTTACTAAATTGATTTAAATTTGATTTGTTTTAATTGTTCTAATTTATTTTTTTTCCTAATTTTATTTAAGCTAGCGCGCACATTTTCGATACTCGATACTTTAATGACAGAATCGTTTTGTGGCATTTTTAGATGTTTTTAATTGTATTAGTGTGTACACACTGATGTGACTTTTAAGCGGGAAACGATATTAAATGAGTCTTGAAATCGGCAACAGTTTTGGACTTACTTGCAGGGTAAGGAGTAAAATGTAAATATTGGGTTGACTTTATTTAATAACTCCATTCTTAAAGGTTTTAAAGAAACAATGTGAAAGCTCACAAGTAAGCCCACAGGCTGCTTTCGGTCTTGTGGATCTACTTAAATGTTTGACGGCAATGGAAAAGGTAAGCAATGCCCATTTTATTTTTATTTTATGTTTAAACAATAACACTTTAATTATTACAGCTTTTGATTGCCAAGTACTTTTGTCAATTGCCATTAAATGTTGGCAGCTTTCGTGTGCTGCGCCAACTGCAACATCAAAGAATTCTCACAGCCACCGAATATATTTGCAGGTATGTTTTGAAAATATAATAAGTCTTATAATTGCGTTAACCAATTTATTTTGTTTAGCATTGAGGATGAAGAACAGCTGCAATTAATAGTAATTGAGTTTTTGGAAACTCAACATGATCTGCTGTGCAATCTATTTATTGCAGCACATTTTGGTGAGTACTTCATATGGCTAAAATCAATGAAAATGTCTTCATTTCAAGCTCATTACCAGATTCATTAAATACAATTAGACTGAATAAAATTCTGGAAAATACACTGCGGAATCTCTTTAGTGCTCTGGCTGAAAATCCCAAGATCAGCAATTTGAACTACGTAGAACCTTTAAGCAAATCTTTACCGGGTATGTTGACTCTAACTACATCTTATAGAGTCTAGCATTTTTTACCTTATTTACAGGTGAAGTATTAACCAACGTTTGCTTTCAAATGCATTTAAACATTTTGTTGGAATTGTATGAGGTTGCAGATGTTAGTCTGGCCTTTCAAAATTTTAGCACATGGATAAACGAGGGAGTCGATGTACTTACTTTTGTCAAATGCATAACAGGAAAAGTATGTTAACGAAATATTCGACGGAACTTTCAATAACATTTCCATTTTTCCAGCTTCTTGTCAGACATCAACAAGAGGCACTAAACTATCTATTTAAACTTTCTACAGCGACCAACTTTAAGCATTGGAAATATTATCTTATTTTGGTGCAGTCCATAGCCAGTTTAAGCAACGCAGAAACAATCTCATTTATTAAAAGTATGATATTCTTTACGTTTCTTTGCGTAAGATTAATAAGTTTCGTTTTAGAATACCTTAAGAACCGTCTGCAACATGTGGCTAGTTTGGGCTGTCAGCTCTCCTTGTTGCATCTGCTACTCACAGCTCGTGCTGCTGCGGCAACTACAATGAGTATACAACAGAATTTGGATAACTATGCCCAGTGGTATAAGCAGAACATTGGCGAAATGTCTTATTTGCTGAGCAACGAGCAATTTCAAGTTGTACTTAATATTTTGGATGATTCAGTACACTACGAGCAGGAAATAGATTACATAGAAGTAAGACACATCTGTAAATTTCCTGCAGCATATTCATTTTTATTACTTCTATTTTAGATTCATGCAGCGATTGCCATTTCGCCAGGAGGCAAACTAGTGCAGGTTTATAAAAACAAATGCAAAGCGCACTTATCACGCCTTAAGGCTGCACGCAAATAGAAAATGGTTAAAAGTTTCATCAAACAAATATATTTACACACCTACAACCAATACAATGTAAGTTTATCTAAGTTATTTAAAGTTTTTGTGAACGCTCCTTGCCCGCCAGCGGTTTGTTTCGCTCATCCCAAAGTGTTACTCCATCACAGGCGCAGATTCTTTTAAAATTCTGCAATATTCCAGCTGATCGCGCAATAATGCCACAAGCAATTCTAAAAGACAACAAAAATAATAACAGCTGGACATTTCAATATCTTTAGCTATATTTACCTATCTCCCGAGTTGCCATCAATAAGACTTTGTGCGTTTTCACCGCGTCCCATGTCGTCGGCGTTGGCTGTTATTACAACTGATCTGCCAATGATGTCCCACATTTCCAGTACGGGATCTACAAAGCGGAATGTTGCACGTCCAGATTCATCGGCACGTATGTTACCCAAGTCGCCGGCATGTCTCTGGAATGCATTTGCTTCTGGACTGCCATGTGGCGACTTACGCGGATTATAATGGCCCCCAACAGATGCACAGCCCTCAGATACATCTCCGCTCTCGTGTATATGAAAACCATGAAGTCCCGGCTCTAATCCGTCTACTACACCATCCACAACAACGCCAGCCTTTTGTGTCGCAATTGTAGTGAAGCGTACTGCACCTTGGATAGGAGTCTTGTCAACCACACATCCAGTTGTATTGATAAGAGCAACCGCCGATTGACCACCAAATCCCGATAGCACAGCCTGGCGACCAGTGCTTTCGATTTTATCCTGTACTTCTGACCATGGCGCTGTTGTCTGAATAACAACACGTCCCTCTTTTGGATCTATCTCAATGTGACCCATGCCCTCCAGAGCGCGCTGCAAGCTGTCCACGCATTTCGTGTCATCTTTTCTGATTTTAACTGCAAACTCAATCTATAAATCGCACTTAGTTACTGCAAACATTGTATATAAACATGGTATTTACCTTAATTGCGCTCATCGCATAGCTTTAGCTGACAAAATGCGTAAAAATTACAAATAATTGTCGATAAGCATCCATATACCGAATATATCGATATTTGCGATAGATACTTTGCACTTGCCGATTGATTCTCATGGTGTATCGATATTTTATCGAAATTAATTTTAAATAGAATGAATTTGCAAAAATTTAACAGCCAATTTAAAAAATAACTTCTATTGAAAAATATTTGCGATTAATTACAAATTCGACAAATCTCAAGAGTTAAATATTTATTAAATTAGTTTTGAGATAGAAATTTAATGACAGAAGTCGTTAATTTGTGTCAAAAAAAGTACGGAGACCACACCATTTTTTTATAAATTGTTAGAATTATTAGAAGTTACCAAAATATGGAGTTTAATTTTATTTTTAAAGAGAGAGAAAATAAGGGAATTCCAAATATAAATTTTATCCAGCGACTTCATTTATTTACCTATATTAAATATTGCAGCTTAAATTATAAATACATATTTACAATTATGAAAATCTACTCGGTTCCTAAGTTATTTCCTAGTTATACTTTTTAAAATCACACATTTTTCATATCTCAATATGAGGCACACACAAATGTCGATTTGTGTGGCCCACAGAGTGGCACAGGAATACTGCAGCAACAGATTTACACTGTGTGCGTTAGGGATCACTTTTGCACATGCTACGCTGTTTGGATTTGTGCAGCTCGCGAGGTCGACGGCGCCGACTCCAGTGGACTCGGGGTAACTGTGTTCCCTGTAATGGCATTTGGACTGGCGCTTGCATTTGGCAGCGGATCATTCTCGGAGTATGGTGGTGCGGGCAATGCAGCAATAGCAATAGAAGTAGTGGATTCAACAGGCGGCGTTGGCAATGCTGAAGCAGCTGCCGTTGGTGTTGTTAGATTGCACATGCGCATCACCTCATCATAACTGGGCAAATCCTTTTCGTCCTTCTCCAACTGCTCCCGAATTCGTGCAGCCTCCTGGCTGTTTGGCTCGATAAAGAATATATCCCCATATCGACTTTGCTGTCGCCCCAGCTCCACATTATTTTGACGGTCTGTAAAATACAATACAAAATTAGAATTAGCATATTTGATTTTCGTATCAAATGATTCATATTGAGATTTAAAAAAGTTGTTTGAATACCGAGCCGAAGTTGTTGGCGTTGTCTTTGGCGATTTAACATCATGGATTGATGCATACGCTTTGCCAGCTATTGAAACGAAATAAATCATTATGATAATGCCATGACGACAAATACTCTGAGTAATCAGTATATAATTACGTATATCAGCTGGCTTATAACAATGATGGCGAATAGGAAGCCCAATCCCACAATTAAATTGGTTGTCAAAGTCATATTGCGATTCAGACTGAATTTCGATTCAATTGCCTTAGCTAAAAAACTGTTTTTCATCTAATAATAAAATCCAACTGTTCACAATACCGCGATTAGATAAACTCCCCGAACCTACAGTTGAACGTATTTTTGGCACACGTTACCATCATACCATTTAAATCACGATTTCGATTACAAATTTCGTATCGATTTCGATTGTTTCCTCTTTGTGGGCGTTGGCAGCGCGGCGGGCATAATTTTGCTAACGTTCGGTTCTCGATGCGCACATAAAAACAAATGACGGGCAGAAAGCAGAAGAAAAAAACAATCAACGCAAAATAAATGGCCATATGAAGGCCAAACTCTGCGCCGAAAGTCATGCCAGTATCGGAATTGAAGTTGGGTTTAATTTAAAGTATTTCAGTTGTAATTGAAGTTTGAAATGTCGCCGCATACTTTTAGAACGCCCGCAACATGCAACCGACCGTTGGAAACTAATCGAAGAGCCTATATATATACACAATACTTATTGTTAGAGTAGAGGACCCATGTATATATGCGTCCCTAAATATGTACTACTCAATTGTAAATGTGTTTGGTGGCACTTGTTTCGCTTTGAACGATAAGATTATATGTTTAGAGCCCCACGCAATACGATAAACGAAGTTGCTCAACTTAATACACATATGTATATAATAACACATATACGTATACTTAATATTTGATACATGTATAGGTATGTTTTTATGGCGGCAAACGATACTGTTAATTTCAACACAGGGTTTAACTAGCGTGCTAATATATTCACAACTTACACTGGCCTCTGGGCGCTTGTGGCGCCGGACAACAACATCGGATAATCCAAATAATCAAGCACTATCAAAAGAAATATATGCAAGGATATTATGATATTAGACGAGGAGTAGAATTAAAATTCGATTGAATTTTTACCTGCAGCACTACATATGCTGTAAGGCCAATGATCAGAAGTAAAACAAAGTAAAAAATGGGACCCACTTCCATTTTGCTACAAGTTCTAAAGAAGACTAACTCAAGTAAGCTTATCAAAAAGCTTAATTAGCTAGCCGAGTGCCTTATCAGACGCACTTCAAGCCGCATGATATGTAAGTGTTCTGTCTAACCAATTGTCAAGATATAGACATACATATCTATGTACATACCACGAGATCGTTGCACTCGAATGTTCCGATTCTGATTCTCAGACTCAGGTGGTTTTCCACAGCACCTGAACAGTAATATCCATACCAAATACTATGAAATAATTAGAAAGACATCAAAATGATCAAAGGTTAAAGATAACAAGCAAATCTAGCAATTACCTGACATCCCATATAGATAATTGGCATAAGTATCAAAGCAAAGAAAAAAAACACAAAATATGATGCGAAAAATGACATCTTAAATAGAATGAAGCGATTGGCTCGAAGGATTGGAGAGAACTACGACTAAAATGTTTTAACAGTGAATCAGAGAAAAATCTTATCGGCTGTTTAACTTTTTGCAGCTGAATTAGCTTAGTTTTAAACCGAACAGCCGCTTATCAATTAACTAAGATTAGATTAGACAATCGAAGAATAAAGTGGGCAGTATATTGAACTGTTATCCTTTCAAGTGCTTTGCAACCTACCTTCCCGTTTACAAATAAATATACAATATTGCACTAAACAGCCGCACATAAGCCAGCCAAAGACCAAAAGAAAAATACCACAGAGTATAACCGTAAACATAAACATTATAACCAATATCGATTACTCAATGTCCGACTTGATCGTGGTTCGGTAGCCAACTGTTCGAGTGCCCAGATTGTTTGCGAATTTGGGGATACTTATCAGCTTAGCCGATACTTGTTAGTTGATTTACCTCCGCCGGTCAGGTGGATGCCTCCTATTTCATGCCAGTTCTATGCTTATAGTATTTCGAACACTCTCCACACAGAGAGCGACTCGGGTTCCGATAGGAGGCCTGAATGCGACTGATAAGATAAGATTTGCATCATTTGTTGGGCTTGTGTTGAAATGACGGCAAGGAAGGGAGAAGTGAAACCCACAAACGTAGACAGTCATAAATGAAAATGAGTATAAAAAGAGCATATAAATAATGGTATGAAGAAACGCACAAACTTGAAAGAAGTCAAGCCAAGTGCGGAAGCACTCAACACAATTGCAAATTAAATTAATTCAGTGTGTGTGAATTAATACTTGTGTTTTTGTATAATGTGAGACACGAGCTCGTTAATTGGTTACACAATGAAATCTATTACTAACTTGGCCTAAACGAGCTACTTAGGCGCTCCACGAAACAATTGCACCACAAAAGCCATTTTTTCACATGTTTACAAAATTGTTAACTTGCTTTTCTGGGTTTCACAAGTTTCAATGCCAAAGCCAACGCTTCCTTAACATATGTCTACTGCGTAATTTAAATGAAAACGTTTTCAATTTCATCCAAATTAGGTCACTCGGCAGATCTTGTCTATGTCATGTCAATTCTATTGACATTAGGTCACTTGGGTTCACGTAGGGAAACTTTTAATTTCGATACACAAATATTTCAAAACACACCACAAATTACTTAGCTTTCGATTTGAATTTCGAGCTTCGATTTCGCGAAAATCGTTTATTAATTTTTATACGACGCTGTCACTTTTTCTTAACGTTTCACTTCCATTTGTTTCTATATATTTTCAAAATTTGGCAATTTATATTGTTTTCACTTTGAATTCACCATGAGGGGGTTTTTGTTATCATATCGGGCAATCATTTTGATAAGGTTTAATGAATGGCGGAAGAGAATTTAAAGTCGCCCTTTGCTCACCTGCGACTGAATCTGCTACCATACCGGGTGGATCAATGCGTATTTGTTGTAGAACCCGACGCTGATCACGACCACGTTGCAATTGGGATAAGGGAACTGGTTGATCGACAACAGATTTGTGCATGGCACACACAACACACAACTGCAAGGATCGGAAATTAGGGAATGTACGCGGAAATCTTTGGAGACAACAAAACTTACACGCACTAAAATACAAATAATGACAACCAAAATAAAATAAACAATATAAAGAGTGACGTCGACGGCCATTTTGATTAATTAGGTTATTCGAAAATGAAGAAAAATGTGTTTGGTTCCAAATTTAAGTTCGAACCATTCAAGATACTTTTAACAAATGGCAAATAAAAATTGGAAGCGTTCGTTTAGCGATAAAAACCAAATTTAGTCTTATCTAATTGGTGTCTGATTACTAATATGGTATATATTTGTATTTGCCATGCCAGAGCCACATATTATCGACGAAGTTTTTAATTAGAATTGTAAAGCATTGAAATTGGACTATAAACCCCATGTCACAAGCAATCCCAACTCATACGCACCCATCGAGGTGATGTTCCTCCCCAAATGATCCAAGGAAACATTGTCGTAATCCTGCGAGGCATTATTTCGAATACTTTTGTAGCACAGCTATTTATATAGAGATAATAACTCAATCAGATGGAAATAGATTAATGCAAGTTGTTAAGTAACTTACGACTGTTAATATTACAATCAATAGAAATATATAGAATAGATCTGTGAAATACATTATTGTGCGAGAACTTAAGTTCGTTCGAACCGATAGAAGTACAAATACTGACAAAAGAAATTGCAAAAAACTCTTGAGGAATAACAACTTCTATTGCCTTGGTATGTTGACAAACTGTATTATTATTATTACCATTATTAGTGTAATCACCAGGGGGGTTATCTTATCGTTTAAGCGTTTAAATTGCCCGTGTTGAATTAGAAGCTTTACTCTCTTATCTTACCCTCAAGTGCCAGTCGCAACATCATTTCGCGTTGGATCAAAACCCTCCTGTTCCATCTCATCAATTTCACTTTGACAA
This sequence comes from Drosophila putrida, assembly GCA_037043535.1. Taxonomy (NCBI): domain Eukaryota; kingdom Metazoa; phylum Arthropoda; class Insecta; order Diptera; family Drosophilidae; genus Drosophila; species Drosophila putrida. The sequence continues at coordinate 2,337,369 of JBAMBI010000065.1, forward strand.
GCAAATAACACTCCTTTGGAGAGAGTGATAAATCGATTGAAGAATCTTTACTAACACCAATCAATTCCTAAGCTTACCCGTAATATGAGAGCTACGGCAAGTCCAATTAGAATGCCACAGAACCAAAATTCCGTGTACATTTGAGAATATTAACGCTTTGTAATTTTGAAAGTTTAGCTAATTTCAAATATAGTACTAACATTTTCAAAATATGAAAAAGACTTTTTAAACTTTAGCTCCTTAGTTGAAAATCAAGTAGAGGACTCACCAGTCTCAGCTTGACTTTTGCCACAAAGTTTCCAATATCGAAAAGGTCCGAGATAAGTCTTAAATGGTTAAAGAACAAATGGTTACGGTTGGGAATTACCATTGTGAGGCAACTTACCCTCAGAAGCACACCAAATATTATCAAAAATGATATGAAGTAATACAATTCCATAAGCTCCATAATATTATTTTATTTGATTTTTTTCTATTTCTATAAAAAAGAAAGACGGCGACGCGCTGACAGTTAAACAGACAACGAGTGAATGGAAATGAGCAGTCGGAACTGAAGCAAAAATCTGGGGTAACAACGATTAAGATAAGCCCAATGATTTGACTTTTACTGCAGTTTATTTAGAGAGACTATTTTTAGATGATATCACCTTATCTACGATTGTAGAGCTTACCGTTTGAATCATCCGCACGAGTTACACACCTCAACTGAGGACGACCTTGTGTTGTCTCTGTGTTTGCCTCGATAACAGCTCTAACAACCAACTTTAAGAAACGTACAATTCCTTTAGCGAAGTTACATGATATGGAGCATAATTATGGCTCACCCATAAAATGATAATTGTTACAATCAGAAGACCTGGTAAAAGTTCCCAATATTCCGAAGCCATTGCGTAAATCTTATCCAATATGAACAGATATCGACATGCTACAATGACAAGCTCATTGCGACTGCCAGATTACTATTGTGGACTATATATTTTAGTTTTATCTAGACTATATAGAGTATACAACTCTTTTTATAAGCTGATGACTCGATGGTTTCGAAAGCTCCCTTATCTAATCAAGCGATTGCAAGACGAAAGCAAATCGGTCAAAGTTGAGGGAAGTCAACATAAAGTTTTCCGCTGATCGAAAAGCTTTTTCCAGATTTATTTAGCTTATTCTTTGCTTAACTTAAAAGCTTACCATTAGTAGCTTCCGTTGTGTTAGTAGCTGTATTAGTATTAGTCCGTTGCGTGGTATTCGTATTTGTGCGGTTCTTAGCCTTAGAAAAAGTTTTAACAACAATCTTTGGAAACGTTTAGTTTCTTAACATGAAATTCAATTTGAAAAGTTTCATTTAAACTCACCCATGCAACAAATATTAGTATTAATAAGAAAACGTAGAAAGCATTGAAATATTCATCGGCCATTTTAATACGAAATCCAATCAAAACCGTAATCAACGACAAACTGCGTTGACAGTTTTATAAAGACTGCTTGAATCTAGCGTTTATTTATTATCGACAGTTCTTCAACAACCACAAGGTTTGTTATCTAATCACCTCTCCCATATGTATATGGTCAATCTATTTCTGATGACTTACCGAATTAATCGAAAAACTTATCGGAAATGGACCGATATTATCTCCTTCTTTATCTAAAATTAAGATAAACTAAAATCTTATCTCTGATTTTTCACAAATAGTTAATCTATTACACATATGCTAATCTATTAAGCTTACCATTATCAACTTCCATTCTATTAGTGTTTGAATTAGTATTTGTATTAGTGTTAGTCCGTTGCGAGCGGCTGCGATTTGGACGGTTCTTCATCTTAGAATATGTTTTTACAACAATCTTTGAAAACGTATGTATCTTAATGAGAAACTCTGTTAAAGTCATTTTACTTTTGGCTCACCCATATAAGAAATATTACTATAAAGAATATAACGTAAAAAGTGTTCCAGATTTCATCGGCCATTTCAATTGAAAATCCGATCAAAAACGTAATCAACGACAAACTACGTTGACAACTTTATAAAGACTGAATAGGCTCTATAATCTATTGGTTCTTTTTTTATCTACAGTTTTTTTCCCCTCTAGCAAGCTTTGTTATCTAATCAACTTTCACATACTATTTATATGGTCAATCAATGTTTTATGTATTACCGCATGGTAGGAAATCTCAAATGTCATCGGAAATGGACCAGTCTAAGTTTTCCGATCTGAAAAATTCAGATAAGCTGCGACATTCCATAGATAATACATGAGTCATCTGCTTATCTACAAAGCTTACCGTTACAAACTTCCGCTACGTTTCTCCTCGTTCTTCGTGGTAGAATTTCATCTAAATCGCTATTCGCCTTGTCGTAAGCTTGAATCATACACTTTGAATACGTAAAGTTGATCAATTTAATAATGCTATATTCAGATAAAGTCCCATTATGCTTACACAAAAGAGAGTAAGTATAACAATAACGACAAACGTTATTAGGCCGAATGTTTCAAAACTAACAGGAAATTTTTCCATTTCCAAAATAAAATTCTTCGCTTAATCTGATGAAACGAAAGCAACGACAAACTGCATTGGCAATCTTATAAAGACTGGATCTTTCAACGTCAGCTAGAAGGAATAACACAATCGCTATTAAAAGAATTAAATTAAGGCTGCCAGACTCTTTATCTTATCAATTGCCACATCTACAGTTATCTTCTAGCCAACCATGACTCATTTTGTGATCATGTAAAATAGCTAAATAAAGCAGATTTATTATGATATAATATTTATTCTTGCTTACAACACGGATAAAAATTGTTATAGTATGTTAATGACAGGCATAAAAACAACAAGATCAAACAAAGTTCGACTAGATTTCATTCTCAAAATAGAATGAAACTGAATGAAGTTTTCAGTTAAGTAACTCCAACATAAAATGCTTCGAAACTAATGTCGAACTCAAAAATAATGTTTAACTGAACTTTAAAATTTAACAGCGACAAACTGCATTGACAATCTTATGAAGACTAACTCCTATAATGCCAGCTTCCTGTTATCTCTTTGAAATAATAAAATTATAGCTACCAGACTCTTTATCTTTATCACTTTATCACTCCCACACTTATTTAAAAAGCCATCTCAACTTGCACTGAATCAGCTGACCAGGTGAAGAACTCGTCGTAAAATAAAATGCAATCGTATTAAAATACACACACTTAAAAGCGAATTAAAGCTCATAAACAAAAGAACAAATATATTGCAGGCTAATCAAGAGAAAGTGAATGGAATTGAGTCATATATGGAGCAAAACGGGATATATTTGCGATCGTTCCATAAATAATTTATGAGTCAGCTGTTAATCTATAATGCTTACCGTTACGATCTGCCGTTAAGTTTCTGCTGATGCATTGCACTAGAATTTCACCATAATGTCTCTTTGCCTTTATGTAAGCTTGAACCATACACTTTGATAATGTCAAGTTGCTCAATTAAATTGATTAATAATTAGCTGAACACAAACTTTGCTTACCCAAATGATAGTGATTATGACTAGCGAAGAGATGACAAAAATGTCCACATCTTGAAGAAAATGCATTTTGAAAGTAATTTCTTTACTAAATCATAAAAAACCAAAAAACTACCAACTACATTGAGAAACTTATAAAGACTAAAGCCAGCTAAGTGTTATCTATTCTTTTGTAGAAAAAATAAATCTTCCAAACACTTTATCTTATCGGTTCCCAGTCTTACACTCTTTTTAGCATCTACCCCAACTTGTCTTGAATTAACTTACCATTCACCCGAGGAGAACTCGATGTATTGTCGGAATGGACAAAAAGCTATGCAATTGGAATCGGAATATTAATTAAAGGAATCGATTTTGCAATAGAAATGAAACTTACACAGGCGACAAAGCATACAACAAATACAACAATCGCTCCAGTAAATAAAATTACAGCAATCATGATTGACATGGAATCGATGTTCGTTGTTCGCACAAATAAAATCAACTAAAGTCAAAAAAAGTTTAGCGAGGCTCTGATAATATTCTGTTATAAGCTTTTAATCACAAATAACGAAAACTGTTATCAATTCTATTGTTAATTCTAAGCAATCTGAACTTTTTAATGAGAACTTGAAATACTCTAATAAGGCGCAAATATAGAATTGAATTTGCACAACAAAGAATTTAAAAGGAAACTGATTAGTCAACAATCACCTTAAAATACCGGGTCTCTTTAAGTTGTGCAGAATTCACTTTCACTTTACTTGACCGACGTCGTTCCTATCACACTTTTTAAAATCTACAATCAATACAATTAATTAATCACATTTAGAGTTCAGACATGTTAGTAGAGATATTTTTAAAAACAATTAAAAATAGCTAATTAAACAGTTAATCAATTATAAAACATGCCACGATTTAAGAAAGATCAATGATATTATAATTAGATTTATTCTCAATTCACTTATTTTTTGACAAAAGAAATGATTTTAAGAAATTCTGCTTACCATTATTTCTACGACGAGTCGCGCTTACAAAAGCCAAGCTAACAATCTACAAAGAAAGAATATTTGTTATTTATAACAAGAAAAATGTTTAATATTTGCACTATAATACCTTAGCAAACACAAAGAATGCCAGGATCAATAGGAATATGCAAATGTATAGACCAATTGCCATGTTTGGCCAACTTGGGCCGATCCTTTCCAGCGGCAATGGGGAATCGAACTAAACGTCTGCGATCGAATTGAATTATAAATAGAATCAATTTTTTATACGGAAACAAAAAAAGTAATTGCGATAAGCAAACAAACCAGCACACACTTTATTATATCTTTTTGTCGTTTTAATCGTACAATGAGTGTCTTATCGGTTAAATTACTTATAACGAAATCCCCATCTCTGACAGCCCTAATTATTGAAGGGAGTTTTTAATTAAACGCAACTTTGTTGTACAATTGAATAAAATCGTTGCAAAGGTCACAAAACAAAACGAAGCAAAACTAACTTCAAGTTCAACAACTTGAAAACAATAAACTGACCCATTTTAATAAGGCAAAAGCAATTACAGTGAGCTGCATAAATAATTATGGGGCAGCTACAAAAAATCTGAACTTGCTGAAATTGTAACACAAGCATGATGAATAATAACTCTGGGAGATTTTGGGAGAGGCTTCAATTAGAGGGTAGCAGCAACGAACTGCAAACTACGCCCCCAACCGAAAGAAAAAACAATGGAATTTGTAACAAAATGCGAAATTTCTTGCATTTGCTTACAAATCGTCAATGGAACGCACAGCTTTATAGACGCCTTGAACTGTACTGGAATTAATTGGAGCGCATAGACATATAACTCAGCATTTCTTTTGTTGGCCACACCAATTGGCAACGCCTCACAATCTGCCGTTAAGCAGCGAGCCATGCCCAATCTGGAGGTGATATCAAGATATCAAGGGGACAAGAGGCACACTTCACGCACCCAAACAACTCAACAAGCCGTTAAACAATGTACAGTTTTTTTGGCGTTGCAATTGAATTCAAATTGCACAACAATAACTGAATGATATTATGTATCACATTCAGGTATCTATTGCTTATGGTAAATACCAATAGTTGTACCTAAATGTAAACAATTTTTGTAAGCATAAGATAAATAAGATCGCAAAGATCAAAGATGAAACGAAAGCAGATCAGAGCGATACCTAGATGAGTAATATATAGAGCCAGTTTTTGGGTAAATCACAAAACAGAATCGTAGATCAATGGGATAGGTTTACAATACATTATATATACATTTCATTATATTACATATTATAGCTAAAAAGTTTAGAAATAGATCATTGATATATCATTTCCAGAACATAACTAAACTAAACCTATATCATGTCAAACTTTTAACTAGATCACATTAAGGTTAAAGACATTTATCAATTAGATAAAGTTATCAATGTTTTGTTCGCAGCTCTGTTTAAAACTGAACTTTACTTCCTTCCGGCCGTGCTGATAATTATGTGTGAGCTGCTCATGGTAAAATATTTGCATTTCTTTGTACGCCCCACCTTCCTCATTCCCTTACCCCTGCGCCTCGTCACCCCACCGATGACAAGTCGCGTTCAAAGTCAAGTTCAAGCCATTTCCGTAAGCCCAAATATTGCACTGATTTTCATAGTCAAAAACATAATCTTGATAGCTCTTAAATGACTCTAAGAAAATGAGTTAAATATGGAGAGTGTAAGACTAGAAGATACCCAGTACCCAGATTTAAATGTGCCCACAAGCATATGAGAATTAACAACGACTGTATTTAATCTACCAAAATCTTATCTGATACCTCTGGTTTCTATTATACCCATTGGTTGGCATTCTTCCATTAGAGGGTATAATAAAAACTTACAAATCATGCGGCTCACAAGTTCCGGCTGTTGTTTTTATGGTCTTTAGCTCGCCCATTGTTAGACAATGTGAAATGAAAATCCCCACAAAACTTAGTGGGTGTGCTGTCAGTTAGAAGTACGAACGTATTTAATTATCAACATCAAATCAAACTCTCAGACGGACCCAGCATACATATATAGTATTCAGTGGAATGCGCACAAATTGGACTTCAAATTACTTAATCTAATGCTAACTATGCACACGTATGTGGCGCGGCTAATTTAATGAGCTGACAGCGCCCAGAACCTCCAGTTTTCAACTTAATATTCGTATAATCAATTTCAATTTCAATTCGCCACTCATCGAGTCAAACCTTGAACTTCCCCCAAGATCTAATTAGAACGTTCACAGATCTCGAATTCAGTTAACTTTTGGAGCTGTGACTTTCGCTTTTGATGCCATAATGCCAGTTGGGAAAATAAAAACAACAAGCAATTAAATCATAATCGTAATTCTTGTGAAATACTCTCAAATCCACGTACTAACCCCGGTCCATCAAAAGGAAAGGCGCAGTCGAATGACATAACATTTACGCATTGTCTTTGTGAGCCAACTGGAGCATTAAGGCTAATTAGTTTATAAACAAAACACTGTTCAAAATTGCCTCTCTCTCTCTCTCTCTGTCTTTCGCTATCTTTGTCTTTTTCTTTGCTTATTTTATGGGATTTCTTTCGAGTGTAAATAAGCTTTTAATGCGCAAATATTGTTTAAAGATTTGATAATCTATTATAATAAAATGTTATAGCTGTATTCAATCATTCTTAAGCTTTTTCTTAAGAAAGTTAACAAGGTGCGAGCAGCTTAAAAGATGTTAATTATTTGATATCAACACGCTGTAAACTTTCTTGATTAGCTGTAAATATTTGTATTTAACCTTTTATTCTTTTTCATCTTTTTTTTATTTAAACGATTTATGTTTTTTTTTAATTCTTTTTGATGAAATGTTAAATTGTATTGAAAATTGTTTAGATTTGTCTAATTCAAATTTTACACCATCGAATAATTTAACTTTTGGTAGAAAGTATTAGAAGTTAATATAAATAAATACAGAAATAAAAAATTTCGTCAAAATACTGTCAGCTTTAGTTGTATTTTATTTTATTATTATTTCTTCTGCTGTTATCTATTTTACAGCGAATTAACATAAATCGCAAGTATTTAAAAATTAACTGCAAAAGCAGTTGTAAATTCAACGTTTTATACACTTTTAAAGCGTATTTTAGATTCGCTTTGATTGCAACGAAATTTCATTGTTATGTTTGCCTTGTTATGGCCATAATTTCCAATTGAACCTGACCGTCTGAAGCAGCTGAAAACAGTTATGAGCCAAGCGCAGTCACTGTGTGACAATCAACAACAACTTCCTCAAAACAAGCCGACGTTTAGGCCAAGTCTTTTGACTTTAGCCAGTTGTTGCATTGTACTTTGGAAATATAGTATCGTATAATGGATAACTTTTTGCTTTTTGCTTTTTTTTGTTTTTGATTTGTATTTTGTTATTGTTTTTATGACTGTCATTATGGCATTTTGCCTGAAGAAACGGAATTGCGGAATGAAATAGGCAAGCATGAATCAAGAGTTCAGTTTACAGTTGGAGTTTGCAGTTTGAGTTTTGTCAATGCATTCAAATGACTTTTGGCTTGAATATTTATTAATTATGTATGATAATTGAGGCAACTGGAGAAACAAAAAATCAAAACAAAAACAAGCTGGGAACTATTTTGATTGGCTTGCATTGGGTGCAATTACAATTACAATTTGCTGAATCAAGTTGGGAATTTCTATGCGGTTGCCGCCCTGCGAAATCGACTCATTGTGCATGCGGGCCAAACAACTTTTATTTTAAATCGGATATACACACAAAAATACATATGTATATATATATAAATAAAAAAATATTGCAATGAAAAGAAAAGCTAGCAAATTATGTGAACTTGTTATATCACCTGGCCAACAAGCTCAGCTGAGGCACATAACAGCTTAAAGAGAGACAGTCCAAAACCTAAGCTAACGTGGCTTCAAACACTTTTCAAAAGCTGCAACAAGTGCAACAACAACAAGTGCACTTTCTTTGCGTTACGCTTCTTTGCATAGCCTCGTGCATTGCCAAATAGTTTATAGCTTCATCTGAATCGGTATCTGTATCTTTACCTGTATCTGCAACTGCAGCTGCATCTGTATTTGTATCTGTATCTGTATCTGCTGCGGTCAGTGTCCATGTCTAGACATTGAACGCAAATGAAATGCTTCAATGCTGCTGCTGCTGCCAAAACAGTTTTATGTTGTCTATGCTTGAAGCTGCAATTTTTTTCGAGGCAAGTGCAACGCCAAAAGTTCAACAGACGAAGCTGCCTCAGCTGTTTCCCCTTCCCTTCCCCACCCCTCGACAGGCATTATAAATTAATTCATATTAGCAAAACAAATGCGATGCATCTCAGTGTGTGTGTGTGTGTGTAGTATCTACACCCATGCCCACTGTATGTGTGTGTGTGCATCTTTTAGCTTTTAGCATTTCATTAGCGTTGAGTTGTTGTGCAGGTTTCGCGGTCTGTGGGAGCATCGTTGAAAAAACCGGCGCAAAATTTTATATTCAAGCTAAAATAAAAATAACAATTACAACAACAACGACAACAACAACAGCTAGCAAAACACCAACTAAAACAACAATATGCAAATGCAACTATATATATTGTATATGTATTATATGTACACATAAAAGTCGCGTCGCATCTTATATGAAGGCTGAGAAAATCAACAGCTCAAATGTTAATTACGAGAATATAATTTTCTAACTAGCCAAGTCGATTGCATTTACTCGTACTCGTACTCATACTATAGATAAAGTATCTGATGGATGCAAATCTGTGGCTGTTGCAAATGCCGCCTTAAATATTCGTATAACTTTGCCAAAAATCGGTTTGCTCTTGGCCTGCATGGCGTATGCGTAATACGAAAGCTAGATTATTCACATAAGATTTCCAATGAACAAATTCCAAAGAATTTAAAATGTGTAGTAATAATTTACTGGGCATGGTTTAGATTGAGTTAGCTGCAAATGGGAAATGAACAAATGAAGATAAAAACTCTTAAGAAATGATAAATTATTAAAAAGGACAATTTGTGTAAATTCAGTAAAAAAAATGTACATAAATAGGGTGTCTTTAGATCCTTAAGTCAGACAGATTGAAAATGGATAAACTCATGTTCTGGTAGATTTTTATTTATTATACAAATAAGATTTATATTTATTATAAAAATAAATTTAATTAAATATGTAAACTTTTATGTTAGTAACAGATTCTAACAGAGTAAAGAGTAGTCAATTAGTTTAACAAATATCCGGAAATAAGATAGAAAAATTGGTAGACAAGCTCACAAAATGCCATTGATTCGCCAATTAAAATTGTATATCTTTATTATGTAGTATCATATTTAATTATTTATTTATAATTTTATTTAGAATGCTTAATCGTTTCTTGCCGCCTGCATTTAATCGACATAAAATTATTAAAGTAAAAAATAATAAACAAAGTCTAGATCATAGATTACATCTTAATGTCTTACAAAATTTGCACAAATTTATGAGGTATGAAAAACAAATGTATCTATTAATTTTAGTATGACATCATTTTCCACCGTATATGTATATCATAAAAAAAAACTAATCTTAAATAATAATAAAAAATTAATAATGACAGCAAAACAAAAAATAAAAGCACTCAAAAGGCAAAGAGTTTTGAGTCAGACGACAGTTAACTTGGACGTCAGAGCGTGTCTAAGAGCATGGCTAAAGAGAAACAAAGCAGAAACCAAGCCCAATGTTAAAACCAACTTGCCACTTGCCACTCACCACTCGCCACTCGACAAGCTCTTTGTGTGTGGAGCGTGAAAAGCAACCGTCGACGTCGCTTTGGTATAAAACATAAACACGCTGAAGAAAGTCATTCATTTAGTTGTTTGAGCTGGCGCGAACCGTTAGTCCCCCAGCCCAGAGTAGTAGCATTAGTGGCATTTAAACAGTGCAACATTTGAGCCAACATATCTGTAGGGTATCTCGAACAGACAAAAGTTTATAAGTGAATACAAATCAAGCCAAGAAAAGACTTCTTGTTGTGCAGAGTGTTTAAAAAACAAGAGTGTTTGTGTGTTTCAAAACGTTCTAAACTAAAAAACAATACAATTGGATATACATAACTATATATAAATATATATATAGCAGCAGCCGATCTGCAGTTAAAGACAGAATGCAGTAAGTCAAATGTACAATGAATCATCCAGTTGCAGTAACAATAACAATTCGTGCAGCCTCCAGTTAATAATTAACGTTTTGTATTGTTTTTTTCCCCCCTTTATGGAGTGTAAAGAGGGAACTGCTTTGGACAGGGGAAGGGGGTAGGAGGCGGGGCAATGCCGCTGGGCTTAAGATTTGTGTCGCTTGGCAACCGCAAAAGATTCTTTACAAACATTTCAAAACGTCGACGTCCCATACGTAACTGTAACTGTCGAGACTTTTAGTTGGCGTGTCTACAAGCTGAGTGTCTATCTGTATGTGTGTGTGTGTATCTGTGTGTGTATCTGTGTGTGTTGGCGTGGGAGTTTTGCTTTGTTTGTTTGTCTGCAACTGCTGCCTGTGGCGCTTCGAGCTGAATCTTTTGAACCGCTTTTGGTTGCCTTGGCTTATTACCTAATCGCATTGTCTGAATGTGCGCAAAAAAAAAATCGAAAAAAGTGGGGAAAAAACTAAGTAAATACTTAAGCTGGAAAATGCGCTTACATTACTTACAATATTTCTTGTAGCCTTTGTGTCAATCAATAGCTTCAAAACTTTACGGCTGTCCAGCTGAGCAGCTGACTCATTGCCAGGCCATGGCCAGTGCAACAAGCGATAGTATTAGGCTTAAATGTTAGCAAACAGATCGCAATCTGTCACATCACAAATTGCAACAGTCTTTTTGACCAAGTTATGACAGTCCTTTCTAAAAGTAAAGGCGTATCAATTACGCGTATTGTATAACCCAATTCGTTGCTAACTGCAATGAAATTGTATCGCACACACACACACACACACATGCGGCGTATACGCAATATTTCATTACGTCGCGTTTGAAATTACAGTTAGGCAGGTACGCACAGCAATGCGCCAACATACCGCCCTGCCCCCGCCCAAAGACAAGGCGAGGCCGTCCTCTCTATATATTTATGCTTCCTCTCAATCAAGAGACATGCCAAATCGTAGTCAATTGTTATGACGATTAAATTGTTGTTATCGTTGTTGTTGTTGTCGTTGTTGTCGCTGTTGTTGGTGCTGTTTTTGGGGTGTGTGTTTAGTGCAATTTATAAATCGACGCCCCATTTCAATTTGAGCTTAGATTCCCACTCCCACAGTTAAATCCCAGCCGAAGGTCATTCAAATTGTAACAATTTTTTTCTTGCCTTTTTTTATGGTTGAATTTTTTTTTTGGATCTCGTGAAAGAAAATGTTGCACATAAAATTCATTGCCACGCAATTATCTGCAACCATCACATAATTCACATGGTTCCAAATCAACGGGTCCCAAGCACATTAAACACAAATAGCGCAGGCACAGTGAAGCCACACTAAATGCACGCCCATTAACGTTGTTTAATTTGTTGTAATTGTAACACTGCAATGTAATTTATTTTCGAGTTTTCTATTTCGTTTTTTTTTTAACAAGCTTAAGCTGGCATTGCTAACGAGCGTGTGTATAATTAACCAATAAAACGGAGAAAGAGATTTGAAGTACTCTTCGCACTTGTGATTTGAATAGTTCAGGTGAAAACAAAAGACTTAGGCAACAAACTCTCAAGTGTGCTTAGTGGCATTGCTACAAATGATTCGCTTAGCAGCAGATAATCATCCAACAAGGCGTTAACATATATAGATTATAGTACTTTTTAGCATATCTGTTAAATTACTTGATTATTTCAACTAAAACAAAAGATTTAGGCAACGAACTTGGGTTATGAAACTAAAGGTAAACTCACATAGATTTTAACTTTCCATGCTGATAAATTATTTAATTAATAGAAGCTAAAACAAAAGACTTAGGCGACAAACTTGGCTGAAAGTAGACAGTTAAGGAAAATGCTTTAAATTGCAGTATATTCTTTTATTGAAGAAAATCTGCTGATTACGAGAAGTCAATTGATTTCAACAATAGAAAAATAGTTTAAAAGCTAAGACTTAGATTTTAGGTTTAGCTACATATAATATCTTTGTAATTTAACTGAAAAGTGAAGAATTAGATAACAATTTTGAAAAGCAAATGACTTTAAGAAATTCAAAAAATAAAATGAAAAGTCTAGCAAAAAGAATGGTAATATATAAGTTATTATAGCATTTTGAACCAATCTTGGATTGCTTAAAATTGCACCACTGAGAGTGACTCCACCTGTGTACTCCATTTAATTTGGAGCTACTTCTGTTTCATAAGCTAAAAACTAGTCTTATGTCATCCCCGCCTAACACAGCACACCCAACATTTAAGGAAATCAAAGCAAAGTCAGCTTTTAGACGAAAACAAAAATGATATTTAAAAAAAAATAGAAAAAAATGCAAGAAACTCTGTCAAGAAATGAAAACACACACACATATATTGAATGTGAATGTGTTTGAAATGAAACCACTTTTCCTTCAGCTGTGTTTAAGTGCACCAGTTGCAGCTGGAGACAAGAGACAACAGCCAAGGAGACAAGGCGACCAGGAGACAAGGAGACAGACAAAAGCCATATCTACGTCCAAAACAAAATCAACATCAACGCATCGCTTTTCTTGGCCGACCAAGTGATGTAATGTGGCGACCGATGAACACATGAATATAGCTGGTTTTGGCCAACAGGCGCAGTGAGAGTTAGAGAGAGAGGGAGAGAGAGAAAGAGATTGAGAGGTGCAATGAATGTTCCATTTATGGCAGACAGTCTGTGGCCACATTTTGTGGCATGCAACGCATGATTACGAGTATATATAGAGCACTAGGAAACGTTTTTGTGAATTCGATTTCGATTTCGGCTGCTAACCCAGTTTCAACAAATTGATGACTTGAGCTAATGACTTAACCAGTTGCCAGGTGGTGTCACTTAACACTAGATGGCCTCAGGATTATGGATGATCGCAATCAAACGGTAGCCAAAGCCATTGACAATGCAACAAGAGGTTGTTGTGGTTGTTTGGCTACAAGTACTTGGCTCACTTGAAAGTTCAAAGGTGACCAACAAATTTGGCCAAAGGCCAGATAGACACTTAGACAGGCTGACAAATTGCCAGAAAGAATGGCTAAAACAAATCGCCATAACCATTTGTTGAGTGGATGTGTGGGCATGGGCATTACATAAGCATTTGGTTTATTAACATGCCTTAATTAGCGCTGCCTTATAGCTATTGAATCACCATTAACAAGTACCTACCTCCCCCCCTTTACTACATCACTCACCTCTCTATCTAGACCCACTTAAGTCTGACACTTGCGTTTGCGAACGAAAGTAAAAGTTTGACGCGGATTTGCTTTTGCTCCAGCTGCTATTATTATTCATAATATTGGTAACAGTTTTGCTTTCCACGTAAAGGCCGCAATTAAATGCAATTGTGGCACGTAACATTGGCCAAGCTGACCGTACATTCAATTACACGAATGTACTCGAATGTACATTCCCTACAGTTCAGTCGCATTCCATTTGTATGAATGTGGATGCGTATGTGCCACAAATGACATTCAAGCTAACTGGCCAAGTGTGGCTTTAACTAAATGGCGCTCAAATTGAACCCACTGCAAGTGGCACATCTTCATTTTATACTCTTCCCCAAGTGGCTATAACTTATCGCCAATTAAGCTTAAAATTCCTAAAAGAGGTAGTTTACTTAAATGGCTTTAAAGAAGATTTTCAACACTGAGAGTTCTCTATGAATTATTGGCTTGCTATGTATAATTCTCATGTGTATTAGATAATTATGCTAAACGGTTTTTAAAAAGAATATAAATTTTGAATATTTGTTTATAACATAAATATGATAGAGCTGTGATTATAATTGTTTTAAAAACCAATCAGACGCAAATTATGTTATATTATTAATTTTTAATTATCATTTAGCTAAGCAATTCTTTTGGTAGTATTTTTATAGTAGTTACTGCAATCAAGAAAAAATTTACTTCATTATTCATTAATTAAAACAAAGTCTCGGCCATATTTCCTTCAATTCGGCCACAATATAAAAGGTGTCATATTGTGTAAGATCTACAAGGATTACCCTTCAATCCAACTTAAAATGTTTAAAGATATATACTTACAACTGAAGTAAAGAAAATATTAGTGTATTTTGTACGTCGTTTGCTTTGTTGGCAACATTTTTGCACTGCGGTCGTTTAACTGCACTTCTTGGCCAAAGCATACAACTGGCAGCTTCCAGCTTGCAGCTCCCAGCTGTGTCTCAGGCGTCTTGTCGTTACCTTATAACAAGTTTCTGGCATCGTCTGGTCTTGGTCTTGCATAACTTTGTAGTCGCTGGGCTGGCGTTGTTGTTGGTCTTGTTGTTGCCTTCTTTGGCTGCAATTTGGCGGCATCTTCAGTTGTTGTTGTGGTTAGCTTTTGTTGTTGTTTTTGTTGTTGGTTGGCACAAAAGGTTCCCGCGTTTTGCGCATTGAAGTTGCCACAACCACAGCGAACAAAAAGTTTCCCATATCATAAAGTCTTAACTTATTGATGGCATGACTTGGCTAATCTGATTGCTATTGCCAATTTCTATTTCTATTTTCGTTTCACAGACGCAATCGTCGCTTAGCCCTGCCACTAGTCCTCCTGGCCTTAGGTCTGTGCGCCTGCGCACATGCTGCCGCCACAGGAGCACCCTCTCCCACAGCCACCACGGAGAAGCCTAAAGGATTCTCATCACGATCCCTTGATGTTAGTGCTGCCGGAGATTTGGATGATGACTTCGAGACGCAGGCTCAAACGCATTTGGCCTATCGGCAACAGCAGCAGCAACCGTTGCAGCAACAGCAACGTCAGCAGTATGAGTACAGTGAAGAGGATCAGGAGGAGGCGCCACGCCAGGTGTATCTCAATAGGAATGTGAAACAGCAGAGCAACTATCTGAAGAAGAAGCCAGCTAGCGAAGAGAGCGAGGAGGAGGAAGAGGAAGTTGAGGAACCCGATCGTCTATCCACACTGCTCAGCAAATCCTCCTTTAGCTGCACGGATCGCAACTCGGGGTGAGTCGAGAAAACAACCAAGTTATTATTGCAATTTTCAGGACAAATCCAGTCTTTTTATATCGAACTTTCTCTCTTTCACTCCAGCTACTATGCTGATGAGTCGCTCAGCTGTGAAGTCTTCCATTACTGCCAGGAGAGTCAGAAGCACTCATGGATCTGCCCCGAGGGCTTTACCTTCCATCAAATCCACTTGATTTGCATGCCCCCCTCACACGACAACATCTGCAAACAGTCCTCCAAGTATCACATAGTCAACGATTATCTGTACAAGCCAATTAATCTGCAAGAGCATCAAAGCAAACCGAATGTAACTCTGCGTTACTCAGAACGTTACTTCCCCGAGAACTACTATGAACATGAGCGTTACGATGATGAAGAAGAGGAGGAGGAAGTGCCAGCACCCCGGCCACGCATCCAGCATCAGCCACAGCAACAGCAGCAACATCGTCAGGCGATTGCCTATCAGCCACAGCAACAGGTACAAGCTCAGCTACAGCATCAGCCGCAGGTGCGTGTGCAATACCAACAACAGCCTCAGGTTGTCACACAGATCAGACACCAGCAACCGCAGCCCCAGCCGACGACAATTGCCTATCGCAAGCCATTGCCAACGACAACGATTCAACCGCAAATCCAGCCACAGTTGCAATTGCATCAGCTGCACCATCAGTCACAGCAAAGGCCGCAAACACTTGCGCCCACTGTGACTCCAGCGCCATATCGCTTCTTCACAGCCGCACCACCGCAACTCCAGCATTTGCATCAGCATCAGCAGCAGGTCTATCGAACTCCCGAGGAGATCAACATATCGTTGCAACAACGTCGGCCGCAAGTCTTTATTGCCACCTCAACACCACGCTACTACGAGGATGAATATCTGTACGAGCGAAGGAAGTAAATGTGCCACACCACGTTGTGGCATATTCATTGTAAACAGTCTTGTCGTTCCACGCCTTGTACATGAAGCTCCAGAGATGGAGTTAACTTAGCTTTAAGCTGTGCCCATCTGTCACTACACTTGTATATGCTATAACACTTATATAGTCCCAAAATTTAGCGCGAGTTTTTATGTACCTTATTCGTAATATTTAATGTCCTGCTAGAAGAATCCGCCTTCTAACTCATTTCGTTAATAAAGAAGCAACATTAAGTTTAAAACCTTCTTGATTTACTGTATATCAATCTCCATATACTGATCATCATTGGATAAATGCATCGATTGACTCTTTGTATCCTCTTCCACCACATAGTTGGGTCCAATGAGACAATTGTTGAGCACTGATCCGCTCTTTACATGCGCCCGATGGCCAATGATGCAGTTATTGATGTTGCAACCCTCTTCCACAACTGCATTGGACATGATAATCGAGTTGGTTACAATATTCTTCGGATTCACAATGCTATTCGAGCCAAAGACGCTAAAGTTCAACGAGGTTTTCTCCGACAATTTGGCATTATCGGCCACAATGATATCCTTGGTCTGCGTTGACTTCACCACAGCTCCAGGCGAAATCAGTGGATGTGCCTCACCACAAAGATCGTTCCAAATCCCGGCCAGCTTTCTGTTAATGGCCAGAAAGCTTAGCGTAGTATTCACACGCACACCAATGGCATCCAGAGGAGCCTGTACCGCAAAGCAACGTACAACGTCGCCGTGGTAAGGAACATGCGTTAGTGATTGATTGAAAAGGGAAGTCTGTGTCCGCTTTTGATCCATCACAGTGTGTGTCACGTACTGAGGATCAAATAAATTATTTATAATCATAGAACCACAGTTAAGGGTTTAGAATTATTCTCTACTCACATGCAAAATGTTATCGTCGTGCTTTGTAGTTACATTCAAATCGGAAGTCGTATCTGGCACTGTTTTGGGCGTGCGCCTGTAATGTTGTTTCTTGATAAGATGAGGTAGGAACTCTCCTTTAAATGTTGAGATGTTTTCTTTCTACAAGGAATACGATATACTTGAAAAGATCAAAAGATTTAAAGATCACTTTAAGCTAGTCTTACCCTGTGTAAATAGTCGATCACCCATTTTTTCATCACATAGATATGAGCATCCATGAGTCGGCCATATACATCAAGTTGTCCTCTGTTCTTGAGCAGATAACGATGTAGATTCAACGTATCCTCACAATCGCTGGCGGCAAACACAAATGCCAAACGTTGTGTGGCCGGATGAATGCCAATCATGTCACGTTCAGGCTTATGTTTTGTCTTGGGACCGGGCATTATCACATCCGATTCAAAGCCACTTTTAAACAGCAACAGTGCCAGAGAAGCGTCATCGGCGCGGAACTTATTGATCAGTGGATACAAGCTTACATTGCTGACTATGTCACAGCTCACAACCAAGAAGTCTGATTTTATCCTAAAAAAAGGAGTTGTTAATAACAGGCCTGCAAAGATGCTAAAGCTCTTGTATACTTACTTATCGTAGATATAGCGTAAACTGTCCGCAGTTCCAAAATCGCTATCGTTGGGAATTGTGGCATAGTCGATTTTGACTTTAAGTGGCGTCCTTTCTAATGCCTGTTGGATCTCTAGTTTATCCTGCTCCAGTACAACAACTATCACCTCTAGATTAAGACACCAGGGATTAAACCGTCTCTAATTGATGTAATTACTTGGTTTACCTGTGAAATTATGCCTGCTTAACATATTGAGTGGATACCAAATGAGAGGATAGGGCCCCACGGGCAGCAGACATTTGGGTGCATCGCCCAATACTTCGGGTAGGCGTGTGCCCCGCCCAGCAGCCAAAACTACAGCTTGAAATTCGGAACTGGTCATTTTTAGTAATAATAATATATTTTAAAGTTCCGAGACGCGTGGACAACGAAGAAGCACACAGCTGATTGCTGAATAGAGAACGTTTGCCAACACAGAGCAGAGCATAACACACAGCTGATAAAACAGCTGCCAGCGTTAGCCAACACTAACTCATATGTTTATGTCACATGACTGCACTTGCATTGTTTTTGCAATTGTATAAATTTTAGTCAGATGACCAATATTTTCTCAAAGATTTCTTTAATTTTATGCGCTTTTTCAGCCGAATTACAACAATCTCAGTATTATATTGAACAACAAAAGACTTTAATGCATGATTTGAGCGCTACATAACCACAAAATGGAATACATACATTTTCTTCTTATTGGAATTAAACTATATACTGTTAAGCTTACAAAGTTTGCCAGTAGCTACATTATGCTATTAGTTTTTGTTTTTCTTTTTTGTTTTTTGCGGTTTAAAATGGAACAGAACAAATATTTTGTAACAATAATATATTGCTGGAATACACAGACAGGTAATACTTAGAAGAGCACATCATCGTCGCCCTCATCGAGTATATTTGCCTGCGCACGCACATCTATGCCCTCTTTAAGAAGTTCTGCCTTCCTGGCATCTGACTTGGCACGAGCCTCACGCTTCTTGTCCTGAATCTTTTTCAAACGGTAGAATTCCTCACGCTCCAGTTCGTCCAGTTCTGAGATGATGTAGGCCAGTGTGCGATCAATGCGTGGGATGATGACATGCTCGATGGCGTTCACACGACGATTGGTGATTTTGATGACCTCGTCCAGAGTGACGAATGAGGTTTGCAGCGAGGCCAACTCAACGAGCAGTTTGACGGCGCTCTGGTAGTTCTTCTTTAGTTTAGCCAACTGTTGACCACCCCGGGCCAAGCCAGCCAGTTCGTAGGTGTCACCACCATCCTGATAAGACTCAAAGACTGGAAGCGTGACACCAGCAACGTTGTCCTTCTTGGTGCGAATTTTAATTTGTGCCTTGGTCACGTTTTGTAGTACCACCTGATTGATATCACCGGACGTAAACTTGGCCTCGGCCAGCGAAAAGGCAGCTTCTTTCATAACATCACCCATTACAGTTTTGGTCTCAATGATTTTACCCAAGATCATACGGAAACGCATTTGCAATGCATCAGCTTTTTTCTTGAGTAGGCCGTGACCTTTTTGGGCGCCCGCTAGACGTGCCTTCATTAACATCTGGGCGCCACGCGACGGGAAAATCGGTAATCTTTCTTTGCCAGACATTTTCGGATTATATTTTTTTTCAGGCTAATTACACGAATTTTCTAATGCGCACCACAAATTTTCAACACCCGTCGAAGAACACTGAAAAACTCCAACTAGACTGGATAAATGCAGTGTTGGCAAACTCACGCTTACTAAAGTGCTGCATAACGTAGGTAACTTTACGGTGTTGATAAACGTAAGCTTTGTATCGATCAGCTGTTTGAAGTCGGTGTAAACAAATCGAATTCAATTTCAATTTCTAAATAATGCTAATTCTGCAGCGTTTGCGTTGGTTCCCGCCAATTGCAATCAACAACTGTATACGTAATTACGCAAAAAAACCGAAGCTGGCCATGACAAGCAGCAAACGCATGGTGCAACAGGAAATTATGCATTATGTAAACCCATATGCACGCATTAATATTAAGTCTGACATATTCTTGAAAGTGGAACCCGCGGATGTCCATGTGCACACGAGTGGTGATGTTTTTATAGCCCAATTGCTTGGCGAAGCTACACACAACTGCAATGCCAAACTGGATGTTAATGTTAGCGATGACGACAAGGTCGTCAATGTGCTGGTCACAAAGCTAACAGCCCAGTGCGGACGTTCTAGATGCAATTTAAAGATTCCCGTGCGTGCTGAAGTCTACATCGATGGTGGAGCTAAAGTATTTGTAAATTCCATACAAGGCGAAGCACTGCAGGTCAAAGCAGCCGAAGGAATCACAACGAAGAATGTGCGCTCCACAAATATTTCACTATTTAGCGAAAATGGAGACATTGTATGTGAGGGAACTTTGCTGGGCAAACGCACCGAAATCGAGACTCACAATGGTGTAAGATTTCTCTAATTATATCATGTTTAATCTCTATTAATCGCTTCTTATCTTCACAGAACATTGTGCTGGACAAGCTGCAGGGCGACAGCTTAAGGTGCTCCACAAAGGCGGGCAGTATCAAAACGGATTGTTGTTATGTGGAGAACTCCAAGTTTGAAACCAAAACCGGACAAATGGAACTAAAGAATGTCCACAAAACAAGCGAAGTACACGTACATGAATCAGGAGATTTAAAAATGAGTGGGTTTATAGCAACAACACCTAGTCAAGTCAAGTCTTCATTCTATATCTTTTAGCTGGCGTTCATGGAAACCTCAGTGTAAATTCCAAAGGCGGCAATATGAATTTGCAATTATCCGAACTGATTGGTAAAAGTCAAATTGTTGCACAGAATCTCGCCAACGAGGCTGTTATCAACATATCCGAAGCCATTGAAACCAACATCAATATTGATGTAAAAGCTTCTGAGGTCAATCTGGACAATGGCTTGGAGCACGTATCCCACGCATTAAGCAACGACAAAAGCATATTTCAGCTGAAAAATGCTAATGAGCATCATTTGGTCATCAGCAGCACAGGAAAGAACGGTGTTCGTCTAGGCAAACAGTCCTGGATGGATATAATGCGTCAAACAATAAAATTAGATGACAAATCTTAAGGCATTTTTAAGAGTGTGAGACAATAACATTTGTCCAAAGAATCAAAGAGAGATATTCGATTTATGAGTTCTATAATGTATGTATATAAGTATATATTTATATATTGTGCTTTTAAGCAACAATATTCAGTCCTGTTATGAGTATTATTTGGCTTGGCCAGCTACATTGTTTAAAACCGCATTTAGACGCTGGTGCGCTCTCTGAAGCAGTGCATCTTCATCTTGATCCGCTTGCAAGGCATTACGAAACAATTCCACTTTCATAACATCAATCTCTTCAATATCCTTGATGATCACAGCAGTGTCCACCTGGATCAGCATGTGACCCAAAAGACGCAATAGCTTGAAAGCATTTTCTTCATACTGTGAGCGAGGCTCATCTTCGTAAGCCTCAAAATCATTCTCATCGTACTCGGCATAATTTTCAATGTGTTCTCTGAGAATAATCCACACGCCGAGCAGATTGACAAAGGTACCCTTGTCATAGAAATATTTGAGACACTGCAATGAAATGTATTATTTAGTAAGGATTAAAAGAGGACGTAGTATAAACTTACGCTGCAAATGTGTGCCAAATCCTCGAGATATTCTTCCTGCCGTTCGCCTAGTGGCAGTAACTGCATGGGCTGTTGGAGGAATATTAAGATGCGGGTCAAACAGTACATAATGCTGGATGCATATGAATCCATGGATAACTGCGCCTCCGGCAGTTGCACAAGAATGGTGCAAATGTTCAGGTAGGTTTGAATTACTTCAATCTCGCAACTTATTTTTGGTGAGTTCGATTCTTCATCATCTCTGTCTTCATTCTCATTTTCAGCTGTCCCGTGATCACCAGCTTCTCCATCGATTTCATCTGCCTGCTTGGCGAGATCGTCACGCATAAGGCGGACAAAGGCATTGTTAACGCCGTCACATAGTTCCTGCACTAGAAAGACTTCAGAAAAGGGCTTTAGCTTGAGGTCCGACTGGGCGTTCTCCTCCTCCACGAGGGCACAGCTGGCCAGGATAGCATTAATGGCTTTAAGTGCAGCTATGAGTAACTCATCACTTACAGACTGTTGCAAGATGAAGCCGAGATTTTTTGCTGAGCTATCGCAGGCGGCAAAACAAATATACCAATCGATGGCCAGTTGCTCCTTGCCACTAATCACATGTGCCATCACATACTGATAAACGCGCATCAGCTGGAGCAGCATACAGGTGTCCATGCAGGTGCTCAGCTTGAGCAACATCTCAATCCACTCGGCATTAGCTGTTAACTGCTCCACGCACTCCACTTGAGCACACATATTACCCAGGAGACCAATGAGAATCTCGTATAGTCGAACATCCTCACTTGTGGAAATGGCAGAAGCGATTAACTCGATGGCATCGTTTTCTAGCAAGAATGCAACCACTTCTGGGGCCACAGAAATATCCCATAGTTTACACAAATCATCCTCCAGCTCCAACTCCAGGGCTGCCTGTTCCGGCTGCTGACTAAGTGTCATTAGCGTTTGTAGTATGAACTTCTTGCTATACATCGTGTTATCTACGGCATCAGCACGCATGCGCCTAATTAATTCCTTCTCATCAGCATCCGAAGCATCTTCATTGTTTTGAATTCCATGGGGTTGGGGTGAATTCGACTCCGACTTATTGACATGGCTTTGGGCGCCATTTGACACCGCATTGGTAGCATCATTTGCTTTGTCTTCCGATTGAATTAATATATCATTATCATTACTTACTGCAGCTGCAACATTTTCCCTTTCAGAGCTGTCCACATCTTCTTTGGTCATCTTGTTTTTCTGGCGTCTGGAAAACACTGTTTGCCACAGTTGCCACACCTGGCGTTTTTGCGCCAAAACTAGCTTTTTTTCCCGTTAGCGCACTGACACTTCGTATTTAGAATAGGGTTTTTTTTGTTGAAGAAGAAGATCTAATATTAATTATTGGTTATTAAAATATGTACATTCAACAAATGAAGAGTTATTTACTTTTTATAATGTATAAAAATGTGAAAAGCGCTGAAGATTAACTTGTTTGTACTGTGGCGCCATCCTTTGTCTTTTTGGAAACAAAAGACGCCATCTATGGTTTAGATTTGAAAATACTTTCTATCAGCAGGCTGGCAGCACTGCACTGGCTCTATATTGGGTTTTATTTTGAAAAAGTTTCTTATTAGATTTCTAAAATTGTTAAATATTTATTCTAGCCGTTTCCTCTTTATAAAAACATCAAGTAGATGAGAAATAGGAATATCAGACAATGTCGGCGCCTGCGGTGGTGCAACATTGTTGCGGTGCTGTGGAAACGTGGGCATCATGCGGGGATCACAAGCTGGAAACAAAATATTGTTAGAAATGGTAATGGTATCAATTATTTTCACTTACGTAGGGGTGGCTCTGTGAAATATTTACTGCTCAGGCAGTCGTCGGCAGTAGCTCTTCTGCTAGGATTGTAGTAAAATAATATGCTTAAAAGATTTCTTCCTGCTTGACCGAGCATGTGGAATTTGGTTTTCAAATTGTTGTAAGGCTGTTGACTAAGCGAAAAGTTCTGCACGGCAGGCAACTCCTGGAAACCTGGCCAAATTGATTCAGAAGGCGCGCCAAGCAGATCAATTATCATATTGAGCTGTGCAATCTCTGAGTTGCCCGGCAGCAGCGGTTTCCCCAGCAATAGTTCGCCAAGAATGCAGCCAAAAGCCCACATATCCACAGCTGTGCTGTGAGTTCTTGCTCCGAGCAGCAGCTCTGGAGCTCGATACCACAGCGTAACCATTTGTGGTGTCATGGGCTTTGCCGGTTGACCAGACAGTCGTGCCAGTCCAAAGTCAGCTATTAAATAAACTATTTATTAATAATATATGCCAAGGAATAACTTGAAAACACTTGCCAACTTTAATGCTGCCGCTTGTCCGTCATCAGCAGATTGGAAACCTTCAGATCGCGGTGTATGATAAAGCGGGAATGCATGTACTTTAAAGCACGCAGCACTTGAAGTGTTATGCACTTGACCTCAGACTCGGTAAATGGCTGTGACATGTTGTCCAGGACCGATGCCAAGTCCTGTTCACAAAATCCATTACTAAGAATATGCTATTAGATACAACAGTAATGGTAAGTTGTTTGGATTTGTATTACTATATGATTTGATTTACACTGACCTGTCCAGGCTTTTGCCCACAACAACCTCCCGCAGCCTTACAATATTCTCGTGCTGGCAACGCTTCAGTATCATTATTTCACGCAGTCCACTGACCGGCAAACCATCCTTTTCCTGATCCATGCGCACCCTTTTCAGGGCTACGATTTCGCCACTGCGTGTGTCACGTGCTCGATCTGCAAACAGAAAAGGTCCATCAATCTAAAGAATTACTTGAATGAGATTCACACTCACAAACGATGCCATAGCTGCCTTCGCCTACACGATTAAGCTTCTCAAACTCGGAAACGGGTCGACAGCGTCCGTACTAAATGAAAACAAGAGATATTTCAATACACAAATCATAATGCTTATCAATGCCGAAATCATTACTCTTTTTTATTTACATACCACATTATGCTCCGGTATTGGCATGGGAGTGCCGCTGTTCTTGAGAGATATAAGGAATCCCTTGCGCGTTATGGGCGCCTGAGGATCTGGCGCTGGATTGGAATCCACTTCATTTGATTTTGTGCCGCTGGACATTGTTGTTTTCTATTTATTTACTTATTTCACTCGATCTAAACAACAGCGATTTGTCAGATTTCAATAGTAATCTAGTTCTACGAACAGACAAATTATGGTGGCGGCGCTAACAATCAAGAGATGGCGCATAATAAAGGGCGGGCTCAAAGATAAGAATTTGAAATTCTATCGAAAGCAAATACAAAATCGCAAACGTTTCAAACTAATTCATTGGATCATATTAATTATGTAAAAATCAGCCTAAGTTTCATAATAGCAACTTGTTCGTGGAAAAAACAATGAGAGCGCAAAAACAAAAGTGTTTAGTAAAAAAAGCACGACTTTATGAAAGTGAAATTGCGCCAGTTTAATCTTTAAAGAAATTTCGTTAGCATATTATCTCAAATGCATGCTCTAAGCATTAATAGCACCGACGAACGCAGGGAATGTCTGTCATCTTCCATGTTTACGCATGTGTTAAAATCTTCGCGTAAAATCTCCGTCTCTACTACTATCAATTATCACCCTGAACTTGAGGAGACCAACAACAAACATCTTTGCCGGTGGTATAAAAGTTGGAAGCCTCTTCGAATGCATTATCAGTTCTGCAGCAGCTGTACAAGTGGTACAATAGTGAATATATATCATCTAAATAAAGGAATATACCCACTCCTAACTAAAACAACGAATAAAACTTTTTAATAATGAATAAAACAACAATTTGGTATGCGGTTGTGCTGCTGTTAGTGTACTTTACATTGGTGTTCTGTGAGGAAACTCCGGAAAACACAGACACTCAGTTACTCTCCACGAACACGGATACGGAAACGGAAACTTTACTAAATGATGGCCGAGATCTTTTGGAGTTCGAAGGACGCACACGTCGCCATCGCCACCGTTTCTGGTGTAAGTTTTTCTGATATAAAGTTAATTTTTCCTATGTAATTCGGGCAATTCAGCCGTAACAATTAGCACATTTCAATTTCGATTTGATTTAATAAGCCTCACTCCCATTCTGGACTACTTATATTACGAGTATCATTTGAAGATATATGATTGTGGAAGTGCTAATCAGTACTTTGAGACTTTCTTTCGAAACTTTCTTTTCCCCACAGATGTTGAGCCTCCCCCCTAAATGTATCATTATCTTTCCTCAATTGGAACATCACGATTTGCATGTACCATTCAATAACAATTAATTAACACTTTTCACTTTCAATTGCTATATATTCAACAATATTGAATTGTCGTAGATCACGTCCATAAATCTTTGGGATTTTGATCTTATAGAATTCTCTTCGTGTCGAGTGAAAGTGTTTGTTGTCTTTTAAGTTATCTAATCGAGTTTTTGTTATGATTATAGATCGTCATCTGTGGCCTTTGGCGATTGCATATTGGATCAAGGTGAAAGTGGTAATCGTGTCCTTCTTTGTGGGCAGTGCTATTTACTTGGGCTTCCGTTACCTTTGGCCACATGCCAAATGCAATCATGAAATTATTCTTGATCATCCGTAAGCAAAGCTATAATTATATATTATTCTATTTAATATTCACTACATAAATTTTCTTTTAGTCCACCATCTTTCAGCCACGATCACATTCCCTACTCGTTGGAGCATCATGAGCATGAGCATGAACACTATGACTCTCCTTCTTACGATGCCAGTCCCTCCTTTGATCCCTACTCTGGTTATTCCGGCTACTCTTCCAACTCGGATATTGTGTCCGAATATCAAAGCGATCCTTCTGTAGGCCCATCTGGACCCACAGGGCCCACGGGACCCACTGGACCCTCCAGCACTCGTCGTCGTGGCAAACGCAGCATTGAACATGAAATCGTTGATACTGCTGATGATGAAGTGCAGCAAGAGGAGCACGTGGAGATTGTTGATGAGGAAATCACAGAGAGTGTGGCTCGTCAACAGCCTGCAGAAGAGCAGTAAGCATCTGTAAATTATTAAAACCTTCCATTTGTAACTAATTTGTTTTTTTTTCGTAGAATTGCCGACTTTATGTTTGCCTTTTTGGGTCTCGATTCCAAGGCCTGTCGTCGTCGTTTTGTCTGTGAAATGGAGTTCCGTTCCAAGCTAAATCCATTGACGAGCATGGCTTTCCGAATTGTTGGTCGTGGTTTCTTTGAGAAATACACCAATTCCGAAAATCCCCTGTCCAGAGCTACCAATTTCTTTGAGTGCGCTACAGCAAATCCCGAGTGTGTGTTTATTGAGAACACCGAACCGGAGATCGCTCCAGAGACCAGTGATGCAACCACGTCCACTGAGAATGCCGAAAATACTCAAGAGGAGCCGGAGAGCACAGTCGAGGCCCAAAACGAGATCAACTTGAAGGCAGAGCGTCGTCATGCCAAGCTGAAACAACGTCGCGGAGATCGCAAATTAAGTTCCGTTGCCGAGCACATTCTGACACAGTAGAGGATGACAACTAGGATTGTATTTATTTATTTAATTATTTATTTTAGCTATAAGAGTGATGAATGAATCTACACACAAAATAAACTTGCCTCAGCTATTAAACAAAATAATCATAAAACTATCTGTTTGGGAAGGAAATGCAATAATACAATTGCTTAATCTTTAACTCAAAATGCACAAATCTCAAAACAAAACTAAAAACCGAATACCGATGATGACTATATTGATGGATTTATTCTTAAATTTGTCTAAATCTTTTTGACTTTTTCTTTTTTATGGCGTTTATCTGATCAGCCATTTGTTCGATTTCCCGTTGATTTATGGGCTCGTTCTTTCTCACACTTGTCTTACCCTTCTGCCTTTGAGCAATGTCTGCGACGAGATCGTTCACCTTGTCCCAGACGAAAGTCAGGAATGAGACGGCCAGATCCTGCTTGAAGAACGCAATTGCTACCAGTGCAATGAGCACCAAAGCGCCAATTGAATTCTGATTGAGATCAGCCTCGGTTGCACGCACTTCTGGATTGAATTCCAGTTTCGCATAGACGGAGCATTTGTCGGCCACAAAGCTAAACGAGGGCAATTTGTAGGAGTACGTTTTATCCGACAGTGTCGACTGCAGTTCCACCACATAGCTCTTTCCGTCGAGCGGAATACGTGGGAAATAAACCATAATGCCAGGATTAAAGCTTGCCTTGGGATTTAGCGGAGAGGCGACTTTCTGGGAGAATACAGGTGAATCGGAGGAACCACGTTTGTACATCACAATTCGCAACGATTTGTAGAAATCGTTATGAGAAGCCACAATACGAATCGTAATGTCCACGATTTTGATTGGATTGATGGCAATTAGATTGATATTGCGTACATCTTCATTTCCCACGGTCACTGTGTGGTTGCCGGGTATGGAACGATGCACCTTATCATCATCTGTTACCACACGCACCAGGTAACTGCAACCAGGTTGTAGTCCACGAATCCTATACTGTCCACTGAGCTCGCTGGTTGCCTCCTCCTGTTGATGCTGACAACTCTCTGTAGCGATGGCCTGCACATTAACCTCCGCAAAGGGATCTCCATTGAGGGAGGTTATAGCTCCAAAGATCGAGTAAGCAAAGCGCTTGCCGCTGTAATATGGAAACAACATTAAAGTAAAGTAGATATTACAAATAAATAAATTATAAATTTACAAAAATACTTACGTTAGAGTAACCTGTATGGTTTCACCATCCTTGATGTCGATCATTTTGGAATTGGGCTCAAATTTGTACTCCTTCATCATGGGTCGCAGGAAGTATTGTGATGGAGACAACGAATGGAAGTTGATGGCACCATTGTCGCCTGTAACCAAGTTCTTGCGATAGCTTTCACCACCGCTTAGAGAAAGTAAAACACCACTTAGTGGTTGTCCAGCATCATCCTGCACAGTAACCTCAATCTCGCACAGTTTGTGGGCACTAAACGAATTTGACTGACGATTGTATTCACTGAATACATAAGATTCCTTCTCAGCCTTCAGCTCAAACTTCAGACTCTCATCGATGGGTCCAAACTTGAATTCGCCAGTAACCGAGGTGAGTGTATCGATAGCTCCATGCTCTGGGTGGTCGGGGAAACTTAGCGTTACCGTTGCCTCCTTAATAGCGGGCACCACTTTGCCACGAAGAATCAATCCACGTGTTGCAATAAAATTGAAAGCAATATCCACACAATCGCTGCCACCAACAACCTGTTGATGTTGTGGTGCAAACAGAAGAATATCGCTCAATGGAGTAATGTGCATGATTTCATCGGGTTTCAGATAGGTTTCATAGCGATAAGCGTATTTGCCATCAACCTTATGCGATTCCGCAATAGGAGTGATAATTTGCTTGCCATTTGTCTCCGTTTCCACTGCTAATCTGAGGGAGTCCGCATTTGGTTCTGTTGATAAAACACGCACTCCTGTCTTGTGTGCAATGGCATTGACAATCAACGTTTGTAGTTGGTCCGGCTCAGGTGTGATAAATTTACTAGGCAACGTATCATCGTAAATGTGACATCCCTCGAGCTTAAAGTCATAACTGCCATATTTGGACACGCAGAATGTGTTGACGCCTGACTGAATCTTTAGAGTTTCCGTGGGTGCCTTTTGCTCAGAAGCTCCTGTCACATGGGTATATCTCATCTGAAAAAGGGAAAAGTATTTTAGATTAAAAGAAAGTTTAATTAAAAGGACTTTAAGCTGGAAAGTTATTCAAGAATACATTTCCCACTAGTTTTTTTTTAAATTTACCAGAGCACGATGGCTGGAAATGATGGAAACTTCATAGCCTTTGTGTATGAATGGAGGCGCAGTCTCTTCGGCGGCGGCAACATTTAAGAAGACTCGAGTAGATTCGTAGCACAGATTGCCCTGTGGTATGGTAATCTCATAGGGACCTGGCAGCACATCCTTAAACGTATATTTTCCACCTGAAATCAATATTTGTTGAATAACAAATGCAGTTGAGAGATTACTTGAATGCTTACGATGTGCCTTGGCCTTCCATTTGTTTTCTGTAGGCTGTCCGGTGGAATCCAGACCCTGAAGCGTAATTTCAGCCGTTGTGCAAGTGGCGGTCGCATCTGGCAGACACTGTAGCTCTCCACGAATCTTGGCACGCAGCTGTGAAAAGGTAATGCCACTGACAGGAGCATCGCCAACTTCTGACTGCTGTTGTACGGGGAAGAATTGGACACCACTGCTCTTGTCCGCATCCGTGGTTAGCACTTCAAAATTGTATTTGCCAGCGGGCAGATAAGCACACCAAATGCCGCTCTCTGGTTTCGTTGTGGCCGTCGTATGGAAGGTCGAGCCGGTTTTTGTAATGCCCACGACATATGACTTGGGAGAAACAACTTTACCGCACACCTCATAGGCAGAAGGAACAATTATGGGGAGTTTGGGTGTGGAAATCTGAGTCTTCACTTGCAGTGGCTCAAATTTAAGTTTCGGGGATTCAACTTCAATATTATAAGTGCCGGCTTTAATGTTTTCTAAAGTATAGCTGCCCGTGTCATCGGTTTCGGCTACCTTCTCATTGTTTAGCTTGACAATTGCAGATTTAAGAGGATCACCGCCAGCTGAGCGCAAAACTTGACCGGAAACTGTAAATCCGCTTATCTTGAATTCCTCCTTGAGCTGTAAGGTATCTTTGCCAACTTCCACTTCCACAAACTTTGGAGTTAGATGCAGTTTCAAATTCTTATCTTCATTGACGGCCTGCAGCAGATATTTGCCAGTTGGCACATTTTTAAAACTGTATTCTCCCTTCTCCGCAAGCACATAACAAGAAGCAGAACTCTCGTAGTCATTATTTACTTTGTTAGCGGGAGCTGTGGGGGATTTGTTACACTTGGGCTGAAGATTTTGCTGTGGAAATAAGATAACATTGCGTTATCGTTGATTAATGATGGCAATAAATAATTATCAAATCATGTATCGTAAAGCGAAGTTGTGATTATTCTTAACTTGCAGAGGGTATTATAATATTTTGAGGAATTGAGTGACGTATTAAAGAAGGCTAAGAAGAGATTTAAGGGAAGTGAGACTTTCGGAAATAGATTTTTTTGACCAGCTAGAATAACTTTCGTTTCCAATTCTTACACTAATTAGATTAAATACTTACACCCTTCTTTCGATAGAGCACGACAGCAATGTTGCCAGGAAGCTGGGAAGTTGTGTCGAAGTTTCCGTTGATATCAAAACCGGAGACGATCAATGAGTTCTCTGGCAGTTCCGTGTTTCCGCTGACAACGACCACATTGTGTTCGGCTTTGGAGAAATGCCACTTGGGATGGGAAGCGTGAACCACGTATTTTCCGGGAATAATTGGTGTAAAGAAGAAGATACCATTGATGTCAGTTTTGGTACGTCTTATCTCTCCCTGATCCGACTTTAATTCAACATCAACATCACGTGCTCCGCTGCCAGTGGCTAAGGCTACCTTGCCCGTAATGCCGAAGCCCTTGAAAACGAAATTTACATCTTTGCCCTGACTGCACACGTCATTCTTTCCGTCGAAATTGAGCTCAACGTGTTCGGGTTCAAAGCTCCAGCCCGGAGGCGGGGAAATGCTCAATAAGTATTCACCCTTGTCGTAGATGGGCAGAAAATAATATCCATTCGATGGTGAGCAGTCGGTTTTGTCCTTCAGCGAGCCCTGTTTAGTTAAACTGAAAGAAAATCCATTTTTATCGGTTTTTTACCAAATCTTTGTTGATTTTATAATTACTTACAGTTTGATTTCAACTTTGGAAAAGTCGATTTCGGCATGACTTTTAATAAAACCACCACAGCCAATAACTTCATTGGTCTGGGCATTTATTTGGCCAATTACATTAATTAAAATTAATATTAATTTAAAGCCGGAAAACAGCCTCGTCGTCGACCTCATTTTTTTTCTCTCGACTTTAAGCGTCAGCTGTTTTGTAGGATTGTTCAAATAAGAATACATCGATACGCCGATAGGCATTTCTGCCCGATGGTATAATTGTGATCGATTTTTAACAAACAATAATATCGATATTTTTGGGTATTGTTTATACTCGTGTGATATTGTTACATCGTTTATTGAACTAATACTACTTATATAATCAAAATTGTAATTTAATTGGCTTATCTAAATTTAATCTAACAATTTCATTAATTTAATTTGATTTGTACAACCATTTTATTTAAATTTGCGCGCACTTTTGAGAAGATACCAAACCATAGATGGCGACATATGTTTCCTCTATTAATTACCGATACCTCATTTCTGTACATGTCAGTGATGCCGATTGCTCACACCACAATTAGTCTAATTGCTAATCGATATCTTAATAACTTATTTTGGAATTCAAATTTTAGTGAATTGCTAACAAAACGGCTTTTGATATACACAACGTAAATTACAACACATTATATTTAAATCATTCAGAAAAGCAAAAAGGTTGAGCTATTTTAATCAGAAGTTACCGTTAAGATTTCAAATTGAGCAAATTGTTCAAACGTTTTATACAATTGAGGAAATGATTGCTTTACTAATTGTTATTTGCATGTGTGTATTTTTATTGAGTATGCGGGAGTGAGATTGAGATAGTTCCTCGTAATGTATTGGCATTGAAAGCACTTGATTGCTGCAGAAATAAGCTTGTCAGATATTAATTATCGCAACGAATTTTAATTACATTGAACTACAATACAGAAACAAGTGCGATTGTTTGTCTGCGTTGAGAAGAATACATATAGAACGTATGTATGTAAGTATTTCACAGTAAAATGATCTGAAAGACAGACAACGCAGATACCGATAAAGCGAGGCAAGTGCTGAGTCTTTTGAAAGAAATTCATTTCAGGCATCGTTGAGCTGTGGATTTTGCCCTCTGCCTATAAAATTCGACCGATGCTCGCGCGATAAATGGTGGCAAATAAAAAACAAACAAATTATGTACTCGTACAATATTGTATTGAGTCTGATGATACCCCCAACAAAGACCAATAACTGTAAGCTATAACCGAGCAATTGAATAAACGGCTCAAGTACTCGACTCTGTATGCAACATCAATTACTGGCATTGACTTTGAATTTTATTCACTTCGTCTGCCCTTGGTTCGGATCGCTTAGATCTCTTCCATATAGCCATAGATATTCCGCATGTGGTTAAGTGCAGCGATAAACAAATTTATAAAATAAAAGTGCTAATGTCCGGAAGTGAGCAACCTGTCAACTGTCTCACAATCTGGGCGCCGTTTTAATGTCCATTTTCTTTTTCGCATGCCAGTTTTTACCTGAGATACCTGTCTTCACCATCAATTCAAAGCTAATTAGCTGCGGCAGACTGCAATTCAAATGTAGAAATCCTACTCAAAATACATATTTATAATGTCTACAGTTTTGCCCTAGTCGGCTAGTCGGACAATCTGGCAGGCAGTCGGGCAGTCTGGCAAACAGACAGTCTGTCGAGACAGTAGCACATCACATTAGTTTTATGGCATATTATTAGAATGTGAACTCTCTAAAAATATGTGTATGTACATATGTATGTCCGGCTGTTGTCGTCGTCTTGGCTGCAATAGCTGATAAGCCGGCGTCATTCAAATCGCCATTAGCTAAGTAATAATAAATATAATTTTAATGAAATACACAAAGTTCAATACGGTCGACTTATCGCTATAGCCATTATACAAATGCCTTAGTATTTATTTCCAAAAAAAATTCTATTTCGGCTAAATAAAATTTCTATTTACGTTGTGCATTTATGTGCATTGTTATCGCAAAAGTCACATTAGTATTATTTTCTGGGGGTGTTTGTGATCGCCGAAACAGATTTGGGCTGCAAATGTCAAATCGCAATCAATGGACTTTGATTCGCAACCCCTATAAAAATATATATAGTTGTACCGTACGAGATTCGACAAAAGCCAAACAAGGGAGGTTAAACTAAACAAATCCTAAAAAAAACGCAATGAAAATATTATTCCCAAGTCAATATACAAAATTAAAAGAAATACACAAAGTGATGATTTGGGTCTGTAGCTAAAAACCGCAGCAACAGCGGGGGCAGCAGAAGCAGCGGCAGATCGCCACATTCTGGTCCAGTGCTGGCATTTCTAAACGGCCTGAAAAGGCTAGATAAATATTTAAAAAGAGCTAAAGAAAACTACATAAATTCAGGTATAATTTAAGCTTTTATATATAAAGTTTTTAATGGTCCTTCATCCCAAGAGATAGTCAATACTTTATTAATCCTGTCTCACAACCGCTTATGGTTTTGTTTGTTATTAATATTGGGAATCATTAGTTTGATTATTTTCGCAAATTATTGTAAAATTGTGAAATACTTTTTATGATACTCAGCTACCCAGTTAGCCACTATTTCACAATTTTACCCACATTTGTTATTGGAAAAACGTTAAGTCTAACGGAAAAATAGATGAGCAGGCAAGTCTGATCATGTCCCGTGGCGCCTGCCAAAATAATTGGCCATAATAATTCTCACAACTGCTCTCACAAATCGCTCTCCCAGTGAGAGCGTCGCGTGACAATCTCTCGGCGCAATGGCGTTACTCAAGGCACAGCGTCGAACAATATCTTGCGCTCAGTTCAACGCGAATCGCAGACGCAGATGGTCGTATTTAGAGCGCGTGCGTGGCAGTTGAAGTTCAGAGTAGTATCTACAAGTTTTGTGCTTAGAAACTATAAAAACTCGCACATGCCGCTGTAAAACAAAACCAAAAAAAACGAAAAGAAAATAATAACAAGCTATTTTATCGGAACCTAATAACAGCAACTGATAAAGATAGGTACAAAAAGTATCTCAACTTGAAGAATTCTTGTGTATCTCGTATCTCGTAGTGCAAAAAACTCGTTTCAACAAAAGCATTTCAGCAAATTGCAAGTCAATTAAAAAGTATAAATAAGAAAACAAGAAAAAGAGGAAAAATCAAGTGCATGAAAACTCTTCAAGGGCAGTTTAACAAGTACGCGAGTGCTTAGCAAAATTGTTTTCATTGTGTCCGGTGTGTGCTAAATTTGCACTTGACTGTTGCAATATACTAAAGATACAGTGATATTCATACAGATATAGACAGATCTAGCCGGTAGTAGACATACTGTCTACACTCTTGACGCTCCAGCAATTGCAATCCATAGATCAACTATGACAGCGGAGACACTTAAACCGTTTATAACGCCGACGAGTGCCGTTAATAATTTCCCGGCCAAGCATTCGGGTGTAACGCACTCGAAACGGAAGATTAAGCATCTCATACCGATTGTATTAAGTGTCATAGCCGCCGCTCTAGTCATTGGCATCTTAAGCTTAACCGTAAGTATTCTCTCCCATCTTTAATCCTAACTCGACTTTCAGGTCAATTCACTAGAAATTGCCAAAGCTTTTGTACAATCTCTTTGGCGAATAAAACTGCCAAAAAGGTTATATATTCAATTTATGAATTCACATTTAAAATTATAATTAAGCTAAATTCAAATTGAAAACGACAAAGCGAAGTTTATGATGCGTGACCGTCAGCCATTTAGTTTGCACACCATGTATAACTATAATTTGGCAGAAGATACAATATCTTAACAGATCTACAAACAGTATGTAAATATGTGAGTGTGTATTTTGGTAGCCACTCAGTCAAAAAAAAAAATAAAACCCGTCTCGAGTCGTCGTCACGACGGTTTGAAATTGAAACGTGTCTTTAGCCAAATCGTTTCCTAATGATGATGACCATAAAACCCAACAAGCTGCTGATCAGCTAAATCCAATGAGTTAGAGAAAGGGATAGAGGAAGACAAAGGCAGATAGAGAGAAAAAGAGAACGTGTATGGTAGGTAGCTAAAGACAGAGACAAATCGGCGACTCGACTAAATACAAATAAACAAATCTTGTTGCTATAAACATCGGAACTTCTTAAATAGGTGCTAACGGATGAACTGTTTGAAGTTCTCTAGAAGCGCATGTGTTTTCTTGCTTGCACTTTTGTTTATTTTAGGATTTGTTTCAAAAGAGCGCAGTGGAGTTGCAAAGTTCTTAAAATACGCTGTAAACATACAGTATAACTCAAAGGTTATCGACTTAGTCAGCTCTAGTCGTAACTAGAGCTTTAAGGGCTGATTTTTCTTTCCAGACCTTACTTATAATTGTTATTCAGTTGACAAATGACGGCATCGTTATAACTTCCATGACACATCCAGAACTTATCTTGGTAGGAAGTTGACAATTTGCTCTAGACTCGAGCTTAAGATTTAGCAACTTTAGATTTGTTTTCTTTAAAGTAATGCAAATTATCTGGAAAGAACTCGATGCCAGACGGACTCAGATAGCACACTTCATGTGAAGTGAGTTGAGTTCGTATGCACTTTGGAATCAATTCTCAAGCAGAGTGTGAGTGCGTTCCAAAAAACGGAAATCGTACAATTGTCAATTGACTTGTAAATGATTTGGATTGGCTTCAGTTCCATGTGACATGTGTTCCCAGTAAAGCCACATAAATCTTTGTTAAGATTTTAATTCAATTTTCTTACTTGAGTTTTGGTACAAAAGAGTCATTGCAATGCAATTGACCAGAGAGGTGACCCTCATCATGGTTTTGGTGAAAGTGGACACAAAGTTTTCTGCTGGCGGAACGAGATTACATATTGCGTCGGATGTATTGGTTTTGGGGATGGGGCCTAATGGGAAACTTGTTTACATTTCTGTGTTATCCACAAAGACGTCAGAAAATTGAAAACAATGTGTACTTTTAAATTATTCAAGAAGTGAGACGCTAAAACTGTTGCACTGATAGGAATGAAGTGTGAGTTGTAAAAAATGTAAAGTAAAGTGAACTTAATAAATTGTTGTTATAACAAATTGTTTATGCTTCATATTACATTCAATTTTTGATGTTTTGTACATATGTTTTGATTTTAATTTCTTTTGTTACAAGCAAATAAATAATATTTTTGAGCTATTTTTCTCAGTGCAGCATGATAATGGCCTTGTAGTTAAGCTGCGTTTCTATCCCTGCCACACTTTACTGTCTTAAGATTAATTCAATAACAAGTTCCACACTCATAATTTATTCACACCATCAACAAGAATCCAGTACACATGTCTCGAGTACTCAAAACTTGTCATTTACGACTCAAGTTGATCGCTCTGTGGCCTGTCATAACCGGCGTATGTTGAGTTTTGGGTGTTGCTTTCGAAATAAGAAGCAAACCAAAGACATAAAAGAAAGACATTCAAATACAAAGACATATATAATATAATAAAATATAAACATATAAGTATAAGTAAGTCTATATCTGTTAGGAAAGGCGCTGGCAGTGTCAGATTGAGCAACGCACTGAAAGTTGTGGCTGCTCGCACTGAATGTTAATGATCCATTAAACAGATTATACGCCTCGATGGTAGCGGTAGCTATAGACTATGTTCTACACATACCTCGCAATTTGAGCACTATAAATGGCAGTTAACATTTTTATAGAAACAAGAGGGGAAAAAAGAATATAAAGAATATACTTTACCTAGTATATGAATTGAATACAGAATAAAAATATAATATATGTTTACGATATGAGGAGAACAAACATCATTTAAATGTAAATACCATTTAAATATTTTAAAGTCATATATTAAAATGTGTTTCAAAGGGTATTCCTAAGTCGAGCATTTGGAACACTTAGGTGTGTATTATTTGTTCATCTTGTGTGCCTATCAAAATCTTTCTCTGTTCGGTTTTCATCTTTCGTTTTCGGGTGTCAAAGTTCACTCGTTGGGATTAAATGATGTGTTGTTTCTAGCACCGCCTATCGCCATAATTAAAGCTCATTACAATAATTGTTGAAATTTCATGATAATACATTCGAAATGATAAATGAGTTCAAAAAAACTGATGTCGATTGCTAAACATAAACTTCGATTGGCCATACTTGTAGCTTTTTTGTTTTTCGACTGATGTTTACATTTCTCAATCTCTCTCAATGGTTTCCCTTTTGGCGATATTGAGAATAAACACATGATCATAATGTGTATCTATAGACTGCTCAAGTGATCTCATATATAATATTAAGATGTACATTATTTATGACGCAGTCAGTCCCTACAGAACTTAAGAACTACATACATACTATATGTATTTATTTGGCAGATCTGGCAGACGAAGCGGGTCCAGACTCTAGAGACGGATCTAAATGGACTCAAGCGAGATATGGAAAATCTGCGACAGCGATTAGGCATTCACTACCTGGAGGATATGGCTGAATTCCAAAAAGAGGTGAGATTTTATGAATTATCTAAATATTATTAATAATATTTGCTATTTTTATTCGCTGTTGCGTCACAGTTTTTAAAGTGAAAACCAAAATAAAAGTATATACTTGTATTGTAAATGGGACAATTATATTTTTAGAACTTGTGCGTTCATATTAAAATATCTTACGAATTCTTTTGGTTATGCTTTGTGACAAATGAATTTCTTAGTTTTTGACACAGATAATTAATGGGTATCTTTAACAAATCACTTGACTATAAACCAAAACTAAATCTGCTAAGATGAAATACTCAATTAGTATCTAATAGTGAGAAATTGAAGGTAATTTATGAGGTAGATAAGTTAAAACATCTTTTACCACTTGAGTTATTTACTTAAGCGTGCCATTGAGAAATCCATCCCATTTATAAGGTTAAACATATAGATATACTATATACACTCAAGGCAATATATAATGTATTGAAATAAGAAATTTATTATGGTTTCTAAAAGTGACGACTGATCTGATCTCATCAATGGCATAGATCGTTTCAAGATTCCTATACTTCTGTGTGTGCTTGTGTACGATTCTCTAGAGAATTAGGGAAGGCGCCAGCAATTAAAGCAAATGCCAAAACAGAGATGAAAAAGTATCTTTAAATGAGTGAGCGTATTTTAAAATATGAAATCACAAATGTAGTTGAGAAATGCGCTTTATAAGATATGGGGTATTAAACCCCCTCTTTCCTTTCCGCTTCTGACCCCTTTTGTTGGGGTTCCAAGCGCCATAAAGTCACGTACTTGCCACAATGCGATTGACCTAATATTTAATATGGCATCCACTTTAAATTTCAGTACAATCACATGCTCATAGATGATCCCACCAAAGTGGATGACCTGGAAGGCGGCAACGATGACGACGACGAGGACAACGATGATGATGATGACGATGATTATAATACTGATACTGACAAAAAGGATGATTATGATGATGATGAATACGATTATAATAAAGCGAATGTGGATGATACCGCTGCAACATATACAGACGATGATGAAACTGAAGTAACAGAATTAAACGATTATTTAGATTGGATCAATAAAGAATCGAAGACCAATCAGACCAATTTGTCGAAAAACAACAACGATACTGAATCAACAGCTTCCAGCGTATCATCATCGGCATCCAATGAAGATAATGTCTTTGAGGACTTCACCAGTTACAGTGACTCGAAAAAGAAGAAGCAACGGTAAGCTGCAACTCCTTTGCTCTCTGTATCTAATTGATAATGAATCCCAAACCATTTACAGTAAATCTCGATCCATTGAGGATATGCGCAATGAGCTGCAGAGCAACGATGTATCTCAAAATCAGAGCCAAGTCAAAACAGAGCAACACTTGAAGGAGAGGTAACTATATCTATTTATTTATATTATATAATATATTTTGAGCTAATACCTGTACTCTATTTTAGTGGCGCCACAACTGAGAGTCAATTGCCTCATCATCATTTACGCAAACCACATTCACGCTCTCGTCAGGGTCGTCGCCGTCTTTTAGTGCGAAAAGGTTTGTCTTTTATACTTTAATATATATAATTGGCTGTACAAATTCTATATAAATTATGCATTGTGCTGTCATTTGCATTTGTTAATTTACAGGCGAATCTCCTGTTTCAGCGAAATCTCCAGAACTTCGGGCACTTAGGCACGTTGGCAACTCTGGCACGCCGGCTGCACACTTTCATCTGAATCGTATTGTTCCTCATCACAATGCGCCCAGGCTATCGGATTGTAAGTAAAATGTTGAAAAACAAACTAATTAATATCGGAAATAATTAATGTTTAATTATATAATATTTCTTCTTAGCTTATCAGCGTGATATGTATGTGGGGCATGCCACAGCCAACATGGGCAATCAGTGGGAGGACCACTTTAGTGTGAACAATGGCGTTCTCACTGTCCATCAGGCGGGACTCTATTATGTGTATGCCCAGATATGTTACAATGACTCCCACGATCAGAATGGTTTCATTATCTACCATGGTTCCAAAGAATTCTTGCAGTGCCTCAACACGGTGCCAACAAATATGCCACAAAAGGTGCACACGTGCCACACCAGTGGCCTCATCTATTTGCAGGAAAACGAATCAATTCATCTCCGCGATATTCATCAACATCGCCAAGCCATGCTCAAGGATCACAGCAATCGCAGCTACTTTGGTATCATTAAGATCTAGAAGGAGAAAAGAAACGGAGTCTGTCCTTGGGACTGGGGAGGATTCAAGCTTTAGTAGTCATCGACTACTCGTGAATACAATTACGAATACGAATACAGCAAAAGTAGATTTCTAGTTGTAGTCTTAGCTTTAGTTATAATCCATATATAATATACATAAAATTAAACCTAATCTTAAACTTAATCCTAACATTATCATGCATTCATATTTATTTTGTATATATTCGATTAATAATATGATAACTGTAGACGAAAGTGGCCATAAATAAAAATATATAAATAATTGGGTAAAGTTTTCAATTGAATGTGCAAGGATTCATATTCCTTTTTTCCTAATCTCTATTAGCTGTAACTTTTAAGCAATCGCATTCTCTCATTTAATCATTCAACTAATTAGTTCTCCCGAAACCTCTGACCAAATGTGACGTCAAATGGAATAATCAAGTTGCACTTATGACGAATTAATACTTACCAAATGCATTCAGTAAGAATTCCACCAAAGGGCCCTGGATACAGCTCGATGCTCAAAATAGATGCAATTGAAGGTAAAGGCAACAGAGAGGAAGTAAATGCCGAATGAATAGCCCATTCGCATGTAACAGGTGGTGTTGATGGTAGTGCTTCCTTTATGAACAGAAGCAACAGTTCGCTCCTTTTTTGGGTGGGCGGGGATTGGTGGGTGGGCTTGCCACATCGCCCATGGCTGAAGGGACAACAACAAATGCAAACAGATTGTTCTGTTGCCAGGCCTACCCTATACATATATACATAAATATAGTTACTCTACCTAAAGTTCTGAACATGCGCAATATTTGCCAGTCAAAATTTCAGTGCATTTAAAGCTGCGCTTTTAAGCTTTTCCCATTTTCCACAAGCAATGTTTGCATTCAGTTGTGTTTGGTACTTCAAAGTGCATCTTTGTGAAAATATTTTCCAAGTGAACAAATACAAAATTTACTATAATTAGAAATGGTAAGTTTCTTTAGAAACTATATTAAACGCATGTTAGCTGTGGTTGATATGACCTTTAAATTATTTAAAGATATTCAAATTGTTTCAAGAATATAAGGTTTATTTAAAAGTTATTTATATATTACATATTATCCTATAAACTCTATAAGAAACTAATAGATACTGTGCACTGAATACACTAAATTTAACTTGTATGATATTTTAGAAAAACAAATAGTTAATATTCAGATAGTTATACCCTGTTGTCTCAGTTAAATGGTTAAAAGGGTATTTCTCTAATTGCCATTTAAATGTTTCCACTAATTTGCCTTAATACCTTTACGAGAGATGAAAGTTTATGTATATTTTCTCTTCTACCTTTTAACAAGAAAAGGCTTTGGTTGTGCTAAGTAAATGGCATTCAAATAGCCCGATATGAATACTTAATGAATCCATTCAGATGCAATCACAATGCTGCTGTGAATACGAGTTCTGCGATTAAAATGAATGTAAAGAAAAGAAAGCTTTTTGCTAGCCCCAAAGTTCACCCACACAAAGAACGCTCTGCTGCTCGCTCTCTCTCTCTCTCTCTGTCTCTTTGTCTCTCAGTCTCATTCTCTCTCTTTGTTAACTTCGTGTTTGGTTCGGCTTAAATATGTGTCCTTACGTACTCTTTGCGGTAGTATAAATGTGAGATGCCTTGCGATTTTGATGTCACTCTTGGTTCCGTCTTGACTGTGGCTGGTGCAGAGTAGTCCTTGTGGAGAGTCCTTGGAGCAGCAGAAGAAGGCGTAGGAGTGACGCCATGTTGTGAAAAGTGTCTACCATTTTTATTTACACTCAAAAATAACACATAAAAGAGATACGCAAAAGAAAAACAAAGTAAATACTGAGAATACAGCTGCAACATATTTGTGAGCGTGAAAAATTAAAGCAAAGAAATATTAAAGAAAAGTGCAAATTTTTCATCGAAAATTCGGAAAGTGAAGCTTGTGGGCGTCCATTGATTTGTTTTCTGGTAAGCGTGGGTGTTGTTGTGTCAATAAGTCAATGCGAACTTCTCGCAATCCCTCAATATAGTCCCATAATAGGCTTTATTAAGACCAAAAGAGCCGCTTTTGTCAGTTGAGTTGACTGGCAACTGTTACAGCCGTCTACTGAATAAATAATGTTCGGCACATGAAAAAAAAACGTCCGAGTAACTCAACAAACTGTTGGATAACAAGCACAGCAAAAATCTCCAACCATGAAAAAGGTTCACATTTTGCAAGCAATTTGAATAAATGAAGAAGTGCTTTTTATGTCCTCATGCCAGAGCAATTAATTAAGCACGTCGCAGACCTATATACTCGCAAAAACACATACATAGGGTATATTCTGCTCAATCTGTTCGCTCTCCCAATTGAATTTGTCTCAATTTGATTGCTTTTCCTCGAAATCAACACCCGCAGCTCGCAGCTCGCAGAGCAACCAACCATCTTTATGGACTTTTCTGACAAAATGTAATTATGTTTCCCGCTGCACAAGCCAATTTGCATGTCCTGCTCCTGTTCCTGTTCCACCTCCTTCCTCTGCTTCTGCTCCACACACTCACACAGTTGCTACTGACATATCCTGCATGTATAATATGGCTTTCACTTAGCGGTAGCATCTGCTTTCCCTCCTTGCGAGCGCTGTTAACTTGGTCTGCACAAAAGTAGGCAACAGTTTCTTTATCTTTCGATGGTCCTTTACATAAACACATGATAAATAATGATATATCGTTTATGTATGTATATACTTAAATGTATATACTAAAAACAGCCTAAAAGCAATCACAATAATATTTAGATTAGCTTTAACTTGCGCTGTGAGAAAAGATTACTAATGCGCCTCGTATAACATAAAATTGGCAGAAAAGAAATATTTATATAGCTAACTTTTGTATAAAACTTTAACTTGAATTTATGCAGAAATAAAACATTATATGTAATTTCATTACTTTACGCTTTTGCAATTAAAAGATAACAAATTAAAAGTGTTTTTATTTAAATTGAAAAACTTAATTCAATAAATAATTTTAAAGAATAAATTGACCTGTTGCTCTGTTAAGAAATTTAAAGAACGAAACATTTAAAGCTTGCTCCGATTGTCAATTGAGTCTATAACTCATCCACTCTGATCTAGATGAAGCAAATTATTCCAGACGCAATTGTTCGCCTGTCCGACACTTGAACTTTAATCTCAACTGAGGCGAATAAAAGACTCGCTCCGCTTTGACAAGACAAGAGGCAGTCAAGCAGCAATAATAATATTATAAATGCAATAACAAAAGCACAAACTAAATAATAAAAACAGCAAGTCAAAAAGGGGGATAGAAAGTCGACGCGATGTAACGCAACTCGGTTTGCCTTGACATTTAATGGCGCTTAAAGACGATGTCTATCATAGTTTCCATGACATTGTGAGTATGAACCACAAATATGGCTAGAAAGTGGGAAGCTTTCTTATAAAGTACAGGCAACACAGTATGAAATGGGTGTGTATACTTTTTATTTTAAACATATGATTAAGGGACCGCAGAGCAACAGGCACAAGCTGCCGTTTACTTCATTTATTACGTATACACAGCGTAGTACATTTTAGTTTCACACTTATTTGGAAAATATAGCATACTTTTGAGGGAAGCTTTGCAGCATGATGATAATTGTCAAACGTCAAATGGAATTAAATTATACCGACGTTGAGGAATGTTGGAGAAACTTGTGCCAGAAATATGCACACACATTGGAATTTTATTGATTTATCTGCGGTTCCTGTGAGTTGTTGGTAACATCAATGCGTCAGCAGTTTATTAGAAGTCAACAGATGAGAAAATAATTGAAATACCAACCGTTGCTCAGACCAATTTTACATAGTTATGTGAACTGAAGAGCTCACGAAATTCGCATAATTGGAATCGTTGTATAGAGAGCCGTAGGCCACAGGTTATAGGCAGGTGACAACGACACCTGATAACCGACACTTGAAACCTTCTCACTGAGACAACGGCAAGCGCTTTAAAGTGTAAATGTAATTAAAAGTTTCCCTCAGGTTATATACATATATATTTTTTTACCATTTTACGCACCTGAAACGTGCCAAGCATAAATTGTTATTAATGCTTGATCCTTAATACTTTCTACGTTATCCTTTTACTTTTTAATGCCCCAGCAGCCGCATTAAGGATGTCCGCTCTATTGGCTGGTACTGTTGTTGCTGTTGCCTGCCTGGGGCTATTTGCCCCAGTCCTTGCAACACCTCAACGTACCGCATTCTCACTTCAAGCGGCTGTCGATGAGCTGCATCGCCGTGAGGCTGCCAAGTATCCGCTGAATGCCCCGCCCCCTTCGACCCACTTTGGTGCGGATCCACTAGACGATTGGGATGAAGGTGAGTTTGTATATATTATATAAAGCTTTAACAGCTTGGCATTAAAATGGTTGACTTGAAGAGCTGAATGGGATTAGCAAAAGGTAGACAGAAAAATAAGAGATTTGGG
The DNA here is from genome assembly GCA_037043535.1 of Drosophila putrida. Taxonomy (NCBI): domain Eukaryota; kingdom Metazoa; phylum Arthropoda; class Insecta; order Diptera; family Drosophilidae; genus Drosophila; species Drosophila putrida. The sequence continues at coordinate 2,382,106 of JBAMBI010000065.1, forward strand.
AAATTTCCAGTAAGGTGAACGAAGGTCCAGAGTCTGCACTTAAGTAGCACCTAATTGCATAAATCCTTATATTTAATTAATCCCTCAACACGGCTTATAAATAAAAAGGTTGACTACATGCCTAAATGAGTACAGAGAATAGCATTAATATATTCACATTTATACTATAAGACACAACTAGTTAGCTGCACTTGGTTAAAGTTTTTAATTAATTTATGATTTTGTAGAATAGTAGTAATAACTTAGTTTCCTAGAAAAAATAGTTAACAATGAAAAGTCATTCAAGATTATTTCAAAGCTTTTCTTTTGTTTAAATGCAACGTGAATTCGTTGAAAATCAAAGTATTTTACAGGGCATCTAAATTTTTCAAAAGAATATTAATTTAAAAGTTCGTGACCAACGCATTGTTTGTAAGGAAACCATAGGTTATAGTTATGCGATTCGATTTCTTTGAACAAATTCACATAACGGCACCGATTGATTAAATTTAAAGTAGTTAAGGACTTCAAAGGGTATAGTCATTTAACAAAGGAGCGAAATTAAGCCTTATATAAATTATACATATATATATTTGATTTATCTGCGAACTTTGGCTAAGTTCAAGCCCAAAGCTCACATGCAGAGTCAGCTGATGTTGCTTAATCAGCAGCTAATCTGAGATGGCATGTCGGGTCAGGTCAGTTCTGGATGGGAGAGCTGTCAGATGCAGGGAAACTGAAACCTTAAAGGGAACGGGAAATCTAATCCGTAACTTATGCCAAAGTTAGAAAGAGAAAAGAGAGAGAGAGAGAGGGACAGTAACAGCTGAGCCCGCATGTGACAGGCGCACGTGACCCACCGGATTGCCCCACACTTCAAAAAATACTCGTATAACACCTCCTTAGCCCCCCTGCACCATGTATGTTCTCACATATTCACACACATATTTATTTGTTCCTTTTTTAAATTGATCCGCTTTTTCCACTCTGCTTGTCCTATGCTGCACATTTGACAGAAAGCGATTTATTTGGCACTGGCAACAAATACAATAAGAATCGGAATCGTCATAGATTAAATAAGGCAATTGCCAAGTACTTAGAGCGTGATAATGATAAGAACTATGACATGGGACTAGGTTCACCATATTCGGGTTATGAATTTGATGATGAACGCGACCTACAAACAAATCCAAATTCCAATCTCTATGTGGATGAGAAACGTAAGCGTTCATCGTCGCCCTTTAGGGAACGTGACGAGCAATACGGTAAGTAACCAATACAGACAAAGATAAATTTATACACAAATACACCCACAAACACACACACAGACACAGACAACTCTAGCATAAGAGAGTCGAATTGGATGCGTGTCCAGTTGAGTGCTTTGAATGAATTGGGATAACAATGCTTTTTACTTGTGAGAACTAAAACCACTTAGCTCAGATTAACTTGTGTGTATGTGGGAGTAAGTGTAGGTGTATATAGCTGTGTGTGTGTGTGTAGGTTCTCTACTTTTCGTCCATGATAAATGCAACGAGCTGGAAGCTAAGGTTTATACACATATCCTGTCATTTGATTTAATGGCTCTGCGGCTGTGCTTGAAAGGACGTCAACAACTTGATGCGTGCACATAAAAAAAATCACAAAAGGATAATTATTTTGGGCCCCCGAAAATTGTATACTCTAGCAGAGTCCTGTTGATAATAAATGTTATGAGAATTTATTATTGTTAATTAATGTAATAAAAATCAAAATTACAAATAACTTTTATTCTTCAAAAATGTGAATTGTTTTTATAGAATTTTGTAAAGTTCTAAAACTGTGGAACTTTCATAACTCAACACGTCTTGCTTCATCTTTGCATGTGGTGAATACATTAAAATACCCACTGCAAGGGTATTAAAACACACACACAACACCCACACACACATTCACATGCGTACATAATTAATTATAATACAAATAAGATTTATAGTTAAGGCACGACACGAAGTCAATTCGAGCTGTCGCCTGTCGACCTGTTAACTGACTTAACTGAAGGTCAAAATCAAGACAAGTCACATTTGCTATTATTGCAGACTCACCAGTTGCCACACCAGTTGCCACGTCAGTTGCCGGCTCATCCGTGTTCCGGGAACGTGAGAATCAGGGTAACAATGGAGATCATTCGGTTGGAGACGCACCGAGTCACAGTGAATTAACTGAACAATTTCTGCGTGAGATTGAGGAGGCAAGTGAACATGAGCGTCAGGATCGTTACAAGGCTGCCTTGAAACAGCTGTGGGAGAAGTATCAGCAGCAGGAGAATGAACTGCTGACCAATGGGGATGAGGAGCAGGATCAGCAGCTATTTGAGCAGAAGAAACGTATGAGGATGCCACCATATTATCTTCTTATGCAGAAGAAGCGCTCATATCCCGTGCTTCCCTGGCTACCCTACAATGGCGACAAGAAGAAGCGTTTCCCGGTAGCCAAGCGAGCTGTGGCCGAGTCTCCCTTGGTCAAGACAGATGAGCGTGTTGCCCAGGAACTAAGTGAACTCTTTGGCAAACCCATTAACGAGCAGCAGCCCGAGGAGAAGAAGAAACGTTCAACAGAGGAGCAACTGAAATCCGCATCCACAACTCATCAGCCGGAAACTGCAGCTACTGGCACAACATTGGGTGACATGCGTCTGGAGATTAACTTTCAGCGGGTGAATGTCACTAGTGCAGCTCCCAAGGAAACACCAACTTCGGCACCTGCAAAGGCAGCCGGCACTGGGGAGATGGTAGCGCATGGAGGACATGCTGGACACCATCGTAAGAGAAGTGAACATCATTCGGATGAAGAATATGGTGAGCATGACGAGCACGATGCTGAGGGAGAAGGTGAGGAGAGTTCCGACGAGGATGATCACGATGAATTCGACGAGGATGAGGAGACAGAGGGCGAGGGCGAAGGCGATGCCGGAGATCGTCGTCGCAAGAAGAAGCGCGCTGCAAGCACCAATCATATGCATGGTCCAAGTGTTGGACATTTGATGCTCCGTGCCAAGAAGTCAATCGATTGGTCGCAATACTTTGGACTCGATCGCAAGAAGAAGTCCGAACAACTTTCAAAGTAAGTCAATTTGTGGGAGTCGCAACGATTTTTAAACTCCTCTGCTTAATTTCAGCTCCGAAATGAAGAAGGATAGCCACAAAGATGATTTGGATGAGGATAAGAAGAAGCGTGACATTGATCCCGAGAAACTGGAGAGCATGGACAAAAAGTTACAATCCATTGAGGATTTTATTATTGATGAGACCATCAAGTATACGGGAGCACATGAGGGAATCAACAACCAGGATGAGATACGCAAGCTAAAGGATCATGTACTGTCCCGTTTGGCCACCGCTTATAGTCTGGAGAAGATGCGTCGTGCCCTGGACAAGCTTCGTCAGTCTGTAGATGCAGAGAACCATTTGTTGCGCAATGTCATTGAACCCGAGTCCGATGAGAACTCTCTGGATGAGCGCTGGACATCAAAGAAACGTTACAGCGTCAAGAAGGAACAGGCCGAGGAGCAGGCAGAGTAAGTGCTTCACTAAAAGCTGATCCACATTGAACTAACCATACATATGTATACCCCATAGGGATCAACAGCAGTCGAAGAAGAAGCGCAGCGGGTATATGCGTTATCCAGAGCCACCGAACATTATGGACGAGGCATTGAGCTTAAACAACGCTCCTCTTGAGACATTAAACGATGCCTATTTGGGAAACAAAAACTATATCATTGGTTCCAATCAATGTCCAATTATCGAGTCCATGGCGGAGCGTTGTCGCAACGTTGATCTAATATCCGGTGATCTAAACCAAGAGCTCTTGCCGCTCTGTGGCGTCCATCAAATATGTTATCTCTGCGTAAGTTATCCTTACTACAAATCAGATACAATATTTAAATATGTATTTAATGGGTAAAAAATAATATTTTTTTTGTTGTTCACATTCTAGGGTACCTCCCAGGTTGCCTGCGACTATCAGTATTTGGCCGAGGCAGACTCCGTCTGTGGCAACAGCAACGATTGTCAGGCTGCGGCACGATCCGTACTCATGATTCTACGTGGAACACCGGGCAGGCAGCTGGGACCACGTGAGTGCTTGAAGAATCCGTGCTTGTATCGAGCCATGCGCGAGATCGGGCTCTAAATGAGCTGAAATCCCTTTCTTAACGTCCTTTTGTGTGCGTTTAAAATAAACACATCAAATCTACTAAAAAAAATCATAAACAAAAACAAAGAAACTTTGCTGAACTAGCAAATCAAATATTTGATTCAAAATATAATTATAAATAAAATATATAAAATATTTGGATACATTTTACTGTTGCTTTATCAAAAGGCAACAGTTTAACTAGAGTTTACCAGAGAGACCTAAACAGAAACAGAATTTGAAGAGATGACGATAACCACAAAGCACATACCATATCCATAACCACAACCATAATTATATTTGTATTTGTATTTGTATAACTCTATAGATATATTGATTTTCGCCATGCAGTAGGCACCAGACAGACATAGTCCCTAATTCTCGTCTATATGTTCATTTTTGAAACATTATATTATTATATATGCATATATGTGTACAACAATATACAAATATATTCGACAAATATTTAAAAATCATATTCGTAAATGTATTAACAGTTATTATGTGTAAACGTTCCAAGAATTGATAAATGATAATTATAATCAAATGAAACCCTAACAAACAGGCAGCTTTTAACTATGGCCCATAAAATGCTTAAGAGACTAGACAGTCAACAACAACAAAAACAAAAAAACAAAAATTTTTATATAGTTTAGAGACACAATCGACGCTATGCAAATAAAGACACACAGAAGGAAACTCAGATAAAATATAATTACTATAAAATTACTTAAAGCAGATACGTATATTGTCCAATATAATAAAGATTTTTTTAAGTAAAATTATAAAATTTACACAGCGAGCCCCAATAAAATAAATAACAATTAGAACAAAATCAGGCAATACGTATAGCATTAATGCAAATAGTACTTTTATCTAAGAATTTCTGGTAATTACCTAAACAATTTGCTGTACACACATAACAACGAGGTAAACGGCTTTTTGTTATTCTTTTCTTTCCGTTTATTTATTGATGTCATTAATATTAACATATATTTATGACATTTATGTTTCTGTATGATCTTCGAAAAACATAAACTTAAATGTGTTTCAGTGTAAAAACAATAAATGAAAAAAACTAAGACAAATATTCTCTAAAAAAATCTATAGATGTGATTATATAATATACATAAGGAAAATGCAAAAAATACAATAAAAATTAAAACGTGTAATGAGATACGCATTGTAATGAATCAAAATATTATTATAAATGTATTTACATATATTAATGTATGTATATGCTACAGTTTGAAAATGAATTTAAAGAAAATCTTAAATGATATATATATTATATGTAATGCTATACAGTTATAAATGTAAAATATATAAGCGAGGTCTCGCACACTGCGTTTTAAAAATACAACAGATATATAAAGACAACCACTTCAAATGGTGTCACGTTCTATTTAAAAATGTAAACAGAGACCTCGAAAAAAAATGCATGTGTATTTTTTCTTTCGACTAATAGCAGTTTAAAATGTTTGATACTTTTTCTGAACATGGAAAAAATCATATTTAGCGCGCTCATCGATAACAGTGTTGAACAAGGCTGGCGACGCGTTTTTAATAGAGTTCCCATTGCTTGTATTCTTTTTTATGTAGAGTTGTCGAGCTTTTGAAATTGCCACATCAGAGTAAGTTGTTGCTTTTTGTTGTGTTTAACGTTAAAACAAACAATAACATCAGATTAGGGTAACAAATTTTATATAAAAAATTAATAGTATGTGTTAAACAATAACAGCTTTGCACTCGTCTGGCCCCTACATGAAGAGGCCAAAATAAGTTCAACCAAAAATTCGTCAAAAGTTGAACACGTCAGATCAATGTGCAGCATCCGTCGCCGATAAAAACATTTATCAATCTGAAAGAACAAACCCAAAGGCAAAGAAGAATCGCATTAAACTACAACAAACAGTTGACGACGTGTCACCAATTTTGACGACTAAGATATATTAGATATCAAAATGTCGGAGACGAGCATTGATGTTAGCGGGGAGATGCAGGTGCCACCACGTCCAGCTGGAGGTGCGAACAAATGGGACATGCAAAAGTAAGTAACGATAAGTCACAATCTTAACTTATACACTAAATTAACTCATGAATGTTCCAGTCTGCCCACGCTGCAAAACTTGCCCTCGCCGTTGGAATTGATACATAAAATACGGCAGTCGTTGCGCCCATGGACTGTGTTCTTCAACATCAGCAATTTTAAGTCAGCCGTCAGCATGCAACGTCTTAATAATCGTGTTATGCGAAATCTATCATATTTCCAAAGCAACTATATATTCGTCTTCATTGTGCTGATGATCTATTGCCTGTAAGTGACCCCTCCATTTGCACCAAAACATCTGTTTAAACATTTCTATTTATTTTAGGATTACATCGCCACTTACTTTGTTGGTTGTTGCGGGCGTCGCCTATGGTAGCCACAAGATACGTTCAATGAACTCCGATTTTCAACTTATGGGACACTCGCTATCTCCGAAGCAACAAATTATTGGACTTAATTTATTAGCGGCACCCCTGCTATTTTTGGCTGGAGCTGGTGCCGTTCTATTTTGGACACTGGGAGCTTCCTGTTTTGTAATCTTTATGCATGCGGTATTCTATAATATTGATGCAATTGTAACGGAGGAGAACGAGGGATTCTTATCGCAGGTGGTTTAAAAGAGAGTACACGAATCTGTTACAAGATATTGCCGCACAGGGGCCTTATTAGACGATAAGTTGCAATATATCTATATATATTTATACAGAACCCGATATGTAGTTAAGTTTTATCAATAACGAGCACGCTGCGAAAGACGTGGCAACGAAAATATACAACGACAAAATTCCCGAAAAGTCAATGTTTCTCTTTTTAAATAATTGCACATAAATATGTATATATGTATATTGTGTTCTTAATTTGGCAATTTGGCAAAATTTATAAGCAACATTACGTTGACTTGGTTTTTGTGGAACGGTCAGAAAGTATAGTACAGTATAAAATATGATAAAACATAGCTAAAAATTCACTGAGGTATTTAGAACTAGAACTAGGAATGCTTAGTTATTTTTAAAAAATAGATAAGTCTCTTGGTCCTGGTGCACAACTGTACACACTGTATGTACAGTGTACACCCAGCTGCTGTCTAGGCGTACTGTGAAAGCGTTGTCCTCTCTTCTTCGTGCTCCTCATCGCTGGCATTCTGTTCGAGCTTCTCAAAGCCATTGCGATCCAGGAGGCCGCCCAGCTTAAAGCCTTCGGTCTTCTCCCAGGCATGCCGGCGATTATGGGTGCCAAATGGTAGGCAACCTGTTGAAACCCCAGTAAATGATTGGAAATTAATTAAAGTCGAGTTACAAAAGGATTACACAGAAAAATGCATATTTATATGTACATGCAGTTATGTTTGGATTAAATACGTTCATTCATTCGCTGCAATTCAAAACCAAAAGAAAAAAATAAACACTTAAAAACCGTTATTAATTTGTATAGATTCGTGTATGTGTATTTTGTATAAAAATATAACTATATATATGTATATATTTATGTATATAGAAACACAGAAAATGAGATTACATACATGAGAGCACACAATACTGTCAATAGAACAATATAAACAGAAAAGGAATGCAAAAGGAATCACGGAAATGCAACTTAAAATTAAATATGTAAGCACAACTACATTATGGATGGATTGGACTTGATTGGAAATAGTTAGCACAGACTTTGACTGGACGAGGCCAGCTCGCGATAGACCAAATCGCTGGGTGGATTTGCACTGATCGCTTGATTACCTCGTTTGCGACGACGCGCCCATAACAAGGCCAGCACAAAAGTGGAGCCTGAAAACAGCAGCATTAGCGATGCCACCAATATAGCCTTGCCGCTGGGATGATGACTTGGCAACGTCGTAGTTGTCGACTCAATCGGACTGCTGCTGACCTTCAGCACCGAAAGAGACATGGGTTTGGCCAGCGATTTGTGCACAAATTTGTGTATACGCATTGGATTTAATTCGGCCACGTAGATCGCATTGCCGTCCGATGTGACGGCCACGTCGTGAGGATTCTGGAACTCTAGATTGTTTGGCCCAAATTTGGAGATGATTTGTCGTGTACGCATATTCATGACAAACCCATGCACTTCGTTGTAATGTTGCGGAGATATTCCCAACTCTGCGGTGGGGCCATTTACCATCACTAGCTGTCCGCCTGTTAAACTTTCACATTTGAATAAGTCATTTAATAATTAATCAATTGAACTCACCAGCTGCTGGTGTATAGTCCACGCTGAACAGACGATCGCCAATGAGGGGATTGTGATATTGCGAGTGAAAGGTTCCATTGTTTGCGAAGAAGCATTGCACACGTCCATTCTCTCGATCGGCGGCACACAGCAGTTCCAGCTCGGGCACCAGCGTCAGAGCATGCGGAATGGCAAAGAAGTTGGTTGGTGCCACATCATAAGAATATCCAGAGAAGGAGTTTTGACCCCAGACAAGTATTTGCTCGCCCTCCTTTGTATACTTGACAATACGTGCATTACAATAGCCATCAGCTACAAAGAAGTCACCATTGGCTAAAACTGCCACTGAGGTGGGTTTGCAGAACTTCTTTTTGCCAATGCCAGGGTGAAAAGCGGTACCTAGCGTAAGCAGTGGCTTGCCACCTTCTCCACGAGGTGGAAATTTAAATACCTGGTGTAAAGCAACATCGGTTACCCAAACATTGTCTTCGGGATCAATGCTCAAACCGTGCGGTAAGTAAAAGCTGTGTAAATAAATAAAGTTGGTAGTAGGAAATAAGGATTGACAACAAATGTACATTTTTTTAATTACTTACAAATTTTTACCCCATTCGTATACTACATTGCCAGTCTCGGGTTCTAGGCCCAGCACAGTGTTCCTTGTAATAGGACCCTTGTTTCGCCCTTGATACACATTTGAGTTGTTGAACGTATATTGATCCCAGATGCGATCGACTCTATGAAATATGACCACATTTCCCGCACGATCGAAACTAACTGCCGTGACAGCTCCGAGCTTCACATTATTTGCTGGCCAGTCATTTTGGTAGACATATGCTAGAATAAAAGAAGTGTTTTCATTAATCAATTTGAAAGAGATTAAGAAAGCATTGATACTAACTTGTATTTAGTTTGGCAAGCTCAGTCTTAACATCAGTTACTTCCTGCTTGGCACGTTGTCTCCAATTTATTTCGCCTGCTCCCACTCCTTTGATCATTTGTTTTAGTTGTTCATCGCCCAATCCGACATTCGGCAGATAACGTTGAGTACTTTGATTCTGTGATATGATTGCAATAATCAGCATTTATAAATTAGCAAATAGATTTAAATTTGCCACGGGAGCAAGTACGCACACACACACACACGCAAACAATCATAGGCATAGATGCACACGTACGCATGTGGGTGTATGAGTGTGACGTCACAATACAAAATCAATATGCAAAACATCTGTGTGCCATTTAAGGCAGAAAACATATGTTGGCGAGATGTCTGTTATACATTTTAAACATTATTAGCTAATGATTTACCTCGGTGACCGCAACGGACGCAACTAAATAAGGAAAACAGCTCCAAAGGATGCAAATTGCCAGACAAAGAAAGAAACTTCGAGTGTTGTTGGTTTTGTTAGAGCACTTCATGTTAGCTATAGGATTCTTAGTACAAATGGAATGTTGAGTTTGACAACTGCCTTTACAGCTTAGAATCCGTGCATTTACACCACACCGCACTCAAACATTAATAAATTACAAATCAACAATTTACGATGCTGCAGCAGCCATTTTAACTGGTTGAATGCTTGAGCAGCTGTAAGTAGTTCTAAAAGCAAACAGCATAATTGGCAGGAGCGCTAATACACAAAAGATGGCGCCACCATTTTGAAATGTGCTTCGCAAAGTAGACAAAAGATGGCTTTCCAAAATAGATCTATTCAATTTTTAGCTTTTTTCTGTTATTCTTCCCGTCAAAAAACAGCTATTTTTATTGTCGATTTGCTTGGAAGTTTTTGTGAATTTTTGTAAGAATTTTTTATAATTTTCATGGTTTTCTTAGAATTAATAGAAAGTACACCAACAACAAATACTTCCTCCCCTTTTTTTTACTTAAATATAACCGATCAACGGTTTTTACGCTAGTCTGTAATTTAGAATCAAACAAGTAACATATGCCAACAAGGCAAAACAAAATTAAAGTTCCGAGTAACTATTAATTGCTGAGTGACTTAACATAAAACTTGAGCCATAGTTTCACAATGAAAAGTGTAAATCATTGCATATTTATAATTATAGCAGGTGTTATTGCACACGCAGCTGCAGATGACGAAAGTGATCGAACTTATCGGAGTAGCCTATTGAACTTGTATCCCCCTTTCAGTTACTACGATGATGGCACTGATCCTGGAAAACCTCTCTTTCTAACGCCTTTGATTAATAATAGTTCCCTTTCCAATCAAGCTGTTCAAGGACTGGCACGGGTCACATGCCCACAGTTCCTTGATGTTGAGAGTTATTCGGGATATCTGACCGTTAACCAACTTTACAATTCGAATTTGTTCTTCTGGTATTTTCCCGCCGAGGAGAATCCCGAAAATGCTCCTGTCGTTCTCTGGCTTCAAGGAGGTCCCGGAGCTTCCTCTATGATTGGTTTATTTATGGAAAATGGACCACTAAAGCTGAATTCGCTGAACAAGCTGAAGAGACGGCAGTATACCTGGAGCAGAAAACACAATTTGATCTTCATCGATAATCCTGTGGGCTCGGGCTTCAGTTTTACGGATCAAGAGGAGGGGTACGCACGGAACGAACGCGATGTGGGGCAAAATTTGCATGAGGCTGTGATTCAGCTCTACAAACTGTTCGATTGGGATAGCTCCTCGGGCTTCTGGATCACTGGCGAATCCTATGCTGGAAAATACATACCTGCCTTAGCCTATCATATACATACGGTACAGCAATCATTCCATGAGCATCATATACCCCTTAAAGGCATGGCCATAGGTAATGGTCTCTCTGATCCCGTGAATCAGCTCAAATACGGGGATTATCTCTATCAATTGGGCCTCATAGATGAGAACGGGTTAGAGGCCTTCCATAAAGCAGAAGCAGCAGGAGTAGAGTGCATTAGGAATAATGACATGGACTGCGCCTTTGAGATATTTGACTCCTTAATCCTAGGCGATTTACCAAAAGGATCCCTTTTCAAAAACCTAACGGGCTTTAATTGGTATTACAATTACTTGCAGGCCCATGATGACGATTGTTTTATCAGGTTGGGCAATTTTTTGCAATCAGGCTCCACTCGCTGTGCTATCCATGTGGGAAATAAACCCTTTCACGATATGGATACGGAGAATAAGGTGAAGAAATATTTGAAGAAAGATTATATGGACAGCGTGGCACCTTGGATAGAGGAACTATTGAAATTCTACACCATCTGCATGTACAGTGGACAGCTGGATATCATTATTGCCTATCCCTTAACCAGAAATTATCTGAAATGTCTAAAATTCCCGGGCTCCGAGCTTTATCTGAAAGCACCCCGAAAGATCTGGCAGGTTGATGGAGAGTTGGCCGGTTACGTAAAGCAAGCCGGGAATCTTATTGACGTATTAGTTCGGAATGCTGGCCACATGGTTCCGTACGATCAGCCTAAATGGGTGTACGAGATGATTAATCATTTAACTCGTCACAAACATCTGGTGTAAATTTTAAATTAACTTCAAACTTTATTTATTACGTTTCAATATGTGTTAATTTATAAATTATTGTAATTGTAATTTACTAATAATAAATTAAATATGTGTGTGTATCGAATTGTTCATACATACCCTTATTTAGAAAAAGATTCATTACAAAATAAAGAATTTTGTTATAATTCCGAATTATAAACGGCTTTACTAACCAATGTGCGCGCCGAAGTCATAAGCTTACTATCGATAAGTACTTAAAGTGGGTCTGTTCATCGTATGTTAAATAACATGGCCTCTGTTACTATCCAGCATTGAACCTTTTGCAACACTAGAATGCGCAGCACACCCCGCTTCCCGCTTTACCTAAATGCCATTATTATTTTCCGAGTTTCATCCACAGCCACAGTGCAAATTACGGCTGCACGTTAATAAATTATAATACATAACAATAACAATGCTAAACTAAAGTTAAAACCTAGCTCTACACGTTCATCAACTTAATTTAAGTGTTAAAGTAGTTCTAAAGTGTCTTTTAAGTCGTCAAAACCAGGCGAAGCAAACCAACCAAGCAGCTCTCAACTAAAAAAAAAGACATCGTCGTTGTCGTTGTCACCAGTAAATATTGTGAGTTCTACATATATAATTTGGAATTGCATGTGTTTGTTCGATTAATGTGCGTCCTCATTGCTGCGTTTGCCCTTCTGCATACGAACTAAGAATTACAAAAATACATTTGCAGTGCGAAAGTAGAAGAAGAAGGTGAGTTCGCGGCATTAATACAAATGCAAATTGAGACTGTTATGCCATATGTTCAGTGGCGTAGTCCAAGGGGGGTCACAAATAGTTCAATGCACCAAGCTACATGTTTATGCGATATTTTCTGTTATATTTATGTTGAGAACCTGATTATATGAAATCAAAATGCAGCTGCATTTTATCGAATTTCAGAAGGGAATCAAAAAAAAAGGAAACTAGAAAAGTGCAACAAGATGTAGTTAGGTAGTTAAGTGAAGAGGGTAGAGAGATCTTCAGAATGCACATTTCTTTACTTATATATATGTGTTTGCTTGTGTGTGTGTGGTGGTTGCTTGCACCCCTTTGCCACCGCCTTGCCCGTTGTCCGTGTGTATCCCAAGTCTCCTAGCCTGTCACAATTTGATTTAGGCACGTCTGTTCTCTCTTGGTTGCATTTAAATGCAGTTTACCTATTTTATTCGACGCTGAACAATTGTATGACAAAGAGACACCATTTGTGTGCTTTGTATGTCCAATAATAATATTTGCTTTGTTAACTTGTAGCTCCCCCTTGTCAATTGCAGCTGCAAACGGAGTACAGAAAGATGCAACATCATGTGCATGCAACGAGAGCAGCGCCCCATCTACGTGCTGCACATCATCACAGCCACATGGCAATGCAACCACATCCACATGCCGGCATGGAGCAACATTTGGGCACACTATCAGCAGCAGCGCCAGTTGCAACACAGCAGCAGCAGCAGCAACAGGCGCCGCAGCAACATGGACGGTAAGAAGTTATAAACTTGGTTGATGTTGGCTTGGTTGTTTAGCTTTGGGTGTTACCCCTTTTGGCGATGCCGTCATGTCTAGGCTTTTATACGTTGCGGCAATTATGTTAATTCCTGTCACTGACAATCGCCTGTGAGACTCATCATCCCATTTTCTCAACTCATAAATTATAATTTCAGTGGCTCTTTGTTCTTTAGCGCACAGCATGACTTCCGCTCGATAACGGGTTTACTTCAGTAAAAACAGCAACAGCAACAACAACAACGGCAACAAAACGATAGCAACAGCGGCTGCAATTATCCTTGACGTTCAGAAGGATCGCCGCACTCTACATCCAGTTTCTCTTGGCACTTAGTTTTGTCGCCTTTTGTCTGCGATCAGATGTTTCTAGCATTTTCCTCTCTCTTGGCTCCAGCTCCTCCTCAGTTGCTCTTCAGTCGCCTTTAGCCTCGCACACGCAACGCAGTCTCAAAACTGAAATCGAGTCGAACAATCTTTGTAATACAAACTGTAAACCTTTGTATCAATTTCGAAATTTTGCTCGAACATGTAAAAGTTTGGTGACAACTGATGATGAGCAAGAGTGCATTTAATTAATGCTAATTAACTGCATTACAAAGTGAGCAAAAGAAAAAGTAAAGCAAGCCAAATGAAAAGTGAAATAAAAAAAAAATATATACAAATATTTTAAAAGTTCTCCAATTTCGCAACGATATGAAATCATGACATTTCTTATCTTTATTAACAGTTTAAAGAGACTCTTCAAACAGTTCTTAACTCGACACTTTTAAAAATGTTAATTTTCAGCTAATTTAAATAGATTTCGCGATTAAAAATCAACTTTTGTTGAATGTAACTCATACGTTTATTGGCCAACACGCGGTCAACGCAAGGATTCTCATCTCATTGTGCATCCCTCTCTGTGCCTCTCACCTCTCAACTCTCCTCTTTCCCTTTTTCCCACTCCCAATGTTAGGTGCGTCTCAATTGAAACTGACAGTTGGCGAAAAATGACACGATGCGTAAAAAGAATGCGGCTTTTGTGCTTTGTTAGGGATTTTATTCCATTGTTCAACCTTTACCGCTGTTGTCTGTATCTGCAACAACAACAACGATAGTCACAACAACAACAACAACCACACTCTTTTTCTAAGGACCCATACCTCAAAAGGGTGCAGCTTCTTGTTATTGCTCTAACCATATTGTTTTTGTTTTCGATGGCCACTCAATATGCCAGTTTATGAACTTGGCTCTGTTCGAGCATTTAGGATTTAGGTTTACTTAATGTACAATAGCTTAGAATTCTAACTTTTCAAATAAAGAATAGACTTCACTTACTGACAAAGTTTCTAAAAATTTAAAAGTACTAATTATTATTACCAATACTCTAAAAGATGTTCATTGTACTTCAGGCATTGTTTTTATTCATCAAATTCATTATACTCCTTAGTTCTTTTTAATATTTCTGCTTTAAACAATATGCTTTGCTTTATTGATAATCTTCTTTATTTACAGACTGAATCTTCATCACCATCAACATCTTCACGCACAGCAGCCGCAGCAACAGCAGCCGCCACCGCCGCCAACGAATGCCGCGTATCACAACAATAACAACAGCAACAGTAACAACAATCAAATGCAAAAAATACGACAACAACATCAGCATCTCAACACAACCAATGGACATCTAACAAAATGTAATCAACAGCCACCACCTCCTCCTCCCCAGACTTACAATCATTTGGCTGCAAATCCAGGAGCAATCACTTACAGTCAATTGCCACATCATATGGCACATTTGGGCAGCTATGCGCCACAAGGGCCACCGCCAACAGTGTTGAGTGGCAAACAGCCACATTATTATCTCAGCACTGCAAAGCCTTCAAAATACAACAACAATGGCAACAACAACGGCAACAGCAACAACTATACGCATGCACCTAAAACAATTTTGCAAAATACATATCGCAATGCCAAGAGCAATGGACAATCGTCAACTGCAGCCACAGACACAACAGTTGCAGCGACAGGAGCAACAGTTGTTGCTGGAACTGAGCACGCACTGCCCACCACATTAAGAATTGTAGGCAGCTGTAGGAATAGCAATGGTGAAAACATTGTAATTGCCAGCGGGGAAATCTGTGAGTTGCCTTCCACAGAGACGACGGACAACATTGAGGAATTGCCGACGCATGTTGAGGATTGCAACAGCAGCACGGAGCACATTGATGCAACTGGCACGTTGTCCAATGAGGACAACAGTGCCACCCGCAATTCCAAGGACAAGACGCCCATGTGCTTGGTAAACGAGCTGGCCAGATACAATAAGGTGAGTCTTGAAACGAAAAGCAATTCCTAAACATCATTAAACATTTCACTTTCCTCCTTTTAGATCACACATCAGTATCGCTTGACTAGCGAGCGTGGCCCGTCGCATTGCAAGACTTTTACAGTGACTTTGAAGCTGGGCGAGGAGGAGTATTCAGCGGATGGATTTAAGATCAAAAGGCACAGCATTTGGCCGCCTCGAAGGCAATTGAGGAGACCAAATACAAGCATCCACCGCCAAAGATACGTCGCAATGACGAGGGCAGTTCATCGCGTACGCATATTACGCCCACCGTTGAGCTGAATGCGTTGGCCATGAAGCTGGGACAGCGCACCTACTATTTATTGGATCCTACGCAAATGCCACCAGCGGATGCAATGATGCCACCTGAATATGCCACACCGTTGCTGCCAACACCAGCCCCTGGATTGCCAGCACCTCCTCCGCCGCCGCCTTATGCCTTGCGTCGCAATGCCAATCCTGGTGGTTATGTTCTCGCACCGCCGCCTATGCATCCACATCACCCACATGTAGCTTTGCCGGCACAGCGTGGTATCTATGGTCCTCAGCGTCCATTTGCGCCCAAATATCAATCGCGATATGCGCTGACGCCTTCGTTGGGACCGCATATGCTGGCTGGTCCACATGGACCCTATGCGCCGCCGTTGCCAGTGACTCCCAGCAAGATAACTCTGTTCGTGGGCAAACAGAAGTTCGTTGGAATTGGACGCACGCTACAGCAGGCAAAGCACGATGCTGCGGCACGTGCGTTGCAAGTGTTGAAGACGCAGTCCAACAGCACGACGGAAGAGGCGCTGGATGATTCCATGGATGAGGGTGACAAGAAGTCACCTATTTCTCAGGTCCATGAGATTGGCATTAAACGCAGCATGACAGTTCATTTCAAAGTGCTGCGGGAGGAGGGTCCAGCGCACATGAAGAACTTCATTACGGCGTGTATTGTCGGCTCCATTGTCACCGAGGGCGAGGGGAATGGCAAGAAGTTGTCCAAGAAGCGTGCTGCCGAAAAGATGCTGAGCGAACTACATAAACTGCCACCACTAACGCCTACCAAACAGACGCCCATGAAGCGTATCAAGGTGAAGACACCTGGCAAAGGAGGTGCAGTAAATGTAGCCTCCAGTGTTGCTGGAATGGCAGCTGCTGCTGTCACACCTCTAGGAAAGCCAGAGCGTCGCAAGCGCCTGAGTGCAGCCTTAAAGGAGAAACCAGTTGTTGAGCTGGATGACGCAGAGAATCCCATCACAAAGCTCATTCAACTGCAGCAAACACGCAAGGAAAAGGAGCCCATTTTCGAACTGATAGCAAAGAATGGCAACGAATCTTCCAGGCGAAGGGAATTCGTCATGGAGGTATCAGCTAGCGGCAGCACAGCCCGAGGCAACGGCAACAGTAAAAAACTGGCCAAACGCAATGCAGCGCAGGGTAATTTTGAGTCTATCAACTTATTGACCTCTTGCTAATCAGGTTATTTGTTAACAGCACTGCTGGAGCTACTGGAGGCATCGGAACCAAACAAAGTGGATATGGAACACGCCTTGGAGAGCAATGAGGCTTCAGCTGAAGTGCAAGAAATGCCCATGGTGTCGACTGCAGCAGGTCCAGTGCCTGGCATTCTTATACTACGGCAAAACAAGAAACGTAAGTTTCGAATTTATTTATTTGATTAAAACTGAACTCTATTAATTTTATTTTCTCTCCCTCATCTAAACATTTATTGCAGCAGCGAAGAAAAAAGATGCGGTAGTTGTTGTCAAAGCGAATGCAGAGCCAGTCAAGGAGAAGGAAGCCAGAACAGAAGCTTTAACAACAGCAACAGAAGAAACAACTACCAGCAACAACAACACCAACAATAGTAGTACTAACAGCAGCAACAACGACTCAAATTCTAATGATGCTGCCAATGGCAGTGAGAGCACATTAAACACCTCTTCGGGCAGCAACACCAGCGGTGTCAGCAGCAACAGCAGCAATGCAACCACAAGCAGCAGCAACAGCAATGCAAGTGGTGGCGGTGGGGCTGATGGTGGTGGTGGTGGCAATGGAGGTGGTGTGCATATGAAGGAGCAGCTAATATATCTCAGTAAATTGTTGGATTTCGAGGTAAGTTTTGTGTCACATACAACAAAAGATACATTTATAAATAATTTTCCAATTCG